>OX344724.1:73848166-74470666 GCA_947034835.1 Ballota nigra | reverse complement strand
TTGCAGTCAAAACTTCATCTTAACATTTGGTTGCAATTCTAACCAAAAGACAAATTTCAACCAGCGTAAAATGATCATTAATTATGTGTTGCCACCCGAACCAATCTAAACATATTAATACAATTAATTATTAATTGTTAAGTAAGTGAAATATCATTTTCGGACAATAAAAAATGTGTTTGTTGGTTCGAATTGCAACCAAATGTTAAGTTGGGGTTTTATTTGCAAATATTAGTTTAGATTAAATTGCAATTTCCGAAAAGGTTGTGATTTTATTTGCAATTAACTTTATTAACAATAACAATTCATAAAAATAGACTCATATAATTCAAATTCATCATCTATAAACATAAATTTTACAATATAGCCCTAAAAATATAGTACTATAAATAGTTGACAATGTACAAAAAATATAAAAAAATTATTTAAAAAAAATATTTTTAAGGCGGGCCGGCTCGCCCCAATCCACCTCCAACCCGTAAAAGCCCACGGCCCAAATGGGTCAGACCATTTAGGTCCGCTTTTAAACGGGCTAAGAAATTCTTAACCCAACCCTCATTTTAAGTATGTCGGGGCGCAGTAGCGACCCAGGATTTTTGGATTGTGGGTACAATTAGAAATATTTGCACATTAATTTTTTTTTTTATATTAAAGTGCATATTATTAACTTAATCATGCCAGTAAATAAAATATTGTATAGAGTTCAAATAAAATTAAATTATAAGTTGCAACTGTTAAGTCCTCATTTTTAAAGCCATCTATGATATTAATTTACATCCGAAATTTGTAATGGGTGGGGCTATTTACATCCGAATTTTAACTTACTTCACCCACTTATTTTTATTAACAAAAATATCCTTAAATAAAAAAAACAAGTTTACCCTTTTCTAAAAATAAAAAAAAAGAAAGATTTGGAATGGTTTTAGAGTACACACACCCCCAACTTCTTCTTCTCCATGTCGCCCACATACCCACGTCAAACAACTACTTTTTTTAAATGTTCTTCTACATTAGAACGTAAATCTCATTTCTGATTTAACTTTGCAGCATGAAACATATACATGGTGCAATGTGTGAAGTGTCATATGTGAAGTATGAAGTCTACTGAGCTTAATTCAATAAGGAGCTATGTTGATGAAGTGTTAGCCGTGGGAGTTAGTCTATTTGGGGTATCAGAAGAGTTATATCAGATGAGGTTGATCAGATGAGGTTTAAACAGTGGAGGTCTAGACCGGAAGTCATCTGATGTTAAGTGACCAAGTCAGCTGAGGTCAAGTCATCTGATATAAAGTACAAAGATGCGAAACACCAAGTTGAAGCTAACTGAAGGCGGTTCTAACTGAATCAACTGAAGCAGTTATTGGAGTTTGTTAGCCAGCTGGATAACTACTTTACTTATGAGTTCGTTACAACTGAATCGAGTCTAGATTCTTCTCAATCTCTGTAAATATAAATAAGTGCTTCCAACTGAGAGAAGTAACTTAGAACTTGAGATCATCTTTGAGAGCAAACACTGTGAGATTGAGTGCTCTGTAACTTGTAACTTCCATTTCTTGCTTAGTGAAAAGTCTATCCTCTCGGATCCCGTGGACGTAGGAGTATTCTTCTCCGAACCACGTAAAATTCTGGTGTTCTTGTGTGACTTTCAATTCTGTTCTCATTGCATTTGATTCCGATTCCCGGAAACAAGTTTTCTTGTGAATCCGAAACCGTGATTAACAAGTGGCGCCGTCTGTGGGAAGCAATCATGGCTGCAACTAAGTTCGATATTGAGAAGTTCACGGGAAAGAACGATTTCAGCTTATGGAAGATCAAGATGAAGGCACTCCTGGTACACAATGGGTTGTACGAAGCCTTGTTGCCACCGGCTCAGGTGGCTTCTGGATCTAATCCGGCGAAGGTGGAAGAGAACAAGAGGAAGGCACACAGTGCCCTTATCTTGTGTCTTGGGGACAAGCCATTGAGGGAAGTATCGAAGGAGGAAACCGCTCTTGGGATCTGGAATAAGTTGGAGCAGTTATACCAGACCAAGTCTGTTACGAACAAGTTATACATGAAACAGAAGCTTCAAGTCTTCAAAATGAATGAAGATAAGAATCTTGGTGATCAGTTGGACGAGTTCAACAGATTGGTGGATGATCTGGAGAGTTTGGATGTTACAATTGATGATGAAGATAAGTCATTGATGTTGTTGAATGCCCTACCTAAGTCTCTGGAAAATTTCAAAGATGCCTTGTTGTTTGGTAGGCAAGATCAGGTGATGTTTGATGATGTTCAAACTGCCCTGAAAACCAAGTTTCTACAGATCCAAGCTGATGGGAAGAAGCCTGCTGAAGGATTGAATGTTCAATCCAAGAAGAAGAAGGGGTTTCAGTCCAAGAAGAAGGATGGTGGAAAAGGGAATAAGGGTGGGAAGAAATCTGATTTTGTTGAGAAGAGGAAGTGTTTCACTTGCCATAAGGAAGGTCATCTGAGAAAGAATTGCCCTGAAAGAAAGAAGAAAGACAATCAAGGTGATCAAGATGGAGATGCAGCTGTTGTGGAGGTTGAAGGATATGATAGTGCAGAGGTCTTGATGGTTAGTCATGAGAGGCTAAGTCAAGAGTGGGTCCTGGACTCTGGGTGTACTTTTCATATGTGTCCACATGAAGACTGGTTCCTGGATCTTGAGAAAACTGATGGAGGTCTTGTTCTTTTGGGTAATGATGAGAGCTGTAGAGTGCAAGGATCTGGTTCTATCAAGATCAAGATGTTTGATGGGGTGGATAGGATCTTATCTGATGTCAGGTTTGTTCCTGAGTTGAAGAGAAATCTTGTTTCTCTTGGTACATTGAATTCTAAGGGCTTTGAATTCAAGACAGACAAGGGAAGTCTGTCAATAACCAAATCTGGAAGGATTGTCATGAAGGGGGCTATCAAGAATGGTTTGTATACTTTGATTGGAAGAACTGTTACAGGGTCAGCTGATGTTACCATGGGGTCTTCTGAGGTTAACTTGTGGCACAAGAGATTGGCACATGTTGGTGAGAAGGGCCTGGTGGAGTTATCCAAGAAGGGAGCAATCCCTGGGAAGAGGATATGTAAGCTGGAATTTTGTGAGAGGTGTGTTCTTGGGAAATCAAAGAAGCAAGCATACCAGAAGGGGAAGCATACCACCAAGGAGGTTATGGATTATATACATTCTGATGTATGGGGCCCAGCAAGGGTATCCACTCATGGTGGAGGCAGGTATTTCCTTACCCTTATTGATGATTATTCCAGAAAAGTTTGGGTTTACATTCTTAAACAGAAGAGTGATGCCTTCTCTAAGTTCAAAGAATGGTTGATTGAACTTGAGAATAAGATAGGCAGGACTATCAAGCACTTAAGGACTGATAATGGGCTTGAATTCCTATCAGAGGAGTTTCAACAATTCTGTAGGGAGAAGGGTATTACTAGGCATAAAACTGTTCCTTCAAACCCCCAACAGAATGGTCTAGCAGAGAGGATGAATAGAACTATTCTGGAAAGGGTTAGGTGTATGTTATCTGATGCTCATTTACCTAAGAGTTTTTGGGGGAAAGCTGTTAACACAGCTGTGTATCTCATTAATAAAGTGCCATCATCTGCTATTGAGTTTAAAACCCCAGATGAGGTTTGGTATGGAAAGATATCAGATTACTCAAAGTTGAAAGTTTTTGGGTGCCTAGCTTATGTTCATGTGAGGCAAGACAAACTTGAACCTAGAGCTTTAAAATGTGTTTTCATTGGGTATCCCAAATGTGTTAAGGGGTATAAGTTGTGGTGTCTGGAGCCTGGAAACCAGAAGTGTATTACCAGTAGAGATGTTGTGTTCAATGAATCACAGATGGGATACAAGTCTGGTGGAGGTAATGGAGGGCCATCAGCTGAGGAGATGGATGGTGTTATTTCTGAGCCAATTACTCAAGTAGAGGTGGAGCCTGATCATGACAAGCATGATAGCTCATCTGGTTCTGAACCAGAGCAAGCACCAGGGGAGAATGAGTCATCAGATGAGGATAGTACACCAGTAGAGGAGGAAGAAGGAGTGCCAGAAGCAGACTTGAGAAATTATAGTTTGACAAGAGACAGATCCAGAAGACAAATACATCCTCCAACAAGGTTTGGCCGTGTGGATCTGGTCTCCTATGCACTTGTTACAGCAGAAGCCATAGAGTACCAGGAACCTAAAAGCTACAGGGAAGCCCTTGAGTGTGATGATAGGGAGTCATGGGTGATAGCCATGACAGAAGAGATGGAGTCTCTCAAGAAGAATCAAACTTGGATTCTTGTTGATAAGTCACCTAGGCAGAAGCTAATCAGTTGTAAATGGCTGTTTAAAAGGAAGCTTGAATCTGGTTTGAAAGATCAGGTGAGGTTTAAAGCCAGGCTAGTTGCCAGAGGATTCACTCAGAGGGAAGGAATTGATTACAATGAGGTTTTCTCACCTGTTGTTAAGCATTGTTCAATCAGGCTACTTCTCAGTAGAGTTGTTCAAGAGGATCTGGAGCTACAACAACTTGATGTAAAGACAGCTTTTCTGCATGGTGATCTTATTGAGGATCTGTACATGCACCAGCCAGAAGGGTTTGTTGAACCAGGGAGTGAAGGGAAAGTGTGCATGCTCAAGAAATCATTGTATGGCCTCAAGCAAAGTCCAAGGCAGTGGCACAAGAAGTTCAATGAAGTTATGCTATCCATTGGTTTTGTAAGGAGCAAGTATGACACTTGTGTATACCTGGAAAGGCAAGGTAGTGATGTGATAGCCTATCTTCTGATCTATGTAGATGACATGCTTATTGCCAGTAAAAGCCTTCTGAAGATTCAGAGTATCAAAAGGAAGCTAAGTGCTAGATTTGATATGAAGGACTTGGGAAATGCTAAGAGGATTCTTGGAATGGATATTCTTAGGGACAGAAAAGGTGGAAGACTATTCTTATCCCAGAAGAGTTACATTGAGAAGGTCCTGAAGAGGTTTAACATGCATGAGAGTAGAGCTGTGTCAACTCCTCTGGGACAACAGTTCAAATTATCTAAGGAAATGGAACCAAAGTCTGATGAAGAGAAGAAGACTATGATGAAAGTACCTTATGCAAGTGGGGTTGGAAGCCTGATGTATGCTCTGGTCTGCAGCAGACCAGACTTAGCTTATTCATTGAGTATGGTGAGCAGATACATGGCTAATCCTGGAAGATTACATTGGGAAGCTTTGAAATGGATCTTCAGATACCTTAAAGGGTCATCTGATCTGGGATTGATGTTTGAGAGGGTGACTGACCAGAAGAGTCCACTGGAAGGTTTTGTAGATTCTGATTTTGCTGCTAATCTGGATACCAGAAGATCTTTAACAGGGTATATCTTTACACTTTACAATACTGCTGTGAGCTGGAGATCTGTTCTGCAGAGTGGAGTTGCTTTATCTACTACAGAAGCAGAGTTTGTTGCAGTGTCAGAGGCTGTTAAGGAGGCTTTGTGGTTGAAAGGCATAATCAAGGATTTTGGCATAAACCAAAGGGCTGTGGTTGTTCATTGTGATAATCAGAGTGCAGTACATCTGGTTAAACATCAAGTGTTCCATGAGAGATCAAAGCACATTGATGTAAGGTTGCATTTTGTGAGGGAAATCATTGATAAAGGAGTGGTTCTCATCCAGAAGATATCTACAGATGACAATGCTGCAGATATGTGTACAAAGTCTTTACCAGGTACTAAATTCAAGTTTTGTGTTGAATTGGTAAAGATGAGTGTATGGGATGTTCCTTAGGCCCAAGCTGGAGCATGGAGGAGAGGAGGAGAGGATTGATACTTCTCATCTGAGGTGGAGAATTGTGAAGTGTCATATGTGAAGTATGAAGTCTACTGAGCTTAATTCAATAAGGAGCTATGTTGATGAAGTGTTAGCCGTGGGAGTTAGTCTATTTGGGGTATCAGAAGAGTTATATCAGATGAGGTTGATCAGATGAGGTTTAAACAGTGGAGGTCTAGACCGGAAGTCATCTGATGTTAAGTGACCAAGTCAGCTGAGGTCAAGTCATCTGATATAAAGTACAAAGATGCGAAACACCAAGTTGAAGCTAACTGAAGGCGGTTCTAACTGAATCAACTGAAGCAGTTATTGGAGTTTGTTAGCCAGCTGGATAACTACTTTACTTATGAGTTCGTTACAACGGAATCGAGTCTAGATTCTTCTCAATCTCTGTAAATATAAATAAGTGCTTCCAACTGAGAGAAGTAACTTAGAACTTGAGATCATCTTTGAGAGCAAACACTGTGAGATTGAGTGCTCTGTAACTTGTAACTTCCATTTCTTGCTTAGTGAAAAGTCTATCCTCTCGGATCCCGTGGACGTAGGAGTATTCTTCTCCGAACCACGTAAAATTCTGGTGTTCTTGTGTGACTTTCAATTCTGTTCTCATTGCATTTGATTCCGATTCCCGGAAACAAGTTTTCTTGTGAATCCGAAACCGTGATTAACACAATGCATAAATATAAATACAAACTCATGAATCTATGTACCAAAATATTTGAAATTCGAAAACTCCCAGATTTAGGATAAATTCGTTGAATAGTTTAAGTGAATACAATCCAAATCTATAGGTGACATTTAAAATCCCTTCAAATAAAAGTTAGAAATCCACATAAGATAAAAAAAATTCAATGTTTGTTCCTCCCCTAATTGAAATCGATTTGCTTGGTCCTCCTTCAAACATTTTCAGTGCAACACATACTTAGAGATAGGAATAATTTGTGTTGATGGATGGTTGAACATATTTAATGATGAAGAAGAGTGCAACTTTGGTGAGTGATGGAAGATTTGGTGGGTGAGGGTTTTAAAATTTATAAAGGGGGTAAGATAGTAAATGTATAGTGGGTGTGTAGTTAAATTTGTAAAAGCTTAAAAAATGGAGTGGGTGAACTTAGAGGTGGGGTTACTAAGTAAAAAAGTGGGGGTAAATAGCGCCACCTATTTGTAATTGATTATCCATTAAAAACACTTAAATTGCTTAATTCCATATTATTTTCTTTTAGTATGGCAGAAGTAAGTGATTGGGATGAAAGGACATGCTAACGTTTAGGACCTTAAAATTATTATCAATCAATATTATTTTATCTAATTTTTAATTTGAGAATTTATATTTTAAGTAGAATTTTTAATTATTATATTCATATATATCAAACATAAAAAGAAATGTATATGCAATATAATTAAAATAAATAAAATAATATTTTAGGTGGTGGTTGACAACCTAGTAAGGAAAGAGAAATTAAGTGGGAGTTTAGAATTGTTGCACAAGTAGTTAATTACCACATTTTTTTTATGTGAGACCTCATAATACAAAACGTATGTATACTTCGAAATTTTAAAAACTGTACCCCCATGTCACAAGGCTCGGTTTGCCTTTGGCGGGACGGGCCGGCCCAACGGGCCCAACCCACTTTGACAGCTCTAGTTGGATGCAATGTGATCACACCACGTCCAACATCTGAGCAAAACGCAGCAGAAATCAAAGTAGCCAAAAGATAAAATTTCACAAGTTATATGAAATAACTTGTGAGTGTCTCAGGGCAAAATCAATCCACTATATAATTGTGAATTACAATGAGTCATTTGAAATAAAAAATAAGCTTAAGGACTTTAAAACAGATTGAGAAAAGTATAACAAAAAGAACCGAAAACAATTTTAGAAAATAAATGTTCTCTCAGATGTGGTCACATACTCAGTCAGTTTCTCTCTCTCACGATGCTTGTTCTTCTACATCTCATGTTGATCCCATTTATAGACACCTTGAAGACCCCATGATCATGTTCACGTTCCCCACTTGAAAGATCATGGAAGTTCTCCATCTTAAAAAATATGAACGTGGGTATACGTAACTCTGATATTCCTAATCTCACTTCTTAATATGCTCCCTTGAAAATCTCAACTAGGAATATAGGATTTGGTCAAATCTTCCACCTATTAGAGATACAAAATATACAATCTACAAAAAATATCCAAATTTTAATTAATTAAAATAAATATAAATAAAGGCAAAATAAATAAAATATAAAAGATTAGAGTTTAAAATTAAATAAACACCAACATAGTTAATTAGGAGTACTTTTAAAAAAAAAAAATTGGGGATTAAAGTTGGTTGACGACGGCATGTATAAACGTGAAAGACCTTTGCTTATTGCATAAGTTGAGGTTACTACAGCTGCCTGCAGGTATCCTTAAAGATGGGTTAATACGTTCATCGCTGAAATTCAAATATATACGCATTTATTTGAAGAATTCTACGTTAAATAAATTAATTTAATAGTCTTTCGAAAAATATTAGACTATTGTTGGACTCGTCTTATGCTAATTATGGCCCAATTTTTTTTTTTTGGATAATCAAGTAACAATTAACGGGAAATATGTAATTACATGAAAATAACGGATAAAATTTTTGTATTACACAATGATGTAAACATCATGTGACTCTCATGGTTTGACTATGGCCTTATGTGCCATCATCGATCATAATCAGGGCTGTAAATTAGAATCAACACTAATGTGTTAAGCTTGTTTGAATATTATTAAACTTTTATATATGTAATTGTTTGATAATAAATCAAGTCAAGTCCAAACAAATTCTAATTGAGTCAAGTCCAAGCAAACTCTAATTAAATTAAGTACGAATCGAGTTCGAATAATTTAATATTTTTATATTTGTATGATCTTTGATCTTTTTTCTGATTGAGCTCAAACCGAACAAAAAACCTTGTTCAAGTTTGTATAAAATCAATATTGAATCGGTGAAAAGTAATAATATATTCCCTATATATATATGGCAAAATGTTTCTTTTTTAACTATTTTTGTCATTATATTATATTTTGACTTTGATGAGTAAGACTTTGTCATTATATTATATTTTAACTTTCATGAGTAAGACTTTTTAGGGCAAAAAAATCTACTAATTAAATTTGGATTCTGTTAATACATTTTTCATTGGAAAATGTATCCAAATATAACGGGTATGACACAATGAGGTTATGTTTTTATTATTTTTGAGGTGTGAAGTGTTATGTACCCACTCAAACACAATTTTAATCATTTCCACCTGTACGATCACTTTGTAAGTGGGATTGATCCTAATACGTAATACCCCCACTCTGAGAAAATAACTCGTAAAAGTACAGAATACACCAGTTTTTTCCTCAATTTTTTCAATAAAGATTCCTAAATATTGCAATGTAACAAAATTGGAAAAATGGTTCACAATATGAAATTGGATGTCACAAAAAGAAAATACGTATCACGAAATTGAGAAAGGTGTCACGAAATTTTTTTGGAGGGAGGGGAGGGAGTCAGTTTAGCTGGTGGCTTGTGGGTAAACTCTTTTTTTTTTTTTTTTGTAAATTACAATAAACAGGTATTTTAACAAGAATAGGTAGAAATTTCATGTGTGTTGGAGTGGGTATATTATAAATTTTCGTGTTGCAATTCAAGTAGAGTAGAGTATTTAAAGTTCGAACTGAACTCGAGCATTTGTTGAACTCGACTCGATTTGTAAGCAAACCTAAATATCATTTTAATTATTACCACTACAATAAAAATTCAAAAAAACACTAGTGTATTAATCCTAACAAGTTAAGCTCAAATCGACTCATCAGTAAATTAAGCATTTTACGAGCTCGAGTCCGGCTCATTGAGCTTGAACATTTACAAATCGGGTCAAACTACCTTAACAGCTCTACGAATATAAATGTATTGCACCGTGTGCGGTAAAGGTAATTAATTTGATCACTTAGTACGAGTATACCGGACAAACGGGATTTTAAATATTAGAGGAAATGCATTATGCAGGCATCATTACAAAACATCCTACTTTTATGCGAATATTGGATTTGAGTAAAATACCACATATTTATCACCGTTTTAATGTGTTGGTGAATATACATACGTATTTGGTATTGCACTTATAATGACAAAGGAAGGAGCAACATGATAGGATAACTTTGTGGTGAAATTATTCTCTTACTTTTATTTTTATTAATTTATTGTGCATCAGCAAGAGAACATTAATCAAGCCCTCACACATATTCAGGGCCCCAAAGAAAAATATATATCATATTCTACAACAAATGATCCCTTACTATGGCTTTTTAGTTATTTTCAAAAGATTAAATAATACCCAACTTCTTCCCCTAGTTTTTACTCCTCGGCGGGTGGGTCGACCCAGCGCCCGTGCTCTTTGATCAGATCGATCAACGCATCCGTCGCCTGTTCCATTGCTATCGCTCTCTTCACCACAGTCTGAAAATCATAACATTTGGAATCATGATTCGTTATTTAAAAGTGTCAATTGTTTTCACTGAAAAATATTAGTTGAGTACAGTTGCACCATACAACTGGTGTACAAGAGTGTTACTCTTCAGGTAAATTTATGGGATGAAGATACCTTTCCAACGTAAAGGTCGATCTTTCCAGGTGCACCCCCAACATAACCAAAATCAGCATCAGCCATTTCTCCAGGACCATTCACAATGCAACCCATGATTGCAATCTGTAAATTGAAACAAGATATATGAACACATACCGCATTTAATTCAATCATTCATTTAGAGATAGGTAGTTACCGAAACACCAGGCAAATGAGATGTTTTTTCTCTAATTTCAGCACTAATCTCTTGAAGATCAAACAATGTCCTTCCGCAGGATGGACAAGACACGTATTCCTGATACCGTTTCACAAAGATTAAAATATCTAATTAGTCTTCATTTAGATTTGGTTGTAATTGTATGGTTTCTTATGCTACTGTTAGTTATACTGACCGTCTTTGTGTTTCTCATTCTGCATCCTTGTAGCAAATTGAAAGAAGTATTTCTAAGGAATTCAAAGTCTTGATCTGGGGCTTCTAATAGTACACCATCTCCCAGTCCATCTACTAGGAGGGCTCCTGCATTTGTACCAGCACCAATAACTAAATCGTCTCTGTCCCAGAAAGAATTGATGTCAGCTAAGATATCTGCATAATTGCATCTTATCAAGCTAATTTTGGTTGAGATTTCTCACCTGTGAACTTGTTTAGGGTACTCTATATGATGAATTACAGGGAAGTTCAAGGAGTTTTTGTCAAGATACTCAAACAGCCTGCAAACACCAAGATCATCAACCTTAGCTAGATAAAATATACTCCCTCCGTCCCTGAGTAAACTTCCTACTTTTCTTTTCGGGCCGTCCCCCACTAAACTTCTCATTCCATAAATGGCAAAAATAACACTTTACTACATATAAACTTTAACCTTCAAATTCACACAATATTACCAAAAGTGTCATTCATTCAATGCACTTTTCAACACTATTCATTACTTTATCTCAAAAGTCAACATGTGGTCCACCATATATTAATAAACAAATACACTTTCTTAAACCATTCAACAAAAAGAAATGGGAAGAAAGCTCAGGGAAGGAGGGATTACAAGGATATGCAATATTAGCATCTCGGTAAGTTCAAACTAGGGTTAATTGCAAAATAAATCACGAGTGTTACATGATTTTTTTTTCAAATTACAAGTTCTTAAAATTTGCAATTCGATAAACGAATTTTCAAATTGTTACAACTCTATCACATGACTATTTTTCAGCAAGTCCTGCTGATGTGCTAGTGTATGAAATTGCAAAAGAATTAAAAGGTTGTAATTAAATTGAAACAATAACAAAATCTCGTGAATTTATTTGCAATTCTTCCAAATATTTCTGGTTGCCACATCAGCATAAGTTGCCAAAAAATAGTCACATGATAGAATTGAAACAATTTGAAAGGTTATGTATTCAATTACAATTTTATAGACATAAGATATTGAAAAAAAGTAAAAATGTCGTGATCTTTTACGCAATTAACCCTTAAAAGTATGATAAGCAGCTACATCATGTCCCACGCATCCATTAAAAATGACAATTTTATTTAAACAAATTCAACATTATCAAAGTCCAAATGCAGTATGCATACCTTCTAGCAGCATGAACTCGACTGGTTTTCTCTTCTGAATATGGTACGTGATGAAGGATCATGGTAGCATCAGTACTCTTCAGAATTTCCAACTCTTCATCGGGTTCATCACCACGCACAGAGACAGCCAAACGTGTCCCTGAATGACCATCAATAAGTGAGCACGGCTACTGGCATTTTTTATAATTCAAATAGTCGAAGCATTTCAAGTATTTACAAAAATAGCACACCTTCTGGAAGAAGCTTGTGAGCACCAGATGACAATTCCTTTAGAGTTACCAAGGCCACCGCGTTGGGCAATCGCTTTGTCAACTGCTCTGATAATGGAGTTATTACTCCCATGCTAATGTCTATCAACCGTTTTAGTGCCAGTCTCTGGTCATAGTATAGAAAAAATTATTCAAGTTATTGTCACACTTTAGGGAACACCCGAATACATTTGTAGCCAAAGGTTGAAATTTTCAAAATTATCATTTGTTGGATTTTCTTATTCTACATTAAGACGTAAAATGAAGAATTGTTGTGTATGATAAATAGAAGAAGGCTTACAGCATCTTTATCATCTTGTGGTGGAAGTTCTCTCACCAAGATTGAATCCACAGTTGCCAAATCCTGCATCGATGTTTAACTTTTTAAGTGAAATCTTCATGAAAGAAAATCAAATGCAATATTCACACAACGAAGGACATTTGAGTACATACCTTAAATGGCATTCCAACAATAAGTTTTGCTGCAAGAGCCTTGTATAGCTGTTCAGGTGCCTATAAGAGAAAAGCAATTAAAATTCAAAATAATTAATAGAACGGGAAGATACAATAATCCCACATGAGGAAAATATAATTTGTTTTTTAGTCAGCTTAAAAGTATTCTGACCTTCAACTGATCAAGAGAAACTGACATCAGAACTGAGCCATCACGGTGAAGTACACCTCTATAATCAACCTCTTCACCCTTCGTGTGAAAACAAATGACAAATCAGTTTTAATGCTTGAATAATTTCTCTGAACAGACAATTGTTAAATTTAAAAATTAAAGCTGACCTCCTTTTGAACTGGAAGTTGACCACTTCTACGTTGGAAGTCAAAATAGCGTCTGTGTTTTTCTTCAAATGGCATCTGGTTAAATCAAACAATTAAATTAAATAAAAAAAAATCAAATTTTAGCCAAGTGAGTCGTTGAAATTCTGAACCATAATATAATTATGAAGTCATACCACTCCCTTCTGAAGTTCAGCTCCCCTCATGCCAAGATTAGCCAATCTTCTGCAAGGATCTATCTCCTCTTCTGGAGCTTCGGTCAGAGAAACCCTTATGGTATCACCGAGACCATCCTGCACGATTAACATCGATCATTTTAAGTACTCTAATTAGATGTTCAGTAAAATAACTTTGATCGAAGTTAAATTACAAGAAAATCTCTTCAGTAAAGGGCATATACCATAAGAAGTGTCCCAATTCCTATTGCAGATTTCATTCGTCCATCTTCACCCTCACCAGCTTCAGTAACTCCCAGATGTAAAGGGTAATCCCATCCTAGAACGTTCATTTCAGCTACAAGAAGGCGGTATGCTTGTACCATAATAACTGGGTTGCTAGCTTTCATTGAGAACACAAAATTATGGAAGTCCAATTTCCGACAAATCCTTGCATACTCAAATGCAGATTCGACCTGTTGCATGATCACATGTACATATTTTAGTTGAACCAGCAGTGGTTTGAAACTCATTCCAAGTGCCAAAATAGCTACTCACCATTCCCCTGGGCGAGTCCCCATAGTAACTCATTATGCGATCTGAAAGGCTACCGTGATTCGTCCCAATACGCATTGCTCGCCCATACTCCTTACATTTTTCGACCAATGGAGAGAAAACCTAAAATTGAGTAGGCATGACACAAAATAAAGATAAGTACAGATTAACGATTATTTTTTTAAATAACAAAAAAAATAGTTGGGAGATATATACAGCAACTGAGAAAAGTAACTGATGCCCTGACCTTCTCAATATGCTCAAGTTCTTTTTGGTAATCGTCGTCTGTGTACTCCAGCTGCTCAAACTGTGCTCTCCTATCAGCTGAAGAAAGTAATGCCAGTTGGATCATACACTTAATCCGTAATGTTACTCAAAAGAAAAGGAAAAAACGAAGCTTAAATAGAATTATTAGACATACAAAAAATTGTATTTGTCCATTCTCATTCAGAAACAACAAAGAAAAGGAAAAACAAAGCTTCAGGTGGTGAATTGAGTACCAAAGTTTCCAGGGTTAACACGAATTTTATCAAAACATTCAGCAACTCGCATCGCCACAGGTGGAGCAAAATGAATGTCTGCCACCAGAGGAATGTTATAGCTGCAGGGTAAAAAATTCTGAGTACTTATGCCTGATTTCAACAAGGATAGTATAAGCTAAAGTAACCGAATAAAAAACATACTTCTTCTGAACAAGGGTGTTTTTGATGTCAAAACATGCATCTGCTTCTTTCCTTCCTTGTACTGTAATTCTAACAATATCTGCTCCTTGATCTGCTATTCTCATCACCTGCATATGATACAATTAGCCTACAGGTACAACAGAATCACAAAACATATTCTAATGCTGTGAAAAACGATGACATGATCTTCAATCTGAAATACTAGTGTTCAAGAAATTACTCTACTTTAATACTCCCTCCATCCACCAATTTTAAAGACCTTCCCCTAAATAATAAGAAATTTTAAGGTTAGTAGAACCTGCTCAACAGTTGCAGCAACATCCTTTGTATCAGTAGTGGTCATTGTTTGAATTCTGATGGGATGCTCACTACCAAGAGCAACGTTTCCAACCATCACCGTGCGGGTTTTTCTGCGAACGGTTTTGTGTATCGATTCACAGTACTTCTGTCTAGGAACTGTATCCACAAAGTTCCCAAAATGAATCTTTGTGAGTTAAGGCTTTGAAATAACAAACTAAAATTATTTCAGATATTCAACATGTAAATTTTCAAAGCTGAAACAAAAAGGATTCCATCACAACTCCAAAAATATCAAATATCTGAAAATAAATCCACCCAGTCACACGAAAATTCTTTTAATCCTATTGGATCTTGTTCAAATCTAAAAATGAATGATTTATCTCGTTTCTATCTATATCTGGTCATGAAGAAGATTGAAGGGTTATATATATGAGAAATTCACCGAAGCAGTAGAACAAAATAATAAGTATACCTAGCAGCGGGCTTCCTTCAGAAGCTGGCTCAAGTTCAACAGTTTCTGAACCAGGGTTGGTAGAATTTCTGATGACAGCAACCTTGGTACGACGAAATTTAACCCTTTGCAAATCAGAAACTCTAACAAAATCCGAAACCTTTGCAAATCCTAAGCCACGAGGGTCCCTTGTTTTGAGACCTGTAAATGAAGCCGGAACAGCACCCGTTGCCATTTTGACGCCTCAAAAATCAAATTCCACCCTCCTAAACCACACAAAATAAATTAAACATTTAGTTTTTAGCAAAACTCTTTAGCTTATCACATAATCAATTCGAAACACAACCTCAACTTTGCTGCTTCAACTCAGATAAATAACGAGTTGAAAAAAGATTAATAAAAATGGATAAGCATCCAAAATTCGTATACCCTTTCCAACAGGGCACCACGCAAATTGATAAAAAAACAGGTCAACGCCAAACACCCATAATTCAATAGAATTCAACACAAGCAACCTACACTAACTCAACAATCACGAAAACCGGATATTTGCACACAAAACTAAGCAATAGAAGAATCCGCATATAATCAGTTCACAAAAATTGAGGAATCACTTGTGTGTATTTACTTCAACAAATCGTAAGCCTAAAACCACGCCTAAGCAAGCTCCGAAAAGCAAATTGAATTATAAATAATTGGCAAAAGACAAAAAACGATTACCGGAAATTAGCTCATAAGAAAATTCGAGAGAGAGAGAGAGGAAATGAGAAAAACTAGTGGTGTATGAAATTAATTGAAGTGAAAATACAGAAAAATTAAGAGGAAGAGGAATTTATACTTACAGGAAAATGGTGGGGAGGAGTGAAAGGTACTGCGAAGAAAAGTGATGAGCAGATAAAAATAACGTCTTCTTCCGCATTTGTTGTTTTCTTATTAGTATTTTATTTATAATGTCTGGTTTTCCAACAATTGGGCAGATTACGAAATTCATTAATATTTGCTTTCAGGCCCTTTTAAATTTATTTTCTTTATTTTTGATCCAGTCTGCCCCACTAATTCTAAATATAAATGGTTTTCCTAATTTTTGTTGGGAAGATGCTGATACAGTTACTATCAAATACACCTGACATTGACATAATATATTCGGCCTATCACTCTATTGTATGAATCATGTGTAAATAAATTTTAAAACAAACTAAATTTAAATGTTAATGTGGGATTAGCTACATGAATTATATTTGATCATCTCGTTTTTATTAAGTACGTAGTTATACATTATGACTTAGCACTTGAATATGACAAACTCTCATATGCATACTCACTCAGTTAGGTGGTGTTAGAATACACTGAAAATTAATTTTTAGTTTAAACTTTTCAGTGTAAACAGTTTCAATTGTTAAGTGAATGCATCATACGCCATGTACACAAGAGAGTTGTTCTTCTTTCTTTATTACTACATCTGTCCCTTAAAATTATTAATTATTTTACTAAGATAAAAGAAATTCACAAAAATAAAAAAATTATCGATAAATTTGTGACTCGAATATATAACATCTCAATTATTGGTAGTGGTGCTCCAGCCACTTGAGCTGCCACTAAGATAAAAAAAGAATTCCACAAATTGATAGAATACCGATCTTTTTTCATGTAAGCAACACATTCTTTTGAGAAATGTTAGGAATTGATCTGCAATTATAGAGAAATAACAAAAAATGAAAATACACAACACACAATTTGTTGATTCAAATCGTCAAGAATTGACTACATTTTGGTATATTATTAAGCTAGAAATTTTACTAATTTTATGTGGTAATTCGATTATAATGAATTAAAAAGTGCATGTATATATCTGAAATTGGATCGTAATCCTAAAATCCAACAAACTCGATTTTTGAAATCATCGTGATCAGGAATATGAAACAATGGTTCAGTCTCCATAATCCAAAAAGAAATATTTCCATTATGGTGGAATTAATCTACTTTAGAAGGATTTGGGGTATGTTTGTTTTGGGACTCACACGGATGGACTTTGGACTTTGCAATCAATGCTCTGTTCTAGTTTGGGATTTAAAACTGGGTTTTCAAATCCCAAACTCAATTCCTACCTATAAACCTATTATTACTTTTCACATAATTAAATACAATCACATCATCACTTTTTTTATCATCTACTCAATCTCTCTCCTACTTTTCTCTAACACAATATAATAAAATAATACATATATCGCTAAAAGACATTGATTTGACATCAAACAAAATCTCACCCTATTAAAATATCAAAACAAACATACGCTTATATTATTCATCAAGATTTTCACACTTCCCCCGCACACCTAAATCCCAAAACAAACATAGCCTTGAGGAATATATTATAATCAGGTTAGAAATTGGCTACAAATTGAAGGACTGAATTGCAAAAAAATTCACGGCTGAGAGTGTGGATATTCCGTTGGGACACGGTGGAATAAAAATGTCGTGCAGCACGAGGACACCACGCGGCACACGATTTGTTTTCCCTGCTTTGCTAAACGTTTTTTTTCCTCGACGCTCTCAATAAATGCAACATATCAATTCACAAATCATGCTCAACTTTATCAAAATTTAAGCGACGATTTAATTGGTTTTTTTTTTTTTACACCCAATAATAATGGAATAATATAAATATCAAGTCAGGTGTTATAGTAAAATAATTTTAATTAGACTATGAGCCATAATAGCTATATATTTTATTCAGATAATGTTGGACTTGCACTTTTTAATAAAATAATAAGAATTTTATTTTGTTTCACGTCGGTTTTTATTAAAGAGAACGAGTTTTTTTAATACTTTTTAAAAAGTTTAGGTGTCTTTGATACACCAAATACATACTTTAACATGGTGCATGATTATACTGACCAAATTCATTTCTTAAAAAAAAAAAGACAAGAGTTATTATGCTCATAATAATATAGGAATATTATTATGATTTTTTTTTTTTGAGATTGCAGAAATTTTCCTTTTCATTTTTTGGAAGGCAATCAATTACAATAGTTTTTAATTACAATAGTTCTTTCGACCTCTAGCTATATGACAATATCTTTTCATCTAGCTCTAGACCGGAACCGCAATCACCACAAGAGGGGGACCACCCAAACCCGCAGCTCGGAACAATAACCGCATTGCAGCCGGAACCGCAACCACCACAAGAGGGGAACACCACCCCCACCACAGGAGGGAATAAATTTCTTTTCCATATCTCGAATCCAAGACTTTTGGGGTCTTAGTTGGTGGACTCAACCAACTGAGCTAGCGACTCTTTAACTTTTCCTATCCATTAGAGTCGAAGTTTGGAAGCAAAGCCTGTATATATGCTCGTTAAATATTTATTTATGTAATTAAATTTATGCAATATAATAGTCTTCCACTTTAATTTAATTAGTGCATTCAATTTAGCATTATCTACACCTTGAGCTACTTGAAATTGCTACCACTTGCATTATGTTAAAAAAAATTGAAGTCATCGCGTGATAAAAAATAAAAAATAAAATTAAAATGTCTAAAACAAGTGTTTTTCTTCAATTATATTGTGGAGTTATTAGTTAGGAAAATTGAACAGTCATTCAAGGCTACAGAGTGGCTGTTTGGGATCTATGATATGCAACTAATAAGATTCTTGTACGAAAACGCCTAAGTTGATGACGATGGGTCAACTTCCCTTATTTATATAAAATTAATTAAAAAGACTAATTTACAAGAAATTAATTAATTAGGATATGCCTAGTCGAGGACCAAGCTTTCAGCTGCCGGCGTTTGCTCGAACTTATTTCATAGCATTTTATTATATAATTAAAGAGTAAAAAACAAGACAAATTGAACGTGACAGTATATATAAGACTCAAATAAGCAATCAAATCACTTTAAATTCTTTTTTATTACAATATTTGATGCATGTCAGTTGATATAATTTAATCTTAGGAAATTACCTTTTAGAACAATTTTTTTAAAGGGTTGCGAGAAAATACGAAGTGCAATAATAATTAACTCTACAGTATAAAGTGCATTAGTATTTGTTGTTTAACTTACATTTATTATTATTATTGCATTTTATATATGGAGAGTATTTATAAATTTGAACTTGTATCTCTGCACAATACGTGGTTCTACTTTGCCCCACATCAAAATTCACTCTTAATTTTATTTTATGCAGAGGTTGTTTTAAAGTTTACATTTCAACTACATTGTGCGGGTGCAGGCACGCGAGTGCAGGGGCAATATATAGGTACGCAGATACAATATTTCAAAAATTTTAGGGTGTGATTATTCAAAGATACATCTATTTATTTACATTTTATATATATAACACCCTCTATATATATATTAAGTATTTGTAAATTAAATGTATGTATATAATTCATCTTTTCCACTCACCCAAAATTTGAGCATATTTGATAATTTCATCTAATTAAGTAATAAAACAACAATTTAAATTTCATTAGTCCAGAAAATAAGGTTGCAATAGTAGATTCAATATAAAATAAGTGTCACATAATCAATTTAAATTATATTATATAATAAAGTTTAATTGAAATAACATATTCAATATTTAATAACATGTTATATCTAATCACAAGTATATCATATTTCTTTTTTTTTTTAAATACAAATTTAATAATATATTAATATTTTTAGAAAAATCTGCTCATTATTTCAAATTAGGCCTATTTGTAAAAAAAAAACAAAACAAAAAAAAAAAATACATGACAGGTTGAAAGGTCTATTACAAAAATTCAAAACCCAAAGTCCTAAATATTTTAGGATTTATGTACTTTAAAATTTGAATTATTGTCTTGAAACCACGTGTTAAATTAGTACATGTGAAATTTCCATGTTCTATACGCATGTCATAAGGTCCAAACCCACCTTAGACTATATTTATCAACAATTATTTTTAACTCAATCTCTTAATAAATAATTCATTTCTCTCTCCTCCACATATACAATTTACAATTCAACTCAACTACAATTTTTCTTTCACTTTATCAACAATCCAACCCAACACAACCTAAAATAATAAATATTTTATTATTATTCAATAATTACATATATTAATTTTTATTATATTTAACGAGACAAAAAAATAAAAAATTGTTAAGAGAATTTTTTTATATAACTACAAAATTTACAACAAATATTTTTTGTCATTAAATAGTGGGCATTGTTTATAACTTACCTACAAAAAATTTCTAACCATGTAGATTATTGACATCTTATTCCTTATTTACAACAAGTTTGTTTATTGAAATAAAATTCATAAATAAATTATGTAGGCAAATTACTTGTAAAAAAATAACTACCAACAAATTTTATTTTTTAAGTAAATTAATTTTTAGACAAATTGTCTATGTGTTTAGAATTGAAGATGTCTATATCAAGAAAATTGATTTGGATGACTTTTTGATTCATAATTGAAATTAGAAAAGAAAAAAGAAAATATAAAATGGTGATTCAAAATATATCAATATTGATCTTTATTTATACTGAAAGAAAAAATATGAATATTGATATTATATATATATATATATATATATATATATATATATATATATATATATATATATATAGATAGATAGATAGATAATATCCTAAAAATAGAATTTATAAATTACTCAATAAATTTTAAATAAACTAATTATAAAATGACATGTTTCGATGGAAAGGTAAATTAAATGTTCACAATCTGGATTGGTCGGTCGTTCTGGTTGTGCTCCCTTGTTTATTTTTAGATTTCTTTTTTATTATTTTGTTTTGTCCTTTTATGATAATCGATCGCCCACAAAAGCCGATAAACATAGTCTTACTAGACAGGTTGAATGCGATCCACCATTATCAAATAGAGTGGCTAAATGACTTGAAGCGAATATACTAACTTCTACTAGTCGCTTACCCGCAAGCGGACGGGTTCACTGTAGTATAAGTACGTATAATGACCAAGTATTATTGAACCCACGAGATGGAGTGTATGCGAACAGATCCCTGAAGATCTACGCGTCGTAGCTAATATGAGTGTAATATTTTTTTGGTTTTTTTGGAAAGATTAATTGAAACTAAATTAAACTAATTAAACTAAAGAACGAAAGAAACGAATTAACTAAGGGTTGTGTTCAAATAAGAGATGGTGATGCTTAGGATAGGAATCCTGACTTGAAGCGATTTTACTAGCTTTCTACTAGTAGCTACCCCGCAAGAGAACGGGTTCACTGTAGTATGGGCAAGTATAGGGACCAAGTATTATCGAACCCAAGGGATGGTGTATATGCGAATAGATCCCTGAAGATCTACGCGTTGTAGTTAATATGAGTGTAATGTTTTTGGGTTTTTTGAAAGAATTAATTAAGAGCAACTAAAGTAAACTAATTAAACTAAAGAACGTAAGAAACGAATTAACTAAGGTTGTTTTCTAATGGGAGATGGTGATGCTTAGGATAGGAATCCCTACGTATACTAACGGAGCAGGTACATAATCAAAGTAATCGTGACAAACAAGAATTAACCTAAGTATAAGAATGCAAGGTGAAAGCTCAAGATTCTAAACCCTAATACTTTACCCTAACACTCGACTTCACTAATCCACTAACAAGTTAATGGATTGTGCTCAATTAATGAGACCCTAATTTAACTAAGGTGATGCGGTCGTCCTCCTTCGCTAAACCGGTAGATGAATTAACCTTTCCTAAACCTTCTCGTTAAGACTACTAGTTGTTATTGAGTGATGCGGTCGTCCTCTCTCTAACACTTTCGTACTAAATTCAAAGGTAAAGTTCAGATTAATTATAAAAATTCATTAATTAAGAGAATTAAAACTAACGTCACGAATTACCCTAATTATGTACCCACATCCTACTTCTACGAGTTCATCCTAACCTAAGCATTCAAGGGTTTTAGCTGGACATGGTTTTAACAAAACTAAAAGCAATTAAAGAAACAACGAACATAAACATAATGAATTGAAGAAAGAAAATACGAAACATGAACTAGGGTTTAAAGAAAATAAATACGAAGAACTGAAATTGAATTGATAAAAACGAAATTTAAACGTGTTCAAAGTAACGATCTAATGAAATGAAACTAAGAAAGAAAAGAAACTAAGAATTCGTATGCAAAACCTCAACAAAACGTAAAATAAAGCTTGCTCGTCTCCTTCCTCTACAAAAACTAAGTCTAAAATTATTTCTAAAAGTCGGGTATATGATGTTCTTGTTTGGAAGAGGTATATATAGGCACGGGTCGAAACGGGAGTTAATGGGCCAAAAATACGCATCCGGAGGTAAAAATCCATGGGCGCTCGAGTAAAACGCTCGAGCGGTCCCGCTCGAGCAGTGTAGCTCGAATGACACAATCGCTCGAGCGGTTCCGCTCGAGCTGGTCGAGCGCTGATATCACACTGTATGTTTTGGGCGCTCGAGCGATTCGCTCGAGCGGTGGCGCTCGAGCTGCTCGAGCGCAAGAAAGTTTCTGTACGTTTAGGCGCTCGAGCAATGCGCTCGAGCGGGGGCGCTCGACCTAGTCACTCGAGTGACTTCTAACTCCTCCCAAATGATACTTTTCCTCGTCCGCACTAATACCAATCGTATTTCTTCAATATCTTCTCATCCGGGCATCCGTTTGAGTCGATTCAAAGTCCTACGAACTCCGTTTTTCGTCCTCTATTCACCTATGAGCATCAAAGAGACAAATTTATCAATGTATAGAAATAATGCTCAATTGACTCTAAATACTCTATAAACTCGACCAAGATTGGGGTATTTCAAGCTACGAATCATGACAATTTCACGCCTAATCAACCCCCCCAAACTTACCATATTGCTTGTCCCCAAGCAATGAAATAATAAGTCAAGTGAAATTGTTAGGAATGAGTCAACGAATCAAATCATGCAAGCAACTGAACTCAAGCTTCAAAAGTCAATCACCCGTATACTCACTCACTTTCTTTTATCGTACTCATGCAACAATAATAAGAAACACCAAGATCAAACATGGATGTGCACTCAACGATGTGTTTCACTCCCTCACAAGTGTATATCAATGATTAAGGGACTCACTCAAACAATCAATCACACATATTGGCAACCATAGGCTTGTAAGCACTCTCAACTCCAACCATACTCTAGAAATCAATGCCGAATCAAAAAGGACTTTTCTCAAGGTTGTAATGTAGGCTCTTTGGACGGGTGGGATAACAATATAAGGTAAAGTGACTCAAGTGAATGGAGAATAGAAAATCAGACTTCGGTACTTCGAGATTAGGAACAGACTACTTCAAACATATTCAATCAACACTCTTTCAATTCCACTTCTCTCAACACTTCATTTTTTTCTTTCTCTTTTCACTTTTTTTTTCAATCACTTCACTTTTTCTTTTTCGCACAAAACATGAGCTCATTTTTTTCTTTTGCTCATTCTCAATTTTTTTTTTCTTTCCCACAGCTCAAATTTCATTCACACCCTTATTTTATCACCACTCAACCAACACAATTTCCTTTTTCAACTCAATTCACTCCCTTCACATTCACACTTTTCCTATTCTCCACTCAAATTTGGACAAAAAGGCTTAGGAATTGGAATAGTGTTCATATGTGTTAGCAAATAAAATAGGCTTTCGGCTCAAAGGGGCTAACAAGGGACAAATATCAATGGTAAGGAAATTTTTTTGGCTAAGTGACTCATTCAAATCAAAGATGGCCTAAGATCACATTCGGCATTTCAAACTAGACACAATCAAGGAGCAAGAGCACACACAAGTTCTAGCATCCTCTAAGGTGACGATTCACTCACAAACGAAGAGATTAAATCATGCATTTAAATCTCGTAAGGCTCAACTCTCACGGCTTTCACATCCATGCTAGTCCTAGTGCATTCTCACTCTCATCACACAAGCACTCAAAAGAAAACTCATAAGCATACGGGTTCTCTCCCTAATCAACTCAAACTCAAACACTCACACAAAAGAATTCTTAACTCAACTTCACAATTCACCCTACTCATCAAATCATACTCAAAGATAGCAATCAACAAGCATAAGATGATTGATAGGCATGAAATATTGAGTAACAAAACAAATTAATAATAGCCCAAGGAGTATCTCAACAAACAATAATCAATCAAACTCAACTCAAAGATAAGGGTGTGCATGCATGTGCAATGTAACAAGAAACATAAAAAAACTCCACCCCCCCCCAAACTTCGACCTTGCTAGAGGTCTAAGTTTGGGGTTGTGGGTTACCTCAACCAAATAATTCAATTTCTCTCAATAGCTTTGCACACTCCCTTGTCTCAAGTTGGTTCCTTCAATCTGAGTAACTCCATGACACCTTTACTCCTTTAGAGACAAGCCTACAAAATAAAACTCTCAAGTACGAGGTTAAACATACGACTCAAAATACTCCCTAATAATATAAAAAGACACTAAAAATAAATGAAAGCAAATAAAAATGGGTTGCCTCCCATTCAACGCTATTTTTAAGGTCCTCATGCCGGACCAAGCTCAAAGGAGCTTATGGGACATCATACTCAAATTTACCTCCCTTACTCTCATAAGAGTGGTGTTTGAACTCCTTTCCTTGATGCCCTTCCATCATAAGTTCCTTTGCTCTCTTCTCATCCCCAAGTGTTATGGGTCTCAACTCCTTCTTGCCTTTATCTGGAGGAGTCTTACTAAACAACTTCTTGAGTTTGGACTTTTTCTTCTTAACTCCTCCTTTCCCTTCTAACTGGACCACGTCCACTTTCTTCACCTCTTCATCCTTCAACTTCTTCACTTTATCCCTATCAAAATAATCAAGAACATAATGTTCATGGGTTAACTCAACAGGTGAAGGACTAACAAAATCATGAATATGAGAAGGATTAGGGATAGAAGGTGTGTCTTCAACACGAAGATCAATGATATCCATGCAATACAAGCTCTCATCCTCCTTCGGGTGCTTCATGGCTTCATATAGGGAGATCTTCACTTCTTGATCATCGACCTTCAACGTAATCTTCCCATTCGCCACGTCTAGCACCATCCCCGCCGTAGCTAAGAACGGTCTTCCCAAGATCAGGGGTACGTGCTCATCTTCCTCCATCTCTAGCACTACAAAGTCAGCTGGAAAAATGTGATCTCCAACTCTCACTAGAACGTCTTCAACCACACCTTGAGGTCGAGTAATAGACCGATCGGCTAGTTGAAGCGTCATCATTGTGGGTTGAAGTTCACCACCTTCCAACTTCTTGAAAAGCGACAACGGCATCAAATTAATGCTCGCCCCGAGGTCGCACAATGCTCCCTTCTTGATCCCGTTCCCAATATCACATAGGATCGTGAAGCTCCCGGGATCCTTCAGCTTCGGTGGAAGCGCCTTGTGCACTAATGCACTCACCTCGTGGTTCAGCTGCACCAACTTCGGCTCTTCCACTCGCCGCCTTTTCACAATCAAGTCCTTCAAAAACTTCGCATAATGCGGCATCTGTTCCAAAGCATCATAAAAAGGAATATTAATATGCAATTGTTTAAAAACATCAAGGAACTTAGCGAATTTCTCATCAAGCTTCTTTTTCATGAAGCGTTGTGGATATGGGACGGGTATCACAGATTTGGGTACCCCCCATTCATCTCTTTTTGTTTCTTTCACTTTCTCCCTTGCTTCCTTTGCCTTCTTCCACTTAGGAACTCTCTCACCCTTCTCACTTTCCTTGCCCTTCTGGGACTCATCCATATCTCTATGCTTCTCAATCCCTTCACTTTCAATCCCCTTCTCAACTTCATTCTCCTCAGTCTCAACTTCATCCCCTTTGGGCTCAATCTCTTCTTTGGGCGTCTCAGAATCAGCAGGCATCTGAGGACCTTCATAGTTGGTTCCACTTCTAAGCTGGATCGCCTTGCAATGCTCTTTCGGGTTTCCCTCCGGCATTCTATTTACTGACTTTGCAATTTGGCTCATCTGGAGCTCTAAAGAAGTGAACATTCGATTGTTCTCTTGTTGAGTTCTAGTCCACTCAACATTCATCTTCTGGAGCTCTTGATCACGTTGATCACCTTTCTTATGCAGCTCCTTCACATCGTACTCCAAGGATGACAACCGCTTGCTCCCTTCCTCCACCTTCTGAAGGATTGCTCTCAACATCTCCTCGGTTGATGCACCGCCTTCTCCACCAGGAGGTTTAGATCCCGGATCAACACCTGCAGGAACAGTAACACCAACTTTTGGGTTAGCATAAGAAAAATTATCATTCTTCCTCCATGTGTTTTGAGGAGGCTGCTGGTCTCCTTGATACCCTTGTGTGTTCCTCCATTGATTTTGAAGTGGTTGTGGGCCTGGAGGTACAAATGGTTGGCCATAAGAAGGCCTTCCATACTGGTTTCCACCTTGGTAGCCATTCTGGTTGTAATACGGACCTCTCATGTAATTGGCTACCTCTTGCTGTCCACTGGGTTGGTCTACTCTCTCATTCTCTACTGCATGCTCTCCACCCAAACTCTTCCCCAACTCGAGGTTGTTGATCTTTTCCATCATGGCCATCAATAGCCTTCTCGTTCCTTCTCCCTCTTCAACCTGATGCACCTTCTGAAAATCTGCATCCACACCCCAAGCACCGGCATTCGTGACAATGTTGTCCACGATTTCCCTACACCTCTCTATGCCTTGGTTCAAGAATGCTCCGCCTGCACAAGCGTCTAAATGGTCTTGCCCCGCCTTGTTGGCACCACTATAGAAGAACGCCATAATGTCTCCCTCATTGTACCCGTGCTGCGGGCACTCAATCAGCATGTTTGAGTATCTCTCCCACGCTTGGCGTAAATCCTCTCCAGACTTCTAGCGAAAGGACGAGATCTCAATTCTAGCCTTGATCGTCCTAGATGGAGGGTAGAATCGCTCGAGGAACAGACGCTCGAGCTCAGCCCAAGTGGTAATACCTCCCCGCGGGAGCGTATTATCGTACCACTCCTTGGCTATTCCCGTCAATGAGAATGGGAACAGCCTAAGCCTCTTGGCATCTTCAGACATGCCATTGTAATTGAATGTTGAGGCTATCATGAGAAAGCTCCTCAGATGTGTGTGAGGATTCTCCTTCCCGATCACCCCTTTGAACTGATTCTCGGTCAGCAGCTTTAAAATCCCCGGTGATATCGAGAAGTTGTTCGCCTCAACAGGAGGCAAAGCCACTCCATCATAGTACCGCTGTGGCTGCGCTGCAAACCTCCCTCTAATCGCCATATTATGATCTACGTTCTGAGGAACGTGTTGAGGATTAGCAGCAGGTACTGGTACTTGTTGGGGTGGTGGTTGGTAAACAGGTGGTTGGTTGTAGACTGGGGGTGGCTGATATGGATATGGTGGGTAAGGATAAGGTGGGTATGGGTAATGTTGGTATACTGGGTTGTTAAAAGGGTTATTTGGGTTTTGTGGGTAAGCAGGGTTGTTAGGAGGATTATGGACAAGGTTCTGAGCTGGATTCCCTACGTTTCGTGTATCCGGGTTTAGGCTCTGGCTATCCCCTAGTGGAATTTGATTCTGGCTACCACTAACTCCAGTGCCTTCAACTCGGTCTACTGCCTGATTGAAATCGTTGGCAGCATCGTCCAACTCATTATTGATGTCCATTGGTTCCTTCCCTAAGTCGGCAGCGTTCATCCTTCTCA
This sequence comes from Ballota nigra, assembly GCA_947034835.1. Classification (NCBI taxonomy): domain Eukaryota; kingdom Viridiplantae; phylum Streptophyta; class Magnoliopsida; order Lamiales; family Lamiaceae; genus Ballota; species Ballota nigra. Next base: position 74,442,846 of record OX344724.1, on the reverse strand, counting down.
AGTAAGCTCGGTTCCTTCTGGCTATTGTCTCAGGGTCCAACGGTATTCTCTCTTCGCTCGTATTGCCTTGTGAGCGTGTTCTCATAAACCTGACACACTAGCAGAAGGATCAAAACGCAACTGCCGAATGGATAAAAAATAAAAATAAAAACAGAAATTAAATCACCCACTACTAACTACTAAGCTATCTACAAGTCCTATTCAAAAGGCATATAACGCCATCCCCGGCAACGACGCAATTGACTTGAAGCGATTTTACTAGCTTTCTACTAGTAGCTACCCCGCAAGAGAACGGGTTCACTGTAGTATGGGCAAGTATAGGGACCAAGTATTATCGAACCCAAGGGATGGTGTATATGCGAATAGATCCCTGAAGATCTACGCGTTGTAGTTAATATGAGTGTAATGTTTTTGGGTTTTTTGAAAGAATTAATTAAGAGCAACTAAAGTAAACTAATTAAACTAAAGAACGTAAGAAACGAATTAACTAAGGTTGTTTTCTAATGGGAGATGGTGATGCTTAGGATAGGAATCCCTACGTATACTAACGGAGCAGGTACATAATCAAAGTAATCGTGACAAACAAGAATTAACCTAAGTATAAGAATGCAAGGTGAAAGCTCAAGATTCTAAACCCTAATACTTTACCCTAACACTCGACTTCACTAATCCACTAACAAGTTAATGGATTGTGCTCAATTAATGAGACCCTAATTTAACTAAGGTGATGCGGTCGTCCTCCTTCGCTAAACCGGTAGATGAATTAACCTTTCCTAAACCTTCTCGTTAAGACTACTAGTTGTTATTGAGTGATGCGGTCGTCCTCTCTCTAACACTTTCGTACTAAATTCAAAGGTAAAGTTCAGATTAATTATAAAAATTCATTAATTAAGAGAATTAAAACTAACGTCACGAATTACCCTAATTATGTACCCACATCCTACTTCTACGAGTTCATCCTAACCTAAGCATTCAAGGGTTTTAGCTGGACATGGTTTTAACAAAACTAAAAGCAATTAAAGAAACAACGAACATAAACATAATGAATTGAAGAAAGAAAATACGAAACATGAACTAGGGTTTAAAGAAAATAAATACGAAGAACTGAAATTGAATTGATAAAAACGAAATTTAAACGTGTTCAAAGTAACGATCTAATGAAAAGAAACTAAGAAAGAAAAGAAACTAAGAATTCGTATGCAAAACCTCAACAAAACGTAAAATAAAGCTTGCTCGTCTCCTTCCTCTACAAAAACTAAGTCTAAAATTATTTCTAAAAGTCGGGTATATGATGTTCTTGTTTGGAAGAGGTATATATAGGCACGGGTCGAAACGGGAGTTAATGGGCCGAAAATACGCATCCGGAGGTAAAAATCCATGGGCGCTCGAGCAAAACGCTCGAGCGGTCCCGCTCGAGCAGTGTAACTCGAATGACACAATCGCTCGAGCGGTTCCGCTCGAGCTGGTCGAGCGCTGATATCACACTGTATGTTTTGGGCGCTCGAGCGATTCGCTCGAGCGGTGGCGCTCGAGCTGCTCGAGCGCAAGAAAGTTTCTGTACGTTTAGGCGCTCGAGCGGGGGCGCTCGACCTAGTCACTCGAGTGACTTCTAACTCCTCCCAAATGATACTTTTCCTCGTCCGCACTAATACCAATCGTATTTCTTCAATATCTTCTCATCCGGACATCCGTTTGAGTCGATTCAAAGTCCTACGAACTCCGTTTTTCGTCCTCTATTCACCTATGAGCATCAAAGAGACAAATTTATCAATGTATAGAAATAATGCTCAATTGACTCTAAATACTCTATAAACTCGACCAAGATTGGGGTATTTTAAGCTACGAATCATGACAATTTCACGCCTAATCAAATCCCTACGTATACTAACGGAGCAGTTACATAATCAAAATAACCATGACGCGCAAGAAATAACCTAAGTAAAAGAATGCAAGGTGAAAGCTCAAGATTCTAAACCCTAATACTTTACCCTAACACTCGACTTCACTAATCCACTAACAAGTTAATAGATTGTGCTTAATTAATGAGACCCTAATTTAACTAAGGTGATGCGGTCGTCCTCCTTCGCTAAACTGGTAGATGAATTAACCCTTTCTAAACCCTCTAGTTAAGTCTACTCGTTGTTAAAGAATGATACGGTCGTCCTCTCTCTAACACTTTTCGAACGAAATTCAAAAGTAAAGTTAAGATTAATTTGAAGAATTCATTAATCAAGAGAATTAAAACCTAAAGTCACAAGTTACCCTAATTACGTACCCACAATCTACTTCTACGAGTTCATCCTAACCCAAGCATGCAAGGGTTTAGCTAGACATGGCTATAACGATAAACAAATGCAGTAGAAGAAACAACGAACATAAACATGATTAATTCAACAAAGAAAATATGAAACATGAACTAGGGTTTTAAAGAATTAAAAATACTAAGAACTGAAATTTAATTGATAAAAACGAAGTTTAAAGCGTTAAAAGTTACCAAGCTAACGAAAAGAAACTAAGAAACGAAAATAAACAAGAATTCGTATGAAAAAACTCAACCAAACGTAAAGTAAACTTGCTCGTTCTTTCTCCTCTTTCTCTCTCTAAAAACTAAGTCTAAAAGTGATGTATTTCGTGGATTGTTCGTGGATTTTTTTTTTTCAAAAACATGTTCGGAAGAATATATATAAGGATCAGGCTGAAACGGGAGTCAATGGGCCGAAAAAATGAATCTTGAAATTTTGCTCTCGGAGGCGCTCGAGCGGAGGCGCTCGAGCATAGATGGTCGAGCGAAGAAAATACTCTGCAAGTTTGGGGCGCTCGAGCATAGGTGGTCGAGCGGATCAGGTGGTCGAGCGGAGGCGCTCGAGTGCTCTCGCTCGAGCACTTTTCAGCAACAATACACTTGTTCGTAAAATCTTCATATCTCCTCAACCGGGAGTCCGTTTTGACCGATTCAAAATCCTACGAACTCCTCTTTTCGCCCTCTATCTATCTGTGAACATCAAAGAGATAAATTTATTAGTTAATGAAAATGATACTCATTTAACTCCAAACACTAATCGAAAACACTCAAAACATGAGCAAATCGGGCACCAAAACATAACAATTTCACGCCTAATCAACCCTCCCAAACTTACCATGTTGCTTGTCCTCAAGCAATGAAAGAATAAGTCAAGTGAAATTGTTAGGAATGAGTCAAAGGATCAAATCATGCAAGCAAATGAACTCGAGCTTCAAAGATCAATCACAAGTATACTCACTCACCTTCCCTCATCGTACTCATGCAACAATAACAAGAAACACCAAGATCAAACATGGATGTGCACTCTACGATGTGTTTCGCTCCTTCACAAGTGTATATCAATGATAAAAGAACTCACTCAATCAATCAATCACTCAAATTGGCAGCCATAGGCTTGTAAGCGCTCTTAACTCCGACCATACTCTAGAAATCAATGTCGAATCAAAAAGGACTTTTCTCAAGGTTGTAATGTAGGCTCTTTGGACAGGTGGGATAACAATATGGTAAAGTGACTCAAGTGAATGGAGAATAGAAAATCAAACTTCGGTACTTCGAGATAAGGAACAGGCTACTTCAAACATATTCAATCAACAAACTCTCAATTTCAATTCTCTCAACACTTCAATTTTTTTTTCTTTCCCACTCTTTCACTTTTTTTTTTCAATCACTTCATTTTTTTCTTTTTCGCACAAACACATGAGCTCATTTTTTTTTCTTTTGCTCATTCTCAATTTTTTTTCTTTTTCCCACATCTCATAACTTCATCACACCTTCTTCTCATATTCACTCAACAAACAACTTTTTCCTTTTTCAACTCAGTTTAATCCTTTCACATTCACACTTTCCTATTCTCCACTCAAATTGGGACAAAAAGGCTTAGGAATTGGAATAGTGTTCATATGTTGTTGGTGATCAATTTTTATCGGATGGATTAGTGACTGTTTAGGTTTGGTTTAATGATCATCAAGCAATTACGTGTAATTGGTTACCACCGTAAATGGTAAATCGAAGGTCGGGTTATGAACTTGTAAATATGAAAATCGAAATCGTAATAATTTCATATGTGTGTACGTTTAGGTGTATTAGTGTGTGTTTTGAGAGTGTTTATGAATTTGAACTTGTATTTCATAAGCTGGAGAACAACTATTTATAGAGACTAACAAGCATGAGGTGTTCCTGACTCTTGGTCTCCCTAGCTTGCATGCTTGACATGTGTCCTTTTGACCTTATCTAAGTTGAATCTTAGTTATAAAGTCTTCTTTGGTCCTATCTCGGACTCATTGTTGTTCGCCTAGGTCGGCTTGACGGATCTTGATGATTCTCCAACTGAAAGTTGTTCGCCGCTGGAGATTGTACTTTGGAAGTTGTTCGCCTTTTGGCTTTATTTAGCTTGGCTTTGGGATTTTAGTCCTTTGTTCACTGGTACACATTTTAACTGTGTTGTATCATAGTTTGACAAAGTTGTTCGTCATTGGTGACTTCACAGTTGGCTCATCCTTGGTCTTGGGTCTTAATACCTGTTCGCCTATTAGTTGTTCGTCGATGGAGTTATTCGTCATTTTATACACCTCCCGGATTAGTAGATGCACCCCAATCCTGATTTTCTTTGCTCAAGCCCTTAATTCTTGTTCGCTCCATGTTGGATGATGTTCGTCTATCAACAATGCCCCCTATCCTGACTAGATGTTGCTTCAAACGAGCAACTTTGTGGCGAGCAACTGTAGTTAGGATATTGTTCTGGTCAAGACTCGGACGAACAGCATCTTTGTGACGAGCAACATTATGGCGTCCGTTTTGTCTTCCTATGATCTGGGGAGATCACGAAGATGACGCTAGCGCAATGATTGCGCGTCGTTCACGCGCGAGCAGTCCCGAGGCCACGCGCCCCTATAATTGTTCATAGGTCATTCGACTTTTAGTTTGGCTCGGAATTGACCCATTTTCTCATAATTCAGTCCCTGAATTTTTAGCAAATTAGGCCTTGGACCCCGTTTTTGCTTGGGGTATAAATAGTGGGAAAACTGAATTTTTTCCCACTTTTCCTTCTCTTACTACAGTGCTCCGGCAACTTCCTCCTCCCTCCGGCGATTCCAAGCTTTCCGACGTCCGTCCTCCAGCATTTGGCTTCAAATTTCAATTCCCAGGTAGTTACTCTTTTTTCTCTCTATCTTTTTCTCTACTTTTTCTCTCGAAAATTCTTTTGCCGCCGTGTGGATCCGAGCGCCACCGTCTTCTCCGGGAAAGCGTCGCCGTCTGCAACACTCTCCGCTGCCGCTTGGATTTTTCTCTCCCTCCTATGTCTTCGCATTCGAGCAACAAAACCGAGGAGACCCTAGATCCCCTTTTCCCAACTGTTGTTTACGATCCACAACCGGTTGAAGTTTCTTCAGCGTCGAACACTCACATGGATTCAGTTGTTCGTTCTGTGGAAAACACTGGTGCGGGCCCATCTGAGAGAGAACTGATAGTTGTGGCGAACAACAATTTGAACGACGATTCTTCATCTTCCGCTGAATCTGAAGATCCAGGTCTTGACGAACTCACCCGCGAGTTCTTGGAGGGTATTAACTTCCCATCCCCAAAGATGTTGGAAAATGAGATTCCAACAGGAGTTGCTCGGCCATTCGAATGGCAAGCATACGCTGAGGAGTATGCGAACAGCTTTCCTCGCCCACAGAGGCAAATTATGGACAAGGTGAAAACTGGATACCAGGCGAGCAAGATCAAAAGTGTTGTTCGCGAAGATGAACTGGACTCTATCCGTAGGGACTACAAAATCCCATATGACATTCACATGTGGGCCCCTCGGAGAAAGGAGAGAGCTGATCGCCCACCCCCAGGATGCACGGCGATCAACATTCACTCCTTGATCGCCGGATTAAGGCTGCCTCTTCCACCCGTTGTTGGTCGATTCCTGGAGGCGACCAACTTGGCCATCACCCAAATTACTCCAATTGGGTGGATGGATCTCTTAGGCTCCATGTGCTTGTTCGCCTTGGAGGGGTACGTTGATCGGCTTACTGCAGAAGAGATCAACTACCTGATGACAATTACAAAGTGCCCCCTAGGAGAAGAAGGTTACCACTATCTCAAGGCCAGAACCGGGCTAAAAATGGTGGAAGATGTGCCGAACAAGGTTTACAACTGGAAGCAACACTTCTTCTTTATTGGGGGTGATTGGCGAGCATCTTCTGATCCACACGGCGGCCCTGGACGAATAAATTCTCCAGCAGTTTATGGAAAACTGAAACGTAAGTTCTCTTCTTGCTCGCCTTTGGGCTAAGTTGTTCTAATTTAACTTTTTTTGTTTGTTCGCAGGCCCTCGTCTACCCAAGTGGGATTCGGAAGAGGAGGAGCTGAGCTCCGAGTTTCTATTTACTTCGTGTTTGGTTGGCCTCCGCAATAGGGCAGATAGGACTATTGACTATCTTTGCCGAGCAAGGTGTCAAAGAGCTGCTCGCCTTTTGACATACCCGCACCATTTGGAGGCCCAGATCGAGGTGCCCCCAGGTATGAAAATTTCTAAATTTTGGGTTCAAGCCTTGTTCGTCATTGATTTTCCTGACTTGCTCGTCTAACTTTTTTTTTTTTTTTTTAGGCGAGCAAGTGACAGTTGTCGTTCCTCCCTCCTACGCCCTCCTTGAGCAAAGGGTCCTTGAAATGGCGCCGTCAAAAGGGAAGAAAAGGAGAGGTGACCCCCCTCAAAAGGTGCTCGCCATGACGAACAAACCCGAGGGGGCTAGAGTTCCAAGACAGGCTGCCCCCTCTATTCAAATCCACTCTCCTCCCATTTCCCCTCCTCGTGGGGGGAAACGTTTAAAGAAGGCAGACGGGACTCCATTGTCCCATGATGTCCCTGACAAGAGGAAGGAGAAGGTGGGCTCAAGCCATGCTCGCCCTGAAGGGGATGTTGTACGCCGTTCATCCGTAGAGCCCACGGAGAGATCTGGCAAAGCGAGCAAGGACATAGGCTCCCCCCGAGGCCCAGAGGACATTACATACTTAGGCCGGGATGAGCGAAAATTCTCTGAGTAAGTTCTTACTTTCTTGTCGAACAAGTTTCTCCTTTGCCAAATTTTCCAAGTGTTGATCTTCTTTCTTGTTCGCAGATACCGGCCCAGCGACTACCCAGGGCGAGCAGACCTGGTTCACCAGTTTGCCTGCTCCAAGACCCCGACGAGCATCCGTGACATTCCGGATGAACATGTTCGCCGAGCAACTGAAGTTATTGCTCGCGCCTGGTCGCGGCCGCTGAACAAAGCCGTCCTCGCCCAGGGCCCCATTGATAATTTTCACTTATCAATGGTCCAAGCCGCCAACTCCCTTGTCTCAGCTCAAAGGGGGATGGCTCAAGTTGCCGAGCTAGAGGAGACTGCTCGTCATCATGCCGCCTCCATTCGCCAGTTTACCAAGGAGAAGGAGAAACTGGCGAACAATTTCAATGACCAGATTGCTCGCCTAAAGGATCAATTAAAGCTGGCCGACGACCTGGAGAAGAAGCGCATCGAGGACTATCAGCTTGTCTCTGGTGAAGCAAATGTCTGAGATGCTCTCCAAGGAAGAGGCCGAGCAAGAATTTCGAGCTCGGAGTGGGCCTATCTCAAATTTGGGCTACATCTGCGCCTACGCGGACAGCATCCGCACGGCCGATGCTTATGACTTCAAGGATTTGGTTGAAGAAATGAGCAAGGATCTGAATGAATTCCTGGAGCACTATCATCCGCCGAACAATATCGAAATTCAACTGGTGGATCTGGCAGTACTAGGGGTTAAACTTGACAAACTCGACCCTAGTATTTCCATTACTCACCCTCCGCCCCCAACTGATGAAGGCGAACAAGAGGAAGGGGTGGCCGTGGCTGACGAGCAAAATGCAAAAGAGGCTGAGGATAAGGCTGCTGAAGATTTGGCCCGAGAAATGATCGTTGAACCCCCCACCGAGCAGGCTCAAGATCCTCCCCCCGCCGAGCAACAATAGTTCTTAGGACTTAGCTTTTTTCTTTTCTTCTCTGTAATAGTTGTTCGTTCCTTTTGTAGTACTTGACTTCTTGAATCATTGTACTATTTTTTAGGCTCAATGCCTTTTGATTAATGGAATGTCTTTCTCATGTTCGCTCATTTTCTTTATATGTTAATTGCCTTTATATTTTTATCAATGCCTTTGCAATTATAACATATAGTGTTGGGCTTTTGTTCGAATTGAACTTTGCCTTTAGTGGAATCAGGGTTTAGCCTTAGGTTCTGTTCATTTTAAAAAACGAACAACCATTAAATGGCTTTGGTCCTTAGGTTCTGTTCATTTTAGAAAACGAACAACCTTTAGGTGGACTTGTACCTCGAGCTTTTGACTTTTCCTCTTTGACGAACAACTATTATATTTACATTCATAAAAAATTACAAGTGTTGTAAGACTACTCGTCACTAACATATACAAATCGATGAACAACTTTAAACACTAATCAAAACATGCTCGCTTATAATATTTTTGCCAAGCAACTTTATCTAAAAAACAAAAGATGAAACAGCACCAGACTATACAATGTGCCGAACAACTTTACATTCTATACTTAGCAAAAATTTCAAAAATTAGGCAAGTTTTTGGTTCATCTTACTTGGTTACTTGGTTCACTGGACCCCCAAGACATTTGTCCGCCCAATTAAGAACTTGTTCGCCTTATTGATAGTACTTCTTTAGATGTATGGCGTTCCAGGAGTATTGGGCCGGCTTGCCTTCCATATCTTCGATATCGTATACGCCATTAATGAATTTTTCTGTTATACGATACGGGCCCTCCCAAGTTGGTCCCAATACACCTGGAGGTTGGGCGAGCAACTTTCTTAGAACCAAATCTCCAACTCTGAATTCCCTAAGTTTAACATGGGAATTATAGTAGCGTTCTGCTCGCTGCTTATAGGTAGCATTTTTTAGCTCGGCACTCAGTCTTTTTTCCTCGAGCAAATCTATTTCAGCAGCCAGAGCATAGTTGTTCGCTTGTTCATCAAAGTTGGTCGTCCTGATTGTGTTGGTCTTTAATTCAATTGGTATAACAGCTTCTGTTCCGAAAGCCATTGCAAAGGGTGTTTCTCCGGTGCTTGACCTGGGAGAAACTCTGTATGCCCATAAGACTTCCGGAAGCTCTGTTGACCAACTGCTCTTGCTTTCTGCTAGCCGTACTTTTAACGTATGCTTGATGATTTTGTTTACGGCTTCGACTTGTCCATTTGACTGGGGATGATAGGGCGTAGAGTAATGTTTTCTTGATCCCCCACTTTGTACAGAAATCTCTCAACTCTTTTCCATCAAACTGCGGACCATTGTCTGTCACGATGGTTTGCGGAATTCCAAAACGACAGACAATGTTCTTCCAAATGAAATTGATCATTTTCTGTTGCGTGATTTTCAACATGGCCTCTGCTTCTGCCCATTTTGTGTAATAGTCGACTGCCACAACGGCAAATCGAACTCCTCCAACTCCCGCTGGGAAGGGACCAATAATGTCCATTCTCCATCTAGCAAAAGGTCAAGGGCTATAAACCGATACGAGCTGTTGAGCCGGGGTATGAATATTTGGTGCAAAAATTTGGCATTGGTGGCAAGTCTTTGCTTTTTTTATTGCATCCTGGCGTAAAGTCGGCCAGTAATAGCCTTGTCTGATAGTTTTGTATGCCAAAGCTTGCCCCCAGTGTGATTTCCACATACTCCGGCATGTATTTCTGCGAGTATTGCTCGTCCTTGCCCCCTAGGCAAACATTTGAGAAGTGGGAGTGATATTCCTCTTTTGTAAAGTTGCTCGCCTACCAGAGTATATCTGGTGGCTTGCTTCATTAGCTTGGCAGCTTCAAAAGAGTTGTTTGGTTTTTCCCCACTTTTCAAGTATTTGACTATACTTGTTCTCCAGTCTTCTTCTTCACTGGCTTGATCACTTAGTTGGTTGACATTATAACTTGTTGTTGACGGGTCATTCATCTTCGTAATTATTATGTCTGCCAACTCTGCAGGTCCTTCGCTTGTTGCTAGTCGGGCCAATGCATCTGCTTGAGTGTTGCTCGTCCTTGGGATTTGTTCAATGAATACTTGATCTAACAAGGACATCAGGTGAGCAACAATCTGTTGATATTCGATCATATAGCCGTCCTTCGCCTCGTATTCACCTCGGACTTGGTTCACAATCAATTGTGAATCGCCGAATATTTGCAATCGTCTGACACCTACTGCAAGGGATAGATGGAGACCAGCAATGAGAGCTTCATACTCGGCCTCGTTGTTGGTTGCCATAAAACCAAATCTGATTGCCGAAGTGAATACTTGTCTGTCTGGACTGATTAGAACCACTCCCACCCCCAAGACTATGTTAGTCGAAGACCCGTCAACATAAAGATGCCAGGGATGATCAAGTCCTCTCGTTGGATCTGGTGGGAAGGTTAGTTCGACTATAAAGTCGGCCAACGCTTGCCCTTTGATCGCTGTTCGAGGAGCATAAGTCACCCCGAATTGGCTAATCTCTAGTGACCATTTTAATAGACGACCAACTGTGTCGGGGCGATGGAGAATTTGTCTGAGTGGGAAAGTTGTTAGCACTTCAACTTGATGATAAAAAAAGTATGGCCGTAACTTCCTCACACTCATAACTAGTGCATACGATCTCCGCCTCATGCAAAGCTTGGCTGACGTAGTAGATAGGTTGATGGAATTTGCCGTCTTCTCGTACCAGAACGGAGCTGATGGCCACTTCTGATGCTGCCAAGTATAAATATAGCTTTTCTCCTGGGACGGGTTTTGATAGGATTTTTACATCTTCCAGGTAGTCTTTGAGTTGGTCGAACGCCTTTTGACAGCTGTTAGTCCATGTGAACTGTCCTTTCTTGATGGCTTCGAAGAATGGACGGCATTTGTCCCCCGATTTGGATATGAACCGGTTTAGTGCTGCTAGACATCCTGTGAGTCTTTGCACTTCTTTTATTGAACGTGGTGGTTGCATATCCACTATGGCTTTGACTTTTGTTGGATTAGCCTCAATTCCTCGTTGACTAACAAGATGACCCAAGAATTTGCCTGAATGGACTCCAAAGCTGCTCTTCTTTGGATTCAGCTTCATGTTGTAGTGTCGAAGAATTTCGAACACTTGGGTCAAGTGTTGGAGATGGTCTTCTTTACGGGGACTTTTGACTACGATGTCATCGACGTAGACTTCCACTGTATCTCCAATTTGCTGGTCGAACATTTTGTTCACCAGCCTCTGGTAAGTTGCTCCGGCGTTGATGAGGCCAAAGGGCATTCTCTTCCAACACAGCAAGTTTTTGTTAGTATAGAATGCTGTGTTCTCTTGATCATCTGGATGCATCGGGATTTGATGGTACCCAGCAAAGGCATCCATGAATGTTAGCATTTCATGACCTGCAGTGCTGTCCACCAATTGGTCAATATGAGGAAGTGGAAAATTGTCCTTCGGGCATGCTGCATTCAGATCTGTAAAGTCTATGCATAGCCTCCAGGTCCCGTTTGGTTTCCTCACAAGGACTGGGTTTGCTACCCATTGTGGACAGAGTGCTTGTCGGATTAGGTCGTTGTCTAACAACTTCTTTACTTCTTCGTTCAAAGCTTGATATTTGTCTGGGCCATATTTTCTTCGTTTTTGATGGATTGGTCTTTTTGCTTGATTGATATTGAGTTTGTGACAAGCATGTTTTGGATCTATCCCCACCATGTCTGCATGAGACCAAGCAAAAACATCTAGATTTTTGCTGAGGAACTCTTTCATTCGGAATCTGTAAGGCTCAGGGAGCTCAGATCCTATGTATAATTCAAGATCCGGGTTTTCAGGATTAACTTTGAACGCCTCCAGCTCTTCAACTGGAGTTGCTCGTCGTTTTTGTCCTTTCTGTTGGGAAAATATAGGGGTGCCCGGAATCTATTCGGGATGAATTTTAAATACGAATTTAAATACAATTATTACTATCATGAATTAATCCTAATTAATTCAAATAATAATTCCAACAACTAATTATCATCATGCATGCTAAATTAATTTCACATATTAACTATGGCGGAATAAACAAGTAAATATGTGATTAACGTACCTCTTGTAGAACTTGGCCTTTGAATAAAACGGGACTCTCGTACACGCTTTATCAACCCAAAAACCTTCTCAAATATTTCCCTTTCGCCTTACGTGATCGCCGGTGGGAGACGCTTTCAAGCAATTTAATAAACTAAGGAAAAAGAAAAATATCTATGCTTCTTGATTTTTCCAACACATGGAATTATGTACGTTGAGATGAAATAATCATCTCCTATTTATAAAGGGGGGTGACCGAAATTCGTAGAGATTTTATGGGCAGGGAGAAAATCTTTTCTTAATCTCTAAGAAATCTTGAATATATCTCATATATTCTTTTCTCCATAATAAAATATTCCACAAAAATCTCACTCCCTTAAATAAATATGAAACTTTCGAAATTTACATGGAGAAAATCCAAGATTTGGATCTTCTTGAATATATGAGATATTCTTGTATTCTTAGAATACATATCTTGCATAATATCTTTCCAAGAAAATCAACAAAATCTTTTTCCTCCTTATCATGTATTTTTCGAAAATTAAAGGAAAAAATCAGCATATTAATTCCTTTTTATTTTAATCACCTTATCATTATTGGGCTACTTAATTGGGCTACTTGAGGGGCCTTAAGGAGAATTAAGATTGGACCTCCTAATGGACTTCTGAATTTCAATATTGAGCCCCAATATAATTCAGCCCATTAATATTAATTATTACCACTAATAAATTAATATTGCACTATCCATCTTAATCCATATTACGATAATATGAGCTCCCGGTTATTATTTCCCGCATTTAAGATCATCAAGTCCATTAATTAATTGAGCTTCTGAATAGCTCTAAATTAATTAATATATTTCACCTTGGAGTAAAGACAGCTCAACATTATTATTCGTACCGAAGAAACTAATTCTTCACTTGCAAGATTTGGTACAATAAAACTTCTGAGCCCACCAAGGGGACTAATCACACGAGCCGTACTCGCACGCGTTTCTCCGTATTAAATCTTAGCAACCGTCGTATGATTAATATTACTGCCCAAGACACAAAGTTCGAAGTCACAATGATTCTCACCCAACATGAATCAAAGCAGTAACTACTAAGCACACACGGTCCTATTTAAGTGACGGAGATTAAGAAATCAACAACCACTGAGGTCTAATTCTTCACCTTTCAGAACAGAAGAATTTCTCCTCGCTGTAGGACCTCTTCAACACATACTAAATGTACTAGTGCAATCTCTTGGTCAAGACAGACCAATCTGAGCCTTACACATCGACCTTTCACGGCGGATTGTTCAATTCCACCTGGGTCGTGAATTGTACGTTTAGTTACAAGTAAACTGTTAATGTTGTCTTCCGTGATCGGGTATCACCACATTAACTACAATGTAACATGTACTATATATTGAACGGTTTGCAATAGAAATTCAACATTCAATTATATCTAAAGCAAATGTGATAAAAGAATTATTCTCATAAATCGAGTGTTTGATACACGAGTTATACAAAGTAAAAGCATACTTTCACGTATAACTCCAACAATCTCCCACTTATACTTAAAGTCTGCTTTTAGTATACATCACGCATGTCTTAGTGTAGTAGCTCTACGTGACATCTCATGTCAACCTACACTAACCTAATAATTCCTCCCACTTATACTTAAAGCAGATTGGCAATAGTCTTGACTCCCATTCCATCCACATGTCTCTCGAATGTACTCAGAGGCAGACCCTTTGTGAATGGATATATTAGGTTGTCCTCCGACGTTTATCTTTGCCACCTCTTTATCTCCTCTCTTAACGATTTCTCGCATAAGATGGTGTTTTCTTTCAATGTGTTTGCTGGCCTTGTGGGCTCTCGGTTCCCTTGAATTTGCAACTGCTCCGACATTGTCACAAAAGACAGTTATCTTGTCGGGCAAATTCGGAACAACGTCCAAGTCCACTAAGAAGTACTTGAGCCAAACCGCTTCTTTCGCTACTTCACAAGCAACTACTTATTCAGCTTCCATGGTCGAATCTGCGATGCATTTCTGCAAATCGCTTCTCCATGTCATGGCTCCTTCTCCCATGCAAAACACACTACTCGAGGTAGGTATTTTGGAGTCTATGTCTGATTGGAAATTTGAGTCCGTGTATCCCATGGGAATTAGATTGTCTGATTGTTAAATCAGCATTCCATACCAAGTTCTTTTCAGAAACTAAAGAACGCATTTAATTGCAATCTAATGTGCTTTCCCGGGGTTACTTTGATATCTTGCCATCATGCCCACGGCAAAGCAGATATCCGGTCTCGTACACAACGTTGCATACATAAGACTTCCTACGTCCGGAACGTCTTTCATGTCATCTATCTCCACTTGCGTCTTAGGGCATATTTCTTTGGATAGATGGATTCCGTGCCTACAAGGTACAAAACCTTTCTTGGAATCTTGCACGCTGATATGCTTCAAAACAGTGGCTTTGTATGAAACTTGCGATAAGCCCAACATCTTCCTCTTGCGATCTCGAGTGAACTTGATCCAAGGATGTGACCGGCTTTTCCCTAAGTCCTTCATATCAAACTGATTTGACAGCCATACCCTTACGTCTGACAATACCTTTACATTGTTTCCAATGAGCAGAATATCGTCTACGTATAATACTAAGAATACCACCGCAGTTCCGTCACATCTTTTGTACACACAACTTTCGAACTTGTTTTGATCACAAACCCATAAGACTTAATTAATTGATCAAATACTAGTTCCAAGTACGCGATGCTTGCTTAAGTCCATAAATGGATCTCTTAAGCTTGCATACGAGGTGCTCTTGGCCTTTTTCAACGAAACCTTTGGGCTGTTGCATATAGATCCCATCAAGACTTCCGTTAAGGAAAGCTGTCTTGACATCCATTTACCAGATCTCGTAATCTAAGTGCGCAGCGATCGACAAGAGAATACGGATGGACTTAAGCATAGCTACAGGCCACAGGCCACAAGCCTTGCTTTGAAGGTCTCTACCCTTCCGTCCGGTCCTCTTTTCCTCTTGTACACCCACTTGCATCCAATGGGCTCTACCCCATTAGGTGGATCAACCAACTCCCACACTTGATTATAATCCATCGAACCCACCTCGGTTTCCATTGCGGTTTGCCACACTTCCGCGTCTTTGTCTTGGATTGCCTCGTTGTATGTTCATGGGTCTGATTCATCGCTGGGAATCAAATCCGAAGATTCTCCAATTCCCATGAATCTCTCGGGTTGCCTTGCAATCCTCCCACTACGACGGGGTTCCGGTTGTGAAGGTATGACGTGTGGTATATCATCTTGTATACTTGGTATAGGAGTTTGCCCTCTTAACTCGTCTAAGGTAATCTCACTTCTGGGCTTTCTTTTGTTCATATAGTCTTCCTCCAAGAATTTAAAGTGCGAACTAATCACGGTCTTTTAATCCTTGAGACTATAGAATATACACCCTTTCGTTCCCATGGGATATCCTATAAACAACCTTAATTCCGAACGTGGATCCAATTTACCGGCTTCCTCGTCTAGCACGTATGCCGGACAACCCCAAATCCGCAAGTGTCTTAGACTGGGCTTGCGCCCGGTCCACAATTCCATTGGGGTTTTAGGAACCGATTTGGATGGCACCAAGTTTAGAATGTAAGTCGTTGTTTCCAAGGCGTTACCCCAAAACGACTTGGGTAAATCCGAATAACTCATCATGGATCTGACTATTTCTAAAAGAGTCTGGCTCCTTCGTTCCTCCACACCGTTCTATTGAGGGGTTCCCGATGTGGTCAACAGGGATACAATCCCTTCTTCCGATAGGTAGTTCAAGAATTCATTGCTAAGGTATTCGCCTCCACGAACAAATCGTAGAGACTTGATACTTCTTTCCTTATGCATCATAAGGTAGATGTATCCGTATTTTGAGTAATCATCAAATTACTCATACCTCTTCTTGCTATGATCGTCATTGAACCACACATATCGGTATGAACGAGTTCTAACACTTCCATAGTTCTATTCCCCCTGGCTCCAAATGCCCTCTTGGTCATTTTACCCTCTAAACAGGATTCACAAGTTGGAAACGGTTCGACTTGGAATGATTCCAAGGATCCGTCTTTCACCAATCTCTCTATCCACTTTAGATTAATATGACCTAGTCTAAGATGCCATAGAAGTGTTTCGTTCATCTCCGAAGAACGCTTTCTTTTATTACTCGAAATAATCGATGTGTTATTAGATTCAATTTTGTGAGTGGTGTGCCCAAATAATGGTATAAAGATCATCCATTAAAGTTCCGGAACGGATAAACTCATCGTTTCAAGCAATAATAACATCCTTATTAAAAGAAACTGAGTATCTATTCAAACAGTTTAGAAACTGAAGGTTGAGTTCTTTCTAAACTAGGAACATGAGGAACGTCTCTCAAGACCATAACTCTATCTTCACAAGATAGGTACACTTCTCCCACTGCTTCAGCTGCCACTCTCGTAGCATTGCCCGATGTGATGGGGATCTCACTTCCGTTAAGTCGTCGGGTTAGCTTAAACCCATGAAACAAATGTGATCAGTAGCTCTCGTATCCACTATCCACGAATAGACAGCATACGCCACTTCACAAGTTTCGACGACTAAGGTGTGTGAATTACCTAACTTTCTTAGCCTCTTAGGCTTGGAACAGGCAGACCTCCATTGTCCTCTCTCACCGCAACTAAAACACTTCCCCTTCGATGCTTGCCTTTGCATTTGCCTTTCGCAACAATTAGATTTGCTTGGATCCGGCCTTTGGTTCTCTTCCTCTTTTTCCCTCCCTTGGGACCAAAAGAGGTAGACGAACCATTAGCCACCATAGCACTAGACTGGTGCTCCATTATCACCTCCACCGAAACTAAAGCTTGCAAGAGCTCGGGCAAACAACTTGTCCGTTCATTCATCTGACAGTTCAGATGAAACTAAAGCTTCTCGGTAGGGAATGGTATATGAAATCAATCAAAATCCGCACCAAGTACTTCCAACTTGTTAAGGTATGCCATTATCTCGAGAACGTGCTCCCTCACGGGCGTTCCTTCCACCATTTCCAACTTGACCGAGTCATGTTTGGTGAACTGATCAGTCATGGGATTCTGATGTGAAAACATCTCTTCAAGGTGTTCCATGATTTCAACAGCGGATACAATGTCTTCATGAACGTGCCTCAAATCCTCAGACAGAAATGTCAAGATGATGCACTTCATTCATTGTCACGCTTCCGATCATAAACTGCCTCTTCCCATTGCTTGACTTATCATTAGGCTTGCCGGGTATATTAACATAAATAACCCAATTGTGTTTTCGTGCAGTAAGGACAAATTTTAAAAAAAACATTTCCAATCGATATAATTCTCTCCAAAAAGTTTATTAACTTTAAGTATATTAAACAGTGGATTAAAAGGTTGCGACATGATGAAATGAGAATAAAACATACATTCATATCAATATCTAGAAAAATATGAAATTATCGCATAATTCGATCACATCAATTATATTGAAACCTTAAAACAATATAATCATGCATCAGCCAACATCTCGAAACAATTTAAATGCGCCACGAGGGGTGGTCTATACATTTAAACACATTCAAGCGGATTACAAACTTAAAAGTTACAAATCCTTAATTCAAAATTAATAGTTGGCTCCCGCTTTGACCACATAGAAACTGACAGGGACTCCGAGGGGAGTAAGTTAATATCAATTTCCTATGCCTAAGTAATAACCATAATTAAATACAGGATTATTATTTCGCTTTGAGCAAGCCACTCGTGGTGAGGGTCAATACCGCCACTAGTAATAATCCACAATCATCCTTTCGGAATTTATTCATGTGAAATCCGTTCTTTTGGCCGATCCGAGGGGGAAATGTATTCCAAAAGAACTTCACAAATAAATAAATTATGGAGGTCAAAATAATCCAATTTTAATATCCGGAATAAAATTGTGATTATAAAAAAACATACTTAGTAATTTTCGAAAGTAAGGTTTTTCTTGGACAATTAAATTCATGCAAACACATATTAACAAATAATAATAAGTGCACGAAATAAAACATCCATCAAAACAAAAATTAAACACATTGGAGCACTCAAATCCAATTGTCACGGTTTAATTTCGTCACGTCTTGATGCGAAAAATCGTCCTTGTTGCTTTCCGACGTTCGTCTCGACGTGCTCCCACTCGAACAGCAACACTTCTTCAAAAACAGCATCGTTTGGGGTTCGGAACGACGTTTAAAATCACACGGAAAAAAAACACGAACCGAAAAAATTCCACGGCCTGAGATACAGCGCGCGTCGGCCCACGAAGTGGGCCCGCGCGCTTCCCGGCCCGAGAGGCGCTGGAAAAACGCCCGAGGCGCGCCGAAGCGCAGCCCCGAGGCGCACCCGAGGCGCGCTCGAGGCGCTGCACGGAGGCGCGCCGAGGCGCACCCGAGGCGCCCCGAGGCGCTGCAGGCCGCTGCCGAGGCGCGCGCGCGCCGTGCGCGCGGCGCCGTGCGCCCGTTGCGTACGGCGTGCGCCGTGCACCCCCGTGCACCGTTTTTTTCGCCGTTCGTCCTCGTTTTCTTCACCCCTTGCATGATTTTACCTCCATACACGCTCCACGCTTGCATGCGTCGTCCGGGTACGCCATTTTTAATTCTTCGTTCTTCGTCACGATCCGGTTACAATTTATTTTTACAAAAAAAATAAATACTAGATCTAGACTAGTCTATTACAATGATCGAATCAAAATAAAAACAACTAATCTACTCGTGGATTTTCTCACGAGAAAAACGAATTCGAACGAATCGAATTAAAAACCAAATTAATTCACACGCATGAAATTAACAACATTAAAAACCATGACAATTGGATACCTGCAAAAAAGATCTAACAATTCTACTATCCAATTTCAAATTTAATGTTCAACAATTTAAATTCCAATTTAAAATTCAGAGCCCGAAACCGTGGCTCTGATACCAGTTGTTGGAAAATAAAGGGGTGCCCGGAATCTATTCGGGATGAATTTTAAATACGAATTTAAATACAATTATTACTATCATGAATTAATCCTAATTAATTCAAATAATAATTCCAACAACTAATTATCATCATGCATGCTAAATTAATTTCACATATTAACTATGGCGGAATAAACAAGTAAATATGTGATTAACGTACCTCTTGTAGAACTTGGCCTTTGAATAAAACGGGACTCTCGTACACGCTTTATCAACCCAAAAACCTTCTCAAATATTTCCCTTTCGCCTTACGTGATCGCCGGTGGGAGACGCTTTCAAGCAATTTAATAAACTAAGGAAAAAGAAAAATATCTATGCTTCTTGATTTTTCCAACACATGGAATTATGTACGTTGAGATGAAATAATCATCTCCTATTTATAAAGGGGGGTGACCGAAATTCGTAGAGATTTTATGGGCAGGGAGAAAATCTTTTCTTAATCTCTAAGAAATCTTGAATATATCTCATATATTCTTTTCTCCATAATAAAATATTCCACAAAAATCTCACTCCCTTAAATAAATATGAAACTTTCGAAATTTACATGGAGAAAATCCAAGATTTGGATCTTCTTGAATATATGAGATATTCTTGTATTCTTAGAATACATATCTTGCATAATATCTTTCCAAGAAAATCAACAAAATCTTTTTCCTCCTTATCATGTATTTTTCGAAAATTAAAGGAAAAAATCAGCATATTAATTCCTTTTTATTTTAATCACCTTATCATTATTGGGCTACTTAATTGGGCTACTTGAGGGGCCTTAAGGAGAATTAAGATTGGACCTCCTAATGGACTTCTGAATTTCAATATTGAGCCCCAATATAATTCAGCCCATTAATATTAATTATTACCACTAATAAATTAATATTGCACTATCCATCTTAATCCATATTACGATAATATGAGCTCCCGGTTATTATTTCTCGCATTTAAGATCATCAAGTCCATTAATTAATTGAGCTTCTGAATAGCTCTAAATTAATTAATATATTTCACCTTGGAGTAAAGACAGCTCAACATTATTATTCGTACCGAAGAAACTAATTCTTCACTTGCAAGATTTGGTACAATAAAACTTCTGAGCCCACCAAGGGGACTAATCACACGAGCCGTACTCGCACGCGTTTCTCCGTATTAAATCTTAGCAACCGTCGTATGATTAATATTACTGCCCAAGACACAAAGTTCGAAGTCACAATGATTCTCACCCAACATGAATCAAAGCAGTAACTACTAAGCACACACGGTCCTATTTAAGTGACGGAGATTAAGAAATCAACAACCACTGAGGTCTAATTCTTCACCTTTCAGAACAGAAGAATTTCTCCTCGCTGTAGGACCTCTTCAACACATACTAAATGTACTAGTGCAATCTCTTGGTCAAGACAGACCAATCTGAGCCTTACACATCGACCTTTCACGGCGGATTGTTCAATTCCACCTGGGTCGTGAATTGTACGTTTAGTTACAAGTAAACTGTTAATGTTGTCTTCCGTGATCGGGTATCACCACATTAACTACAATGTAACATGTACTATATATTGAACGGTTTGCAATAGAAATTCAACATTCAATTATATCTAAAGCAAATGTGATAAAAGAATTATTCTCATAAATCGAGTGTTTGATACACGAGTTATACAAAGTAAAAGCATACTTTCACGTATAACTCCAACACTTTCCACCGAGGATCAAGTATTGGTCCCTCAGAGTTGAAATTATTTTCGATGTTCATCGGCTCTGCCCCCAGGCGGGGATCAAGATCATCTGTTGGCCCTGATTCGTTGTTGTTAGTCAACATCTGGCCCTCCTGACCATCATTTGAATGTTGCTCGTCACCACCCCTTAGTTGTTCGTCAGGATGATGTTCCTCATGGGTGGTGAGGAGTTGTTCGTCCAACATCTGCTCGTCATGATGTTGTTCGTCCGTATCCATGTGGTCATCTTCTACGTCCATCATGTTCTCCAATATTGATGGTTCATCAACCGGATAGCTGGTGGTGGCTTCCATCATGCATACTTGTGCATGTTTTGCTTGCAGTTGCAAGAGGCATTCCCGAGCCTTTCTTTGATCTCCTTTAACTGTGTCTACTCCACTTGCTGTTGGAAACTTCAAGCAATAATGGTAAGTTGAACAGGCAGCTTTAAATTCATTAAAAAAGGTCGACCAAGGAACCCGTTATAGGTCGATTCCTGGTCTACGACCAAGAAATCTACCATTCTTGTAATATTCTTTTCGGGTTCCTCGATCGTTACAAGTTGTACAAGTAAAGAAATTTCTCCCAACGGGACTGTTACTGCATTCCCGAAGCCTAGGATCCTATGGTTTGAGTCCCGGATGTGGGCTGAAAAGTCTCCAAGTTTATCGAGTGTACTTTTGAACAAGATGTTGGTATAGGCTCCGGTGTCTACCAACAATCTATGGACTCGAGTCCCCATGATCTTTGCGCAAATTACAAGCGAATCATTGTGAGGGGTCAAAACTCCTTCAAGATCTTTTTCAGTAAAAGTCAACTCCGCCGTTTGCATGATAGTTGGCTTGACCCCCATTTCTTGCACTTGATCGATTGCTCGTAATTCAGTCTTTCTTTTTCGGTTGGAGATTGGTGGTCGTCCATCAGAACATCCTCCTGCGGGACCTGCAGGTTCCATCATATACAAATCTTCCAATGGACGAGTAGGAATGGCAGGAATTGGCCGTGTTGGCTTACTGTTCTTCTGGGGTTGATCATCTTCGTCCTCAGAGTTGTTCTCCCGGGTTCTTTTTCCGGGTTGTCTTTTGACAAAGTCGGAGAGCTTTCCGTCCTCGTAGAAACGCCAGAGTTGTTTGAGCAAATCTCTACATTCACTCGTAAAGTGCCCCACGCTTTGATGGTAGGCACAATACTTGTTAGGGTTGAGTTTGCCAGTATCTTGGCGAATTTTTCGGGGAGGGGAGAGCAACTCCTTATCCTTCACATTCTCATAAACAGTATCGACTGATACTGTTAGCACTTGGTTCAGCTTTTCTTTGAGTTCTGTCCCTTCAGTGAATGACTTCATGTTTTTAGGGACTCGATAACTCGTTCCGCCAGATTTCTTGTTGTTCTCCTTGGGATCGGCTTTGTTCTCTCCCAAGTTTGACTACAGGGCCTCGTGCATAGAAACGAATATGCCGGCCTGATTTCTAAACTCGGCGTAGCTCCTTGGGCATATCAGATGTACCTCTTTCCATAAGTTTGACCCTTTCTTCAGTCCTGCCATAATAGCAACAATTTTTGTGTCCTCGCTGACGGGCTCACCTTCCAACAACACCTTGTCGAACCTTTCCATGAAAGCTCGATCTGATTCATCGTCATTTTGTTTTAGGTCTGACAACCGGTGTTTCTGTGACAAGTATGATCCCGCCGTTGAAAAATGAGATAGAAATTCCCGACTCAGCTGAGTGAATGAATGGATGGATGCCGGTGACAATGCTGAGAACCATTTGTGCACCCGGTCCCCCAAGGTTAACGGGAAGTTTCGGCATTGAGTGGCATCGCTGGCTCCCACCGAGACCATATAATCTGAGTATTTTGTCAAATGAACTCTGGGATCAGCAAGGCCGTCATACTGTATGCTTGCTGGAAATTGGACTTTCTTCTGAATCGGAGCTTTCAGAATGTAAGTTGATAATGGTGAGGATGGCAAGCTGGTCGTCCCCACTCCTCTTTGCTGGTCCAACTGTCCCTGCATGCTTTCTATTGCTCTCCTCAAGCTTGATAGCTCATCCAGAGATGCCCCCTGGCTTGGAGGCTGTTCGGCGAACAAAGGTGCAAACCTTTCTATTCGTCGCAGTCCCTCGCTTGGAGTGGGCAACTCCTGGAGCTGCTTTTTTGGGTTGCTCGCCGCATTAGGTCCCAAACGTTTGAAGGCAGATTGGGAAAGTCTTTCATGGACCGAAGGGCGAGGTTGTTCAAATGTTGCTCGCCCCTGCTCAGCTTCCTGGCGAGCAACTTTCTCCTGTTGCTGGGGCTGGCCAAGTCTGTCCAGGGCACTGGAGCGGGTTGTTCCGTGGCTCGACATTGTTGTTCGCCCGCGAGCAGATTCAGCCTGGCCCTCTCTTGGTTCAACCATCTTTGCTTTGCCCTTATCTCGCCTAACTTGGGCACTGTCCATCTCATGTTGTTCGCCCCTGGTTGATCTGGCCCTAACAACTTCCACAGGTTTGTCCTTAGGCCTCACTAGTGAAGGCCTATTCTGATCTTGCTGTCTCTGTAGAGCCTGGAGAGCAGCAATAGTTTTGGCCAGTTCATTGGGGTTGTTCGTCAGGGCCTCCATTTCAGGTGGGAGATTATGGGTTATGGCCGTGTGCTGTGACCTATTTACATGTCTAGGATTTCGATCCTGGTGGTCGGCCGATGAGGCTCGGGTGGGAGATGCTCTCCTTGACAAGCGTGATGCTTGGGTTTCCTTTGATTGAGGCATTTCAATATAAATTGTTTCTTTAATTTTAATATTGAAGAACACCAAGAACACCAAGAACACCCTTGCTTGTATCTTCAAATATTTCTTGAGGTTTTCTTTGGATCTTCAAGTTTTCAACTTGAAGTTCTTGAGTAATCACACTAACCGAAGGTTCGACCCTCCTTCTAGCGCCAAAATTGTTGGTGATCAATTTTTATCGGATGGATTAGTGACTGTTTAGGTTCGGTTTAATGATCATCAAGCAATTACGTGTGATTGGTTACCACCGTAAATGGTAAATCGAAGGTCGGGTTATGAACTTGTAAATATGAAAATCGAAATCGTAATAATTTTGTATGTGTGTACGTTTAGGTGTATTAGTGTGTGTTTTGGGAGTGTTTATGAATTTGAACTTGTATTTCATAAGCTGGAGAACAACTATTTATAGAGACTAACAAGCATGAGGTGTTCCTGACTCTTGGTCTCCCTAGCTTGCATGCTTGACATGTGTCCTTTTGACCTTATCTAAGCTGAATCTTAGTTATAAAGTCTTCTTTGGTCCTATCTCGGACTCATTGTTGTTCGCCTAGGTCGGCTTGACGGATCTTGATGATTCTCCAACTGAAAGTTGTTCGCCGCTGGAGATTGTACTTTGGAAGTTGTTCGTCTTTTGGCTTTATTTAGCTTGGCTTTGAGATTTTAGTCTTTTGTTCACTGGTACACATTTTAACTGCGTTGTATCATAGTTTGACCAAGTTGTTCGTCATTGGTGACTTCACAGTTGGCTCATCCTTGGTCTTGGGTCTTAATACCTGTTCGCCTATTAGTTGTTCGTCGATGGAGTTGTTCGTCATTTTATACACCTCCCGGATTAGTAGATGCACCCCAATCCTGACTTTCTTTGCTCAAGCCCTTAATTCTTGTTCGCTCCATGTTGGATGATGTTCGTCTATCAACATATGTACTAGCAAATAACATAGGCTTTAGGCTCAAAGGGGCTAACAAGGGATTCAATGTCATTGGTAGGGAGAATTTTGGGCTAAGTGACTCAATAAAATCAAAGATAGCCTAAGATCCTATTCGGCATATCAAACTAGACACAATCAAGAAGCAATAGCACACACAAGTTCTAGCATCCTCTAAGGTGATGATTCACTCACAAACGAAGAGATTAATTCGTATATTAAAATCTCATAAAGCTCAAATCTCACGGCTTTCACATCCATGCTAGTCCTAGTGAATTCTCACTCTAATCACGCAAGCACTCAAAAGGAAAACTTGTAAGTATACTAGTTCTCTCTCAAATCCACTCTAACTAAACTACTCACACAAAAGAGTTCCTAACTCAAATCCACAAATCTACTCTACTCATCAAACATGCTCAAAGATAGCAATTAACAAGTAGAAGGGGTCAATAAGCATGAAATATGCAACAACGAATCAAATCAAAATCACCCCAAGGAGCATCTCAAGACACCAAATAACCAAACACATTAAAAGATAAGGGGTTCTAGTCCACTCAACGTTCATCTTCTGGAGCTCTTGATCACGTTGATTACCCTTTTTATGCAGCTCTTTCACATCGTACTCCAAGGATGACAACCTCTTACTTCCTTCCTCCACCTTCTGTAGAATTGCTCTCAACATCTCCTCAGTTGAGGCACCGCCTTCTCCACCCGGAGGTTTTGAACCTGGGTCAACACCCGGAGGAACTGTAATACCCGCCTTCGGATTAGCATATGAGAAATTCTCGTTCTTCCTCCATTGGTTCTGAGGAGGCTACTGGCCTCCTTGATAGCCTTGATTGTTCCTCCACTGATTAGGAGGAGGCTGTGGGCCTGGAGGTACAAATGGTTGGCCATAAGAAGACCTTCCATACTGATTACCACTTTGGTAGTCATTCTGATTGTAGTACGGACCTCCCATGTAATTGGCTACCTCTTTCTGTCCACTTGGCTGGTCTACTCTCTCATTCTCTGTTGCATGCTCTCCAACCAAATTCTTCCCCAACTCGAGATTGTTGATCTTTTCCATCATGGCCATCAACAGCCTTCTCGTTCCTTCACCCTCTTCAACTTGATTAACTCTTTGGAAATATGCATCCACACTCCAAGCACCGGCATTCGTGACAATGTTGTCCACGATCTCTCTACATCTAGCTATTCCTTGATTCAGGAATGATCTACTAGCACATGCGTCTAGAGGTCTTGCCCAGCCTTGTTGGCACCACTGTAGAAGAATGCCATCACATCCCCCTCATTGTACCCGTGCTGCGGGCACTCTATCAGCATGTTTGAGTATCTCTCCCACACTTGACGTAGGTCCTCTTCTTGCTTCTGGCGGAAGGAAGAGATCTCAATCCTTGCTTTGATCGTTCTGGATGGAGGGTAGAATCGCTCGAGGAACAGACGCTCGAGCTCGGCCCAAGTGGTAATACCTCCCCGTGGAAGCGTATTATCGTACCACTCTTTTGCTATTCCCGTCAATGAGAATGAGAACAGTCTAAGCCTCTTGGCATCTTCAAACATGCCATTGTAATTGAAAGTGGAGGCTATCATGAGGAAGTTCCTCAAGTGTGTATGAGGATTCTCCTTCCCGATCACCCCCTTGAATTGATCTCCGTAAGCATCTTTAAAATTCCCAGGGAAATCGAGAAGTTATTTGCCTCAACAGGAGGCAATGCCACTCCATCATAGTACCGTTGTGGCTGTGCTGCAAACCTCCCTCGAATAGTCATATTTTGATCTACGTTCTGAGGAACGTGTTGAGAAATTAGCAGTAGGTACGGGTACTTGTTGGGGTGGTGGTGGTTGGTAAACATGTGGTTGATTGTAAACTGGAGGTGGAGGATACGGGTATGGTGGGTAAGGATACGGTGGGTATGGGTAGGGTGGGTAGGGTAAGTTGTTTTGTGGTAGGTTAGGATGTGGGTAAGCAGGGTTATTATGAGGATTATGGACAATGTTATGAGCTGGGCTATTTTGGTTTTGAGTACCCGGGTTTTGGCTCTGGCTTTCTCCTAACGGATCTTGATTCTTGCTGGTGTTGCCATCAGTGCCGTCAACCCGATTCAATGCCTGATTGAACTCATTCTCAACATCGTCCAACTCATTAGTGATGTCCATCGGTTCTTTCCCTCCGGCAGCGTTCATCCTTCTTAAGAAGGCTCGGTTTCTTCTTGCTATTGTCTCAGGGTCTAACGGTATTCTCTCTTCGCTCGTATTGCCTTGTGAGCGTGTTCTCATATACCTAACACACTAGCAGAAGGATCAAAACGCAACTGCCGAACGAATGAAAATAAAACTAAAAACAAAAAATAAAGCACCCACTACTAACTACTAAGCTATCGACAAGTCCTATTCAAAAAGCATACAACGTCATCCCCGGTAACGGCGCCATTGACTTGAAGCGATGATACTAACTTCTACTAGTCGCTTACCCGCAAGCGGACGGGTTCACTGTAGTATAAGTACGTATAATGACCAAGTATTATCGAACCCACGAGATGGAGTGTATGCGAACAGATCCCTGAAGATCTACGCGTCGTAGCTAATATGAGTGTAATGTTTTTTTAGTTTTTTTGGAAAGATTAATTGAAACTAAATTAAACTAATTAAACTAATTAAACTAAAGAACAAAAGAAACGAATTAACTAAGGATTGTGTTCAAATAAGAGATGGTGATGCTTAGGATAGGAATCCCTACGTATACTAACGGAGCAGGTACATAATCAAAATAACCATTACGCGCAAGAAATAACCTAAGTAAAAGAATGCAAGGTGAAAGCTCAAGATTCTAAACCCTAATACTTTACCCTAACACTCGACTTCACTAATCCACTAACAAGTTAATAGATTGTGCTTAATTAATGAGACCCTAATTTAACTAAGGTGATGCGGTCGTCCTCCTTCGCTAAACTGGTAGATGAATTAACCCTTTCTAAACCCTCTAGTTAAGTCTACTCGTTGTTAAAGAGTGATACGGTCGTCCTCTCTCTAACACTTTTCGAACGAAATTCAAAAGTAAAGTTAAGATTAATTTTAAGAATTCATTAATCAAGAGAATTAAAACCTAACGTCACAAGTTACCCTAATTACGTACCCACAACCTACTTCTACGAGTTCATCCTAACCCAAGCATGCAAGGGTTTAGCTAGACATGGCTATAACGATAAACAAAAGCAGTAGAAGAAACAACGAACATAAATATGATTAATTCAACAAAGAAAATATGAAACATGAACTAGAGTTTTAAAGAATTAAAAATACTAAGAACTGAAATTTAATTGATAAAAACGAAGTTTAAAGCGTTAAAAGTTACCAAGCTAACGAAAAGAAACTAAGAAACGAAAATAAACTAAGAATTCGTATGAAAAACCTCAACCAAACGTAAAGTAAACTTGCTCGTTCCTTCTCTTTCTCTCTCTAAAAACTAAGTCTAAAAGTGATGTATTTCGTGGATTGTTCGTGGATTTTTTTTTCAAAAATGTGTTCGGAAGAATATATATAAGGATCGGGCTGAAACGGGAGTCAATGGGCCGAAAAAACGAATCTTGAAATTTTGCTCTCGGAGGCGCTCGAGCTGACCCGCTCGAGCGGAGGCGCTCGAGCATAGGTGGTCGAGCGAAGAAAATACTCTGCAAGTTTGGGGCGCTCGAGCTGACGAGGTCGAGCGGAGGCGCTCGAGCATAGGTGGTCGAGCGGATCAGGTGGTCGAGCGGAGGCGCTCGAGTGCTCTCGCTCGAGCACTTTTCAGCAACAGTACACTTGTTCGTAAAATCTTCATATCTCCTCAACCGGGAGTCCGTTTTGGCCGATTCAAAATCCTACGAACTCCTCTTTTCGCCCTCTATCTATCTATGAACATCAAAGGGACAAATTCATTAGTTTATGGAAATGATACTCATTTAACTCTAAACACTAATTGAAAACACTCAAAACATGAGCAAATCGGGCACCAAAATATAACAATTTCACGCCTAATCACTAAATCCTCGAGCAAAAATGAAATATGGGCCCAAACTAGACAATCAACTAATTGCGGAGATAAAGTTCCGGAGAAATTGGACTTCTCCCTTGGGTAAGGGTTTTCTCTCTCTCGAGGTAAGTGCACCGCGATTTCTTCGATGACCTCCATAGGATCACTGACAATTTTTGCACCTCTGGGGTGTTATCCCCTTGCCTAATCTTTGTGTTTTCTTTTCTCTTCTACTAGATTACTTAGGTTATAGCTATGGCAGAAGAATCCTTAACTGCTCTCTGGGAGAAATTTTCCTTGACTACGGATGAGAGGTGTACGGTAAGGGTAGCCCAGGCATTTGTCCCTCTAATCAATCGATTTGGAGAAACTTGCCTGGTTGGAAAATTAGTCATCCCGAAGCCGGTAAGTATTGATGATTTTCGTACTGCTCTGCGGAAAATTTGGAAACTAGATGACAGTTTGGAGATCACGGAAATTGGGGAAAACAAATATGTATTTCAATTCTCTAATCAAGCTGACTGCACAAGAACTCTAGTTCAACAACCATGGAATTTTCGAAGGTCTTTATTGGTCTTGAAAAGGTTGGAGGCTATGGAAAGGCCAGAAGATGTTCGTTTCAGGGATGCTCCATTTTGGGAACAAATTTATGGTTTGCCACTTGGCTTCATGACTCCGCAGGTGGCTCGTGTGGTAGGGAACATATTGGGGCGAACGATTGAAGTAGGGAGTGCTCAAAGTACTATGTTGTGGGGAAGATGTCTTCGAGTGAGAGTTCGCCTTGACTTGGAGAAGCCTCTGCTTCGTTTCTTAAAACTTGAATTCCCTAACCACGTTGACCCGATTGTGGTTGGCTTTCGCTATGAACGCCTATCTGATTTTTATTTTGTTTGTGGACTGCTCGATCACAAGAACCAAATTGCCATGTTAAACGAGTAGCGGAGGAACATGGAGCTGAAGTTAGACGGGAATACGGTGATTGGATGCGGGCTGGTGGTACGGAAGGATTTTCCATACAAAAAGTAACAGAGTTCTTGAGGGCGGAAGAACATTCAACACGAGAATATGAGTCCTCAGCTATCAAGGCTTCACAAGCGCCCCCTATGGGAAATGACCAGATAGGAGATAATAGTGTGCGACCACAAGTGGAAAACCGAGCAGGGGAAGTCACTGATCATGGAAAGGACATACTTCAGGAGGCCATGGACACTGTTATACAGCCTCAAAAACTAAATCTACATCCTATAATCATACCGCAGGGAAGTACTCAACACACTACTTCTGCTCAGATAGTATCCGTGGAGACAACGTTGCACCGTGAAGTGGCCTCTTCAAAGCAACCCGTAGACATCCTTGCTTTCACCCCGGATCCTACGTATACGAATACTGACACACGTAAACGCCGGGGCAAACTGATGATACAACCGAAAAGATTATCTGCTCGCAAAATTGAAGAAATTAGACCTACAACTGGGAAAAGAAGTAAAGATGTAGACATGGAAGATGCAGACAGATAATTTCGGAAGTGAATGATATCGGAGGATACAATCGAGCATCAAGAATCGGCGGCGGGTGACCTCAGTCTCCACCGCCAGCAACCATGAGGTTCATCACTTGGAACGCACGGGGGCTTGGGAACCGACGTGAGTTCCGTCAACTTTCGCAACTCGTTGCGGTAAAGGACCCTTCAATTTTGTTTGTTTCTGAAACTAAAGTTTGTAAGCCCTTTTGTAATAGGTGGCCTTCTTTGCCTCAGTTTCAAAATATATTGGTAGTTGATTCTGTAGGCCACTCTGGTGGTTTACTTCTTTTTTGGAAATCTAATGTAAATATCTCGATGTGCTCGTACTCTGCTGGTCATATTGATTGTCTTGTACATATGGATAGTTTCTCTTGGCGCTTTACAGGTTTTTATGGCCACCCCTTGCCACATATGTGGCCCCACTCATGGACTTTGCTACGACGCCTAGCTGCTAACCCGGAGCTAAAGTCCTTCCCATGGTTAGTGGGAGGTGATTTTAACGAGATACTCTACAACACGAAGAAGTGCAGTGGCAATCCTCGCCCTTTGTCTCAAATGAATTGTTTCCGATCGGCACTGGCTGCTTGTAAACTCCAGGATCTTTCTTGTATGGGGGGATTTTTCACATGGTATGGTCGCCGATATGATACACGCATGATCCTTGAACAGCTGGACCGCTTTGTAGCCAACTATAAATGGCGAATTGCTTTCCCTACGGCTACAGTGGAAACTTTAGATTTCCATGGC
The DNA here is from genome assembly GCA_947034835.1 of Ballota nigra. Lineage (NCBI taxonomy): Eukaryota > Viridiplantae > Streptophyta > Magnoliopsida > Lamiales > Lamiaceae > Ballota > Ballota nigra. The sequence continues at coordinate 74,412,065 of OX344724.1, read as the reverse complement.
TCAAACCATAGGCCACTTTTCAGAGATTGCAGTAACACTCAGATTCGTGTAAGTCCGGAGTGCAGATTCCTGTTTGAGAAAAAATGGGCAGTCAATCCAGATTTTCTTCATTCCCTGTAATCATTCTGGAACAGTAGATGCAAAAATGTCCCTCTTCAATTGGCGCTTACTTCCACAGCAGGGCCAAAACTAAGTTTCCCAACTTTCGCCAACGCAAGCTACGTCTTAACAACATGCTAGATGTTGTGTTACGGCCATTTAGTGGAAAGGTTAATGAGAGCACATTGCGGATATTCAGGCTCAAATACAAGCACTTGAGACGGAAGATGAAATTTATTGGAAGCAACAGGCTCAAACTAATTGGCTACAAGTTGGGGATAAAAATACTAAATTCTTCCATACTAAAGCGACACAACGGAGAAGGCGTAATTAAATTACGGGATTAGTCAATACACATGGGGATGAGTTTACAAAAAGATGCATCATCACTGATTTTTTTTACAAAACTCTTTACTACCAGTAATCCGGATTCACATCAGATAGAAGCGGTACTGGAATTAGTGGACAGAAGGGTCACCAATGAAATGAATACAAGACTCATTAAACCATTCGATGAGCAGGAGGTATTTCAAGCCCTTAATGACTTAGGACCATCAAAAGCTCCGGGACCGGACGGATTCTCAGCTTTCTTCTTTCAAAAAGTTTGGCCGATTGTTGGTCATGATGTGACCCAAGCTATCTTAAATGTCTTAACAATGAAGCCAATCTCCGTGAATGGAATAACACTTTTATTACTCTCATTCCGAAAGTTAACAGTCTGAAATCTATTAAAGAATTCCGTCTCATCAGCCTTTGCAACGTCTCCTACAAAATTATGGCTAGAGCAATAACAAATCGGTTGAGAGATGTGCTCGATAGTGTGGTAGATCAACAACAATCAGCCTTTGTCCCAGGTAGGCTTATTACAGATAATGTTCTCGTAGGTTACGAATGCATGCATTGGTTGCGAAATAATCGTCAAACTCGAAGTGGTTATGCAGCATTGAAATTAGACATGTTTAAAGCTTACGATGGTGTCGAATGGGTGTATCTTAGACAGATCTTGCTTCGGCTAGGCTTTCATGAAAAAATTGTTAACTTTGTATCCTATTCCATTCTCATAAGCGGAGTTAGCACTCAACGTCTTTTTCCAACCTGAGGGATCAGACAAGGTGAACCGTTATCCCCTTATTTGTTTACTTTGGTATGCATTGCTTACGGACGCTGTTACTGGCGGACGACTTAAAGGGCTGAAAGTAGCGTCTTCTGCTCCGGTTGTTTCACGTCTTTTTTTTGCAGATGACAGTTAGCTATTTTTCAAGGCAACTATGCGTGATACCTTGGAGGTTAAACATTGCCTTCGAAAATATGAAGCGGAATTTTGATAAATCCGCGATCACATTCAGCCCGGCAGTCCCACAGGTGATGAGCACGGATATTAAAAAAAATCCTACAAATCTCGGAGGTACGGGGACACGACTTACATCTAGGGCTACCCACATTTTCACTCCGGTCAAAGAGTTTGCAATTTGGGTTTCTTAGGGATAAAATCTTCAAGCGGATGGAAAGTTGGGGTAATAAGTTTTTCTCAAAGGGAGGCAAAGAGGTCCTAATTAAAGCAGTCTTACAGGCCATTCCAACGTATGCAATGTCTTGCTTCAAAATACCTATATCTATTTGTGAAGAAATTGAGCAACAGTGTGCCAAGTTTTGGTGGGGTCGGATTCAGAAAAGGACGGATTTAGCTGGATATCTTGGGATAATCTGTGCAAACCAAAGGTACAAGGCGGGCTTGGTTTCCGGAAACTAGGCTTTGCTATCTAAGCAACTTTGGCAATTTATCCAGGACCCTAATTCCTTTGTGGCTCATTTCTTTAAAGGTAGATATTTTCGTCACGCAGATGTCCTTGGGGCGGACCTGGGTGTAAACCCATCATATATTTGGCGATCTCTCCTATGGAGCCGTGATTTACTGCAACAGTAACTCATATGGAGAGTGGTGGATGGTAATTCTATCTTCCCGATGAAAGACCCTTGAATTCCAGGCCTCTCTTCGGGAAGGATTCAATCTCGAATAGGTTCGTCTCCATTAGTGAGCCAATTTATTCGACCATCGAGACAGTGGGATGTTTGCTTGTTGCGCCAATACTTTCCAGAATGAGGTTGAAGCAATCTGCCAAATTCCTCTCAGTAATTTCCCCTGCTCGGACTCACTCTACTGGCATTACGATAAAACAGGTAAATCTGCATATCGAGTGGGAATGGGATTCTTTACCAATCATCAACACTGTGCATCCACTTTTTTGGAATCCTGGTGGAAATTTATCTGGAACCTTAATGTGCCACCAAAGAGTAAAATATTTGTTTGGCAAGCTCTATCTAATGCAATCGCGGTTCCAAAGTGTTTAATTAAGCGACATGTTTTGTTATTTGTGCGGACAAGAAATAGGTACAATACTTAATTGTTTAATACTTTGTAAGTTTGTTAAGGCTTTTTGGAGAACCACTCCTTTTTTGTCTTTTCTTAAGCAATTGAGGGGATATCTTTTCTTTGACTCTTGCATTGCTGTACGGGATCTGTATAAAAAGGAAGGAATGGAAGTATTTATTTGTAATTGTGCAGCGTTGTGGAACTGTATCACGTTGACTAAATTCGGGAAAAAAGGCTGGAATTTGCCTACATTCTCATCGATGACTTTCAAAGTTCTCAAAAGCAGTTAATTTCTTGTCCACGATCTCTTAGAGCTGCAACTTCTTCTAGCTGTTGGACTCCTCCCCCTCTATATGGAAATCTTCGATTGGATGTTGATGCAGCGACTCAAGAAGAACAACTTCGAATGGGTGTGGCTTTTGTTTTGCGAAACTCTAGAGGACATGTAGTTTTAGCAGCAGCGCATGTGTTACCTTGGCCAGGATCGGTGCTAGCTGCGGAATTAAAAGCTTTGGAAAGTGCTCTCCAACACCGGATATGATCGTATCGATGTATTTTCGAATTCTCTGTTGGCCGTGGAGGCAGTCACGGGGCATCAGAAGTATCTTAATTCCATTGGTGTGATAGTTGCGGACATTCAACGTATTCTTACCGAAAGCCAGATTAATGGTATCTCTCATGTCTCTCGCAATGTTAATGTAGTTGCAGACAAACTTGCTCGTTTTTCTTTTCTCTCAGACCATGCTTATGTTTGGTTTGGCTCTGAGATCTCTGGGTGGGTAGGGGACTTAGTTTGTAATCAAGCTCCTTATTAATGAAATGATGTCCTCTTCTTAAAAAAAAAAAAAAGTTCCGGAGAAATTGGTTTTATTATTTAATGTTATTATTAATGAGACTGTGTAACGTTCATGGTTAATAAATTAAATAATTGATAAACGTTTAATTTTCGATAAATTAAACGTCATAGGATCGATCTACTCTCCAAGTAGATGATCGTGATATATTTAAAATCTCAAAACTGGATTTCAGTGAGTGAGAAATTAATATACGAAGTTGAAACGTTACAAACATTTTAATGATATTTAAAGTGTTAAAAGTTGAATAATTAATTTGAGAAGTTAATTATCCCACACTAGCCCAACGCCCGCGTATTACGCGGATTTTTTAATATTCCATATAAAATTAAAATTATAATTATAATTGATATTTGATTAAAATATTATTATATAGTTATTCTAAAACTTAAATAATATTAATATGCAAATGAATTTGATATATTAGACATTTTCTTTCTTTAATTTAATTTTATATATAGTCATTTTCATTCGTTAGTTACAAAAAATTTGCTTACAAAATTTTGTAGTGGGGGATTGCCAATGAAATTGCCTACAAAATTTTCTAGTTATAAAGATATTTTTATTCTTTACTTACAAAAAATTTGTCTACAAAATCTTCGTAGATAAATTGTTTGTGGGTAAATTTTTGTAAGCAAATTGCTTGTGGGCAATTAATACCTTAGAATTTTCATTTCACATATTAAATATACTTAATTCACTTATTTGAAATACTACCAAATTATTATTTAAATATTGTAGTTTCTCAAATATGTAAAATAAATTATAATTTAATACGATCGCGTGGAGAAACATCTAATACACTTTGATAGACAAAAGTTAAATGAAATAATTTTTTAAAATATGTAGGTAGTTATGTATTGGTTTAGTTGGTAAGTATGTTAATTATTATATAGAACAAATGGAGAAACATCTAATACACTTTGATAGACAAATGATAAATATAGTTTTCCAAAATATGTAAGTAGTTATGAATTGATTTAGTTGGTAAGTATATTATTTATTAGGCAAGAGGTCTAAGTTTCGAACACAAACTCAAAAAAAAAAAAATAATAATAATAATAATAATAACTTCAATTTATAATTGCCACATATACACAAATATGTGCATTGACTTCATTATGAGAGGACATGAGTCAATAAAAAACACAAAAATATCGACACATAAGCAAACACATCAAAATCGACACATAAGCAAAACTCACGAAAATTCGACACATAAGCAAGACTCACTAAAAATCGACACATAAACAAATAAAACTCCCTATTAGTATATAAAGGGATTTTTTTAGAAAAATTAGTATTTAATGTTAAGATGATACTAACCACTTCATACACAAACTCAAAAGAAAAATACAAAATAACTTCAATTTATAATTGTCACGTATGCACAAATATGTGAATTGACTTCATAATAAGACGACATGTGTCAATAAAAAAAATAAAAACATCGACACATAAGCAAACACATCAAAATCGACACATAAACAAAACTCACCAAAATCCGACACATAAGCGAAACTCACTAAAATTCGACACATAAGCAAATAAAATTTCCTATTAGTATATAAAGGGATTGAAAAGAGTGTAGAGATATTAACTCCTTATTAATAGGAATAAGTAATGTTAATATCAAAACTATAAGGTCTTAGAAAATATTTCTATTGACCACACGCACACTCGAGCTCATGCCCGGGTCCGTGGTCCTTGACCTTGTACTTTGGTGGACTTTGGACCTTGGTCTGGGTCTACAGGATATTTCTTTTGGGTTACGGAAAATACAGCCCAATAAAAGGTCTAACCCAGTGTCTAGATAAAGTTTGATTGCTTACTGGTGATAACGTATCTAGTGAATCAGATCGACTATCCTGATAGGGCGTGATTCATGGCAATGCATAAGTCAAGGCATGACTTAAGGATTGTTATCTACTGGCTTGTGTCGGCGTACTTGGACATGATTTTCAACTGGATACGTGATGTCGGTTCCAGGGGAGATTTACGCCCTCATTAATCTGAATTAAATCTAATTTAACTCCACTTTCCTCGGTTACAAGTGGTTTGAAACCTATAAATAGGGTGTCTCATTTCATTTGAGAGAACGGAATAACCAAACCAAATATTCGATGTTCTAACCTTTGTTCAAGATGAAAGTTGTTTTACCTCTTGGAGCATTACGTCAAACCGTGTGCACCAACCGAGACGTATTTGTTTTGCGGGAAAAGGGATTTCCTTAACTCAATTTTACCCTGCTCGTGATTGTTGTTTGATCGTAGTTGATGTTCGTTCATGTTGGTGAACTTGAGGCACGATTCGTGGTCGCTCGAGTTCCTGTTCGATGTGCTATTCCAGAAGGAAGGAGATTTATTTTATTTCCAGTTCATTAAATAATTGTAAACTTCTATTATTCAATTATTTAATTTGTTTTATTTTATTTTTCCCTGTCTTCTGTAAGTTATCGTTGATGCATTTTTAAACCAATAGTTTCATTGTATACTAAACTATAACAACTACTAGTGTTTCATTTTTTTTATTTGACCTTAATAATTTACACAGCATGTTTTTTATAATATTAGTTAGAAAAACAAAGAAATAAAAATGGAGTCCAGACTGAAATTATGGCGATAATTCGTAGGCTTTCAGTTGTGTCTGTGGCAAAGAGGCGAAGTGGTCCAACTGAAAATCTAGTGTACTTTCCCCTAGGCACATGTGCCAAATGCCAATTATTTTTCATTTGAATATTACACTACTTACCTTCTTTTCTTTCCCTCATTTTCTCTTCTTTCAACTATTTCCCTTTAAAATTGGTTTTACTATAAACATAAATAGATAATTACTTAACAAAATTTTAATTTCAAATCTATCATTCCTTCTTTTAACAACAAAGCACAAAAATATTATCTAAATATATTTTAAACATGAGTAGTTCTAGGGTGCATCCAAGTGCATACTATGCACTTGGATTTTTCACTCAATTTAAAATCAATTTTGACCAAGTAAAAATTCGCGGGTCAGCCTAACCCGACCAAAACTCGCGGGTCAGACTAACCCGCATCTCTCTCCTCCTCCCTTCCGCTTTCTCCTCTGAATCCGACGGCCAGGAAATCTTCATCGCCCACGTTTCCAAATCTCAGAAGCCTCTCGCCAGTTTATTTGACAGTTTTTGTGATGAACCAAATTGACCTCCGTTCCTGGTGCTCGTCGGTAGAAATCAAAACAGACATAACTTTTGGAGTCAGACTCAGAATTTTTATTGTGATACCTTTTTGAAAGCGGATCGACGATTCGAGTTGAACTCGCAAGTTTGGGCCCAAATTCCAACGTTTGATAGTGTTGGACCTACTTTTTATGTTTGAGACTTATTACAACTTGGGGTATTGGTGATTATAACTTCGGGTATTGGTGATCAAATCTTGGGATATTGGTGATTACAATTTGGGGTATTGTTGATTATATCTTGGGGTATTGGTTATTATATCTTGGGGAATTGATTATTACAACTTGGGGTATTGGTGATTATAACTTCGAGTATTGGTGATTATAACTTGGGGTATTGGTGATTATAACTTCGGGTATTGGTGATCAAATCTTGGGATATTGGTGATTACAATTTGGGGTATTGTTGATTATATCTTGGGGTATTGGTTATTATATCTTGGGGAATTGATTATTACAACTTGGGGTATTGGTGATTATAACTTCGAGTATTGGTGATCAAATCTTGGGGTATTGGTGATTATATCTTGGGGTATTGGTGATTATAACTTCGGGTATTGGTGATCAAATCTTGGGGTATTGGTGATTATATCTTGGGGTATTGGTTATTACAACTTGGGGTATTGTTTATTATAACTTCGGGTATTGGTGATCAAATCTTGGGGTATTGGTGATTATATCTTGGGGTATTGGTGATTATAACTTCGGGTATTGGTGATCAAATCTTGAGGTATTGGTGATTATATCTTGGGGTATTGGTTATTATAACTTGGGGTATTGGTTATTACAACTTGAGGTATTGGTTATTATAACTTCGGGTATTGGTGGATCAAATCTTGGGGTATTGTTGATTATAACTCGGGGTATTGGTAATTAACTCTTGGGGTAATCCTGAATAATTATTTGATACATTATTATTGAGTAATTCTTAGGGTATTGGTGATTATAACTTAGGGTATTGGAGAATATAACTTATAGCATTGGTGATTATAACTTGGGGTATTGGTGATTAAGTCTCGAGATATTGGTAAATAATTTTTTAGGGATATAACTTGAGGTATTAGTGATTATAACTTGGGGTATTGGTTATTATAACTTGGGGTATTGGTAATTATAATTTGGGGTATTGGTGATTATAACTTCGGGTATTGGTGATTATAACTTCGGGTATTGGTGATTATAACTTCGGGTATTGGTGATTATAACTTCGGGTATTGGTGATATAACTTCGGGTATTGGTGATTATAACTTCGGGTATTGGTGATATAACTTCGGGTATTGGTATGAAGCGCGCGCGACCCATTTTCAACTCCGATTGTTGCCAGACCCGCGAATTTTGGTCGGGCTGTGCCTGACCCGCGAATTTTTTGTTGGATCCCACAAACCGACCCGCAACCGACCCGCGAATTTAGTCAAAATTGATTTTAAAATCAATTTCAAATTGGGTGCAAAATTCAAGTGCATACTATGCACTTGGATGCACCCTAGAATTTGTCTTTAAACATTATATTTCAGTAAAATTCGAGCTATCTATATATCTTATTGTAATTGATTATTGATGGTGTGATGGGCTCTACTCATTTATAATATAACTGCATGAACTCAGTCCATTAAAATATAATTTTAGTTTGCTTACTTGAGAAAAAATTATGCCACAAATGGCCTTTACTAACCAAAGGGAGATCAATTTTTGAGTTTTCTATTATTGGGGTGGCATCGTTTATATTCTTATTACCCTAAAAGTTATTTATAGAAATTACTACAAAAAAATATTTTTGAATTTATGATATAGTATATATTTATTGTTTAACCAATTTAATACATTTTGAGAAACTAATTAGAGGTTTGTAAAAAAACATAAATCATGATATGCTTGTCAAGATTCTACGCATTTTTCATACCATATTTATTTAAGAGTCAGAAATATTCTATTTTCTATATTCACTTTTAATATGCATATAATAATCAAACCTCATAGTTGTTTGATATTGCGACGCCTAAATAAAACGGCTCAACTTTTACTCCTATTTGTTTTGCCATATCCCGGACAGTCAGAGAGTACAAGCAGGGAAAGCAGCAGGACCAATATCAAACTATAAGCTTCCAAGCCATAACTTCTACTCCATATTCTAGCAATTAAATTTCAGAAAAATTACAGTAAACTGACCTTAATTGGTACTTCCGGCGGCACGAGGAGTATCCCAAGTGGAAATGGAACGATCAGCAACAATTGCACCCACAAGCAGCTTTATTTACTCTTTTCCTCTTCGCAGCAACAGTAGTACCTCCTGCAGCAACAGTAGTACACTTAGTGGAAATGGTGGAATCATCAGCTGCATCCTCGACCGGCTTCTTTTCATGCCCTTTCGAATTTTTCCTCTTCACTGGATCAGTAGCACTCGAAGTGGAAATGATGGAATCATCAGCGGCAACCTCAACCGATTTCGTTCCCAACCCTTTCGATTTTTTCCCCTTCTCTGAAACAGTAGTACTTCCAGCAGCAACAGTAGTACCCGTTGTTGGAATGATGGAACCATTGGCTGCAAGCTCAATCGGTTTCTTTCCTAACCCTCTCGATTTTTCCCCCTTCTGTGTAACAGTAGTACTTCCGGCAGCAGCAGTAGTACCTGTTGTGGAATCATACTTCTCTGGAACAGTAGTACTTCCAGCAGCAACATTAGTACCCGTAGTGGGGATGATGGAATCATCAACTGCAACCTCAACAGGGTTCATTCCTATGTCTTCCAATCTTTTTAACTTCACCGCAGTTGTGCTTGAACCAACATCAATAGTACCCGTGATGGAATCATCAGCATCAGCCTTAACCGCCTTCCTTCCTAAACCTTTCGATTTTTTCCGATTCACTGGAACGGTAGCAGCGGGGCCTTGGCTGATGAGAGAGGTGACGTGGCACTCTTGCCATTGGAGATCATTGAGGTCCTTGATCACACTAGTCAGAGCCAAGCAAGCGTCACCAGATACGCTGCCGTCTTTCAGCGTCGAGCGGCGTAGATCCATCAGATTAATTGTTTTCACCGCGTCCAGCAGGATACTCTGAATTAAATAGGTTATAATTTGTCGAAGCAATTTTATGGAAATACTTTCAGAAATCTAGACCAACATAAAAAATTAATGAATTATGGAACTCAATTATCAGCAATATTGTTTTACAGTGTACCTTTTGAAGTTCAATCCCTCTAAAACCATGGATGGAAATGATCTGTAAAAGAAGAAACAGCAGAGGCGAGAGGACTGAGATTTCAAATTCACCAATATTTCGGAAAAGCACAAATTTAACAAACCTAAACATTAAACGAAATCTAAATGACACCGGATCATGCAACATACAATTTGCTTGAATCGTGGTTTGATTTAGGATCTAATTGAAAAACGAACGGAGAACAACACACGCATTAAAAATAAATGAGAAAAGTAGAGGAAATCTTAATCACACTCTGAATCATACAACAGACAAAACGTTTTGCTCGATTCACGGAGTGATTGGATTAAACGACAAGAAAAGCAAAATGATGCAAATATTAAATTTCATATAACGAGTGGAGAAGATGCGAAATCACCTTTCGAAGTTGGTTATCGTTAAGTTGGTGATCGCGGTTTTTTATGAAATCGAGGTAATCTTCTATAGTCAGCTTCTTGTTCTTCGCCATTGACGCCGATCCTTCACCTATTTCCACAGCTTCCATTTCAAAAGCCTTCACTAGCATTTGCGCGGGAAAAAATTCAAGCACGAAAATTTTGAAAAGATGCGAGGACTAAAACAAACTGTCAAGACTTCCATTGATTTATTTGATATACCTTTGAGCCAACTTGGCATGGGTCAAGTTTATCACTTTTTGAGCCGCTTGATTTAGGCTTGTTGCCTATTTTTTATTGGGCCCAAGTTCATTACAGTTCCATGTTTTATTAATACAGTCCATCCAAAAAAATGTTCGAAATTTCCCAAAAATTCATATGTTAATTTTTACATTTTCGAAATTTTTTGCAAAAATTTTCAAATTTTTCGTTTTTCTTTTCCAAATATTCTTTGCATGGAGTGTATTAATAAAAGATAGAATTGTATATAACCTTGGCCAATTTTTTGTCTTATATACTTGGCCCAGATCACGTTTTAATATTCTTTGGTCCTTTAGTGGTTTAGTTGAAGGCTCAAGTTATATATAGTCCCCTGTTTTATTTGTACACTTTCCTTATAAAAATGTTCGGAAAACAAATAAAATCAGGAAAATTTAATAGTTTTCAGAATTTTTTTTCGAAAAGGCATATATTTGGTGTTTTTTCATAAGATGAATTCCATTTACTTATATTATAATACCTCCGTCTCAAATTAATTTTCACAATTGACTTTTAGGGACTTTAGTATGAGAGTTGTGTATAAAATAATTTTTTGACGATAAAATATTGTTCAATTAAGTGAATTAAACAAAGCAAAGTTATTTCTGTGTGCATTTATTAGTGAAATGAGATGTAATTTAGAGGTCTTTGTAAATTATAAATTGTGCAATGTGAAAATTGATTTGAGATGGAAGGAGTATAATTCATGAGATTGTAGGACTCCAATCCACTACAATTAAAGGAGCGTATGAGTCAAATCCCCTATCCCATATTATACTAATAGGGAGTTTCGTATGACGATGTGTCGTTTTTATATTCATTTGGATGATGTGTCGTCTTCTTATTAAATTTGAAATTTTTTTAGATGGCGTGTTATTGTCCAATTGAATTGTATTTCATATGTGCATACATGTGGCATCTTAATGTAAATTCAATTAAAAGAAATTATTAACATAGGTTTGAACCTTGCATCTCTCGTATAACTTCTATGTTACTTAGACACTATGTCAATTTGTAAATTATTACATATGTTAAACTATTTAACTTAAGTCTATAAATCTATCAACTTATGTATCATATTTTAGGGATTATCAATTTGTGAATATTTCAAACAAGAGAATTAAATTTAATGAGTATTTTGATGAATTGGTAACTTATTTTAACAATTCTAATTATTTGAAATTTAATATTTGCTTAACTTATTCGTATTTACTTATTTGATTGTTTTATTCTCACTATATTTGAGAAATTCATGTATTTATGATTCCAATTACCATTAATTAAATTAAACAATATAATTATACAAGATAATATATATATATATATATATATATATTAGTTTGATATATTTATTATATAATTATATTATTATTTGATTAAAAATTTAATTTATATATATGTAATATTGTTGTAGTGTTAAATTTAACAGAAAATTCCGCGTAATACACGGGATCTCATCTAATACTTAAATAAATAGAATAAAGTCTCAATTCTCACAAAAGTGCTTCTTTTTTTATACTCCCTCTGTTAATTAAAAGTATGCACCATTTTCTACACATGGATTAATGCAATATGTCGGAGGGTATTTAGGGGTCTTGTCAGGTCCGTTTATGAATAAAGTGATTGTTTATGATAAGTATACATAGAAATGTTACCATAAACAATCATTTTATTAAAAAACAGACCCCACAAGATTCCTAAATACCTTTCGACATATTGCATTAAATGACGTGCAGAAAATGATGCACATTTTTCATGGATGGAGGGAGTATGAAATTTGAACAAAGTTCGCTTATACGACAACTTACAACATATTTCGGATTCTTTCCGTGTTCAATCTAAATGGTGACCTAGTCCTGACTAGAGCTGTTACACGAAACGAGCTGCTCGTGAGCTCGGCTCGGCTCGTTAAGGCTCGACTCGTTAGGTTAAACGAGCTCGAGCTCGAGCTCGAAAAATACTCAATTTCTTAACGAGCCCAACCGAGCTCGGCTCGTTAGGCTCGATAACTAAGATTTTTCTTAAAATTCCATTAGGCTCGATAGGCTCGGCTCGACTCGATGGGCTCGATAGGCTCGTTACACTCGTTAACGAGCCGAGCTCGAATTATTACTCGTTAATGTTATCGAGCCGAGCTCGAATATCAAATACTCGAGCTCGCTCGGCTCGAATAACAGCACTAGTCCTGACTTATTTAACAAAAGCATTGCACATTACAAACACAAGTAAAGACGCAAGTATCGGTGGCACTTCCTGAATTACTGAGGTGCAGCGAATATTGCTACTTAAGATCACCAATTTCGAAAGTTTCATCTCATAGTCCATTATTTTCAAAATATGATACATGTTATTAATTATAATTTACGCTTACATGTGTCATAGAAATTATGCGTAAACGTGTTCGAATACAACACTGGTGGCACAGGAGATTTTCTGAAGCTAGAAGAGTTGCCACAAGCCAAAACTCGAATAAGTAAAAGGGCAAAATATGCATTTTTTGGAAGAACAAAGAAGCACTAGAGCTGGGTTGCTCAAGATGTTGATAGATTAAATAGAACCAGTTTTGAGAGAATATATATAGAACATAAACAGACGACATACACATAACCCAAATTACACCAGACCAGGATCAACTAAATACCCATTCCAAATGTCCCAAGTTTCTAACAATGGTGGCAATGCAAACCCGAAAACAGCAGATTGTCAAGATATGTATCTATCCTGCTGCTCTTGAAGAAGCTTTGCTGAGGATTTAACATCCAGATAAAGAGAGGTCACTTCATCAAGATCCGCCTGCATACGGTACAAGTTGAACAATTTACATTTTTCTCCTTATGAACATCGATAGCATGCTTGGGAAAAAAGTTAAATTGAGCTGCTAATGTACCTTGCAAATATCATCACGACCATTCGTTTTTGCAACTGTGCTGGCTGGAGTTAACAACTGGGCGGCATGCCTGAGGAAAGAAGTTGAGTAGGGTGTCAAGTTTCACACACACACACACATATATATATATAGAGAGAGAGAGAGAAGAGAAAGGACCTTAAAGATGTTCGCTGTCCAATCTCTCCAAGATTAGCCAGACTTTCCTCGTCTATTTTGAGTTCCTCCACCTGTGCTCGGATAGCTAATATCTGACCACACATCAAGGTAACATTTTTTTTCTTCTAAGAAAAGGTGGGTAGATAATAAATTTCATATGCAAATAATTTTGGTAATAAGGTCTAACCTGTATCATTTCAGCAGGACCATAGGTTTCTGTTCTTATAATGACCAAACGGTCCAGCAAGTCAACTGGTATACCATGAGGACTAGTCATGTCCGTTCCTCTACAAAACAATGTTATCTCCTTATTAGCTTTAGTTGAAAGGTTAGCTTGTAACACTATCAAGTTAAATTGAAATGATTACTAAGAATTTCAAACACCAATATAAGTTGGCACATTGCGGTTATATAATTTTTTTTGCTCAAGGCAGCAACTCAGGCACAGAATTTAAAATGTACTCAAATAATAATCATAAATTAAAACAACAATAACTGGAAGCATAAGTGAACAAACTTAATACATTCAACATCAATTCAATTTCAGGGAAGCATACAAGGGAAAGTGAGTATTTTTACAGATGAAGAAACTCCTGAAGATTGATGTGCCCAGATTGTGTTTGACGTTACAGAATTTAAGATATAGAATTGCAGTGAATTTGATGAAATAATTTTCCTCTTCTTAGACAAGGACAAAAGGAAAAAGGTAAGAGTATTAAAGAAACACTTCCAATCTTAATAAGGGATTTGGAGCAAAACTTGCTGGCTTAATCAATTTAAAGAATGAAAGATGGAACCAGTTGACCACCATACCTGACATTACAAATTCCTCGATTTGTGGCAAAGATCACAATTGGAGATAGTGAACTTTCTAAAGCGCGGTTTAAATAAGAAAAGCACTCCATATCCAGCATATGAACCTGAGTCATTATAAGTCAGAAAAAATGCAGGCATAAAACCGAGAGATATTTTAAATGCATATAAAGAAAAGCAACCTCATCAATAAATAAGACACCAGGAACTAGCTCCGCCACACCTTCTTCAATATATCGGTTCACAACCTGCAATTAATTAACCATATAGAATCCTTTAAATATTCCAAGTCCTGTTGACCTAATAAGATTCAATGTCGTGACCTACACTACTAACCTTATTTATTTCCTGTCGTAGCTTGTCAGTGATTTCAGTTTTCCTGGGCTTCATCATCTGACCCATCAGTGATAATATATCTTGTCCTCCTTGAGGCCGTGCATTTGCAGCATCAAGATCATGCAATGTGACATCCTAAATAGGAGAGGGGCAGGAGATATAACTTCATAAATACATGATAGAAGCCATGGAGTTGCAAACAACTTGAGATATTCATATTAATTTTATCAATGAATAACACTATTCACTAAAACAAAGAGAGCATATTAACAGAAAGTCAAGACATTGACTGAAGAATACAAGCAATACGAATGAAGCAACTAATGAAACAAGCACCTGTAAGACAGAACTAAAACTTTTATGGTAACAACAAAAAGTTTCGAGGATCAAGTTAAGAGAGCAGACAACTTTGTACACCAACAACTGGGAGTGTGTTAGAGTTAAGAGAATGGAACACAAATTTGTAATATTATGGATAATAAAGGAACTCCTCAAACAAGGCCACAAAGTGCTAGTGCTACACTCTGCCACAGAGATAAATCTCTAACACAACCGAAGTTGCCTACAATTTTCTGATCCAAAGATGATTCCTACTGCTGGAAAACTAAAGTATAAATAGACTCTAAGATCTAACCTAACTTAGGCCCCAAGTAACAAAAGCCCATGGGCAATTTTTTCTAGACTTAATACTTAATTAAAAGGCTCAACTTATAATAAAAGCCCAATTACAAATAATAATTAAAAGTATAATTAAATTGATGCGTATCAGAGTGGGACTGAGATGAAAGCTAAAGATACTACTCTGAAAACACACACACAGAGTCTTGACAAAATGACCATCCTATGCTTAAAACTCCTGGAATGGAACACACAAAATTGACAATTTGGCTTATGGACACACCAAATTATACAAATATAGGGACGGATTTCCAACTTCCCTAAATAACTTCGACAAAGTTGGGCCTTATAAATATGGAAGGAAACAACCTTTAGGAACAGGATATGCTAATCACAAAGTTTTATTGCGTGACTTCGACAATCATGCTTTGATGGGCCTTATAAAGCAATAGATTAGTTTTGATTAGCATATGAGTGCAAACCTGTACTATCTCTTTCTTTTTGTGAACCTCTCCTTTAGGAAGTGGGACATATTCTTCTGCCTCCAGATCAAACTCAGTAGCAAAAGCATCACTCCTTCCCACCCTTTTAACTGCTCCACTATTTGCTTCAATGTATATAACATCACCAACAGCTACCTGCAGTTTGTGAAATTAATGTTGTAGCTAAATTAACTAATAAAGGATACACAATCATAACAAAAAATAAAAAAAAGGTAAACAGAGACGTTAAGAATGGGGCATTATTCATGAAACATCCTTTAAACCCGTGGTAAAACGAATGAGGTCTAGCTGATTTTTTTTTTTTTTTTTTTTGATCAGGAGGCATATAATCAGCTATAGAGAGGAAACATTTTTTAATTTTAATTTTAATTTTGCAATGTGAACCATTACAAAAGACAAGAGACCCCCCAATGCTAAAAAGATCACATTACATTACAATATACACATCCAAAAAAGGTAGACTTCTCGTAAACTAACCTTTTCCTTAATCAAGGCATCATATATTGTTGGATCCAACTTCAATTGTTTTGTTCCTTTTACAGTTTTCAACCCAATAATAACATGGCTTATACTTTTACCATATCCACCAGTCACACTCTCAGTTTCTTCTGGAGACAGTTCAGTTACCTGTAACATAAGAAGCACATATGATATTAGAATTGGAAAATGGAAAACAATATATACTCCAGAAAGAACCCTAAAACAGCCAATTAAAGGAGTCAAGCGTAGGGCAATTCTTTGTGCAGTCTCTTGGAAACGAATATCGTACCTCTCCTTCGTAAACCTCTTTGTTTTCTTTAATACGGAGACCAATAGCTCGCCGAAAATTCTCCATTAAAACCTCTGTCTTCTTTACTTCCGATGAATACACTTCTGATCCAACCATAGGGCAAAATGGAACCTGCACTTTGAAAAACACAAACAGTTCTCATGTCTCACATTAACACAATAGGATGCACATTTTGTAATGTCCAAATGGCACTACATACAATAGGGAACACGGAAACTAATAATTTGAGGAAGTTATTAAAGCAGACAGCAGGATTTAGGAAATCTTGAGGACTTAGATATGACCACTGGATTATAGTAGAAAATAATGCGGTCAAGATGGGAATTTCCTGTGAAATGTCTACTTTACAAACACATGGAAGGAGATTTCAAGCAATTCAATCCAATGAATTATATAAATTGCATAAATGGAGATAAATTATTTGATTGCAAGAAACAGGTGGCGCTAATATATACCTTACTGCCAAGTTCCTGAGAAATTCCTAGAGCAAGAGCAGTTTTTCCAGTACCAGGAGGACCAGCAAGTAACAAGGCACGCCCGGCCATCTTCTTTTGCCGAATCATATCGACCACAAGGCCAGCAGCTTCCCTTGCAGATGCCTGACCCACGAATCCAGCGGCCAAAGGCATTGCTTTTCCATCAGGCTAAAAACACAATCAGCAGGACAATATTAAATACAGCATGTTCATAATCTCTATACTATAAAGCCGAGCTTTGAACTCTCTTATTTCTGAATTCGGTAACGATTCTTTTTTCACAACAAAATCAAAACAATGCAAGTATGCAACTGCCACTTTCGTTCTGCATTTACTTCTCCCCTTTGAAGAGAAGTGGGTTAAACCCTAACACGTTCACATTAAGTTTAAGTCAAAACAGAAAAACCCTAAACCCTAAATGGAACCCTCAACCTTAAACCCCAAAACCATGAAACCTGAAAACTCCACATCACGGCTAGCAGGAGCATTCACTACAATTATTTAAAACAGCAAAAGAATAAAGAAACGCGCGGAGAAAGTTAGCGTAGAACTCACCTCGAGACCAAGGCCTTTAATGTGAGTATGAGTAGCTATTCTCTGCTTCTTTGTGGTGGACTGCACTTCTTCTATTTTCATGGCGCCCTCCTTCACTTCTTCTCCTCTCTTTTTCCTGTTTTCTTCCTTTGTTTCGCGAGCTATTGATTTTTTATTTGTGTTTATAGTTGATGTTTTCTACTGTTACAGAAGCTTGTTTCCCTCTAATGGAGGCGCTGCTTTGAAGGAAAATCGAACAGCTTCGAAACAATAAAAAGAGCTTGGTACTTTGTGGAAGTAGAACCCGTTATATTTATATATATCGAGTTATTGGGACAATGGGCTCTATGACCTTTTCAGCCCACCATTATATATTTTGGACTACGACATTTGGGCTCATAATCATAAGGATTAGGCTATATACGTAGCGGAATTGATTGATACACACCTAAGAATTAATTAAGACACTACATTTTAGTAAGAGTAAGTTTTCATAATAAACTAAACTAAAACTGTTTTTTAAGTATAATATTTAACCAGAAATATATATAGAAGAGTATCGTTAGTATGAATTCAATAAATAAAAAATCTCTATTTTTTGACATAATCTACAACGCCCACGCCTAGCCTCAAGTCAGACCACCTTTATCGGTGGATTGACGCCCTGGGCGTTGAGCTAAAAGCCAAAAAAAAAAATGAAAAAAAGAAAAGAAAAATCAATTTAAATTTCATGACCATGATGGTGACACAACCAATAACAACCAAAGTTTAGTGAGAGTATTTTTTATTCCAAAAAAATTTAAGCATGCCACGTGTCAAATTTTTATTCGTCGGTCATATTTTATTTAGATAATTTTCGTTTTTCACTTATCTACTTAATATATATATATCAAAATTCATAAAATTAAATTCTCTATAAATAGAGACCAATCTTGATATGTTTTGGATCACAATTTCATACACTCCCTTTTCTCTTCTCCTATATTTTTTCTCTTCTAAATTGTGTTAATTATCCTCATTTTCTCTAAATTGAATGTTGTAATTTTTTTAAGTGTATGTTAACTTTTTATTATAGTTATTAATTTTTTTAATATTGTGTAAATATTATAAAAAATTAATAATAGATATAAAAGAAATAATTTATTAAATGTTGGTTGTGGTTGTGGTGGTTATGGATAAAGTATGAACAAGATGAGTTTGAGTTATGGTGTAAAATATATAGGTGGAGGAGTGAGAAATAAATTTTATATTTGATGACCCGATTGTGACCGGGCATGGATAAAGATGGTCTCAAGTGTCGCCCCTCCCCCCTTTCGCCCATTTTATTTATGTATTTTATTTTTTAATTTTAACCGTTCAGTTGTTAGTGTCGAAAACTGATACTTTGATCTTGATCAGATCTTTTTCTCAATCTGATTTTTTTGTTCAATTCCTTTCAAATATTTACGCCCCTAGTTGCAATTGTGGCGCTGAGAAGGGGAAATGTTGCTGTTGAAAAAAAAGGGAGGGGGGGAAGGGACGTGGAGTTTGCAACGTTGAAATTAAATGAGGGAGGAGTGTTTGTGTTTTTTTATTTAAAAAATGGATAGAAAACTTTCTATCATATAATGTGCTAGAAAACTGATTTTCTTATGAAAAGGGTACTATCTTACTCTCCCTTGTACATCAGAAAAAATAAAAATATACAACACCACTTGCAAGCTTTTTGATGATTTATGGTCCTAATCTTTCTCCCTTAGTATGATACAAAAACACTGTACTTTATGTCTTCATCTTCAGCTTTGTTTTCCTCTCATTGGCTTGTATTTAAAGTTGATGGATCTTCAGTTGTATCTCCACGCCGCCTAGGACTGCTATAGGACGGAGTTGCTATTAGACTAGGCGAAGGAGGAGCTCGACGTTCTCTCCATCGGATGAACTCTGCAATAATGGAAGCTCCGCTCATCGCCAAACCAAATCCCGCAAATGTGGATAGGAGGATTGATATAATTGCTTGCACATGAATCTACAAATATCCAACATGTGAAAGATTAAAGCTTGAAAAATAAATGGTGTTTCCATGCAAGAAAAGATTGAGATAAGAGGAACTTCCTCATTAGGCCACTTTGGTGTTTCATCTTTCGTTTCATAATCTCTAAAACATGACATGTGAAATTAATGATGATTTATGATGTCATTTATTACATGTGTCATGTATTAAAAGCAGTATAACACTAGACTAAACACTAAAGCGGAGTAGTGAACCTTTGCTGGATAAACTCTGATTCATAGAAATTAATGAAAGTTTTTGTGTCCGGAAGAATTTCTTACCACGTTGTAAAAGATATGAGCGAAAACAACAACGAGGACGAATTGAGTTGTAGCATACAACCACACATATCTTCTCTTCACTAAAAGGAATGAGAACAAAAGAAGAATGTTAAGTCTTTGGAAGTGTTTTGTACTTTTGTATGTAGTGATTTTTACACAATTATTAAGAAAAACTTAGGACATACCCATAGCCGAAGAGGTCATGGTTGAAAGGAGGCCAAGTACACAGGAAAATGGAAGTGATATAGCAATTGCACTTGTATCCAATTTTTTAATCTGCATGTAAATTAAAAATATGAGAAGAGAGTAATCATATTAATTGTTCTACACTTAACAAAAACTGATCTTACCAATAGCTGCTCAAGAAAACAAAAGTAGGCAAGCATACCGACGATGACGAGTATAGGCAATTCCTGCCAAACACTGCATTGAAGATATAACCTTAGAAATATGGTTAAAGTTGGTTTCTAAAAGAAGAACATATCATATCTTGTTCCTTAGGAAAGTGTCATGTATGAGGATATAAAATAGGAAGTAAAGTAAGAAAAAGGCTCAAGATTTAAAGAGTAACCCCATTTCCAACACATTTACAAAAGTGGGTCTAAGTTCATACGAGTTTTTGTCAAATTTAAAAGGTTGTGGCACCACTTGCCTGTATCCATTGAATTGGAGTAGTGAGATATTAGATGGGCGAGTGTGGCGATTTATGGAGCTTTGAACACGTATGAGTGTGACTGGTAGGTTAAGAACTTGTTGCTTGCAAACATCACACGTCGTGTTGCCTTTGATGGCAAACCATTTTACGGCACAGTCTTGATGAGCCAGAGCAAGTTCACCTTTGCAGCTGCATTCCATCTTTAGAGTCTCTCCACCTTCACATAGTTCAACCAAGCAAATTCGACAAACTGCTTCCTCTTCAGGTATGTCTTCTCCATCATCTTCATTGTTTTCTGCAAAATCGAACAAAAGAAATTTCCATCAATGATATGGCTGACAGCACTAACTTATGAAGAAATATTGATCACCAAATATACTAGCATAATGAAACTTATTCTTGATAGAAATGAGATCAAAACTTCAGTCACTAAAACAAATATAAATGGCTATAACTCAAAAGCTTATAAAATCCCAACTATATTAAAGAATTTTTATAATTACCATCATCTCCTGATGTAGCTGTCGACACTTGTGAGTCCTCAGCCTTCGTTCTTGGAGTTGAGGGAATCACACGGAAGAAAGAATTCATTTTCTGGATGCTCTTTTTTTCCTTGTTGATAACAGGCAGAGAAATTGACCGAGAAATGGGCCGAACTTCCTTTACCTATAAGAAACAAACACCAACCAAATGTCAAGCTCACTTTAATAACTTTTTTATTGCTTTACGCAATTATATCATCCCATTACTAGGCTTCAGATAGAGTTATGCAAAACATAGTTTCTAGAGGCTTACATCAACTGTGAGATGGCTGTGTACACTCCCAGAGCCTGAATTCGAATTAGCAAGCTCAGATAGAGGCAAGGATGATGCCCTATTTATTCTTGGTGTAAATATTTTAGAAAACGACCAAGATCGCGCGATTGAAAGCTTATCTTGCGTAACCACATTTGAAGAACTGGGATCATTATTCGCAGACTTATCTACGTCTGAATTATAACCCCAGTTCTTGAAGCTCAACTTAGGCAAGAGGCTCCTGATGGATGAAATACCTCTGGTTGAAGAGGGTCCAGAAGATTCGTTTAGTAATGAAGCCGAAGGACTAGGTGTCAGAAAAAAGTTCACTCTTTTAGGGGTGGGGTTAGGGGTTGAGGGCATATTTATTTGTACAAGTTCTTGAGGAGACACCTCCACAGGTCTGGTAGGTATCTCCAAGACAAGGTTCGGTTTTCTCGACTGTTTGCCCTGTGATGTTTCCCCGGTCATTCCCGGAGATTTCTCCATCTGTAAAACAAGTTTCATTAGTTATTTCCTTTATGATCGGTAGAGCATTATTCCCTCCACAGAGGTTCATAAATTGCACAATGAAAAATAGGACAGTTTTTACAGCAGGTAATCTGAAAATCATGATCTGATTCTTCAGCTAAGTAAAGAGAGATGAAGATTTGAACGTGTCATCAAGGCATATTTCACAGCAGTACAAGTGATCCTAGTTAACTAACTACTAAATCACAGCATAAAATTTGCTTTTTTGCTCAAAGAACATCAGGAACTAAAATTCAGGATGGGAAAAATGGATTTAAAGTACTATTGTTGAGCATTTATTTTGGCCCATGAATCCAAATGATCATATAGAATTGAAGCAGTTAAATTAACGTGTATACAACCAATACTTAGGATACAAATCTTCATATCCCAAATAATTGTGTAAATAAATAACCCACCAAAAGCATAAGCATTAGAACATCATCAAATCATATTAATCCATCAAAACATTTCCAAGTCACAAAAACAAAAAGAACAACACAAATTACAGCAGAACACACCCATTACTGAATCAAGGAAAACAACAGGATTAAAAAAAAAGAGAAAAAAAACCAATCTTTTTCTTCCCATATTCTTTTTCCCAATTTCCCTGATCTTTCTAACAAAGATGTGATAAAAGGGGAAAGCAAAAAAAAAAAAAAAAAAAAAAAAACAGACAACCCTTTTACCTCGGGAATTGAAACACTCCCATATGAAGTAACCCCATCATTCAAGTGCAAGTTCTTCTCTACAGTTCCCATCCTACAGTTCCGACAAGAGGAGAGGGGCGAAACAGAGAATCTTTATTACTGAAAGGCGGGGTATAAATACTAATAAGAAAGTAGAATAAATGAAAGAGAGTAGTAGTTGAGAGATGATATATACTCTCACATTAATGGTGTGCAGAGGAAATATTGGGGGGTAAGCTAGCTATCTCAATAATTTCGGGCCGGTTTCGGGCCTTATTCGGGCTCTTGCTCAGAAATACCAAAGTGCGGGCTCTTTTCACTCTTCACCCACTGCCACTGAGACTGAGGTGAGTTAACGTACATAAATGCATGTGTTGTGTATATATACTTGTTAATAATTATACATATACCCCTGATGAAGGTTTAATTACGAATGGTCCCAAATGTTTGGAAAATTCTACATACGCCCCTGGAGTTTTTATAATGTACTGTGTTTCAGCTTTGGCCATGCAGATGTTGTGACCAAACTGAAATCGGACTTTGGAATTTAATATTGCATGTTATATTTATTTTTAATTTAAAAACTTAGTAATTTCTTTTTCTAATACTTCTCGTATCATGCAGTGGCAGATGTACATAAACAAAAGGGTTGCTTCCAAAAATTAATCATATATTGTAGATGAAGTATTTAATTTACTTTTGAGTTTTGCTACAAACTGTTATAAAAAAATGAAAGTTTGACAGATGATACATTGCGCGAGAAGTATTATATAAAGGTTATTCAGATTAAATTTATTTTACTTATTTCTATTATTTATGGAGTTATTTTGTTTATGGAATTTTATTAATATTATCATGAATTGTAAGAAAAAAAATGCTTGCAATATTTTTCAATATGACTACATAATTTTAACGAAATAATTTGTTCCTTAAGTAGCGGAAATTATCTATAACTTGTCTACAAAATTTTCTAAATCATGTAGACTTCATTCCTCACCTACAAACAAATTGTTTATGGGAATAAAATTCATAAGTAAATTTACTTACAAATGAATTGACTACAAATTAATTGTCTATAAAATTTACCTACAAACGAATTGGCTAAAAAAAATGTTGATTATGAATTTTATTTTCATAGGCAATTTTTTTTGTAGGTGGGGAATGAAAAATACCTACATTATTAGAAAATTATATAGGCAACTCATATGTAATTATCACTATTTAAACAAGAAATTATTTTTAAGGAATTCCGTTGCCATGTTGAAATCAGTAGTTAATTCCTTATTTTCTTGTACTAATAATTTTGTGCATACCCTATTTTAATTTAATTTCCAACCATTATCGCAAAACATTTTATAACGTTAAATTTAAATTTTCAGCATTAATGTGAATTAGTATTAGCAAATTCCAAAACCAACATATATTTTATTATCTTTCAATCTAACCGATTCAAAATGTAGAATTTGTTTTAAATTCCAAACAAACACACTGAAGTAATTTGAGGATGTAAAACGAGTCAAGTACTTCTCTAGCTATCCGTAGGTCAATTCGATTAAAAAAAAGCCCATGTCTCATACATAACAGATGCACGCGCTCCGCTCCTATTCATATATTATATTCGGATCCTAAATTAATAAGTCCTCTTTTTTTTTTTTTTTTTCTCTTTCCTTATATTTCTTTCTCTCGCTGCATCGCCATCATCTCCCCCCTCTCATGCAACACCGCCGTCATTCCCAGATCACACGCAATTTCATAGAGAGTGAATGACGAATACAACACAGATCTCCTTCTCCCCCTTTTTAGACCAAAATTCAAACTTCATTCAATCTCTAAGATGAAATTTTCTATGTACGGACGACCTTAAAACTCCTTTCATGGAGTAACATGTTTTTTTTTTTTTTTTTTAATTCATCCTTCTTTGACTTATATTTCGAGTCATGGTTTCCAAACTTGGCGATGAAGAAAGAGTATCAAAATGATATAACCTTGGATATCACATATTTCTTGTTTGAATAAAATTGGAGTTTTACTTTGAAGTAACAAATTTATTTCATTCTTGAAAAACAATGAATTGTGTCATAATAGGTGATAGTCTTTGTAGGAGGAGTGGTGAATTCTTATTAATATTTATTTTAGATAAGAGAAAAAGGAAATTCTGATGTTGAAAGGAATATTAAAATGTGCACCGAAGGTGTTTGTGAAAATGTCAATGAGAAAAGTAATTGTGCATTACAAAGAAAAGTTATCTAAGATAAACTCAACAGTTACCCTAAGTAAAGCTAAAAGTATTTTCACTAAACACTGAAAAAATTATCTTCATATAGCACAAAAGTAATTGTGTATTACAGATAAAATTTACACAAGATAAAAGTGAAAGGTTTACCCAAATAAAGTTAAAAAGTTATTGAAAAGTGTGAACTCTACTTACCAAACAATTTTA
Source organism: Ballota nigra (assembly GCA_947034835.1). Taxonomy (NCBI): domain Eukaryota; kingdom Viridiplantae; phylum Streptophyta; class Magnoliopsida; order Lamiales; family Lamiaceae; genus Ballota; species Ballota nigra. The sequence goes on along the minus strand of OX344724.1, from coordinate 74,387,164 downwards.
GATGATTATGCATTAATTTTGTAAAAAGTTAATCCACTTAACATTGAAAAGTATTCTCACGTAACATTGAAAAGTTGGTTTTCATATAAAACAAAATTCATGGTGCGTTACAAAGAAAATTGTCCAAGATAAAACAAAAAAGATACCCTAAATAAAGTTGAAAAGTTAATCATCATATAGGAGAAAAGTGTGAACCCTGGTCCTCGCATAAGACATGGACTTTGATTTCCACTGGGCCATGAGCAAAATACAATTAAAAATTTAGATATTTAATATATATTAGCGCGCCCCTGATTTAAATAGATCATCATTTGGCTCTAAAAAAAATGTGTAGCTCAATTTAAAAGCTCGTTAACATATAATCGAATCAATTTAAATTTAATAATATTTTATTTATAAATTTGTTAGTTACAATTAATATTTGACTTTAAGTTATAACTTTTACATACAGAATATAATTAAACAAGGAAAATTAAATTTAATAGTGTTTCAAATCACACTACAAAAAAGACGGAGATTAGCGACGGAAATTTTGCGACGGCCAAATATCCGTCGCAAATTCAGTGAATTTGCGACGGATTTTACTAAGCCGTCGAAAAAAATGAAATTTTGCGACGACTAAGGATGGCCGTCGCAAAGTTTTGTAATTTGCGACGGAAAAGCCGTCGCAAACACTATGGCCCACCGCCTTCGTCTTGAAACGACTACATTTGCGACGGAAGGGTCGTCGCAAATTTCAACTTTGAGTTTGCGACGGTCCATTCCGTCGCAAAATATACCCGTTTAAAGGTGACCGTTCATAAAGCGACCCGTTTGACTGATTTGCGACAGATAAGGTCGTCGCAAATTTTAACTTTGAGTTTGCGACGAACCAAAGCCGTCGCAAATCTTACATTTATATCCGCGACCTTTCGGGAAACGGCCCTTTGACTGTTTTGCGACAGAATTTCCGTCGCAAGTACGAACCGTTTTTACGCGTCTTCTCGGGAAACGGTGCGTTGACTGATTTGCGACGGAAAAGCCGTCGCAAATCAGTAAAAACGACGTCGTTTTGTCTTTGACAGGCGAAATTTGCGACGGATAGGCGTCCGTCGCAAATTTTTTTACAATTATAAATACTCTTCTCGCGAAGCAGACGGATCCTGCGAGAAAAAGGAAGAAGTGGAGGAAAACGAAAGGAAAAGGAAGGCGTCCGTCCCCACCGAGTTTTCGTTTCGACATTTTCTACAAATAAACCGTAAGTTTTCTTCATTTTTACCGTTTAAAATTTAATTTTAAAGCATGTTTAGAGAATTGATTTTAGTTGAATTGTTTGAATTATATTAGTAATGAATTGATTTTAGTTGAATTAGTTTATCGAATTTTAATTTAAATCATTTTTAAATTTTTGTTAATTAAGTTTAGAATTGAATTAGTTGAATTGTTTGAATTATATTAGAAATGAATTGATTTTAGTTGAATTAGTTGATCTAATTTAATTAGTAGATCGAATTTTAATTTAATTTTAAAGCATGTTTAATTTTTGTTAAGTTTAGAATTGAATTAGTTGAATTGTTTGAATTATATTAGAAATGAATTGATTTTAGTTGAATTAGTTGATCTAATTTAATTAGTAGATCGAATTTTAATTTAATTTTAAAGCATGTTTAATTTTTGTTAAGTTTAAAATTGAATTAGTTGAATTGTTTGAATTATATTAGAAATGAATTGATTTTAGTTGAATTAGTTGATCTAATTTAATTAGTAGATCGAATTTTAATTTAATTTTAAAGCATGTTTAATTTTTGTTAAGTTTATAATTGAATTAGTTGAATTGTTAAATTATTACAGATGAACCCAGGTCAAGATAATTTTCTCACTGTCATCATAGTCGACAACAAGTAAGTATTTTTTAATGAATTATTTATACTTTTAATTATATATATATATTAATATAATTAACTTGTTTTTTTAATTTTGTTGTCACAGACTGCTTCCAGCCCATGAGACTAGCTTAATCGTCTCACAAATCATTAGGATGGGACAATTTGAGTATGGTGCCCACTCGTGGAGTCAAGTGTCCGAGCAATAGAGGATGAAGTACTTTGATGAGTTCAAGGTATAAAAAATTTATTTATTATGATTTTAATTTAACTTTTAATTTTTTAATTTATTCGTTAATATTCTATTTTTAATTTATTTGCAGAGGCGGTGCGTTTGGGACCCTGCCAACGATAGTATTATGTATCAATTGTTCTGTGCGAAAGCGCAAGAACGGTACAAAGATATTATCTACGGCCTGAAGAAGCGGTGGGAGCGTGGGGATCGGGTGGAGTTGGGTCGAGCACCAGACGGACGATCGATATGGGATGGTTTGGTGGATCACTGGAACAGTGAACCATCATTCTGATGAAGAACAATTTATTTATGTTTTTTGAACTATTTATTTATGTTTTTTGAACAATTTTTGGTAAAGACATTCCCGGTTACAAGGTTTTCGCCATTATTACAGAGATAATGAGGGATAATTTAGAGTAGAACACAATGAAGTTCAAACTCGTCTCGTCGCAGCGGAAGCAGTAATACTTGGATGGCTTTTGGGTATATATATGCAAATATTTATAAACAATTAGTTGATTAAAAATATTTGCATATATATACCCGAAACTCATCCAAGTAGTACTGCTTCCGCTGCGACGAGACGAGTTTGAACTTCATTGCGTTCTCTTCTAGATTATCCCTCAATATCTCTGTAATAATGGCGGAAACCTTGTGACCGGGAATGATGCTACAAATAGTATTTCAACAAAGATATTACTAATTCAGTGTTAATTAGCCTAATTACTTGTAGCAAACATATACATGATCTTAGATGAATTAATTTGGTGAATTTTGAAAAAAAAAATGAGTCAATTTGGATACATATACAATTAATTGCGTACAAATGAACGAATTATAAATTTAAGCGGGAGTCGAAATAAATAATTTTACAGAAATAATAAAAATTAAATGGCCCCAATATTTATAAAAACAAGTTAGAAACGAAAATGAATTAATTTGGTGAATTGTAGAAAAAAAATGAGTCAATTTGGATACATATACAATTAATTGCGTACAAATGAACGAATTATAAATTTAAGCGGGAGTCGAAATAAATAATTTTACAGAAATAATAAAAATTAAATGGCCCCAATATTTATAAAAATAATTTAGAAACGAAAATGAATTAATTTGGTGAATTGTAGAAAAAAAACGAGTCAATTTGGATACATATACAATTAATTGCGTACAAATGAACGAATTATAAATTTAAGCGGGAGTCGAAATAAATAATTTTACAGAAATAATAAAAATTAAATGGCTCCAATATTTATAAAAACAAGTTAGAAACGAAAATGAATTAATTTGGTGAATTGTAGAAAAAAAATGAGTCAATTTGGATACATATACAATTAATTGCGTACAAATGAACGAATTATAAATTTAAGCGGGAGTCGAAATAAATAATTTTACAGAAATAATAAAAATTAAATGGCCCCAATATTTATAAAAATAATTTAGAAACGAAAATGAATTAATTTGGTGAATTGTAGAAAAAAAACGAGTCAATTTGGATACATATACAATTAATTGCGTACAAATGAACGAATTATAAATTTAAGCGGGAGTCGAAATAAATAATTTTACAGAAATAATAAAAATTAAATGGCCCAAATATTTATAAAAACAAGTTAGAAACGAAAATGAATTAATTTGGTGAATTGTAGAAAAAAAAATGAGTCAATTTGGATACATATACAATTAATTGCGTACAAATGAACGAATTATAAATTTAAGCGGGAGTCAAAATAAATAATTTTACAAAATAAAAAAAATAGTTGGGCAAAATATTTTAATAAACAACTTAGATACGAAAAGAAATTAATTTGGTGAATTATAAAAAAAAATGACTTAATTTGAATACATATACAATTAATTGCATAAAAATAAACGAAAGTAGCTTGTGCCCTAGTGGCGCGCGCCCCCTCCTCTTGCACAAGAGGTCCCGTGTTCGATTCCCCTTGGACGCAAAAAATGGATTAATTGTTCAAGGCCTAATAAGACTAATATAGAAGGTGGACCGCATATAAAAAGAGATGGGCCGGTTGGCCCAGTGGTCCGCGCCGCCTCGGGTGCCCGGGCTCGAACCACGCGAGCCACTTTTTTTTTTTGTATAGGCTCGGTAATTTGCGACGGCCAAATTCCGTCGCAAAATTCCCGTCGCAAATTATAACAGAAAAAAATAAAAAAAAATATATATATAAACATTTGCGACGGAATGTGGCCGTCGCAAATGTTGTTGACCCGAACGGGTCTGACCCGAAATATTTGCGACGGAATACTGTCCGTCGCAAATTCTGTGTGACCCGGCCGGGTTTGACCCGCCGATTTTGCGACGGATTTTTTGTCGCTAATTCCGTCGCAAAACAGTTTTTTTTTTGTAGTGTCATTGGCCTTGTTTGATTTACAGGATTAGCCCCTCAATAGATTATTTAATTCTTGATTATCAATTGTTTGATTCACATGCCCAAGACTACATTGCAGCTCGGGTCTAAAAAAATAATAGATTAATTCTAGAATTTAAAGATAATTCAGTCTAAGCGAAGGGGTGGTATAACAATATTACATTGCAACTAATTCATCTCAATCTACTATATCCTATTCCAACTAATCCATCCAATTCTTTGAAGTAAACAAGAACTTGAATAGTAATAAACTTCTATAAAACAGAAGTGCAAAATACAAGTTTGATTTCATTTTCGTTGTAAATTAACTTTAAATTTTCAGGAATTTCAATAAAAGTCGAGATGTGTAACTGGAGTAGTTTTTAATGTAATAATGATAATATGTTTGGATAAATGGTTTTGAAATTTTAGAGTTTTAAATTTGAAAATAAAAAACATGTACTCCTTCCATTCCATTATTATTTGCACACTTTTCTTATTCGTCCGTCCCAGAATTATTTGCACACTCCAAAAAAAAAAATTTGATTTACGTGCACGCTCACAATAATATACTTTACTCAAAAAGTAGTTTTTTCTTAAAATGTGTGACGTCTCAGCTATGCAAATAATATCGGGACGGAGATAGTAAGAAATTAAGATGCAACCATGAATAAAATAATAGTAATGAAAATAAAGAACGGCTTATTTTGTTAACAAAGACTACGTCTGGGCCCTTTCAAAAAAAAAAGACCACATTTGAGTCATTACCAAACTAGGAGATATATTATACTCATCGTGTATCACACGATGCAATAAATCAGTTAGTTATTTATACCAAAATTTTGTTAGTAAAAGCACATCGATCGAATACTGCTTAAAAGTCCAAAAAAAGTCATGTTGATCCAATCAAATCGTCATGATTGTGGCATAGAGTCAAACAGTCAATCAGGTTTTATAGTACAATAAAATATTATGATACGTGTGAATCTAATTCCTTTTGTAATAACTATATAAAGCAGTAGCATAAATTTTGACTATAGGAAATTCAAAAAAAAAAAAAGATTGTTAATTTCATTAAAGAAAAAAGAGGTGAAAATTAAAATTCTACTTTCAAATATTAAAAAGAAATAGTTCTTTCTGAAATGAAAACAAAAAAAAGCCAATCGCTTTGCCCTGTGTTGTGCCAAAAGCTCATTTGAGGGAGGGGAAAGGGATAAGTAGATGGAGAAAACAAAACGAAAAAGTTCACATTAGATCCCTGATACATCTTACAGTTTTTTTTTTTTTAATGATAATGGATAAATGAAATTAGCATTAATACAAATTGGAAGAATAATAAAAAAAAGATAAAAAAAGAACCTTTGATTCATCAAATATATAAATGCCATAACATAAAGCTAACTGCAAACCTTATCACTTATTAGGTGTATGACTACTTTTTAGACGCATAATCTGTACAATTTTTGACACAGAAAATTTAATCTTACCCCACATGACACTTTCAATTAAAATATACGATCTTAAATTGAGTGGAAACAAACTCAATTATTGAACAATGGCCATATCATGCAACTTTGAAGGAAAAAAAGATAAGTGCATTTAAAAATAAGTACAATATGGTTGTGACATTTGTCATCATAATTATGCCGTACTATACTTCTCTAGTAATACACAATCAGTTGGTCGTTTCACACACTAGAAATTGACTTAATCCATGCCAGATAATATAGATAATTAATTTATAGACACGTATAAAAACATAAATCAAAGGTTGATTTTGAGTGGCAAACATGGGACCCAACCAAGAATTGCTTTTCTCTGCCCTTTCTATATGATGTGGGAGTGGTACACCATATTCTTTCCCAATACGGCCATTTTTGAGTGATTGATCATACACACACTAGTCGTGTGTCTTTTTGATAGAATGTGAAGCTACTGACACCACACAGTTACTATTTAATAATGTGTGAATCTTGCTTTCAGCCTCAGCTTTTTTGCTTTTTCCTTTTAGACTTTAGAAAAATATGCTCTCTCTCTCTCTCTCTCTCTCTATACTAATCTTCAGTGCAAGTATGAAGAACTGGTATGAGAAAAAATCAAAAAGCTACTTTGTATAATTTGTCCCTTTTTCCGGCTGAAAATCTATATGCAAGCCGACTTTTAAACACACAGCTAAAAGCATTTTCAATTAATTTACAGTAATGAGCATATATTTTAAGGCAAAGTATTATGTGTACTTGTGCGCCATACATCACTAGTACTATTGTTTATAAGAAATAATAGTATTGACTAGTGGTGTACAACGCACAAGGTATGTACATAATACTTTCCCTTATGAGAAACCACATTTTCATATTTTAACAGAGCATGCAATAAATACTCGGCGACACCGAATTCAAGAGATATTTTAAGGCCAAAAAATTAAAACATCTCCAAGATCATTCAATAAGAATCCTAACATAAAATGAGCGAAAAGACAGGAGTGTGTATGATCCTAACAGGATTACAAAATACCATGAAGGCAACGAAGGGTAAAACAGTTCAGAATAAAGCTTTACTTAGAACTAACAAACTAGTTATGGGAGGTGTAAATAATAAATAAGCACAAAAAAAAAAAAAAAAAAAAAATTAAACTGAGAGGTGTAAAAGATCTTCTCCAAGCCCAAAGACTAAATAGTTTTTCTACTCATCATGATTATTACCTCTCAAGAAGCATCACTAGTTCGCAGTGTGGTGTATGAGGAAAGAGATCAACAGCCATCGCTTTGATCGGTTTGAACGGTTCAGAGTTGGGCATGGACTTAGCTCTGTGTCGAGCCAGACCTGCTGCACTCATGTTTCTCCAGCCCCAGTTATTCTTGTTATTTCCTTTATCAGTTTTCTCGAGTGATGGTGTGCATAGCTCAATAGCATTTGCCACCAGGCTTTCAGGGTTACAGGAAATGTAGCTGAATAAAAAGGAGAATGGAGTTAAATTATATTCGGAACAAATTAATACCAACAATCCTTAGTACCCCAGCGAGGGACAACTTACACAAGCCTCCTCAGACGAGATTGTGTCCTCAGAACCTTGATTACCTGCATTCACAGATTAAGTCAATAAAAGACAAGACACTAGAAAGCTAGGACTCATGCATAAAGATGGCATTTTTTGAGAGAGATAATCCAACTCCAACAGTAGAGCATAGGAATAATGACTATAGCGTGTTGGCAACTACAGCTAAATTTCAACAACATATACAGACAGAGCAAATTCTTGTCCAAACTACAGCTATCATAGAAAGTTGATGACCATCTACACTACATGTCTAAGAAACTAACCTGTCATGGCAACAAAACTGCATAATGAACTGATCCAGATAAAATCATATAGCTGAGTAACATATCAGTTTCCCAAGTGGCTAAATAAGACTCTAGTGCAACACTTGTATCATTATTAAATCAAGAATTAACTTCAAACATACAATGCAGAAACCAAATGGTGGCTAAGAGAAGTGTAATGACCAAAAGGCATGAGAATAAAAAGGATTCAAGAATCAGTCTGTTCCTAGAGATGCAAATGCCTAAAAAAAATTCTCGTTCAGATATTTTATACTAAATTCTTTGACCAACCGTGAATGTGTTGTTGGACTGGGGCTACAGCAAGAACAATGACATAAGAGAGGGGATTATGCAGTAAGTGCACATTAATACTTCAAAATCACTTACTGTGGGATGAAGTCCAGCGCGTGGAGGATCAACTATAGCCACAACATTTTTAAATTGCTGCACTGGAGAATTACTATTTTCCAAGGCACAGTTCTTCACCAACTCCGTTTTATCGTTTGTTTTACTCGCAATAGATCCATTCTCGTGGTCAACAATTGAGGTATCCTCGGTTCCAAGCACAGGGTCCGCAGAATTGGAATTTTCTTCAGACTGCTTACTCTGTAACGTGTCACTATTTTCCTCTTGTTTTTGAGCTAAAGATAGGTACTCTTTCATCAGTGTACCAATGACATCCTCAGCCTTATAATGCATCCAGAAATATAAGAGAAACTGGGGTTAGTGCAACACAAACCACTACCTATGGTATTAGAGGTTCTCCAAGGGAATGTGAATTGAAAGAAAAAAAGAAAAAAGACCTCCACATGCATACACTTTTATCCTTATGATGACTTCAGGTGAACTAAAAAAGAACAAAAGAAGAGGCTCTCAAGTCTAACCTTTCCACAGACAAATCTGCAGTTTTTAATGCCATTAATTTTTGCATTTCTTTGTGCATCTGAAACTGCTGAAGCATTCATTTCAATTCCAACAACCTGATGATAAGGCAATATTATTTATCATATCAAAAGAACTAAAAAAAAAGTAAAGGGCCATGGGGTGCCAGTACAGAATTCATCTGACATGATCTTCTTAAATAAGGTTATCACGTTATATAATACCATTTGAACACATTGGAGGATATGTACTTCTTTCCAACTAAATTTCCTATCCTTTGTCAAGGTCAATAAATGGTCTATTGACATCCGAATGAGTTCTATAAGCAATACAGGAAAATGAAAAATTAGCAAACACATGCTTAGAATGGTTTTTTAAGCATTACCATACCAACACGATGTGCTAAAGTCAGGCCAATTGTCCCAGTTCCACAGCAAACATCGAAGAGCAAAGTGTCAGGGCCCAAGTTAGCCCAGTCGCCAGCAAGTGAGTACAATTTTTCAGCAGCGAGGGTGTTAACCTGCCACACATCCAAAACAAATTAGCATTGATTTATTACAAGATAAACTTCTTCCTTTTCTTTCTGCACTTGCATGTTTTAGAAAGAAAGAGTTCAATTTCTAGGACGGAGTGCAAAAAAAAATAAAGTTTGAACATTTAAAGTCATCAGGTGATTTCACCTGAAAGAAGGCAGATGGAGATATAGAAAACTGAAGATTGCTGAGGTGATCATGAATCCTTGGTTCAACAACATCATTAGCTATCTCCAATCCACAATCACCTCCTTTATGGATAAACACATATGGCAAAGGAGCATCAGGTGGAGCAACATTTGATATTCCTGTATGATCCTGCATGAAAATGCCACACAGGAATTTGTTTGAGACTTGTGTCAAACATGCATATAAAAGCTGGAAACTACATATTATGAGCATATTTAAGTTCAAAACCACAGAAAATGAATTAGCATTCAAGAAATCATAAGGAAGCTGAAGCAGGATGAAGCACTGTCCTTTCGTCATATCAAAGCTTTTGAACATTGTAGCTCAATTACGCATCACACTCAGTGGCATCCCGCATCAGAACTATGTAAATGAAAACATACCCTTCAAGATTATACTGAAACCTTACTTCTCAGACTCGGGTATGGGTGTTTGACATGAGTGCATATCTAAGTGTCGGACTTCTCATTTTCTAATAGCTAAAATGGATCCAAAATTAGGATACGGGTGCGGGGATACGTCTATATAATGAAACAGGAAAACACACACAATACCACCCCCACCCCACCCCATAAAACTATCCTAGAAGCAAACCAAGACCTACTCCTGCGTCTTCTCATTGTCTGGTATATTCATAAAAGATAAAACCAATAAATGGGGTGTTATCTGTTACCAATCAAGCCAATCAACTCCTCATTATGAGATTCAAAAAAATTGTAAATGTGGCCATGGACCACAAATACCGAGAGGTAGATACAACTCGACTGACTCCTTTCCCCAACTCCCAGTCTTGAAATTCCTCCAAAAATACACTCTTTAAGGTCACAACAGAAAGCTAAATGATTCTGTTTAGGATTCGGGAAGACTATAATTTTATAATATTTAACGCACAAATCAGCTTTGTATGGGGAATACAAAACCATGAGGCACATCATAGTTTAAATTATGCCCCAGGAAAGTGGGAGCCTAAGGACTATAGCAGACATCCAGAAACATCCTCTGGTGTAAGACCAAAAAAAGGAGAGATTAACAAACATGTCCCAAGCAAATTCAGGAAACGAAAATAAAAATCTTGCTAAATTTAATAAATCATAATCAATGGAAATTATATATCTTCAGCATTAGTCAGTTATAAAGATGCCCCTATATGATTAAATTCCACCAGAGTGACAACTTGCTGAGACCTTCAATGTTTCCGAAGAAGAAAACGAAGATGGGTTAGAATTTTCTATTAGAACCGTGGGATCTGCCTCCAGTGTCACTCTCATGTGTTCATATTTCTTCTTGCAGAAAGTTTTTATTTTTGCATCTGATAAAATTAGAGATTGGGTTTGTGTTTGTGTTTGTAGTTTCTTTGTAAGTTTTAACACTAAAGGATTTCTCACCCCTTTACACAGCTGTCCAATAAAAAAATTAGTTTGTCATCAAATAACAAGATAACAAACACAGGTACCCTGTTAATACAAATTTGGTAAGAAACTGCGAGAAATCTCAGGTAAAAAAATAAAAACTTGCTAAGCAGCAAAATTACTAGTCAATGGAAAACATGACAAGAAAATTTTCATACAGAGCATAAACCTAGTCCTTTTCAGTTTACCTGAATCACGAGCGCTGTTAGAGGTAATGCAGGAGATCCCTTACTGGATTCCACAGAAAATGCTTGAGCTAGCTGCTGAATCTCATCTTTTATCTTTCCATCATCGAAACCCAGGGTGGAAACCTGCATCATCCAAAAAAATATAAGAATTAGAAAACTGAATTAGTTCACCAACCAATGAAGTTGTGTTTTTAGACTTATAGCTCAAAATATTTTAGAAAGATTACTGAAAACAGAGCTATATGTTTAATTACTAGTACATCCATTGATGACTTCCCATACCAAGCACTAAAAATGATGGATGCCCGATACAAACATCAAATTCAGAAGAGCAGATAGGGCATGAACCTGAACGATGAGCATGACCTCTGATATACTGATTTCTGGATTGTCAACCTCAGCCATCTTGCCTGGCTTCCTGCCTTCACGAACCTAGATGCAATCATTGGAAACAAAGAGTAACTAGGAGAAGTATTGTTCCTTCATATTTAACAATATATGAATTGTTTGCTTTGATTTCAGAATGGGAAGTTGGGAACATATTCAGCAATTATTTAAACAATCAACAATTCAAGTACTTCACTCAATATTAATAATACTATTGAATTAGAAATACCGTAAGTTGACGCCAGAATCCAGTATTATTCAATCTGTTCCATACTGGCAAGAGTGACTGCTGCAGAAATTCTTGAAAGACAGAGGCATATTTGCTAGCAATTCTGGAAACATTTGGACAGTCTACAGGTTCCTCAACAGCAGTCACACCTTCCCTATAGAAAATTTTAAATTATTTTTAAACAGAAAAAAACACAGGTACAGTAATTTTTTACTAGCTTGCAAATTGTAGCTCACTTGAAATTCCCAAGTTGAAAGCCCACTGTGTTTTTTCCTTGCAAGGACTTTCCAACAGAGAATTCGCACTTGTTACGGTATCCATTAACAAGCACTGATTCAATTATTCCTTCCAACTTGCATGGAAGACCACCTGAATGTCAGCAATAATTTTAGGTCAAGGAGCTATTTGAGTACTCTAGTCCCTCCATCTGCCTTAAGTTTACAGTGATAGAGACTGGGGTACAAAACTTAAATAAAGTGAAACATGACATAAAACAATAAGCAAGGCTGCCTTCTCAGTTAGCCTTCTAACACGCTACTGTTATTTGTTCAGATATCCAAATTGAATCTGCATTAACATTTTATTTTCTTGGACATGGTCAGAAAAGCACCTATTTCTCTAGATTTCTGAACCCATTCTGGAAGAGGAACGCCCTTCGGACACGCCTTGCGTGCATTGCGAGTCTACAAATTATAAAAACATTGCAATTTCAAGTAAGTAGACTGCAAAATGTCTAGAAGTTACTCGAAAAAAATGTCAAAATGAAATAATTAAACAAAAAGAAAACTCCTATGTAACCCAATGAGTAAAATGAGATGGCATAATTACTAACTAATCGTTTGAGGGTTTGAGCCAAAGAGTTTTTCTTGTACTCAAGCTGCACAGGGTAGGACATGTGAGCAAGAGGCGTCACTGCATCACGTACACTTCTAGCCTTTACTACTGAACCATTGGGAAGTAAACTACCATCCTCATCAACCTCAAGGTTGTCTGTATTAAGAGACGATTCAACCTTAATATTTTTCTCAAATGCACGTGGAATGGCATCTGAAATCTTTAAAGTTCTGTTATTGCCAACAGATTTCCCATCCAGCTCCTGTTACACTCAACTATCAAAAGCAAAATCCACAAGACTTTAAAAAAAAAAAAAATCCGAAATAAGTTCTTCGGCGTACCTCTACAGCAGCCTTAACTTGTTCTGCAGTTTCAAAAGTAACAAATCCAACTTTCATGCCATGCTTTTTCTTCGCTGATTTAAAGAGAACTGCCTGTGGTAGTAATCAGATCCCAATATTCATATCAATCAACTCACGAATATTTGTAAAATGCAAACCAAGTGCCACAAAAAAGGAAATTCGATTTACAGCAGAATAATGTAAAATGTTGTGTATGCATCCAGTGAATATCCAATAGAGCAGTTCAAATATTTCGCAGAACATCACTTCCTATGCCTAAAAATTAACTATTTACGACACATAAACAATAGAGATGAGCCAGTAATAATAACCTTGTCGTTGAGAAAGTTCCTCAAATTATCCGAGGTCCACTTTATAGGCAAATTCACGAAGCATTTATATAAATCCGAGGAAGAACCCTCCTCTCCCTCTTCGAATGCCTCGGTCATCATTACGCCACCCTCTTCCTCCTCCTCCTCCTCCGCTGCCGCCTCGTCTTTTTTCGCCTTTTTCTTCGCACGCTCCGAAGTTGGATCCCATGTGTTGTCGGGTCGGGGGCGGAGCTCCTCTTCGCTGTGAGCGAACCGGCACGTTTCGCCGTGACTGCATTCACCCGATGAGCTCCTAAAGTATGAGCATAGACTCGTTTTCCAAAGTGGGTGCTGCTGCTGCGGCGCCTTGTCGGATGTGGATTCCGGGTCGGGTTCGGTTTCCGGTTCTCGCTTTCGCTTCTCGGGTGTGTTGGCAACGGCGGCCGATGGATGCGAAGGGTTTACTGCGGGATTTGGTTGGTCGTCGGAATCGTGGCGGTCCATTGGAGGGTTTAGGGTTTCGGTTGGCGGGACTTCCGCCATTGGAGATGCAACCACTTTTAAGCAATTAAAATCACTTTTTAAAATAACTTTAAGTGTTTTGTTTCTCTTCTAATAACTCAAATAAGCTACCAAAAGCAATAATCTAAAAGCTGTAACCCCATGCTTTCAACATATTATCAATTATTTATGGCATTCCAATTAAAAATTGATTATTCTTTTTTCTTTTAAACCCATGACATTCCAATTAAAAACTCAAACGTCAAATTCTCTCTCAGTTATCACAGCAAAAATATGAGATTGTGAAGAAAAAGAAACCACACCTTCTTGCAGGAAACACCACGGAAATCACATCTTTCCGCAAATTTTAAAACTCGGGTCGTTAGATTTCGAAGAGCTTCAAACCCATCCAGGGCTCTGTAGGCACGGTGAGTTGAATCAAATTTTGATCATTTTCTATTTTTTTTTTGTTCTGTACGAAATGGATCTAAAAAAATTGAATGTAGTGAGTATTTTTTATTTTGCCATAAAAGATTTGTAATGGGTCTTCTTATTTGTTTGTTATTCATATTTTTTTCCCTACTGTGATTTTATAGAGGCCTAGTGAATCTTCTTTTTCCATAAGTGTGCGGTCACTCTGTTATGAATATGCAATAAAGAGGTAAAGTATATGATTTTGATACATTTAGAATTTGTTTAGTTATAATATCAGTTTGTGTTCGATGTATGGAATTAAGGGGGCAAATTAATATTTTATCCCATGGTTAATCTTTGTTCGATGATATTCACTTGATACATGTAGTTATGGATTCACAAATGCCTTGGTCACGGGTAGCAAATGTTAACTCACAAATTTATTCATCACAACTATCACACCCTTCTCAAAGTGTAGATAGTACTAGACTACCAAGATCAGGTTCTGAACGAGATACCGCCGAAAAAGCGTGTTGGGACCTTCGAGCCACAGAGGAATTTATTAAGATATGTGTTGAGGAGGTCCATGCTGGGAATAAGCCAGGAAGCCATTTCAATCGAACTGGTTGGGAAAATATTAAACGAAAGTTCTATGAGGCTACAAATCGAAACTATAGTCGTTTACAATTTAAAAATCGTTGGGATAACTTGAAGAAAGATTGGAGCCTTTGGGTAAGATTGCTGAGAGGAAGTACTGGCCTCGGTTGGGACAATACCAAACAAACTATTATTGCATCAGATGAATGGTGGAATGAGAAGTTGAAGGTGCTTTCATCTTTAATTTTAAATTCAGTTTTATCTACTACAAATTCTAATTATGCTTAGTTATAAGTTGTGGTCATAAGATTTAATTTTATGATTTAGGGACTTACTGAGCAGCAAAATTTAAAGAACGGGGGCCTATAATGGTGGATGAACAAATGATACTGTTTGCAGATGTTGTTGCCACTGGAGAAAGTGCATGGACTTCAAGCTCAGGCCTGCTACCTCCACACTTGGAAGATGAGCCCGATGTCACCATACTTGGACATGTCACCGATTTTAATGAATCTGATGTTCATATAAATATTGGAATAGATGACATGTTTCAAAGCAATGTAGTTGATGGAACAAGCAGGAGTGAAAATGATCCAAATCAAAGGGAAAACCATCCTAACCAAGAGAACAACAGTCCGAGTCAAAGGGACAATCATCCTAACCAAGAGAATAATGGTCCAAGTAAGAGAGGCGTGCGTCAAAACACTGGATTTCCTGCGCGTATTGGTCATAAGAAACAAAAAAAGATGTCAAATGCTGATAAGATTGTCAAATGCCTTGAGCGTATGGTTCAATCAATTGAAAATGATTCTACTTCTATCTCAAGGACCACCCATGGATCACAAAATTATTCTATCAAAGAATGCTTGGAAATTTTAAATGGCATGCATGGAATCGAGAGAGATGGTAGTTTATGGATGTATGCAACCAGACTTTTCCTCAAACCTGTTGTGAGAGAGCTATTTGTAAGTATTCAAGAAGATGAATTTCGCTTGAAATGGCTGGAAGAACAGATGGAAAGAGATGTTTATCGTAGAAACTCTTCAACTACATCGGTTCAGCAACGAGGAGACTCGTGTTACGCTGACCAGACTTCGTCGGGTTGAATTACTTGTCGCCCTCTCCTTAGATTTTGGGTTTTATAGTTCTAATAGTAGTATTGCTAGATATTAGACATGGAGACGATCATGTGATGATTTAGCTACCCTTTTGCACTTTATATTTTGTGATTGACACCATGTGTGGTTGTCTGCTAATGTTTAGTTGTTATATATCATGTTGTTGCTGTTATTTTTGTATTTTGGTACACTAGTAAAGTTATGAAGTGGCAACGTGTTAATTTTAAAACTCAATGATGTTATGCTGATTTTATTTTGTATACTCATAAATGTGTACTTTTTTTCCTTCCATACAAAATGTCAAACACGGAGTCAGATACCAAGTCGGACTTTATATCTAGTTCATCAGGTACAATTGTTTCAGACGATGAATTGAGTGATGCAGATAGTGGAAGTAACTTCTCACAGCCTTTGAGTAGTCATGCAAAGAAATGCATGTATGCATTCATGGTTGGGGCTGCAATCTACTATTAAAAATATTTACACAAAACTCCTTGTTATGATAGAACATATAGTGGTTGGGCTGCATTGATGTCCATTTTAAATGGAAATCCTACTCGGTGTCATAATAATTTTAGGATGCATAGAGAGGTCTTTTTTAACTTGTGTGAGTTGTTGGTTAGAAACTACGGTCTTAAGCCATCAAGATATGTCCCGGTTGAAGAACAATTAGCTACTTTTTTGTTGATTGTTGGAGTACATGAAGGAAATAGGCAATGCCAAGAATCATTCCAAAGAAGTGGGTTTACTATTAGCCGATTATTTCATAATGTCCTACGAGCCTGTACGAAAATGTCACTTGATTGGGTTAGACCGTTTACTGACATGAGAACCATACATTCTTACATCCAAGATAATCCAAGATATTTTCCACATTTCAAAGTAAGTTCAATTATTTTAGTATCAACTTAAATGCTATTTTTTATTATGTATCATGGAATAACATTCTTAATGAATCTTCTCAAAGGGTTGCATTGGTGCCATTGACGGGACTCACATAAAAACATCTATACCAGTTCACTTGCAGACCCCGTACATTGGTAGAAAAGGTAAACCAACTCAAAATGTAATGGCGGTATGTGATTTTGATATGTGTTTCACTTTTGTGCTACCTGGATGGGAAGGAAGCGCCCATGACACTCGAGTTTTCTATTCTGCCATAAGGGGTCCATCCAAAAAATTTCCAATGCCTCCTACAGGTAGTAATTCATTTATTTTATTTGTGTAAGTTTTCTTATTCAAGTTATATATTGTATTAGCGTGACATTTACTATCTTGCGAATGTAGGTAAGTACTACCTTGTAGATGCTGGGTATCCTAATATCAAATGATTTCTATCTCCGTATAAAGGCCAGAAGTACCACATTCCCGAGTTTCAGCGAGCTTCAACGTATAACAATCAATATGAAGCTTTTAACCATGTTCATTCTTCGTTGCGTACTACCATCGAAAGAACATTTGGAGTATGGAAAAACAAATTTCAAATTTTAGATAAAATGCCCGTGAACATCGCATGGCAAGACCAAGTTGCTCTTGTGCCGGCTCTAATGGCAATTCACAATTTCATTCGCATAAATGACCGTGACGACGATGATTTTGTAGATGCCGAAGGGAACACTCAACGCAACCAAGGTGAGAACAATGGGGATGTAGACAACTCTGAAGCCAATTCTTTCCAGTGTGATGATGTTATGGACAAGTTAAGGGATGACATATGTGCATCGATCACATCTCGACGAATTGGTATAAATATACGATGATGATATTAAATGTATGAATGGTCTTGAATGTAGGTTTTTTTGGTTCTGTATGAATTGCTTTTATAGATGGAATATGTATGAACTACTCTCTTCTTAATTAAGCAAATGTATGGATGATCCTGATGTAGTTTCCTCTAATTGCATTTTATCTACCTCATTCTCGAATTGATGACCAAACTTTTGGGTTATCATAATTTTTTTGTTACCTCAAATAAAAATTAACGTTCATCATTTCTAAAGTAGTACGCATTATGTCCAATTTACACCCCACTCATTGTGATAAATCGTCTCACAAGACCTATTAAAAAAATTATATGGGAGAAATATCAAGCCAAAAAATTAAAAGACAGTGCAAAAGATGATCATGTTTTCATCACCACAATACATACAAAATACAAGAACGATCATGTTCTCATCGCCATAATACGTACAAAACACAAGGATGATCATGTTCTCATCACCATAATACATACAAAAGATGCACATCAGTCATAAGGATTATACATACAAAAGGATAAGCTGACAATGTTTGCTACATGGTGCTTATATCTACATATATAGCTGGCAATATCAAGCCAAAAAATGATTCTTTATATTCAAACTAATTTCCAGGCCAAGGCGAAGAACCAGTGGAGGATTGATGAGATGATGCAGATCCATTTTTAGCTTCAAATCTTTCCATCTTATTTATATCCTCCATATATTTAACATCCTTCATAAAGTTCTCTACCAAAGCTTTTTTCGTTGCATACATGATTGAAATTGGTGAACCTCCCCACCCTCGTGTAGCCGCATTCTTTCTTTTCCCGATAAATGGTGTGCGACCAACTAAAACATTTTCTCCATTATCATGGTCATCAGATATTTCAATCACCTCCACAGTCTTACCGCGTGAACAAGTAGGGGTCAAAGAGATCGCCTGAAGTGTTTGATCTCCAAAAATCAGCAACAATTCACACCATAATTTCTCCCCTCCAAACATATATTTTTTAGCTTTGGGGTGTTCCTGCAACAAGGAAAAAACAAATAATAATATAACAAGATCAAATGAATGGAACTTACTAATATATAGGTACAATTACAAGTGAGAATTACTTTCAAAATAGTCTCCCAAGTGCTAGCAGATGCTTCATACTTATTTTCAGTTGTGTTGAACAGAACACCATACCACATCGAAACAACATTCCACAACTCATACGTACTCTTGAAGCTGTCAAATTTCTTTTTCACCTTCATTAGAGAAATTTTTTTGTGAAATGTTTTAGATAGTGCACACTTTATTTCATTCAAAGCAATGCTTTGAACTTCAGCACCAAACAACTTTCCACCCAAGGAGTAGTCAATCAACATCTCAAGCATGCACTTCTCCTCTTGTGGGCTCCAATCAACCATCTCAAACATATCCTTTATAGTTCTATACCGATTGCCCGCCATATCAGTGCCTATCCAAGCATCAACATCATTTCTTAGTAAAAAGTTCTGTTTTTTTTTTTTTTTGTGTATTAAAATGAATAAAGCAATTGTTATCAATTTCTTGACCCTGTTTTTTTTTAATAATACACAATATTTATGTTTATTACTAATGAATGATAATAAATAATTTTTACTTTAAGAATAATCATGCACCAGAAGTTTTCAAGTCTATATATGTGCTTTAAGGTATGATCATAATATGCACAGTTTATGAAAATTGAAAACTACGAAAACATAAAAACATAAATCACCTTGTAAAGTGCTTCTTCACATTTTAAACGCCATTTACATTTTTAAACCCATAAATAAATTGTTAGTAAAAATATAGGAATTGCAATTATACCTTCGATAGTTCTTGAAGGCCTGCAAATATGAGAAAACCCTGATCTTCACTTTCTTTTCTATGAGAGAAAAGCTGTTTTTTTTTTATTATCTAGAACTAATGATTAAGACCTTCTCTATCCACATATATTAAAAAGGTTATTAAATACAATTAATTATTTACAATCACTTATTTAACAAACACTTCAAATTCTACTTATATTAGCTTTTGAAACAAATTTTGCAAACACTTCCAACTTTTACCATTTAAGCAATTATCCCATAATCACTAATTTTAATCACTTATCCAAAAAATAATTTTTTGCAAACACACCCATATGTGTTATTTGCAGGAACAAGAGTTGAACAAAATACGGATTAAAAGTTGCTGCTATTGCACAAACTCCCCACTCCCAGCAGAGGTCATGTTTGGCTCCACACTAACCCCATAGTTAAATACTCCCTCCGTCCCGGTCTAAGTGTCCCATTTCTTTTGGTTGAATGATTTAAGAAAGTGTATTTGTTTATTAATATATGGTGGAAAAGTAATGAATAGTGTTTGTTGGGATATGTTTTCGTTTTGATGATTTTCCAAAACAACATGTAATAGGTTTGAAAGCAGTCAGGTTAGTATCTTTTGTTTCAGGACAGGCTAGGTTAGTTCTTAGTAGAATAGGTTGTTCAGTTGAGGGGGAACTCAGCAAGGGGGAACTCCACAACACAGCCTGAAGATATCAAGATGACACCCAGAAGAACTGACTGAAGCCATGCTTGTGACTTGAACCTGAAGAGAAGCCTGAAGGATGTCCCACTGAGTGTAAACCAGGCTGATCTAAGCTAAGTCAGGTGGACCACTCAGTGAAGAGCATGATCAGGAGGATCAGTGCTGTAGCAAGTAGGCCCTGAAGGTGTCAGGCTGCTGTGGTCAGGGAAGTTTGTCATTCAGCCTTATGACAAACTTCTTGGAAGTGATCTTCAAACAGTCTCTGAAGGACAACTACACTGAAGACGTTCAGTCCACTGAAGATCATCAGTCAGTGGGTCTTGGTCAACCCACTAAGTCAAAGATCTGTGAATCCAGGCCACGTGGACCAATCAGCACGAGGCAGCATCTCTGACACTGACAAAGGCCGCATTCCAAGAAAAGTGGTTGAAACCATTAAATGTTGGTTTCAAATGTATTTCCTCTCCAACGGATACATTTGAATCCTCATTATAAATACAAGCTCATAGCTTCATTGTAAGAGTGTGTGAAGAAAGAAAAATCAACACCTACAAGCTATAAGAGTGTGTGAGTTGTTAGGGAGTCATAAGTGTTGGTGAACGAATCTAATCGTGAGGATTAATGGCTGTTTTAACCCGTTTTTACGTCACCAATCAATAACGTGTGATTGATTACCACCGTAAATGGTAAATCGGGGTTTAAGTTATCGAATCCGGATATATGAAAACCGAAATTGAAATAATTTCGTATGCGTGCGCGTTAAGGTGTACTTGTGTGTGTTTGGGAGTGTTTATGAATTTTTTCTTGTATTTCATAAGCTGGAGAGCAACTATTTATAGAGACGAGCAAGCAGGAGGTGTCTCTGACTCTTGGTCTCCCTAGCCTGCATGCTTGACATGTGTCCTTTGACTCTAGTTTGACCTTATCTAAGCTAAATCTTAGTTACAAAGTCTTCTTTGGTCTTATCTCGGACTCATTGTTGTTCGCCTAGGTCGGCTTGATGGATCTTGTTGATTCTCCAACCGAAAGTTGTTCGCCTCTTGAGGTTGTACTTGGGAAGTTGTTCGCCTTATGCCTTTGTTTAGCTTGACTTTGGGATCTTTGTCCTTTGTTCACTTGTACACACCTCCTTGGCTATTTGTTGTATCATATTCTGACCAAGTTGTTCTTCATGGATGACTCCACAGTTGGCTCATTCTTGGTCCCGGGCCTTAATACCTGTTCGCCCATTAGTTGTTCGTCGGGAGAGTTGTTCGTCACTTCATACACCTCCCAGGTTGGTTAATGCGCCCAAATAGTGATTTTCTTTGTTTTAGACTTCAATAATTGTTCGCTCCATATTTAGATGATGTTCGCCTATCAACAATTGCCCCCTATCCTGACTAGATGTTGCATCAGACGAGTAATTTTGCGGCGAGCAACTGTAGTTAGGATATCGTCTTGGCCAAGATTTGGACGAACAGCATCTCTGTGACGAGCAATGTTGGAATAACCGTTTCGTCTTCCCATGATCTGGGGAGATCACGAAGATGACGCCAGCGCAATGATTGCGCGCCGCTCACGCGCGAGCAGCCCCAAGGCGACGCGCCCCTATAATTGTTTATAGGTCCTTCATCTTCTAGTTTAGCTCGGAATTTACCCCGCCTTCTTCCAGTTGAGCCCCAGAACTTTCGGAAAATTACGCCTGGGACCCCGTTTTTGCTTGGGGTATAAATAGTGGGAAAACTGAAATTTTTCCCACTTTTCCCCCTCTTGCAACAGTGCTCCGGCGA
Organism: Ballota nigra; assembly: GCA_947034835.1. Taxonomy (NCBI): domain Eukaryota; kingdom Viridiplantae; phylum Streptophyta; class Magnoliopsida; order Lamiales; family Lamiaceae; genus Ballota; species Ballota nigra. The sequence continues at coordinate 74,365,397 of OX344724.1, read as the reverse complement.
ATCCTTCCTTCCTCCGGCGATTCCAAGCTTCTCCGGCATCTATTCTTCCAGTGTTTGGCCTCCAATCTTTGAAACAAGGTAGTTATCCTCTTATTTCTTTTCTTTACTTTACTTTTTCTCTCGAAAACGCCATCGCCGCCGTGTGGGTTAGAGCGCCATCGTCTTCTCCGGGACAACGCCGCCGTCTGCAACTCTTTCTACCGCCGCCTGGAATTTTCTTCCTCTTCTATGTCTTCGCACTCGAGCAATAAGACTGAGGAGACCTTAGACCCACTCTTTCCAGTCGCGATCCCCGTCGATCAACCTCCCTTCGAGATTTCCTCGGCGTCGGATCTTCACGTGGATTCTGTGGTTCGCTCTATGGAGGACACCGGTGTGGGCCCATCTGGGAGAGAACTAACGGTTGTGGCGAACAAAAATCGGGACGAAAATTCTTCGTCTTCTGCCGAATCTGAAGATCCAGATCTCAACGAGCTCACTCGTGAATTTTTGGAGGGTATCAATTTTCCATCCCCAAGGATGCGGGAAAGTGAGATCCCGGCTGGGGTTGCTCGCCTATTCGAATGGCGAGCATATGCTGAAAGGTATGCGAACAGCTTTCCTCGTCCACAAAGACAAATAATGGACAAGGTGAAGACTGATTACCAGGCGAGCAAGATCAAGAGTGTTGTTCGCGAAGATGAACTGGACTCCATCCGGAAAGACTATAAGATCCCATATGATATCTACATGTGGGCTCCTCGGAGAAAGGAAAGAGCTGATCGCCCACCTCCCGGATGCACGGCGATCAACATCCACACCTTGATTGCTGGGTTGAAGTTACCTCTTCCACCTGTTGTTGGTCGATTCCTGGAGGCGACCAACTTGGCCATCACCCAAATTACTCCAATTGGGTGGATGAACCTTTTGGGCTCCATGTGCCTGTTCGCTTTGGAGGGGTACGTTGATCGGATCACTGCGGAAGAGATCAACTACCTGATGACAATCACAAGTTGCCCCCGAGGAGAAGATGGCTATCACTACCTCAAGGCCAGGACTGGGTTGAAAATGGTGGAAGAGGTGCCGAACAAGATTCGTGATTGGAAACAGCACTTCTTCTGGATTGGGGGTGACTGGCGAGCATCTTCTGGTCCACACGGCGGCCCTGGACGAATAAATTCTCCAGCAGCCTATGGAAAACTGAAACGTAAGTTCAATTCTTGCTCGCCTTTGGACAGTTGTTCTAATTTAACTTTTTTTGTTTGTTCGCAGGCCCTCGTCTACCCAAGTGGGATTCGAAAGAAGAGGAGTTGAACTCCGAGTTCCTGTTTACTTCGTGCTTGGTCGGCCTCCGCAATAAAGCAGATAGAACTATAGACTATCTCTGCCGATCAAGGTGTCAAAAAGCTGCTCGCCTTTTGACTTACCCACATCATTTGGAGGCTCAAGCTGAGGTGCCCCCTGGTATGGAAATTCCTAACTCCCTGCTCAAGTTTTGTTCGTCGTTAACATGTTTAACTTGCTCGTCTAATTTTAACTTTCTAACTCGCCTTTTTTTTTTTTTTAGCCGAGCAAGTAACAGTCGCCGTTCCCCCAAGCTACGCTCTTCTTGAACAGAGGGTCCTTGAAATGGGGCCACCAAGAGGGAAGAAAAGGAGAGGGGACCCTCCACAAGCCGTGCTCGCCATGTCGAACAGGCCTGAGGGGGCTAAAGTTCCAAGACCGGCTGCCCCCCCAGTTCAGATTCGGTCTCCTCCCGTCTCCCCACCTCGTGGTGGCAAGCGCCTTAAGAAGGCTGATGGGACCCCACTGGCCGGAGACGTCCCCGGCAAGGGGAAAGAAAAGGTGGGCGAAAGCCATGCTCGCCACGAAGAGGATGCTATAAGGCGTTCTGGGGAGCCCACGGAAAGGTCGGGGAAGGCGAGCAAAGATGTAGGCTCGCTCCGTGGCCCAGAAGATCTTACGTTCCTTGGATGGGACGATCGGAAGTTTGCCGAGTAAGTATCTATCCTCTCTTGCCGAACAACTTTCATCCATTTTTTTATTTTTCTAAGTATCAATTGCTTTTTTGTTTGCAGATACAGTGCCGATGATTATCCCGGCCGAGCAAGTGTTGTACATCAGTACGCTTGCTCGAAGACTCCCGTAAACATAAGGGAGATTCCCGGCGAACATGTTCGCAAGGCGACGGAGTTGGTCGCCCGGGCCTGGACGCGTCCCCTGGACAAGGCCATCCTTCAGCAGGGGCAGATGGACAATCTCCATCTCTCGATGATGCTCGTCGCCAACGGCCTCGTCACTGCCCAAAGGGCAATCGCCCAAGTTGCCGAGCAGGAAGAGTCTACTCGCCACTATACTAGTACAGCTCGGCAACTCTCTGAAGAAAAAGATGGCCTGGTGAGCCAATATGAGGCCAAGATTGCTCGCCTTAACAACCAGATCAATGTTTACATTGATGCTGAGCACAAGCGCCTTGAAGAGATTCAGGCCATGTCCAAAGAGCTGAAGGATAAGGAGAATTTGCTCGGTGAGGGGGAGAAGAGATTGACTTCGGCCGAACAAAGAATTGCTGAGCTTGAGGCGGAGAATGCTCGTCTCCGGGAAGCAGAAGCCAACCTCTTTACCCGTGAGCAACTTGAAGAGGAGGTTCAAACTCGCACCGGCCCCATCTCCAACCTTGGATATATTTGTGCCTACGCGGACAGCATCCGTACGGCTGATGCCTATGACTACAAGGAGATGGTGGAGGAGATGGCTAAGGATTTGAATGAGTTCCTCGAGAACTATCCTCCGCCGAACAACGTCAAAATCCAATTGGCGGATTTGGCTGTGCTGGGGGTTAAACTGGATAAACTCGACCCCAGCATCACCATCACTCATCCTCCACCAATTGTTGATGATGGCGAGCAAGAAGATGAACCGGCTGCCGCGGACGAGCAAAGTGCTAAAGAAGCGGAGGATAAGGCGGCTGAAGACCTTGCTCGGGACATGATTGTCGACCCCTCTGCCGAGCAACCTCAAGATCCTCCTCCCGCCGAACAGCAGTAGTTTTTAGGACTTAGCTTTTTTCTTTTCTTCTTTTGTAGTAGTTGCTCGCTCCTTTTTTGTAGTACTTGTAATGGCTGCTTTCAGCTTGTACTATTTTTGGGGCTTAATGCCTTTCTTTAATGGAAAATGTCTTTCTCATGTTCGCTCATTTTCTTATATATGTCAATTGCCTTTACATTTCTGTCAATGCTTTTACAATTATGACATATAATATTGGGCTTTTGTTCGAATTGAACATTGCCTTTAGTGGAATCAGGGTTTAGCCTTAGGTTCTGTTCATTTTAAAAAACAAACAACCTTTAAGTGGCTTTGGTCCTTAGGTTCTGTTCATTTGTAAAACGAACAACCTTTGAATGGACTTGTACCTCGAGCTTTTGGATTTTTCCTCTTTTGGCGAACAACTATTATATTTACATTGCAAAATAATTACAAGTGTTATAAGACTGTCCATCACTATCATATACAATCTGACGAACAACTTTAAACACAAACTAAAACTTGCTCGCTTATAATATTTTGCCGAGCAACTCTATCTATAAAATCAAAAGCACTAGCACCAGACTATTCAACGTGCCGAGCAACTTTTGAATCTATACTTAAGAAAATTTTAAAAAATTAGGCAAGTTTTTAGCTGCCTTCTTAGCCTTCCTTCAACTCATACGCATCCCTTGCCCCCCAAGACATTTGTTCGCCCAACTTTATTGATAGTACTTCTTTAGATGCACAGCATTCCAGGAGTATTGGGCCAGCTTGCCTTCCATGTCTTCAATATCGTACACGCCATTGACGTATTTTTCTGTTATACAATACGGGCCCTCCCAAGTTGGTCCCAATACGCCTGGAGGTTGGGCGAGCAACTTTCTTAGAACCAAATCTCCAACTCTGAATTCCCTAACTTTTACATGGGAATTATAGTAACGTTCTGCTCGCTGCTTGTATGTGGCATTCTTTAGCTCGGCATTCAATCTTTTTTCTTCGAGCAAATCCAATTCAGCATTTAGAGCAGAGTTGTTCGCCTGTTCATCAAAGTTGGTCGTCCTGAATGTAGTGGCCTCTAACTCAATTGGTATTACAGCCTCTGTTCCGAAAGCCATTGCAAAGGGTGTTTCTCCGGTGCTCGACCTGGGAGAAACTCTGTATGCCCATAAGACTTCCGGAAGTTCTGTAGACCAACTGCTTTTACTCTCCGCCAGTCGCACTTTTAATGTATGCTTTATGATTTTATTTACGGCTTCAACTTGTCCATTCGACTGGGGGTGATAAGGTGTGGAGTAATGTTTCTTGATCCCCCACTTCGTACAGAATTCTCTCAACTCTTGTCCATCAAACTGTGGACCATTGTCTGTCACAATTGCCTGTGGAACTCCGAAACGACAGACAATGTTCTTCCAAATAAAGTTGATCATCTTCTGCTGTGTTATATTCACCATAGCCTCTGCTTCCGCCCACTTTGTGTAATAATCGACTGCCACGACGGCGAATCGAACATTTCCAACTCCAGCCGGGAAAGGACCAATGATGTCCATCCCCCATCTTGCAAAAGGCCATGGGCTGTATACTGACACAAGTTCCTGAGCCGGGGTATGGATGCCTGGGGCAAAAATCTGACATTGATGGCAAGTTTTGGCTTTTTTGATTGCGTCTTGACGTAAGGTCGGCCAATAATAGCCTTGTCTGATTGTCTTGTATGCCAAAGCTTGCCCCCCAGTATGATTTCCACATACTCCAGCATGTATCTCTTCAAGTACCGCTTGCCCTTGCCCCCTAGGCAAACACTTGAGAAGTGGGATTGATATTCCCCTTTTGTAAAGTTGCTCACCCACCAGAGTATATCTGGCGGCTCGCTTTATTAGCTTGGCAGCTTCAAAAGGGTTGTTTGGTTTTTCCCCATTTCTCAAGTATTTGACTATACTTGTTCTCCAGTCTTCTTCTTCGCTGGTTTGATCGTCGAGTTGATTGACATTATAACTTACTGTTGATGGATCTTTCATCTTTGTAACTATAATATCTGCCAACTCTATGGGGCCTTCACTCGTTGCTAGTCGGGCAAGCGCGTCTGCTTGAGTGTTGCTCGTCCTTGGAATTTGCTGTATGAAAGCTTGCTGCAACATGGACATCAGGTGAGCAACAATCCGTTGATACTCGATCATGTGATCATCTTTTGCTTCGTATTCACCTCGGACTTGGTTCACGATCAATTGTGAATCGCCAAATATTTGCAAGCGTCTGACACCAACTGCGAGGGATAGGTGGAGACCAGCGATAAGAGCTTCATACTCAGCTTCGTTGTTGGTTGCCATGAAGCCAAATCTGATTGCCGAGGCGAATACTTGTCTGTTTGGACTTATTAATACTACTCCTGCCCCCGAGGCTATGTTGGTTGATGATCCGTCCACATAGAGATGCCAAGGATGATCAAGTCCTCTCGTCGGATCTGGTGGGAAAGTTAGTTCGACTATAAAGTCGGCTAATGCTTGCCCTTTGATCGCCGTTCGAGGAGCATAGGTCACCCCGAATTGGCTAATTTCCAGTGACCATCTTAAAAGACGACCTGCAGTGTCGGGGCGATGGAGAATTTGCCTGAGCGGGAAAGTTGTTAGAACTTCGACTTGATGGTCAAAGAAGTATGGTCGTAACTTTCTCACGCTCATGACCAAAGCATACGCCAGCTTTTCGGTTGGGGCATATTTGATCTCTGCTTCGTGTAAAGCTTGGCTGACGTAATAGATTGGTTGATGGAACTTGCCGTCCTCCCGCACCAAAACAGAACTGATGGCAACTTCTGATGCGGCTAAGTATAGAAAGAGCTTTTCTCCTGGGATTGGTTTTGATAGGATTTTGACATCTCCCAGGTAGTCTTTAAGTTGATCGAAAGCCGCTTGGCAGTTGTTAGTCCATGCAAACTTCCCTTTTTTGACGGCCTCGAAGAATGGACGGCACTTGTCCCCCGACCTGGATATGAACCGGTTCAACGCTGCTAGGCACCCGGTGAGTCTTTGCACTTCTTTCACTGAACGTGGTGGCTGCATATCCAGGATGGCTTTAACTTTTGAAGGGTTGGCCTCAATTCCCCGCTGGCTAACAAGATGACCCAAGAATTTCCCTGAATGGACTCCAAAGCTACTTTTCTTTGGATTCAACTTCATGTTATAGTGTCGAAGAATTTCGAACACTTGAGTCAGATGTTGAAGATGGTCTTCCTTCTTGGGACTTTTGACCACGATATCGTCTACATAGACTTCAACCGTGTCTCCAATTTGTTGATCAAACATCTTGTTCACCAGTCTTTGATATGTTGCTCCAGCATTTATGAGGCCAAATGGCATTCTCTTCCAGCACAGCAAGTTTTTGTTAGTATAAAAAGCTGTGCTTTCTTGATCGTCAGGATGCATTGGGATTTGATGATACCCTGCAAAAGCATCCATGAATGTTAGCATCTCGTGACCCGCAGTGCTGTCCACCAATTGATCGATGTGCGGGAGAGGAAAGTTGTCCTTCGGGCATGCTGCATTCAAATCTGTAAAGTCTATGCATAGCCTCCAGGTTCCGTTCGATTTTCTCACCAGCACAGGGTTTGCTACCCATTGTGGACAAAGTGCTTGACGGATCAGATCGTTGTCTAGCAGCTTTTTAACTTCTTCATTCAACGCTTGATATTTGTCTGGGCCGTACTTCCTTCGCTTTTGATGGACGGGCTTTTTTGCTTGATTTATGTTCAGCTTATGACAAGCATGTTTCGGGTCTATCCCCACCATATCTGCATGAGACCAAGCGAAGACATCTAGATTCTTGGTGAGGAACTCTTTCATTCGGGATCTGTAAGGCTCTGGGAGCTCAGATCCTATGAATAATTCAAGATCCTCGTTGTTGGGATTAACTTTGAACGCCTCCAGCTCTTCGACTGGAGTTGCTCGTCGTTTTTGTCCCTTCCAACGGGGATCAAGTATGGGTTCCTCAGGGTTGGAATCATTTTCGATGTCCATTGGCTCTGCCCCCAGGCGGGGTTCAAGATCATCAGTTGGCTCCGTCCCATTGTTGTTCGTTTGTACTTGGCCCTCCAAGTCTTCTACTGAAGGTTGTTCGTCATCACCCTCTCGTTGTTCGTCAGATGGATACTCCTCCCGGGTGGTAACGAGTTGTTCGTCCAACACTTGCTCGTTCAAGTGTTGTTCGTCCGCATCCATGTGGTCGTCTATGTCCATCATATTGTTCAGTATTGATGGTTCGTCGATAGGATAACTTGCTGCTTCCATCATGGATATTTGTACAAATTTTGCTCGTAGCTGTTGAACGCATTCTCGTGCTCTCCGTTGGTCTCCCTTAATTGTGCCTGTTCCACTAGCTGTTGGAAATTTCAAACAATAGTGGTAAGTGGAACACGCAGCTTTAAATTCATTAAGAAAAGGTCGGCCAAGAAACCCGTTATAGGTCGACTCCTGGTCTACAACCAAGAAATCTACCATTCTTGTTATATTTCTTTCGGGTTCATTGGCCGTTACAAGTTGTACAGCTAATGTTACAATTCCCAACGGCGTTGTCACAGCATTTCCGAAGCCTACAATTCTATGTGTTGTATTCCGAACATAACCCGAATAATCTCCCAGATTATCGAGGGTCTTCTTGAATAACGATTAGTAGTCTTAACAAGAGGGTTTAGAAAGGGTTAATTCATCTACCGGTTTAGCGAAGGAGGACGACCGCATCACCTTAGTTAAATTAGGGTCTCATTAATTAAGCGTTATCTATTAACTTGTTAGTGGATTAGTGAAGTCGATTGCTAGGATAAAGTATTAGGGTTAGAAATCTTGAGCTTTCATTCTACGATCTTTTACTTAGGTTAATTCCTGGTTGTCACGATTACTTTGATTATGTACCTGCTCCGTTAGTATACATAGGGATTCCTATCCTGAGCATCACCATCTCATACTTGCATACACACCTTAGATACTTAGTTTAATTTTCCTTTTGCATTCGTAGAGTAATTTAGTTTAGACTTAATTCTTTTAATTTTCAAATCCAAAAACATACACTCATATTAACTACGACGCGTAGATCTTCAGGGATCTATTCGCATACACACTTTCTCTTGGGTTCGATAATACTTGGTCCCTATACTTGCCACTACTACAGTGAACCCGTACTCTTGCGGGGAAGCTACTAGTAGAAAGCTAGTGTAGTTCGCTTCAAGTCAATGGCGCCGTTGCCGGGGATGGCGTTGTATGCTTTTTGAATAGGACTTGTAGATAGCTTAGTAGTTAGTAGTGAGTGATTATTTTCTGTCTTTATTTTTATTTTTGTTCATTCGGCAGTTGCGTTTTGATCTTTCTGCTAGTGTGTCGGTATATGAAAACACGCTCACAAGGCAATACGAGCGAAGAGAGAATACCGTTGGACCCTGAGACAATAGCCAGAAGGAACCGAGCCTTCTTGAGAAGGATGAACGCTGCCGACTTAGGAAAGGAACCAATGGATATCAATAATGAGTTGGACGATGCTGCCAACGATTTCAATCAGGCAGTAGACCGAGTTGAAGGCACTGGAGTTAGTGGTAGCCAGAATCAAATTCCATTAGGGGATAGCCAGAGCCTAAACCCGAATACACAAAACGTAGGGAATCTAGCTCAGAACCTTGTCCATAATCCTCATAACAACCCTGCTTACCCACAAAACCCAAATAACCCTTTTAACAACCCAGTATACCAACATTACCCATACCCACCATACCCTTATCCACCATACCCGTATCCTCCACCTCCAGTCTATAATCAACCACCTGTTTACCCACCACCACCCCAATAAGTACCAGTACCTGTTGCTCATCCTCAACACGTTCCTCAGAACGTAGATCACAATATGGCTATTCGAGGGAGGTTTGCAGCGCAGCCACAAAGGTACTATGATGGAGTGGCATTGCCTCCTGTTGAGGCAAATAACTTCTCGATTTCCCAGGGAATTCTTAAGCTACTTACCGAGAATCAGTTCAAGGGGGTGATTGGGAAGGAGAATCCTCATACACATCTGAGGAGTTTTCTCATGATAGCCTCCACATTTAATTACAATGGCATGTCTGAAGATGTCAAGAGGCTTAGGCTGTTCCCATTCTCACTGACGGGAATAGCTAAGGAGTGGTACGATAATACGCTCCCACGGGGAGGTATTACCACTTGGGCCGAGCTCGAGCGTGTGTTCCTCGAGCGATTCTACCCTCCATCTAGGACGATCAAGGCTAGAATTGAGATCTCTTCCTTCCGCCAGAAGCAAGGAGAGGACCTACGTCAAGCATGGGAGAGATACTCAAACATGCTGATAGAGTGCCCGCAGCATGGGTACAATGAGGGAGATGTGATGGCATTCTTCTACAGTGGTGCCAACAAGGCGGGGCAAGACCATTTAGACGCCTGTGCGGGCGGAGCATTCCTGAATCAAGGGATAGAGAGGTGTAGAGAGATCGTGGACAATATTGTCACGAATGTCGGGCTTGGAGTGGAGATGCAGATTTTCAGCGGGTGCATCAGGTTGAAGAGGGAGAAGGAACGAGAAGGCTGTTGATGGCCATGATGGAGAAGATCAACAACCTCGAGTTGGGGAAGAGTTTGGGTGGAGAGCATGCAGTAGAGAATGAGAGAGTAGACCAGCCCAGTGGACAGCAAGAGGTAGCCAATTACATGGGAGGTCCGTATTACAATCAGAATGGCTACCAAGGTGGTAATCAGTATGGAAGACCTTCTTATGGCCAACCATTTGCACCTCCAGGGCCACAGCCGCCTCAAAATCAATGGAGGAACACACAAGGAGTTCAAGGAGGCCAGCAGCCTCCTCAAAACACATGGAGGAAAAATGAGAATTTTTCTTATGCTAACCCAAAAGCTGGTATTACTGTTCCTGCAGGTGTTGATCCGGGGTCTAAACCTCCTGGTGGAGAGGGCAGTGCATCAACCGAGGAGATATTGAGAGCGATCCTTCAGAAGGTGGAGGAAGGAAGCAAGCAGTTGTCATCCTTGGAGTACGATGTGAAAGAGTTGCATAAAAAGGGTGATCAACGTGATCAAGAGCTCCAGAAGATGAATGTTGAGTGGACTAGAACTCAACAAGAGAACAATCGAAGGTTCACTTCGATAGAGTTCCAGATGAGCCAGATTGCAAAGATGGTGAATAGAGAGCCGGGAAAATATCCTTCCATGCCGGAGGGGAACCCGAAAGAGCATTGCAAGGCAATCCAGCTTAGAAGTGAAACCAACTATGAAGGTCCTCAGATGCCTGCTGATTCTGAGACGCCCCAAGTTGAGAAGGGGATAAAAAGTGAAGGGATTGAGAAGAAGGTTGAGGGTGAAAGCACTCAAGCGAGCAAAGAGCTTGAAGAGGAAGGCATTGAGAAGGGTGAGAGAGTTCCTAAGTGGAAGAAGGCAAAGGAAGCAAGGGAAAAAGTGAAAGAGACCGAGAAAGATGAATGGGGGGTACCCAAATCTGTGATACCAGTCTCATATCCACAACGCTTCATAAAAAAGAAGCTTGATGAAAAATTCGCAAAATTTCTTGATGTTTTTAAACAACTTCACATTAACATTCCTTTTTATGATGCTTTGGAACAGATGCCGCATTATGCAAAGTTTCTGAAGGACTTGATTGCGAAAAGACGGTGAGTGGATGAGCCGAAGTTGGTGCTGCTGAACCACGAGGTGAGTGCATTAGTGCACAAGGCGCTTCCACCAAAGCTGAAGGATCCCGGGAGCTTCACGATCTTATGTGACATTGGGAACGGGATCAAGAAGGGAGCGTTGTGCGACCTCGGAGCGAGCATTAATTTGATGCCATTGTCGCTTTTCAAGAAGTTGGAAGCTGGTGAACTTCAACCCACAATGATGACGCTTCAACTTGCCGACCGGTCTATTACTCGACCTCAAGGTGTGGTTGAAGACGTCCTAGTGAGAGTTGGAGATCACATTTTTCCAGCCGACTTTGTAGTGCTAGAGATGGAGGAAGATGAGCACGTGCCCCTGATCTTGGGAAGACCGTTCTTAGCTACAGCGGGGATGGTGCTAGACGTGGCAAACGGGAAGATTACATTGAAGGTTGATGATCAAGAAGTGAAGATCTCCCTATATGAAGCCATGAAGCACCCGAAGGAAGATGAGAGCTTGTATTGCATGGATGTCATTGATCCTCGTGTTGAAGACACACCTCCTATCCCTAATCCCTCTCATATTCATGAATTTTATAATCCTTCACCTGTTGAGTTAACCCATGAGCATTATGATCTGACTTATTTTGATAGGGATGAAGAGACGAAGTTGAAGGATGAAGAGGTGAAGAAAGTGGATGTGGTCCAGTTAGAAGGGAAAGGAGGAGTTAAGAAGAAGAAGTCAAAACTCAAGAAATTGATTAGTAAGACTCCTCCAGATAGAGGCAATAAGGAGTTGAGACCCATAACACTTGGGGATGAGAAGAAAGCAAAAGAGCTCATGATGGAGGGGCATCAAGGAAAAGAATGCAAACACCACTCTTATGAGAGTGAGAGAGGTAAATTTGAGTATGATGTCCCATAAGCTCCTTTGAGCTTGGTCCGGCATGAGGACCTTAAAAATAGCGCTGAATGGGAAGCAACCCATTTTTATTTGCTTTTGAGTGTTTTTAGTTATTTTCCTTTTATGTTACTAGGATGTTGTTGAGTCGTATGTTTAACCTCGTACTTGAGAGTTTTATTTTGTAGGCTTGTCTCTAAAGGAGTAAAGGTATCATGGAATTATTCAGATTGAAGGAACCAACTTAAGACAAGGGAGTGTGCAAAGCTATTGAGAGAAACTGAATTGTTCGGTTGAGGTAACCCACAACCCCAAACTTAGACCTCTAGCAAGGTTGAAGTTTGGGGGGTGGAGTTTTTTTTATGTTTCTTATTACATTGCACATGCATGCACGCCCTTATCTTTGAGTTGAGTTTGATTGATTATTGGTTTGTTGAGATACTCCTTGGGGTGATTTTGATTTGACTCGCTATTGCATATTTCATGCCTATCAATCATCTTATGCTTGTTGATTGCTATCTTTGAGTATGATTTGATGAGTAGAGTGAGTTGTAAGGGTGAGTTAGAAATTCTTTTGTGTGAGTGTTTGAGTTTGAGCTGATTTGAGAAAGAACTTGTATGCTTGTGAATTTTTCTTTTGAGTACTTGTGTGATGAGAGTGAGAGTGCACTAGACTAGCATGGATGTGAAAACCGTGAGAGTTGAGCCTTACGAGATTTAAATGCATGATTTAATCTCTTCGTTTGTGAGTGAATCATCACCTTAGAGGATGCTAGAACTTGTGTGTGCTCTTGTTTTTTATTGTGTCCAGTTTGATATGCCGAATGTGATCTTAGGCCATCTTTGATTTAATTGAGTCACTTAGCCAAAATTTTCCTTACCAGTGACATTGATCCCTTGTTAGCCCCTTTGAGCCTAAAGCCTATTTTATTTGCTAGCACATATGAACACTATTCCAATTCCTAAGCCTTTTTATCCCAATTTGACCGGAGAATAGGAAAGTGTGAATGTGAAGGGAGTGAATTGAGTTGAAAAGGGAAAAGGATGTTTGTTGAGTGAATATGAGAAGAAGGTGTGATGAAGTTATGAGATGTGGGAAAAAGAGAAAAAAAATTGAGAACGAGCAAAAGAAAAAAATGAGCTCATGTGTTGTGCGAAAAAGAAAAAAAAAGTGATTGAAAAAAAAAAGTGAAAAGAGTGAGAAAGAAAAAATTGAAGTGTTGAGAGAAGTGGAATTGAAAGAGTGTTAATTGAATATGTTTGAAGTAGTTTGTTCCTAATCTCGAAGTGCCAAAGTTTGACTTTCTATTCTCCATTCACTTAAGTCACTTACCCATATTGTTATCCCACCTGTCCAAAGAGCCGACATTACAACCTTGAGAAAAGCCCTTTTTGATTCGGCATTGATTTCTAGAGTATGGTCGAAGTTAAGAGCACTTACAAGCCTATGGTTGCCAATTTGTGTGATTGATTGATTGAGTGAGTCCCTTGATCATTGTTATACACTTGAAAGGGAGTGAAACACATCGTTGAGTGCACATCCATGTTTGATTTTGGTGTTTCTTGTCATTGTTGCATGAGTACGATAAAAGAAAGTGAGTGAGTATACGGGTGATTGATCTTTGAAGCTCGAGTTCATTTGCTTCCACTAATTGATTTTTTGACTCATTCCTAACAATTTCACTTGACTTATTATTTCATTGCTTGTGGACAAGCAATATGGTAAGTTTGGGGGGGTTGATTAGGCGTGAAATTGTCATGATTCGTAGCTAGAAACGCCCTAGTTTTGGTCGAATTTATTGAGTTTTTTAGAGCCAAATGAGTACTATTTCTATACATTGATGAATTTGTCTATTTGATGCTCATAGGTGAATAGAGGACGAAAAACGGAGTTCGTAGGACTTTGAATCGACTCAAACGGATGCCCGGATGAGAAGATATTGAAGAAATACGATTGGTATTAGTGCGGACGAGGAAAAGTATTAGTTGGGATGAGTTGGAAGTCACTCGAGTGACTAGGTCGAGCACCACCGCTCGAGCGAATTGCTCGAGCGCCCAAAACATACAGTGTAATTTCAGCGCTCGACCGGCTCGAGCGGAACCGCTCGAGCGATTATGTCATTCGAGCTACACTACTCGAGCGGGACCGCTCGAGCGTTTTGCTCGAGCAACTTCGGATTTTTGCCTCCGGATGCGTATTTTCGGTCCATTAACTCCCGTTTTGACCCGTGCCTATATATATCTCTTCCAAACACATTTTGAAGGATCCCCGAACTTTAGAAATAACTTTAGACTTAGTTTTTGGAGAGGAAGGAGAGGAGCAAGCTTTATTTACGTTTTGTTGAGGTTTTGCATACGAATTCTTAGTTTCTTTTCGTTTCTTAGTTCCTTTTCATTAGTTTGATTTCTTTAAACACTTTGAAATTTCATTTTAAGTAATTAAATTTCAGTTCTTAGTATTTATTTTTTTAAACCCTAGTTCATGTTTCATATTTTCGTTCTTCAATTCATTATGTTTATGTTCGTTGTTTCTTCTATTGCTTTTATGTTTGTTAACGTCATGTCTAGCTAAAACCCTTGCATGCTTAGGTTAGGATGAACTCGTAGAAGTAGGATGTGGGTACGTAATTAGGGTAATTCGTGACGTTAGTTTTAATTCTCTTAATTAATGAATTCTTATAATTAATCTTAACTTTACCTTTGAATTTCGTATGAAAGTGTTAGAGAGAGGACGACCGCATTACTCAATAACGATTAGTAGTCTTAACAAGAGGGTTTAGAAAGGGTTAATTCATCTACCGGTTTAGCGAAGGAGGACGACCGCATCACCTTAGTTAAATTAGGGTCTCATTAATTAAGCGTTATCTATTAACTTGTTAGTGAATTAGTGAAGTCGATTGCTAGGATAAAGTATTAGGGTTAGAAATCTTGAGCTTTCATTCTACGATCTTTTACTTAGGTTAATTCATGTTTGTCACGATTACTTTGATTATGTACCTGCTCCGTTAGTATACGTAGGGATTCCTATCCTGAGCATCACCATCTCATACTTGCATACACACCTTAGATACTTAGTTTAATTTTCCTTTTGCATTCGTAGAGTAATTTAGTTTAGACTTAATTCTTTTAATTTTCAAATCCAAAAACATACACTCATATTAACTACGACGCGTAGATCTTCAGGGATCTATTCGCATACACACTTTCCCTTGGGTTCGATAATACTTGGTCCCTATACTTGCCACTACTACAATGAACCCGTACTCTTGCGGGGAAGCTACTAGTAGAAAGCTAGTGTAGTTCGCTTCAAGTCAACCATCTTTGTGTATTAATGAGGGAATTGGGTGGGTTAGTCGACCATAAGCATGTATCCGTTGAGGAACAAGTTGCCATGTTTTTATCAGTTTTGGGCCACCACAAAAAAATGGTGTTGTAAAATTAGATTTTAGAAGGTCTGGACAAACAGTCTCCTACTATATTCACCTAGTATTAAAAGCAGTTTTGAAACTACACACTGTATTTTTGGTAAGGCCGACTCCTGTACCCGAAGACTCTACTAATCCAAGATGAAAATGGTTCAAGGTAAACAAAATAAAATATAGAAAACTGTTAAAATAAGTCAGTTTTTTAAAATATTTTAATTGCCTAAATTTTTTGTTTGTCTATAGGGTTGTCTTGGTGCATTGGACCGCACCTATATTGATGTGCATGTTCCATTCTCTGATAAACCTCGATTTAGAACAAGAAAGGGTGGTATCTCTACTAATGTCCTAGGAGTGTGTGATCATGATATGAGGTCCGTCTATGTTCTTCCCGGATGGGAAGGATCGGCGGCTGATTGTAGAATCCTTCGTGACGCTGTTGTTAGACCACATGGGCTAAAAGTTCCAAAGGGTAACTTCGTAGGCCATGGATTTATGAATTTCAGTAATAGATAATTAAAATATACATATTAATTTATGCCTATTTATTTGTTTTAGGTTGTTTCTACCTGTGTGACAATGGATATGCAAATAGTGAGTGCTTTCTTGTCCCATACAGAGGTTATAGGTATCACTTAAAAAAGTGGGGTCCAGCGTCACAAAAACCTATAAACCACCAAGAGCACTTCAACATGAGACACATTAGAGCCCGCAACATAATAGAACGTGTTTTTGGTGTAGTGAAAATGCTTTGGGGGATACTTAGAAGTGCTTCATACTACCCAATCAAAACCGAAGTTAGACTTATAATGGCGTGCTTTCTCCTCCATAACTATATTCAAACTATGATGCCAGTTGACCCTGCTGAACAAGATTTTGATAGACTTGAGAGTAATGAGGAGTTACTTGCTGGAGAAAATGTCGAGGTGATAGATGGTGTTGATTCTTCACCTGCATGGAACAATTGGAGAGACCAGTTGTCCATCTCTATGTTTAATGAATACCGAACCCGTAATTAGGCTTAGAACCCCTGGTAGAAGAATATGTAATTTTCTTTTTGCTTTTCATGACAATATTAGCTTGTAAATATGTTAGAAATTTTCTACTGAGATTGTACTATGAATTTGAATGTGTTGTGTCTTGTTCAATACAGTTTGATGCAGTTATGGTTTTCATCTTGCAAATATTTGTATGATTTATTGTACATTAGTTTAATATGCCCACATTTATGTATGTTTAATTTTTTTTAATCAAACACTCGTGCAGCTATGAGTACAACACATGATGGAAACTTAAATCTTCCGTGCTACTGCGGGAATGGGTATATGCTACGTAGACGCGCTGGCCACTCTTTTACATTTCCCGGTCTGGACTACGTTATTTGTCCAAATGGATATAAATACAAGAACTTTTCCATTTGGTTCGATGAAGTTCCCTACAAGAATATATCACCTCGAGGTCTGGTAATAGAACCAACTGAAACCACTACATCGCATACTGCCTCTTCTCGATGTTGGTCAGCCTCAAATAGTGATCCGATCGACGACCATATACATCGTCAAATGACAGATTTGGGACGTCCACAAGAGGTGCATTCAAGTCTTATTGTCAATGACAATGGGACTCCCACGCCCTTGATCATTTGGTTTATAATTTGCATTATGATTATCTTTGTATATATTGTTCTCATCATTTTGGGGGTGCTATTGGCCAAGGCAACATGAAAGCAATGTCACTATTTCTAGTTTGAAGGCCCCGTGATGTAGTTCTACTTTTTTAACATTTTTGCTTTTGCTTTTTGGGCTATTGTCTCTAGGTAACTATATAGGTGTAAAGAACTTGTATTGGCCTGACCTTGGATTGTGTGATTTATTTTAATATTGTTTGAACATACATGAGTTTTCATTTCAATTTTCATGGGAAAGTACGTTTGCATGCAGTATTATTTTGCTTTATCAGCTTTTTCATATTCATCCAACATCACAAGAATCAATTGGACATTGTGAAAGAATAACTTCTGAACAAAATTTGTCTCTTAGCAATATGGATGTATACTAGATTAAATTCCACTCGACCATTATATAAAGAAGTATATCTACCATATGCACTCTCACTCTTGTTTAGCAACATGGCTCCTCTTAAAATTCCAACACAAGAAGAAATACTATGGTCTAACATTTGGTCATACGAAATGGAGTTTTGTCTTTAAATTCCTTGGTGATGCAAAAACACCAAGGTCATTGGGATGGTCCCAAAGCTGTCAACTTTCATGCTATCTCTATTGCTATCGGGGCCGTTAATGAGGCATTTTGGAAGGAATTTACTTTCGAAGATGCAAAACTACATCTTAAGTATCTTCGGCTAAGGTACAACACATTCAACAAATGCAAACAGACTGAGGGTGTCAATTGGAATCTGACTTCTAACAAATTAGAAGCAATCAAATCTCAGTGGAAATAAATGATAAAGGTTTTTTTTAACGTCTCCCCTCATGGACTTAGCTTTTTTTTTTAAAAAAAAAATTCACTTGAGTTTATAAATTTTTCCTTTATGTATATTAGGCCGATCGTCTTGCTATGTCATACTTTCGCGAAGGAGAGCCATTCTTTTCGACAATGGAGTCTTTGTTCAAGCCATCTGAGGCCCCTAATCAGATGTCCTTTCATTACCATCATGATGATGTTATCGACTTAAGTGAAAATGAGCCTCGAAATAACGTCTCCCCTCATCACCAACATGTTGCTGAAATAATTGTGATTCTAGACTCGGAAGATGAAGTCAGTTCCCCTATTCTTCCCAGTCGGCGTCATTCTCATAGGAGGTTATTCGATTCTCCTGTGCGCTCGTTCACCCCATCCAATATCCCTACATGTGACATTTCAAGCATTCACTCGACTCACGATGCAAGTGATTCTCATCCATACTTTCCACCAAGGAACGCATTCCCACCAAGGCCAAATTTTAGCTGGGGTTTAAACAATGATACTAAAAGCTCCAGTTCTTCAAGTAGCCCGTACAAATGGTTCTTGTTGTCTCGTAGAGATGATTAGTGAGATTTGGCGATTCTCATCTTATGGTGTTCAACTCTCTATCTTATTTTTATTATCTTTTTTTAGGATGTTTGCTTTTCTTTGCTTCTTGTAGTAGTTTCTTTGCTTATTGTAGTAGTTGTGTTGCTTTGTTTATTGTAGCAGTTGATTGACTTTGACTTTGCTTTACTTATTGTAGTAGCTGCTCTGCCTATCCTAGTTGATTTGTTTCTCATAATAAGGTATCTTATTTTATTTCTATTTTTCTTTTATATTCAAGTACCACAACATTGATTCCATTCGCAACCACGAAAATATATATATATATATATATATCAAGGATGTAGAAGTCGGAAATCGCTAGTCGGGCGGATTTGGAACGCCTAGCGCCTAGGCCGCCTAAGCGGGGATTAGTCGGGGACTGGTTGTTAGGAGTTTTTTTTTAATTCAATTTGTTACCCTCTATATCTCAGTAATATAGTAAAAAATCATTTGATAGTATTTTAATACGACTAATTTTTTTGTAGTAACAAGTTAACAACATAATATCAACATTCATATGCAAATAGTCCAACTAGACAATTGCACATATTTATCAAATTAATCGAAATTCATCCAAACGACGTCGTTTCAAGGCGGAAAAAATTAAATAATTAATATCTTAACTGTCTAGGCGGATTAAACAATAAATCAGGCGGATGATGACCGCCTAGCGCCTAGGCGTCGCCTAGGCGGGGGCCTAGAGGGATTTTTGCATCACTGATATATATATAGCAGATTAAAACAAACATAATTCGGATAAAATCAACACCATATTTCATTTCAACATTTTTATAACAAAGAAGTCCAGTGGATAAAGTTTAACATGTTTTACAAAACGTCCCAGCAGTGAACTTACCAAAGAGTTTAAGAAAATATTCCAGAAGTGAACTTAATAAAGTTTAACAAAACATTCCAGGAGTGAACTTAGGAGTTGAATATTTCTGCACAAAAAATCTGCCTGGATTCCCCAAACACTTACTCGGATCAATATCATCAAGTGGCCGCCCAAGCAACAAACACTCGAATATCTTGATAAATATCACGCCACAGTCGGAGAAGTTAAGCTACTTTGGAGTTCTCTTGTAATGCTCCACGGTCCATGAATCCTTCTTTGGCTCAATATTTGAATAAACACCCCATTCGTTGCACAAACTCGGTAAATCTTCGGTAAACGAACGAAACAATGCATTTTGTCTAGTCGAGGCTCTCCCCGTATATAGTGAGTCGTACACAATGATCTTCTTCTCTACTACCCGCATCTCATAGAGGACCCAATGTGCACATTGTTGGTCCCAAAAATATTATTTGCGAAAAGCGTTTTATTCTTAATTTTAAGAAAAATCATTTTTAAAGTGCTAAAATTAATTATGCAGAAATTGAAATAAATAAAGCAAATAAAAGAGACACGAGGATTTTATAGTGGTTCGGATATAACGATCCTACGTCCACTCTCCCTTTCACCAAAGGGGTCTCACTCACCAACCAACTTACTTACTACTGGAATTGGGAAGTACCAGCTCCTTCGTACAACTTATAACAACCTTTCAATGTGGTGAATAGGTTGAGTAATATTCCAACTAGAACTCCTACAAGAGTAGATTTAATACGTGTATGAACAAGGTGAGTGTATGGTGTGTTCGTGTGTTTCTCTAACTTTTGTGCTCTCTTGCCCGTCTTTCTTTTGTATTGAACTTATCACCATGCACTCCTATTTATAGGTGTTAAATAACTAGCCGTTGGAAGCTAGAAATTCAAACATCTACAAATAAAGGAATATAATCAATCATCTTGATTGATTATATGATTGATTGGTTGACTCTTTCTTTGATTGATTCTTCTTTGATCTACAACCAATCTTCCTTGATATTAGTTGACTTCCCTTTCTTGATTCTTCTTATCTTTGAATCACAAGATCTTCTTGGTAGAGTAGTCTGGTAGAGCTCATCTGGTAGAGTAGTCTGGTAGAGCTCATCTGGTCCTCTACCTCATCTGGTACCTCATCTAGTCTCTACCTCATCTGGTCCTCTACCTCATCTGGTCTTCTACCTCATCTGGTCCTCTACCTCATCTGGTCTTCTACCTCATCTGGTCCTCTGGCCCTCTACCTCCTCTTGTCCTCTACCTCATCTTGTCCCGACCTCATCTTGTCCTCTACCTCATCTTGTCCCAACCTCATCTTGTCCAGAGCTCATCTTGTCCGAACCTCCTCTTGTCCAAGTCTCCTCTTGTCCAAGACTCACCTTGTCCAAGACTCCTCTTGTTCAAGACTCCTCTTGTCCAAGCCCCATCTTATCCAAGACTCCTCTTGTCCAAGACTCATCTTGTCCAAGACTCCTCTTGTCCAAGACTCCTCTTGTCCAAGACTCCTCTTGTCCAAGACTCCTCTTGTCTAAGTCTCATCATGTCCAAGACTCCTCTTGTCCAAGACTCATCTTGTGCAAGACCCCTCTTGTCCAAGACTCATCTTGTGCAAGACCCCTCTTGTCCAAGACTCATCTTGTCCAAGACCCCTCTTGTCAAAGACTCATCTTGTCCAAGACTCATCTTGTCCAAGACTCCTCTTGTCCAAGACTTCTCTTGTCCAAGACTCATCTTGTCCAAGACTCCTCTTGTCCAAGACTTCTCTTGTCTGGAACTCCTCTTGTCTGGAACTCCTCTTGTCCGGGACTCCTCTTGTCTGGGACTCTTCTTGTCTGGAACTCCTCTTGTCCGGGACTCCTCTTGTCTTGTCTAATTCCCTTCCCCCTTAGCCTAAGACCTATTCTAGTCCTAGACTAGTTACCAGTTCTTATTTTAACATCTTCAAAACATCTAATCTATATCCCAACACACCTAATACATTTGCGACACTGAAGACTGATTCAGCCTTTAACCACGGCAAACCAAAACCCCTAGGGAGGTGATTAGGCGTGAAATTGTTATGATTTGTAGCTTGATTTGCCCGTGTTTTGAGTGAATTCGATGAGTATTTAGAGTCAATTGAGTACTATTTTCATAAACTAATGAATTTGTCTCTTTGATGTTTATAGATGGATAGAGGGCGAAGAATGAAGTTTGTAGGACTTTGAATCAACTCAAATGGATGCCCGTATGAGAAGATATCGAAGAAACACAAAAAGTGTTAGTTCGTGCAAGAAAAATTGTCACTTAGCCCAAGGAAGGAGGTGCTCGAGCGCCTAGGGTGTCGAGCGTTGAAATGGTTCTGGAAGTCTAAGGCACTCGACCGAGTACAGGTCGAACGCCTAGTACTCGACCGCATGCATCACTCGACCAAATGAAGGTCGAGCGCCTAACGCTCAACCATATGGAGCTCGAGCGCCCTGATGGCTCTGGAAGATGGACCACTCGACCGTGCACTGGTCCTAGCACTCGACCAACACTCAAGCTCGTGTTTTTTTGGTTTTTTCACCCGTTTTAGGCCCGTTGCTTATAAATACCTGATCCCAAGCTCGTTTTTAGACACCCTTTGATCACTATTCATATTTTTTACATACTTGGAGCAAGGAGAGAGATTGGAAGAGTTTCATACTTTGTAATCGAGGTTTTAATTTACGAATTCATAGTTTAGTTATTTCTTTCGAACTTATTCTTCTTTCTTCTTTGAGACTATAAACCCTAGCTTTTGAGATTATACGAGATTGATTTTAAGACTTTGATTCATTCATTATGTATGTTCTTTAATTTAGTTGTTAATTCAAATATGTTTATGTTTATCATCGTTATTGCTATCGTTGTTTCAATCACCATGTTAGGCTAGAACCCTTGCATGCTTATGATAGGATGAACTCGTAGAAGTAGGATGTTGGTACGTAATTAGGATAACTCGTGATGTTTAGTCTTAGTTCTCTTAATTAATTGAATTCTTAAAATAAGCCCTAGAATTATCTTGGAATTGAGTATGAAAATTGTTAGAGAGAAGATGACCATATCACTCTTTAATAACTAATAGGCTTAAGTAAAGGGTTTTAGAAGGGGTTATCATCTACCGGTTGATCTAAGTAGGTTGATTGAACAAAGTATTAGGATTAATTCTTGAGCTTTTATTCTTTTAATTCTTGTGCTAGATTAGGGAAGTTGATTGCCTAGTTTTAGTACACTTAGGATTATTACTTGCACATCACGATTATTTTAGTTATTGTACCAACTCCGTTAGTATACGTAGGGATTTCTATCCTGAGCATCACCATCTCATATATCTTATTTAAACCTATTTATTTGCTTTGTTTTATTTCATTATTTGCATTAATAATAGTATAATATAAAGTAGTTTACTAGAATTCTTAAACCCGAACATACACTCATATTAATTACGACGCGTAGATCTCCCGGGCTCTATTCACGTACATACCTTTACTTGGGATCGATACACTTGGTCCTTATACTTGCTAATACTACTGTGATCCCATATTCTTGTGGGGTAACTACTAGTAATACTAGTATTTTGCGTTCAAGTCAATGTCGCCATTGTCGGGGAAGGCGATGTATGTCTATTGAGTAGGACTTGGAGATAGTTTAATAGTTAGTAGTAAGTGCTTTTATTTTATTTATTTTAGTATATATTAGGCAGTTGCATTTGATATTTCTTTTGGTATTTCAGGTATATGAAAACACGCTCAAAGGGAGAAACGAGTGAAGATAGTACAAAGTTAGACCCTGAGACAATCGCTAGAAGAAACAGAGCCTTCCATCGAAGGATGAACACTGCCGGTGGTGAAAACACAAACATGGATTTAGGTAATGAGTTGAATGGAGATGCAGCTAATTACAATCAGGTAGTGGAACGGGTTGAGGGAGTTGACGGAGACAGCAGTAATAAGCAGGCCCCCACAGGGGAAATCCAGAGCCAAAGCCCGGTCCCACAACATCGAGACAATCCAGCACAAAACCAAAACCAAAACCCTTTAAACAACCATGTCTACCAATAGAACAACCCACCTTACCCATACCCGTATCCACCATATCCTCATTCACCAAACTATCCTCCACAACCTAACTATAACCCACTTCATGTTCCATAAATACCTCTACCACCAGTATATCCCCAGCATGTTCCTCAGAACGTTGATCCTGGTATGGCAATTAGAGGCAGATTTGAGGCTCAGCCTCAACAGTACTATGATGGTGTAGCTATGCCACCAGTGGAGGCCAACAACTTTTCTATCTCCCCAGTAATCCTGAAGATGCTAGTTGAGAACCAATTCAAGTGGAAGTTTGGAAAGGATAATCCTCACACACACTTGAGGAATTTTCTAATGATAGCTTCAACTTTCAATCACAATGGGATGTCTGAGATGCCAAGAAGCTCAGGTTGTTCCATTTCTCTCTAATGGGATTAGCCAAGGTATGGTATGATAACACGCTCACACGGGGAGGTGTAACTACATGGGCCGAGCTCGAGCGTCTATTCCTCAAGCGATTCTACCCTCCTTCTAGAACAATTAAAGCAAGAAAATAGATCTCATCTTTCAAGCAGAAGCCGGGAGAGAAATTAAGTCAGGCTTGGGGGAGGTTCTCTAATATGCTCATTGAGTGCTCGCAGTACGGATACAATGAGGGTGACATCATGGCCTATTTCTACTGTGGAGCCTGCAAGACAGCTCAAGACCATCTCGATGCTTGTGCTAGTGGAGCGTTCCTGAACAGTAGTGCAGCTCAGTGCAGGGAGATAATAGAAAACATAGTGAAGAATGCAGGGCAATGGAAAGAAGATGAGGAATTTTAGAGAGTCTATTAGATGGAAGAAAGTAAGGTATCGAGGAAGCTGCTGATGGCGATGATGGAGAAAATTAGTAACTTGGAGGTTGGTCAGAATTTGAGTGGAGGGAGTAATGCAATGAGTGAGAAAGTGGATCAGTCAGGATGCCAACAAGAGGTGGCCAACTATATGGGAGGGCCTAATTATAATCAGAATAGCTATCAAGGTGGAAATTATCAAGGGTGGCCAACTTATGGTCAACCGTTTGTACCATCGGGTCCACAACCTCCTTAGAATCAATGGATGAATAATCAAGGGTATCAAGGAGGCCAGCAACCCCCTCAGAATCAAGGGAGGAAGAACGAGAACTTGTCTTACAGTAATCCGAGAGCTGGGATAACTGTACCTCCAAATGTCAACCTTGGCTTAAAACTCCCCAGAGGAGAAGGAGGTGCTACCACTAATAAGATGTTGCGTGCCATTCTTCAGATGGTGGAGGAAGGTAGTAATATGATATCCTCTCTGGAGTACGATGTGAAAGAGATGAGTAAGAAGAATGATCAGCGTGATCAAGATCTTCAGAAAAGGGATATGGAGCTGAATAGGATTCAACAAGAGAACAATAGGCGGTTCACTTCCATGGAGTCTCAGATTAGCGAGATTGCAAAATCATTAGGGAGAGAGCCCGGGAAATATCCTTCTATGCCAGAGGGGAACCCAAAAGAGCAATGCAAGACGATCTAGTTAAGAAGTGGTACCACATATGACGGACCTCCACTACCTGCTGATGTGGAGGAAGCCCATGAAGAGAAGAAAGAGGGTGAAGAAGTTGTGATGGAACAAGCTCAGAAAGAGAAGGGAAAGAAAGACGAAGAGTGAGTCCCAAAGTGGAAGAAGGCTAGAGAAGCGAGGCAGAACGTGAAGGAAACCAAGCGTGATGAATGGGGAGTACCAAAATCTTTGATTCCAGTCCCATATCTGCAGCGGTTCATGAAGAAGAAATTAGATGAAAAATTTACCAAGTTTCTTGATTTTTTAAAAAGCTGCATATTAACATACCTTTTTATGATGCTTTGGAACATATGCCTAATTATGCCAAGTTCTTGAAGGACTTGATAGCTAAGAAGAGGAGAGTTGATGAGCCCAAGTTGGTGCAGCTGAACTATGAGGTGAGTGCATTAGTGCACAAAGCGCTTCCCTCGAAGTTGAAAGATCCCGAGAGTTTCACTATCTTGTGTGACATCAGGAATAGAATTAAAAGTAGGGCATTATGCGATCTTGGAGCGAGCATTAATTTGATGCCATTGTCACTATTTAAGAAGTTGGAAGGTGGAGAACTTCAGTCGACAATGATGACGCTTCAACTCGCCGACCGGTCTATTCTCGACCTCAAAGTGCGGTTGAAGACGTCCTTGTTAAAGTTGGAAATAATATTTTTCCAGCTGATTTCGTAGTGCTCGACATGGAGGAAGATGGGCACATTCCTTTGATCTTGGGAAGACCTTTCTTAGCTACGGCCAGGATGGTGTTAGATGTGGCAAATGAGAAGATCACGTTGAAAGTTGATGATCAAGAAGTAAATATTTCCCTATATGAGGCCATGAAGTATCCGATGGAGGAAGAGATTGAAGAGCTCAAGAGTGTAGAAGTGGCCAAAGTACAAGGAAAATGAGGAGTAGGTAAAAAGAAGCCAAAAGTCAAGAAGTGGGTACCTCCGTGGAGAGCGAAAAAAAAGTGAAACCACCGCCCGAGGTGAAGAAGGAGGATGGGAATCGAGCGAAAAACTTAGACAACTTTTCTTATGAGAATAAGCGAGGTAAATTTGAGTATCATGTCCCATAAGCTCCTTTGAGCTCGGTCCGGCATTAGGACCGTAAAAATAGCGCTGAGTGGGAGACAACCCACTTTTATTTGCTTTTGAGTATTTTTAGTTATTAGAGTTTTTGTTTTGAGTCGTAAGTTTTAACCTCGTTCTTGAGATTTTTTTGTAGACGTGTCTCGAGAATGCACGAGTTTCCAATGAGAGATGAGGAAAGCAACTCGAGATGAGGATGTGCTACATTGCCAAGTGCAAAGGGGATTATGCGTATGAGGTAATCCACAACCCCAAACTTAGACCGTTTCACAAGGTCGAAGTTTGGGGGGAGGAGTATTTATATGTTTTATGGTATACATATGCACCGGCGCACTTGAGAGGTTTGATTTACATTGCACAGGTGTGTTGATAGGTGAACAGAAATGCCATCTGGGCGAACAGGATTAGAAGAAATTATCGCACCTAAAACCAGGATTATGCAAAGCCCAGCTGGGATAGCTAGGCAAACTATCCCAGTCCGACAAAGCCACTCTTTCCACACGAGCAACTTCAAGGTCGATGTCATACGAATTCAAATAAGGCCCAGGCAAGCAGTTTCATCCAATGGGCGAACAAAATCAACTAAGGTATCAAAAAATCAAGTCGATACGAGCAGTACCGGCCCTGGGGTGGCGCGGGCTGTGCAATTGCACAGGGGCCCAAGCCAGCCATGGCCCCATATTTTTTTTATTTTATATATTATATATAGTACATATACTTATAAATTGTAAAATTTTATTAACTCAGGCCTGGTTTGACTGGTATGCACACCCTTTTTTTAATCCTTTGCAACAAAAGGTCAAGGGTTCGATCCTTGAATAGCTCCAAAATATTTTTTTCCTCTTATTCTAATCTAACTTGGCTCATTATTATTTGTATATTGATTTTTGTTTTTTTTTATAAAAAAGTATCTTTTTTCATTATATTTTTATCCTAATTTAATTTGCTCATTATTTTAATGTTATTAACATGAAGAAAGCATCGTGTGTTCAAAGAATAATTTCTATTCTATCAAAAATTCTAGAATGCACCAAAGTGTTTAACCTCAATTCTAAATTTAATTTTGACTTTCTTTATTAAAAATATATTGGGGTATTATTGATTACTACTTGGAATATTATTGAAAATTGTTTGTGGTATTGTTATTTTTTACTCGTGATATTATTGTTTATTATTTAAGGTATTGTTGATTATAGTTTAGGATGTTGTTCATTATTGTTTTGGTTATTACCAATTCAAAAAATATAGTTTACGCATGTGTGTATATCTTTCATATATTTTGCAATTTAATTTTTTAAATCCAATAGTATGCACTTAAGTGTACACTAGAACAACTTCTAATGTGTATATTATCTTAATATTAAAGTGAAAATATATGTATATATATCATTCTTTAAAAATATACTGGGTTTTTTAAGTATAAATATAAAGGGCCTAAATATTTTTTCCGCACAGGGCCCTTTAAACTATAGGACCGGCTCTGGATACGAGAGATGACCAACAAAATCAAGCTACTGACCACTCAAGGATAAGTCCACAAGGACGAACAACTCTCAAATACGAGCAAATCCAGCATTAGAGAATAGGAATTAGTTTAGATAAGGTCAAATGGTCAACACTCCAAGTGTCATACATGCACACTTGGGAGACCAAAGGTTTTGTACACCTCCTGCTAGGAAAACTTGTATAAATACCTCAATTTTAAGTCAATAAAATAAGCACAAATTCATAGATACATCAATACTTCGACTACGTAAACCAAAGCACCTCAATTCTCTAATATACGAAATAAATACGTAATCAATACACGTGTTTATTCCTTTATAAATCCAATTTTCGTATTCACTAATTACGTTAGTGATCAATCACACATAATTGTTTGATGATCTAATTAGCAACTCAAAACAACCACTAACCCTAGTGATTAGAAAGGATCATCAACAAATTGGCGCTAGAAGAAGGGTCCGAACCTCCGATTAAGAGTAATCAGGCAAGAACTTCAAGTCTAACACTTGAAGGTTTGAAGAAACCCTTAAATTTCCTTTAAAGAATCACGCAAGGGTGTTATTGGTGTTCTTCATTTGAAGATTTAAATGTTTGAAGACCTATATCAATACCCTAACTAAAGATACCTCAATCTCATGAGACCCAATATTCCCAACATTTGATAAGAGATTCACATTCGAGGATGTCCCAAGCTGGTCGGCGAGTAGAAGTAGCTCGGCATGAGCAAGAAAATTGTCCAGCTGCTAATCAGACGATGCCACCTGAGCTAGAAGCATTAGCCCGGAACCCTGACGATTTAGCTCGTACGATTGCAATGCTTCAGGCACTACAAAAGCAACAGACACAACCTGACCCATCTCATATCCGAGCAAGGCATAGCCCAACTAAAGCCCGTGAGCATGAGAGGACCAAGGATGACCATCAAAATGAGGCTGATAGTGCCCAGACTCGTAGGATAAAAGGAAAAGAGAAACAACTCATCAAGGCAACCAGCCACGGAGAATCAACCCCTAGCCAAGCTGTGGGGGTTAGCCAAGGGACTACGCGCCAGAGCATGCTAAACAGATTAGGTCGCCCTGGTCGGGGAGCAATGGAGATTCACCCAAGAGCTGAAGTAGCTCGTCCAGTGCACGTACCAGCTCGCCAGTCAGTCCATGAAAGACTAACTAGATCAGCTTTTAGTCGCCTAGGTCCTGATGGGGCACCAAACCCTAAAAAACCAGTCCAGGAAATCGCCCTTCCAAGTGAGGGACTGCGACGAACTGATGGTCATGCACCAGTGTTTGTCGAATAACCTCTGAGTCAGGGGGGGTCACTGGAAGAACTGGTATCTATGAGAAGGGCAATAGAAAGCATGCAGGGTCAGTTGGACCTGCAAAGAGGTTACGTGAACACTTCCCTACCATCCTCTCCGCTATCCTCGGTGATTCTTAAAGCTCCAATCCAAAAGAAGATTCAGTTCCCAGCATGTATACAATATGAAGGCACGGCGGACCCCCGGGTATATTTGATGAAATATTCTGATTATATGATATCAATGGGGGCAAGTGATGCTACCCAATGCCGAGATTTTCCATTGACCCTGGGGGATCGTGTTCATAAATAGTTTTCGGCCCTGCCACCGGCTTCCATTCATTCATTCGCCCAGCTAGGCAAAGAATTTCTATCTCATTTCTCCACGGTTGGGTCTTATCTATCCCAAAGACATCGGTTGTCCGACTTGAAATAAGCTGATAACGAGTCGGACCGATCATATTTGGAAAGGTTCGATAAGGTCTTGTTGGAAGGGGAGTCTGTCAGTGAGGACACCAAACTTGTGGCTGTCTTGGCAGGATTGAAGAAGGGCATTGAACTCTGGAAGGAAGTACATCTCAAGTGCCCTAAAAATTATGCTGAATTCCGCGATCGGGTGGGAGTCTTTGTCTCAATGCATGAAGCCTTGCAGAAGGATGTTGGAGACAAGGGCGATCAGAAAGACAATGCAAAGAAATTTGGTGGTGGGTATCGAGCTCCCAAGAATATGAAAGCATTCAATGAAGGGACTGAACTAAAGGATAAACTAAATCAAGTACTCACCATATCAATTAATGCAGTGTACAACAATGTCCAGGAAAATGAGTTACTTACCCCTCCGAGGAAGATTCGACAAGACACTAGCAAGTTAAACCCGAACAAGTATTGTGCCTACCACCATAGTGTGGGACATTTTACTAGTGAGTGTCGTGACTTGCTAAAGCAGTTGTGGTGATTCTACGAGGAGGGTAAGTTATCCAAATTTGTAAAAAGACAATCCGACAAGAGAGGTAGAGAAGACGATTCTGAGGAAGAAGATATGGAGCAAGCCCCCCGAAGGAATCGTGCTGGGCGACCAGCACCAGCAGGAGGACCGATTCCCGAAATTCAAATGATAGAGCCTGCTGGACCTGTTGGTGGTTACTCTGATGGGCGACCTCCAATATCAAACCGAAAAAGGAAGGCTGAGCTACGTGTAGTAGCTCAGGTGCAAGAAATGGGGGTCAACCCATCAATTCTACACACAACAGAGTTGACCTTTATAGAAAAAGACTTGGATGGAATCGTGACACCCCATAACGATTCCCTCGTAATTTGTGCTAAGATAATGGGGACAAAAGTGCATCGTTTACTGGTGGATACTGGGGCCTATACTAACATTATCTTCAAAAAGACGTTGGACCAGCTAGGAGACTATGCCAGTTATATTGTAAATTCCAATCACCGAATTTTAGGCTTTGGAAATGTTGTAACAATCCCTTTAGGGATAATTAGGTTGTTCGTGCAACTTGTATCGACCAAGGATCCCGAAAAGAATATAACTAGAATGGTGGATTTCCTGGTCGTAGATCAAGAATCCTCCTATAACGGGTTCCTTGGCCGACCATTTATAAATGAATTTAAAGCTGCAGTTTCAACCTATTACTATTGTGTCAAGTTCCCAACTGCAAGCGGAGCTGGTACGTTGAAAGGAGATCAAAGGAAAGCTCGAGAATGCCTCTTTCAACTGCATCCAAATGAAAAACAGGTATCGATGATGGAAGCCTCCACCAATCATCATGACAATGAGCCATCGGTCCTCAATGATATTTTGGGATCTCGTGACGACCAAGCGGAAGTTGACGAGCAGACCTGGCCCCTCGGCGAACAAGAACAGCTCATGGGAGAGCAACTCTGCCCTACATCAGAATCACCACTAACATCAATGGCTATTGACGAACTACCTGTGAACATTAATCTGGAGAGATCAACCCTGGTGACCAACATTGTACCTAGCACAACAGACGATTTTGATCCCCGCTTAGGCGTTGAACCCAGGGACATCGAAGATGAATTAAATCCTGAAGGACCAATAATTGATCCACGGTAGAAGGGAGAAAAATGACGAGCAACTCTAGTTGAAGAATTGGAGTCCTCAAAGTTAATCCTAACCATAACGATCTTGAACTCTACATTGGGTCCGAGCTCCCTGAGCCTTATAGGAATCGAATGACAGAGTTTCTCAAAGCTAATCTCGATGTTTTTGCATGATCACATACAGATATGGTAGGGATCGACCCAAAGGATGCCTGTCACAGGCTAAACATTAATCCGGCTCGACGACCAGTCCATCAGTAACGACAAAAATACGGGCCGAACAAATATCAAGCTCTTAATGAAAAAGTTAAGAAATTGTTGGACAACGACTTGATCAGACAATCATTATGTCCTCAATGGATAGCAAACCCAGTACTAGTGTGGAAGCCGAATGGAACCTGGAGGCAATGCATAGATTTTACAGATCTGAATGCAGCATGTCCAAAGGATAACTTTCCACTTCCGCACATTGATCAACTGGTGGATAGCACAGCGGGGCATGAAATGTTTACATTTATGGACGCTTTTGCCGGTTACCACCAAATCCCGATGCATCCAGATGATTAGGAAGACACAATTTTTTACACAAACAAAAACTTACTCTGCTGGAAAAGAATGCCATTTGGATTGATCAATGCTGGGGCAACCTACCAGAGGCTTGTCAACAAAATATTTGACGAACACATTGGGGAGATGGTGAAGGTGTATGTTGATGACATAGTTGTCAAAAGTACCCAAAAAGAAGACCACCTCCAACATCTATCTCAGGTTGTCGACATTCTCCGAAAGTATAACATGAAGTTAAACCCGAAGAAGAGCAATTCCGGGGTACATTCAGGGAAATTTTGGGGCCACCTGGTCAGCAAACGTGGGATTGAAGCTAATCCTACCAAGGTTAAAGCGATCATTGATATGGAGCCCCCTCGTTCTGTCAAAGAAGTATAAAGATTGAAAGGATGTCTGGCTGCTTTGAACAGATTCATATCGCAATACGGAGACAAATGCCGTCCATTCTTTGAAGCCATCAAAAAGGGAAATTTTGTGTGGACAGGCAGCTGCCAGAAGGCTTTTGAACAATTGAAAGATTACCTGGGAGATGTAAAAATTCTATCAAAACCAATCTCAGGCGAAAAACTTTACTTATATCTGGCAGCTTCTGAGGTGGCAATAAGTTCGGTTCTGGTTTGGGCAGAAGAAAAATTCCATTTTCCTATCTACAATATCAGCCAGGCTTTACACAAGGTTGCAGAAGTCGAAAAACCCTAGGCGGGCGTTTCTTGGCCGTCTAGATTTTTTTTCATTTTTTACACTTAAAAGTCTACATTATATATATATATATATATATATATAAACTATAAAGAAACGTGGGTTATATATATATATATATATATATATCTAAGAGACGTGGGTTATATATATGTGAACTAAAGAAATTGAAACATTAAAGTCTAATTGACTAAAACTAAATCAGAGTACAATTTCTGAAATATCAAAATCAAAACACAATCCCTACTCAAACTCAAAAGTGAAGGCAAATGTTACTTTCAGCGGCGAGTGGACGGGCGGCAGCAGCGAGCGCAGCGGCGGGAGGTGGGCGGCAGCAACGGGCGGAGTGAACGGCTAGGGTTTATCTCTTTCCCTTTGGCTTTCTTTCTCTCTCTCTTCGAATTAGGTGAGAGTGAAGACAGAAGACTGAGTCTTCTTGTTTTTACTTTTAAAAAAACCCATTTTTAAGTTTAAAATAAAAAAAATACCTTGGCAGCCTTGGCGGCGCCTGGAGGGGGAAATGATTTTTCCGGCCGATTTTGGCCAAGTTGTGGCGGCGGGCGGCAGCCTAGACCATTTTTTACATCCATGGCTTTACATGAAGCCGAGGTGAAATACGCACCCACAGAAAAACTGGCGTATTCTCAGGTTATGAGTGTTAGAAAGTTAAGACCGTACTTTTTCGATCATCAGGTTGAAGTACTAACAACTTTCCCACTCAGATAAATACTGCACCGACATGACACGGTTGGCCACCTGTTAAAGTGGTCCATAGAGATTAACCAATTTGGAGTAACCTATACACCTCGAACAACGATTAAGGGTCAGACATTAGCCGACTTTATAGTCGAGTTAACCTTTCTCCAAAATCCAACGATAGGGCTAGATCATCCTTAACACCTTTATGTGGACAGTTCATCAACAAACATGGCCTCGGGGGCAGGGGTGGTCCTTATTAGCCCCAATCGGCAAGTATTCACCTCGGCAGTTAGATTCGAGTTCATGGCCACTAACAATGAAGCCGAATATGAAGCACTCATTGCAGGTCTCCACTTATCATTAGCTGTTGAAGCCAGGTGGCTCCAAATTTTTGGAGATTCTCAACTTATTGTAAATCAAGTACGAGGTGAATACGAGGCCAAAGATGAACACATGATTGAATATCAACGAATTATAGCTCACTTGATATCAATGTTAGATCAAGTGTATATCCAGCAAGTACCTCGATCAAGCAACATGCAAGTTGATGCCCTGGCAAGGTTAGCAACAAGTGATGAGCCAACAGATCTGACAGACATCGTCATCACTAGAAAAACCCAACCTTCGACAATTGATTATGAAGTAAATCAAGTTGTCGAGCAGAAAGATGATGATGATTGGCGAACTCCTATAACCAAATAATTGAAAGACGGTGAACTGTCAAGCAACTCTTTTGAAGCTGCAAGAATAATGAAACAAGCAGCCAGGTATACCCTGGTAGACGAGCAACTTTACAAAAGAGGCTTTCCAGTCCCGCTACTCAAGTGTTTGTCTAGGGGGCAGGGGAGGACTACTTTGGAAGATACACATTCGGGAGCCTGTGGAAATCATGCTGGGGGGCAAGCCTTGGCATACAAAACGGTAAGGCAAGACTATTATTGGCCGACCTTACGAAAAGATACAATCCAAATAGCCAGAGTTTATCACCGGTGTCAAATCTTTGCTCCAAGTATCCACGCACCCGCTCAAGAGCTTGTTTCGGTTTTCAGTCCTTGACCATTTGCACGATGGGGAATGGATATTATTGGACCTTTCCCGCCAGGGAAAGGAAACATACGATTCACCGTCGTGGTCGTGGACTATTACACCAAGTGGGCAGAGGCAGAAGCCCTGGTTAAAGTCAATCAGGAGAAAATGATCGACTTCATTTGGAAGAACATTGTCTGTCGGTTCGGAATTCCTCAAACACTCGTAATAGATAATGGCCCTCAGTTTGACGGGAAGAAGCTTCAGGACTTCTGCACTAAGTGGGGGATCAGAAAACATTATTCGACCTCCTATCATCCACAATCGAATGGTCAGGTAGAGGCCGTTAATAAGATAATCAAGCACATTCTCAAGATACGGCTAACAGAAAGTAAGGGCAAGTGGTCTTTGGAATTACTAGATGTGTTGTGGGCGTATAGAGTTTCTCCCAGGTTTAGCACCGGAGAAACACCCTTTGCATTAGCATTTGGAACCGAAGCAGTCATCCCGGTTGAGTTAAAGACCAAAACACTAAGAACGGCCAACTTTGAGGAAGTGATGAACAGTTCTGCCCTATCAGTCGAGCTAGATTTGCTCGAAGAAAAAGAATTGCTGTTGAATTAAAAAATGCAACATATAAGCAGAGAGTAGAACGGTATTATAACTCTCAAGTTAAAGTAAGAGAATTTGAAGCCGGTGACCTCGTTTTGAGAAAGAAGCTCACCCCACCTCCAGGCATATTTGGCCCGACTTGGGAGGGCCCATATAGGGTAACGGACAGGTTATCCAATGGTGTATACAACATTGAAGATCTTGATGGCAACTCGGCCCAATATTCTTGGAATGCAGCCAACTTGAATAAATATTTCCAATAGGCGAGCTACTTTGCTTATGGGAAGTGGGAGTAATGCTCCTTTATTGGGCGAGTTAATATGTCACACGGGCGAACTAAGACTGCATACACAAGTAATATGTCGAACAAGTATGGTTGGTCGAACAACCTTTGATCAATCACTTGTTTGTTAGTCCTAAATTGTATAACAGGTCAGGAGCTAGTTCGACAAAGTGTATAGTAGTCGAGCTATTTTGACTTGGCTTGTAAATTATGTAATTTGGCAGGATAATGATTGTTCGACAAAGTGTATAGAAGTCGAACTGCACTAGCTTGTTATAAAGAAGTATGTAAATTAGGTCGTCACCCATACTTGTAATTTTTTAAGCAAATTCAATCACAAGTTGTTCATTCAAAGGAGATTCGAGCTCGAGGCACAAATTTGTTATACAATCAAGCCCTTGAAAGGCTGTTCATTTTTAAGTGAACATAGCCTAAGGCCAAAGCCCTTATTCCAATTTTTAAAGGCAAAGTTCTCAAGGAACAAAGCCCAATTGCATTAAGATTGTTCAACATAAATATAAATACAAAGACAATTAATGTAAGGAAAATAAATCGAGCAAAAAAGATATTTCATTGATAATAAGGTTGTTCGCTCAAAAATAGTTACATACTCCTTCAAGGAGCGGACAACTACAAAAAGAAATAAGAGTAAAGACCTATCTAGTCCTACTTCCTAAGAGGCCTGCTCGGCAGGAGGAGGAAGTTTGTCATCCTTGGGATCTTCTAAGGGCGCCCCAGACAAAGATGGATCAATGGGAATGTCCTCAGTTATCACCGCGATCAGACCTTCAACATCTGCTCGTTCTTTCCGAGCCTTCTCACTCTGCCCGACCAACTTTGTCTGCTCGTCTTCAGCAACCTCCTCTTCCTCGTTCTCAGGAGGACTTGTAATTATAACCTGGGGGTCAATAAAGTTGATTTTGACCCTATAATCAGGAAGGTCGCCAATCTGTAGAGTTGTCCCAGGCGTAGGAGGATTAGATTCGACAAAATTGGTGATCTCCTTGCCGATCTCCTCAACTATGTGAGGGACATTGAATTCATTGACAACTTGGATACATTCGGCGTAGGCCGACACAAAACCAATGATAAAGCTCGCCTCCATTTTCAGAATTAGCTCTTCTTGAGTGATGGAGTTGGCGAGCTGATTCTCGAGGTCTACAATTTTAGCCGTCGCCTCTGTAATAAATTTTTCGATGACCTCTTTCTACTTCTGTATCCAAGCGAGCTCGGCTCGAAGCTGTTCATTCTCATCCATCTTGACCTTAAGCTCCTCCGAGACCTTAACATGTAGATCGAGGGCATGCTGCTCGCTCGTTTGGTGAGCCTTCACCTTATCCTCGAGGTTGGCCACCATCTTCTTGGCCTCCACCTTGGCCTCATCTCTTTTCTTCACGATGCGGCTAACGGTGGCCGCATGCTGACGAGCATCCCTCTCCACGTCTTCAACCTGGTCGACCAACTTTTGTACGATGACCAGGGTATTGCCCACCTCAATGATGCACATACGTCTGTTGTCGCGAGGCGTCTGAGTTTTGATAATTTTGAGCAAGTCCTTGCTCCAAGAACGAGCAACGAACTCGGAGGCACGTTGAACAAAGGAGTCCGAAATTTCCCTAAAGTTGGTGGGTACTTTCGAGCATGCATACTGGTGCACCTTGTTTGATCGCCCAGGTATATTATTCGGTCTCATAGCTGTAACAAATGCAAATGAAAGTGTTAAAAAAAAAGACGTTTATGGCAAAGAAAAACTTACGCATCGTGGCGACCTTTGTCCCATCCCAAATAGGTCGCATCGTGAGGATGATCCCCACACCCTTCAAGAGCAGCGGCAACAATGTGTTGCTCAGAATGTTGCTCCACAGAAGGAGCTCGCCCACCTTCAGACTCATTTGGGCGAGGAGAGGCGGTCACACTCTCTTGGGCGACCTTGACCTTTTTGGCCGTCTTTTCCGCATCGGAGACAGGAGCGGCGTCTCCATGAAGAAGCCCTTCATCTTTGGAATAGTAGCCGCCGACGGACTACTAGTGGGGACAGGCTGTTTGGCAGAGCTAGGCCCTCCCGCCTGCCGAAGGTCATCCCTGCCCGCCTTGGCCGCGAGGGCGATCATCTTAGAGATGGGGTCTCCGTTCTTCCTTCCTCGTTTGGTCGGCATGTCTCACACGTGTTGGTTAAGTACGTAGAAGGAAGGGTGAACGACAACGGTGATGAGCTGATCTGCAAAGAAAGTAAATAACAAAAAGTTAGAAAGAATAAAAAGCAAAAGTGCGAGCAGAATTGTTTGATAAGATCAAAAACCTTACCCTCGGGGACTTGGGCTTGAGCCTTGAGATGATGGGAATAGGTAGTAAAGCGAGATACCCTGTGAGTTGCCTCCGAACAGAGATGGTTGACACTGCGATCAGCTCGGTGCCGAAGGGCGATCAAACTAACTAAGAACAAGAACTGATCGTCGACACTGTCTTTGGCACTTCGCCACTTGAGATTCTTGGGACCTGAAACACAAGAAGAAAAAAAATTAAAATTAGTCTTATCACTTCAAAAATTTAATAGGGATAAGACTCACGAATAAGATCCCCGAACTCCGCCGGAGTGTTTATGCGCTCAGGACCGCCATAAGGGCGAACAGAAGCACGCCAGTCTCCACCAATCCAGAACCACTCGTGCTTCCAATCTCGCACCTTCCCAGGAATATCCTCTACCAGCCTCAAGTTTGGTCGCGCCTTGAGGTAGTACCAACCCGCCTCATCTCCAGTACAAGCGTTGGGTATCATGAGGTAATTAACCTCCTCGACGGACAACCTGTTTGGGTTAACCCTCAAGGGCGCACAACACCATGGGAGACATAAGATTCATATACCCAACAGGAGTTAGTTGAGTGATGGCCAAATTAGTTCGCTCAAGGAAACCGCCGATCAGGGGATGCAGTGGCAAGGTGACCCCGGCATTGAGAGTGGCCAGATTGATTACCGTGAGTCCGCGAGGTGGGCGATCTTCTCTATCGTCTGTTAAAGGAGCGTATGTGCACATCGAAAGGGATTTTATAATCCATCCTAATCTTTGGTAACTCCTCCTCGGTAATGGCCGACACTGTGCAGCTCACCGCGTACTCAGTGGCCTTAAGTCTACGTTTTCCGCAAGGTGGAACAGTAAACCGGTTGGAGTACTCTCTCTCATACTCGTCCCAGTCAACTTGGCGAGCTACGGCGATCGGGAGTTGATGCTCGAGTGGATCTGGCATGGGGAACTGGATACTCCTTAAATATGCCTAAGTCAGTTTGTCCAGAAGGGCGGGCTGTTGCACTTCGATCTCTTCCTCTTCGTGGAGATCGGAGCTGGTCTCCTCTTCAACTTGGCGAGCAGGATTTGCTCGCACTACTCTTTCCCCAGATGGGCGAGCTTCCGAATTCACAGAGCGAACAACGGAGGCCGCGTCGGGATTTGATTCTAGATTCACTACTGGAACTGAAGTTTCTCCGATGGGTCATTTTCCGGGGTTGTGAGATGGATAGGATCCCGTTTCCGAGTGTGAGGACATTTGAATCAAAGTTTTATAGTGGGAATGGTGATTAGAAAAGCTTCAGAGGTGTTAATAACATTTTTCGGCAGAGTAGAGAAAAGGACAGCGACGGTTACACTTGAAAAGTGGCGGAGTTCGAGATTCTTTACTCAGAATAATAAGAAATTTGACTAAAATAAAGAAAATTCATCTTACAAATGCTTGAGAAACAATGTAGAGTTGCCGAAAATTGAAGACACAGTCGCCGGAAAATTCAAAAATCAAAGAGCAAAAATTTCGCGCTGGAATTATGAGCAAAAGTGAAAAAAATAAAGGAATTTTTCCTTTTATGTTAGTAAGGAAAACGGGGTCCGCGAACAAAACCAAAAGTACAAGAACCATATTGCAAATTGGGAGTGCATACAACCCTTCTTCGAAACTTTTGGAAGCGCGTCACCTCGATCTCGACCCAGTGCCTAGGGATTCCAACCGTCGTTCATCCAAGTAGTTCGTCCATGATAGTCCGCCCATCTAGATCAGCTCGCCTCTATAACCCCGGATAATTGCCAGCCCATGAGTAGTTTGCCTCACCACATCACAACATAATGACTGGCAATGAGACAATTGTTGATAGGCGAACATAAATGCCATCTGGGCGAACAGGATTAGAAGAAATTACCCCATCTAAAACCAGGATTATGCAAAGCCCAGCTGGGATAGCTGGGCGAACTATCCCAGTCCGACAAAGATACTCTTTCCACGCGAGTAACTTCAAGGCCGATGTCATACGAATTTAAATAAGGCCCAGACGAGCAGTTTCATCCAATGGGCGAACAGATTCAACTAAGGTATCAAAAAATAAGTCGATACGAGAGATGACCAACAAAATCAAGCTACTGACCCCTCAAGGATAAGTCCACAAGGACGAACAACTCTCAAATATGAGCAAATCCAGCATTAGAGGATAGGAATTAGTTTAGATAAGGTCAAATGGTCAACACTCCAAGTGTCATACATGCACACTTGGGAGACCAAAGGTTTTATACATCCAAACTTCGACTACGTAAACCAAAGCACCTCAATTCTCTAATATACGAAATAAATACGTAATCAATACACGTATTTATTCCTTTATAAATCCAATTTTTGTATTTACTAATTACGTTAGTGATCAATCACACATAATTGTTTGATGATCTAATTAGCAACTCAAAACAGCCACTAACCCTAGTGATTAGAAAAGATCATCAACAAGGCGCACACTCTT
This sequence comes from Ballota nigra, assembly GCA_947034835.1. Lineage (NCBI taxonomy): Eukaryota > Viridiplantae > Streptophyta > Magnoliopsida > Lamiales > Lamiaceae > Ballota > Ballota nigra. The sequence goes on along the minus strand of OX344724.1, from coordinate 74,326,280 downwards.
TCTTTGAGTTGAGTTTGGTTATACATTGCGCCTTGATAGGCATTTGAGCTGTTATTATCTCGAACTTATATCGGTGCTCTTGACTATTTTTCATGCTTATTAATTCTCTTGTGCTTATTGATTGGTATCTTTGAGTATGAATTATGAGTTAGTGATTTGTGGAGTTTAATTAGAGTCTAAGTAGTGTGAGTGTAGGAGTTAGAGTTGATTTGAGAGGGAAATCGTATACGTATGAACTTCTCTTTTGAATACTTATGTGGTAAAAAGTGAGAATTCACTAGATCTAGCATGGATGTGAAAGCCGTGAGATTTGAGCCTATTAAGAGATTAAAATCCATTAAGTTGATCTCATTGTTTGTGAGTGGATCGTCACCGTAGAGGGTGCTAGAACTTGTGAGTACTCTCTCTTCTTGTTTGTGTCTAGTTTGAAATGTCGAAAGTGATTTTAGGCCGTCTTTGATTTGTTGAGTCACTTAGCTAAATTTTCCCTACCAATGACATTTATCCCTTGTTAGCCCTTTTGAGCCTTATCCTATTTTATTTTCTAGCACATTTGAACTTATCCAAATTCTTAAATTCTTTTTATCCTAATTTGAGTGGAGAATAGGAATAGTTGTGAATGAGAAAGGGATCGAGTTGAGTTGAGAAGGAGAATTATTAATGCTTGAGTGAAGTTGAGGAAAGGTGTAATGAAGTTTTGAGTTGTGGGAAAGAATAATAATTTGAGAATGAGCAAAAGAAAATATGAGCTCATGCATTGTGTGAAAATAGAAAAAAAAGTGAAGTGATTGAAAAGTGGAAAGAGTTAGAGAAAAAAAATTGAAGTGTTGAAAGTAGTGGAATTGAAAAGTGTATTGCATGAAGATGATTGAAGTATTCTGTTCCATGTCTCGAAGTACCGAAATTTGATTTTCTATTCTCCATTCACTTGAGTCACTTATTCCATATAGTTACCCCACCCGTCCAAAGAGCCTTACATTACAACCTTGAGAAAGTCCTTTTTGATTCGGGATGGATCCTAGAGTATGGTCGAAGTTGAGAGTGCTTACAAGCCTATGGTTGCTGATATGTGTGATTGATTGAGTCCCTTATTATTGTTAAACACTTGTGAGGGAGTGAAACACATCACCGAGAGCACATCCATGTTTGATTTTGGTGGTTCTTATTGTTTATGCATGATTATGATGAAGGAGGTGAGTTTGTGTGTGGGTGATCGATCTTTGAAGCTTGAACGCTATTACTTGCATGATTTGGTTCTATAATTAATTCTTAACAATTTTACTTGACTTATTATTTCATTACTTGAGGACAAACAATATGGTAATTTTGGGGGGGGGGGGAGGTTGACTAGGCGTGAAATTGTTATAATTTGTAGCTTGATTTGCCCATGTTTTGAGTGAATTCGATGAGTATTTAGAATCAATTGAGTACTATTTTCATAAACTAATGAATTTGTCTCTTTGATGTTCATAGATGGATAGAGGGCGAAGAATGAAGTTTGTAGGACTTTGAATCGACTCAAATGGATGTCCGTATGAGAAGATATCGAAGAAATATGAAAAGTGTTAGTTCGTGCAAGAAAAAGTGTCACTTAACCCAAGGAATGAAGTGCTCGAGCGCCTAGGCGCTCGAGAAAAAGGGTGTCGAGTGTTGAAATGGTTCTGGAAGTCTAAGGCACTCGACTGAGTACAGGTCGAGCGCCTAGTGCTCGACCGCATGCATCACTCGACCAAATGAAGCTCGAGCGCCCTGATGGCTCTGGAAGATGGACCACTCGACCGCGCACTGGTCGAGCGCCTAGCGCTCGACCAACACTCAAGCTCGCGCGTTTTTAGCCTTTTTCGCCCGTTTTAGGCCCGTTGCTCATAAATACCCGATCACAAGCTCATGTTTAGACACCCTTTTATCACTATTCATATTTTTTACATACTTGGAGCAAGGAGAGAGATTGGAAGAGTTTCATACTTTGTAATCGAGGTTTTGATTTACGAATTCATAGTTTAGTTATTTATTCGAACTTATTAGATTAATTCTCTCTTCTTTGTTTTTTTCAGACTATAAACCCTAGCTTTTGAGATTATAAGAGATTGATTTTAAGACTTTGATTCATTCATTATTTATGTTCTTTAATTTAGTTGTTAATTCAAATATGTTTATGTTTATCATCGTTATTGCTATCGTTGTTTCAATCACCATGTTAGGCTAGAACCCTTGCATGCTTAGGATAGGATGAACTCGTAGAAGTAGAATGTTGGTACGTAATTAGAATAATTCGTGATGTTTAGTCTTAGTTCTCTTAATTAATTGAATTCTTAAAATAAGCCCTGGAATTATCTTGGAATTGAGTACGAAAATTGTTAGAGAGAAGACGACCATATCACTCTTTAATAACTAATAGGCTTAAGGAAAGGGTTTTAGAAAGGGATTTATCATCTACCGGTTTATCTAAGGAGGACGACCACATCACCTTAGTTAAATTAGGGCCTCATTAATTAAGCACAATCTATATAATTTGATTATTGGATTTGTGAAGTAGGTTGATCGAACTAAGTATTAGGATTAATTCTTGAGCTTTTATTCTTTCAATTCTTGTGTTAGATTAGGGAAGTTGATTGCCTAGTTTTAGTACACTTAGGATTATTACTTGCACATCACGATTATTTTAGTTATTGTACCAACTCCGTTAGTATACGTATGAATTTCTATCCTGAGCATCACCATTTCATATATCTTATTTAAACCTATTTATTTACTTAGTTTTATTTCATTATTTGCATTAAGAATAGTATAATATAAAGTAGTTTACTAGAATTCTTAAACCCGAACTTACACTTATATTAACTACGATGCGTAGATCTCCAGGGCTCTATTCGCATACATACCTTTCCTTGGGATCGATATACTTGGTCCTTATACTTGCTAATACTACTATGATCCCATACTCTTGTGGGGTAACTACTAGTAATACTAGTATTTTGCGTTCAAGTCAGGAGGCTGCCCATAACATGTCAAAAAACTGTCCTCGCTCTTTCAGTCCACTTCTAAACATGGCCAACTTTCTTTACCTTCTTCCAACTAATTTGCATGCTATCTGTGATTTGTGCCTACATATTTAAGTAAAAATATCACTTATAAACACGGTCGATAAACACAGCCAATCTGGATACAAACTTACTACTAAAAAGACCCTACATACCCAGAAATATGTATTCACAAATGCATTCCTCTCCCATGACCATCCTCCTCGGATCGGTAAAAAAGACGGATTTCACATGAATAAATTCCGAAAGGATGATTGTGGATTATTACTAGTGGCGGTATTGACCCTCACCACGAGTGGCTTGCTCAAAGCGAAATAATAATCCTGTATTGAATTATGGTTATTACTTATGCATAAGAAATTGATATTAACTTACTCCCCGCAGAGTCCCTGACAATTTTTATGTGGTCAAAGTGGGAGCCGACTATTAGTTTTGAATTAAAGGTTTGTAACTATTTATGTTTGTCACCTACTTGAATGTGTTTAAATGTATAGACAACTCCTCATAGCGCATTTAAATTATTTCGAGATGTCGGCTGATGCATGATTATAGTGTTTTAAGGTTTCAATATAATTGATATGATCGAATTATGTGATAATTTCGTATTTTTCTAGATATTAATATGAATGCATGTTTTATTCTCGTTTCATCATGTCGCAACCTTTTAATCCACTATTTAGTATACTTTAAGTTAACAAACTTTCTGGAGAGAATTATGTCGATTGGAAATGTAATTTAAACTTTGTCCTTGATGCACAAAAATACAAGTGCGTTATTCACGTTAATTAACCCAGTAAGTCTAATGATAAGTCAAGCAATGGGGAAAAGACAGTTTATGATTGGAAGCGTGACAATGAACACATGAAGCACATCTTCTTGGCATATTTGTTTGAAGATTTGAGGTGCATTCATGAAGACGTTGTATCCGCTGTTGAAATCATGGAAAGCCTTGAAAAGATGGTTTACATCAAAACCCCATGACTAATCAGGTCACCAGACATGACTCTGTCAAGTTGGAAATGGTGGAGGGAATGCATGTGACGGAGCACGTTCTCGAGATAATTGTTGGGGATAACTCCAACAAAAATGGCATACCTTAACAAGTTGGGAGTACTTGGTGCCGATTTTGATGTCCCTTCTCAGGCCGATTTCATACTCCACTCTCTACCGAGAAGCTTTGAGCATTTTCAATTGAACTGTCAAGATGAATGAACGGACAAGTTGTTTGTCCGAGCTCTTGCAAGCTTTAGTATCGGTGGAGGTGATAATGGGGCACCAGTCCACTACTATGGTGGCTAATGGTCCGTCTATCTTTTCTGGTCCCAAGGGAGGGAGGAAGAGGAAAAGAACCAAAGGCCGGATCCAAGCAATTCCAATTGTTGCGAAAGACAAAGCCAAGGCTAGCGTCGAAGGGGAAGTATTTTAACTGCGATAAGAGAGAACATTGGAGGTCTGCCTGTTCCAAACCTAAGAGGCTAGGAAAGTTAGGTAATTCACACGCCCTAGTCATCGAAACTAGTGAAGTGGCATATGTTGTCCATTCGTGGATAGTTGATACGAGAGCCGCTGATTGTTGGAGTTATACTGATCACATTTGTTTCATTTTGCATGGGTTCAAGCTAACTCAATGACTTAGCGGAAGTGAGATCCCCATCATACCAGACAATGCTACGAGAGTGGCAACTGAAGCAGTGGAAGAAGTGCGCATATCTTTTGAAGATAGAGTCATGGTCTTGAGAGACGTTCTTCATGTTCCTAGTTTAGAAAGAACCCACCTTCAGTTTCTAAACTGTTTTGAATAGATACCCAGTTTCTTTTAATAAGGGTGTTATTATTTTTCAAAACGATGGGTTTATCTATTCTAGAACATTAATGAATGATCTTTATACCATTATTTGGGCACATCACTCACAAATTGAATCTAATAACACATCAACTATTTTGAGTAATAAAAGAAAGCGTTCTTTCTGATATGAACGAAATACTTTTATGGCATCTTAGATTAGGTCATATTAATCTAATGCGGATACAAAGATTGGTGAAAGACGGATCCTTGGAGTCTCTTCAAGTTGAACCGTTTCCAACTTGCGAATCCTGTTTAGAGGGTAAGATGACCTAGAGGGAATTTGGAGCCAAGAGGAATAGAGCCACAAAATGTGTTAGAACTCGTTCATACTGATATGTGTGGTCCAGTGACGATCAAAGCAAGAAGGGGGTATGAGTATTTTGTCACTTGCATTGATAATTACTCGAGATATGGATACATCTACCTTATGATGCATAGGGATAAGAGTATCAAGTTTCTACGATCTGATCGTGGAGGTGAATACCTCATCGATGAATTCTTGAACTACCTATCGGATGAAGGGATTGTATCCCAGTTGACCGTACCGGGAACCTCTCAACAAAACGGTGTGGCGGAACGAAGAAACTAGACTTTTTTAGAAATAACCAGATCCATGATGAGTTATTCAGATTTACCCAAGTCATTTTGGGGTAATACCTTGGAAACGACGGCTTACATTCTAAACTTGGTGCCATCCAAATCGGTACCTAAAATCCCGACAAAATTGTAGACCGGGTGAAAGCTCAGTTTGAGACACATGAGAATCTGGGGGTATCCAGCATACGTGCTAGACAAGAAAGTTGGTAAATTAGATCCACGTTAAGAATTAAGGCTGTTTATAGGATATCCCATGGGAATGAAGGGTGTATGTTCTATAGTCCCAAAGATCAAAAGACCGTGATTAACACACTCTTTAAATTCTTGGAGGAAGACTATATGAACAATAGAAAGCCCAGAAGTGAGATTACCTTAGATGAATCATGAGGGGAAACTCCTATACCAAGTGTACAAGATGATATACCAATCGTCACACCTTCACAACCGGAACCCCATTGTAGTGGGAGGGTTATCAGACAACCCGATAGATTTATGGAAATAGAGAATCTTCGAATTTGATTTCCATAGATGAATCGAACCTATGGACATACGATTCAATCCAAGATAAAGACGTTGAATATTGGCAAACGCCAATGGAAGCCGAGATGGGTTCAATGGATCATAATCAAGTGTGGGAGCTGATCGAACCACCCAGTGGGGTAGAACTCATTGGATGCTAGTGGGTATACAAGAGGAAAAGAGGATTGGACAGAAGGGTTGAAACCCACAAAGTTAGGCTAGTGGCAAAAGAATATATGATTAGGCGTGAAATTGTCATGATTCGTCGTTAGAAATACCTTAGTTTTGGTCGATTTTATCGAGTATTTAGAGTCAATTGAGTATTATTTCTACACATTGATGAATTTGTCTCTTTGATGCTCATAGGTGAATCGAGGGCAAAAAATGGAGTTCATAGGACTTTGAATCGACTCAAACGGATGCCCGGATGAGAAGATATCGAAGAAATACGATTGGTATTAGTGCGGAAGAAGAAAAGTATTAGTTGGAGCAATTTTGGAGTTATTCGAGTGGGCTAACTCGAGCACTAGCGCTCGAGCGTGTTGCTCGAGCGCCCAAAACATACAGAAGATTTTTTGCATTCGAGCAGCTCGAGCACTAGCGCTCGAGCGTGTTGCTCGAGCGCTCCAAAACATGCAGAAGAATTTGAGCATTCGACCAGCTCGAGCGGGACCGCTCGAGCACTTGCACCATTTGAGCTACACAGCTCGAGCGCCACCACTCAAGCGTGCTTGCTCGAGTGTTTCACGTTTTTTGCTTCCGAGTTCGTTTTTTTGGCCCATGAGTTCCCGATTCGACCCGACGCTTATATATACTCATTCTAAACTCATTTTTGAGGGAATCACATACCAATACATACGACATCACTTGGAGAGATAGATTTTGGAGAAGAAGAGACGAGCAAGCTTTAGATTTACGTTTTCGAGGTTTTCTTTACGAATTCTTAGTACGGTTTTGCTTTTTAGTTTCATTTCTTTAGACTTTTGTTCTTGAATACGTTGAAACTTCATTTTGTTAATTTAATTTAAGTTCTTAGCATTGATTTCTTGAAACCCTAGTTTATGTTTGATAATTTATTCGTTATAACCATTATGTTCATGTTCGCTACGTCTTCAATTGTTGTCGTTTCCATAAAACCCATGTCTAGCTAAAACCCTTGCATGCTTGGGGTAGGATGAACTCGTAGAAGTAGGTTGTGGGTATGTAATTACGGTAACTTGTGACGTTTAGTTTTAGTTCTCTTAATTAATGAATTCTTAAAATCAATCTTAACTTTACTCTTGAATTTCGTTCGAAAAGTGTTAGAGAGAGAGGACGACCTTATCACTCTTTAACAACGAGTAGACTTAATGAGAGGGTTTAGAAATGGTCAATTAATCTATCGATTTATCTAAGGAGGACGACCGCACCACCTTAGTTTAAATTAGGGTCTCGTTAATTAAGCACTATCTATTAACTTGTTCGTAGATTAGTGAAGTCGATTGTTAGGATAAAGTATTAGGGTTTTAAATCTTGAGCTTTCATCTTGCAATCTTTTACTTAGGTTATTTCTTGCGCGTCACGATTATCTTGATTATGTACCTACCCCGTTAGTATACGTAGGGATTCCTATCCTGAGCATCACCATCACTTATTTGAAAACACACCTTAGTTAATTCGTTTAATTTATTTTTTAGTTTAATTAGTATCCTTTAGTTTAGAATTAATTCTTTGAAAAATCCAAAAACATACATTCATATTAGCTATGACGCGTAGATCTTCAGGGATCTATTCGCATACACTCCATCCCTTGGGTTCGATAATACTTGGTCGCTATACTTACTCATATTACAGTGAACCCGTACACTTGCGGGGAAACTACTAGTAGATAGTTGGTATTTTTCAATTTAAGTCAATGGCACCGTTGCCGGGGATGGCGTTGTATGTCTTTTGAATAGGACTTGTAGATATCTTAGTAGTTAGTAGTGAGTGATTTACTTTTCTGTTTTATTTTGTACGTATTCGGCAGTTGCGTTTTTATTCTTTTGTTAGTGTTTCAGGTTTATGAAAATACGCTCGCAAGGTGATAAGAGCAAAGAGAGACTACAGCTAGATCCTGAGACAATAGCAAGAAGAAAACGAGCCTTCTTAAGAAGGATGAATGTTGCCGGATGAGAGAACGAGAACTTAAATATGGACATCAGTAATGAGTTGGATGATGCTGCCCATGAGTTTAATCAGGTAGTAGACCGGGTTGAGGGCACTGGAGGGAATGGAAGTCAGAATCAAGTCCCGTTAGGGGAGAGCCAGAGCCAAAACCCGGGTACACAGAACGTAAACAATCTAGCTCATAACCTTGTCCAACATCCTCAGAACAACCCTACTTACCCACAAAACAACTTCCTATAAAACAACTTACCTTACCCTTACCCATACCCACCATATCCATATCCACCATACCCGTATCCTCCACCTCCTGTTTACAACCCACCACCAGTCTATCAACTGCCACCAGCCAAACAAGTACCAGTACCACCTGCTAATCCGCAGCACGTTCCTCAGAACGCAGATTATGACATGGTTATTCGAGTAAGGTTTGTGGCACAACCGCAACGGTACTATGATGGAGTTGCATTGCCCCCTGTAGAGGCAAACAACTTCTCAATTTCCCCTGGAATTTTAAAGCTGTTTACCGAGAATCAATTCAAGGGGGAGGTTGGGAAGGAGAATCCTCACACTCATCTGAGGAGTTTTCTGATGATCGCATCCACGTTCAATTATAACGGCATGTCTGAAGATGCCAAGAGGCTCAGGCTGTTCCCATTCTCTTTGACGGGAATAGCAAAAGAGTGGTACGATAACACGCTCCCACGGGGAGGTGTAACCACATGGGCTGAGCTCGAGCGTCTGTTCCTCGAGCGATTCTACCCTCCATCTAGAACCATAAGAGCAAGGATAGAGATCTCTTCCTTCCGTCAGAAGCAAGAAGAAGACTTACGTCAAGCGTGGGAAAGATACTCCAATATGTTGATTGAGTGCCCGCAGTACGGGTACAATGAGGGAGATATCATGGCTTTCTTCTATAGTGGAGCCAGCAAGGCTGGTCAAGCCCATCTTGACGCGTGTGCTAGTGGAGCGTTCCTGAACCAAGGAACAACGAGGTGTAGAGAAATCATTGACAATATTGTCACAAATACTGGGGCATGGAACGAGGACCCAGAATTTCAGAGAGCTTATCAGATTGAGGAGAGTGAAGGGACGAGGAAGCTGTTGATGGCTATGATGGAGAAGATAAGTAATATTGAGGTTGGGCAAAATTTGGTTGGAGAGAATGTAGCAGTGAGTGAGAAAATGGACCAGCCCCCAGTTCAGCAGGAGGTAGCCAACTATATGAGAGGACCTTACTACAATCAAGACGGGTATCCACGAGGTGGCAATCAATTTGGAAGGCCTTCTTATGGCCAACCATTTGTACCTCCAGGTCCACAGCCTCCTCAAAATCAATGGAGGAACACACAAGGGTATCAAGAAGGCCAGCAGCCTCCTCAGAACACATGGAAGAAGAACGAGAATTTTTCATATGCTAATCCAAAGGCTGGAATTACAGTTCCTCCAGGTGTTGATCCAGGTTCGAAACCCCTGGGTGGAGAAGGCGGTTCCTCAACTGAGGAGATGTTGAGAGCTATCCTTCAGAAGGTGGAGGAAGAAAGCAAAAGATTGTCTTCATTGGAGTATGATGTGAAAGAATTGCATAAGAAAGGTGATCAGCGTGATCAAGAACTCCAGAAGAGAGATGTAGAGCTGAATCGAATTCAGCAAGAGAACAATATGCGGTTCACTTCTATGGAGTATTAAATTAGCCAGATCGCGAAATCATTGGGTAGAAAGCCGGGTAAATATCCTTCTATACCGGAGGGGAACCCGAAAGAGCATTGCAAGGTGATCCAGCTTAGAAGTGGGACCAACTATGATGGTCCTCAGATGCCTGCTGATTCTGAGACGCCCCAAGGAGAGACTGAGATGGAGGGACAAGAACATAAGAAAGATGGAGGTGAGACAGTTGAGGAAGAAATTGAGATAGAGAGCAAAGAGCCTGAAGAGGAAGGCATTGGGAAGATTGAGAGAGTTCCAAAGTGGAAGAAGGCAAATGAAGCAAGAGAGAAAGTGAAAGAGACCGAGCGTGTTGAATGAGGGGTACCCAAATCTGTGATACCCGTCCCGTATCCACAACACTTCATGAAGAAAAAGCTTGATGATAAATTCGCTAAATTCCTTGATGTTTTTAAGAAATTGCATATTAACATTCCTTTTTATGATGCTTTGGAACAGATGCCGAATTATGCCAAGTTCCTGAAGGATTTGACAGTGAAGAGACGGCGAGTAGATAAGCCCAAGCTGGTGCAGCTGAACCATGAGGTGAGAGCATTAGTGCACAAAGCGCTTCCACCGAAGTTGAAGGATCCCGGGAGTTTCACGATCTTATGTGATATCGGGAATGGAGTTAAAAAGGGAGCGTTGTGTGACCTTGGGGCGAGCATCAATCTTATGCCCTTGTCATTATTCAAGAAGTTGGATGGTGGAGAACTTCAACCGACAATGATGATGCTTCAACTTGCCGACCGGTCTATTACTCGACCTCAAGGTGTAGTTGAAGACGTCCTCGTGAAGGTTGGGGATCACATATTTCCAGCCAATTTTGTAGTGCTTGACATGGAGGAAGATGAGCACATTCCATTGATCTTGGGAAGACCTTTCTTAGCTACAACCGGGATGGTGTTCTATGTGGCGAATGGGAAGATCACGTTGCAAGTTGATGATCAAGAGGTGAAAATTTCCCTATACGAGGCCATGAAGTACCCTATGGAGGAAGTCAGTTCAGAATTGAAAAGGGTAGACGTGGTCCAGTTGGAAAGGAAAGGAGGAGTTAAGAAGAAAAAATCCAAACTCAAGAAATTGCTTAGTAAGACTCCTCCAGATAAAGGTGAGAAGAAGTTGAGACCCTACCACTTGGGGATGAGAAGGAAGCAAAGGAGCTCATGATGGAGGGGCATCAAGGAAAGGAATTTAATCACCACTCTTATGAGAGTAAGGGAGGTAATTTTGAGTATCATGTCCCATAAGCTCATTTGAGCTCGGTCCGGCATGAGGACCTTAAAAATAGCGCTGAATGGGAGGCAACCCATTTTTATTTGCTTTTGAGTATTTTATGTTATTTGGGTGTTGTTGAATCGTAAGTTTTAACCTCGTACTTGAGAGTTTATTTTGTAGGCTTGTCTCGAAGGAGTAAAGGTACCATGGAGTTATTCAGATTGAAGGAACCAACTCGAGACCAAGGAGTGCGACACGTTGTTGAGAAGCTTGAACTATTTGGATGAGGTAACCCACAACCCCAAACTTAGACCTCTTCACAAGGTCGAAGTTTGGGGGGTGGAGTTTTTTTATTTGTTTTATGGTGACATTGCACAGGTGCACACCCTCTCTTTGAGTTGGGTTTGGTTATATATTGTGCCTTGAGATACTTCTTGAGCGGTTATTGATGTGAGGTGCTATTACATATTTCATGCCTATCAATCATCTTATGCTTGTTGATTGCTATCTTTGAGTGTGAGTATGAGTTGGTGAGTTGTGAAGTTGAGTTAGGGACTTTCTTGTGTGAGTATAGGATTTGGAGTTGATTTGAGAGGGAACTAGTATACTTACTATGCCCCTTTTTTAGTACTTGTGTGGTGAAAGTGAGAATTCACTAGGACTAGCATGGATGTGAAAGCTGTGAGTTTTGAGCCTTTTGAGATTAAAATGCATGAATTGATCTCTTCGTTTGTGAGTGAGTCGTCACCTTAGAGGATGCTAGAACTTGTGTGTGCTCTTGCTTCTTGACTGTGTCTAGTTTGATATGCCGAATGTGATCTTAGGCCATCTTTATTTTGAATGAGTCACTTAGCCAAAATTTTCCTTACCATTGATATTTATCCCTTGATAGACAGTTTGAGCATTAAGCCTATTTCATTTGCTAGCACATTTAAACACTATTTCAAGTTCCTAAGCCTTTTTGTCCCAATTTGAGTGGAGAATAGGAAAAGTGTGAAGGTTGAGGGGATTGAGTTGAGTTGAGAAAGGGAATTATGATGGTTGAGATGTGATAAAAGAAGGGTGTGATGAAGTTTTGAGTTGTGGGAAAGACAAAAAATTTGAGAATGAGCAAAAGAAAAATGAGCTCATATGTTTGTGAAAGAAAAAAAAAGTGATTGAAAAAAAAAGTGAAAGGAGTTAGAAAGAAAAAAATTGAAGTGTTGAGAGTAAAGGAATTGATGTGCATTATGTGAAGATGTTAAAGAAGTATGTTCCTTGTACCGAAGTACCAAAGTCTGATTTTCTATTCTCCATTCACTTGAGTCACTTATCCCATATAGTTACCCCACCCGTCCAAAGAGCCTACATTACAACCTTGAGAAAGTCCTTTTTGATTCGGCATTGATTTCTAGAGTATGGTCGAAGTTGAGAGTGTATACATGCCTATTGCTGCTGATATGTGTGATTGATTGATTGAATGAGTCCCTTATCATTGATATATACTTGTGAGGGAGTGAAAAACATTGTTGAGTGCACATCCATGTTTGATTTAGTGTTTGTTGCAATTGTTGCATGAGTATGATAAATGGAGTGAAAGTTTGAATACGTGTGAACGATCTTTGAAACTCGAGTTCATTTGCTTGCAAGATTTGATTCTCTGACTCATTCTGTTGGGATATGTTTTAGTTTTGATGATTTTCCAAAACAACATGTAATAGGTTTGAAAGCAGTCAGGATAGTATCCTTTAGATCAGGTCAGGCTAGGTTAGCTCTCAGTAGAATAGGTTGCTCAGTTGAGGGGGAACTCAGCGAGGGGGAACTTCTCAACACAGCCTGAAGATATCAAGATGACAACCAGTAGAGCTGACTGAAGACATGCCATCAACCTGAACCAATGGAGAAGCCTGAAGGATGTCCCACTGAGTGCAAGTCAGGCTGATCTAAGCTAAGTCTGATGGACCACTCAGTGAAGAGCCTGATCAGGTGGATCAGTGCTGCACCAAGTAGGCCCTGAAGGAGTCAGGCTACTGTGGTCAGGGAGGTTTGTCATTCAGCCTTATGACAAACTTCTTGGAGGAGATCTTCAAACAGTCCCCGAAGGACAACATCACTGAAGACATTCATGTCTACTGAAGATCGTCAGAGTCAGTGGAGGATATGTTAACTGAAGTCAGTGCGCCCTGATCAAGCACACTGAGTCAAAGATCCGTTGGACTCAGTCCACGTGGACCAATCAAGTCAAGTCAAACATGTCTGACACTGACAAGGCCGCATTCCAAGAAAAGTGGTTGAAACCATTAATTGTATGGATTCAAATGTAATTTCCTCCAACGGTTACATTTGAATCCACACTATAAATACAAGCTCATAGCTTTGTTGTAAGGGTGTGTGAAAGAAGAAAATAAACACCTACAAGCTGTGAGGGTGTGTTAGTTGTTAGGGAGTCATAAGGAAGTGTTCCACACCCACGACACTGACCACTTGAAGTCTTCACATATATTCATTGAGTGTCAAGCTTGTAACTCTTAGCTTAGAGAGATTTTCCTAATCTTAGCTTTAAGGCTAACACATTGTAAAGGAAAACCTCACCTAGTTGGAGAAAACCAAACCGAAACCAAAACCCTCTAGTTAGGTTTGTTGGGAGTAAGTTAGTGAGGAGAGGCAGCCCAGGGAGTGGCGTGAGTCCAGTTGTAAGTGCACCTTGGCACGTTAAAAACAAGAATCCTGAGATAGTGGATTTCCTGTTAAATCAGGCCGTGGACGTAGGAGCTTGAGACTCTGAACCACGTTAAACCAAGTGTTATTATTTGGAATGTCTTTTCTTCTAAAGTATTGCGAAAATCTGCTCACTGAGAGCATTGTTTAAAAAGGAACTTTAGTTAAGCATTTCAGTCAGGGAGATTTATCTCACTGACTGAATCAGGCTAGCACTCGAGAGTTCAGTCTCTCGAGTCACTGCCTTGTTGAGAGCCTGAGCTTTCAAGTTTCATCACTGACTTGATAGCTCTGACTCTCAGCAACGCAGTGACTTGAGTATTCCGTCACTGAACTCAGTCAGGGTGCAAGCTGTGATTTGATAACGCACTCGAGAGTTCAGCATCTCAAGCCACTGTCCTTGCTCAGAGCATGAGTCTCCAAGCCTTCTCTCTGACTTGGTAACTCAGCCTCTGAGCAGAGCAGTGACTTGAGTATCTCACTCTTGCTGAACTCCCTGAGGAAAAAGGTTAAAAAAAAAAAAATTGCTCCTGAATTCCCATTTTACCCTTTGAAAACGGGACCATCACATTCCTAACAATTTCACTTGACTTATTATTTCATTGCTTGGGGACAAGCAATATGGTAAGTTTGGGGGGGTTGATTAGGCGTGAAATTGTCTTGATTCGTCATTAGAAATACCCTAGTTTTGGTCGATTTTGTCGAGTATTTAGAGTCAATTGAGTATCATTTCTACACATTGATGAATTTGTCTCTTTGATGCTCATAGGTGAATCGAGGGCGAAAAATGGAGTTCGTAGGACTTAGAATCTACTCAAACGGATGCCCGGATGAGAAGATATCGAAGAAATACGATTGGTATTAGTGCGGAAGAAGAAAAGTATTACTTGGAGCAATTTTGGAGTTTTTCGAGTGGGCTAACTCGAGCACTAGCGCTCAAGCGTGTTGCTCGAACGCCCAAAACATACAGAAGATTTTTTGCATTCGAGCAGCTCGAGCACTAGCGCTCGAGCGTGTTGCTCGAGCGCCCCAAAACATGCAGAAGAATTCGAGCGCTCGACCAGCTCGAGCGGGACCGCTCGAGCACTTGCACCATTTGAGCTACACAGCTCGAGCGCCACCGCTCGAGCGCTTCACGTTTTTTGCTTTCGAGTTTGTTTTTTCGGCCCATGAGTTCCCAATTCGGCCCGACGCTTATATATACTCATTCTAAACTCGTTTTTTAGGGAATCACATACCAATACATATGACATCACTTGGAGAGATAGATTTTGGAGAAGAAGAGATGAGCAAGCTTTAAATTTACGTTTTCGAGGTTTTCTTTACGAATTCTTAGTACGGTTTTGCTTTTTAGTTTTGTTTCTTTAGGCTTTTGTTCTTGAATACGTTGAAACTTCATTTTGTTAATTTAATTTAAGTTCTTAGCATTGATTTCTTGAAACCCTAGTTTATGTTTGATAATTTATTCGTTATAACCATTAAGTTCATGTTCGCTACGTCTTCAATTGTTGTCGTTTCCATAAAACCCATGTCTAGCTAAAACCCTTGCATGCTTGGGGTAGGATGAACTCGTAGAAGTAGGTTGTGGGTATGTAATTAGGGTAACTCGTGACGTTTAGTTTTAATTCTCTTAATTAATGAATTCTTAAAATCAATCTTAACTTTACTCTTGAATTTCGTTCGAAAAGTGCTAGAGAGAGGATGACCTTATCACTCTTTAACAACGAGTAGACTTAATGAAAGGGTTTAGAAAGGGTCAATTAATCTACCGGTTTATCTAAGGAGGACGACCACATCACCTTAGTTTAAATTAGGGTCTCGTTAATTAAGCACTATCTACTAACTTGTTCGTAGATTAGTGAAGTCGATTGTTAGGATAAAGTATTAGGGTTTTAAATCTTGAGCTTTCGTCTTGCAATCTTTTACTTAGGTTATTTCTTGTGCGTCACGATTATCTTGATTATGTACCTGCTCCGTTAGTATACGTAGGGATTCCTATCCTGAGCATCACCATCACTTATTTGAAAACACACCTTAGTTAATTCGTTTAATCTATTCTTTAGTTTAATTAGTTTCCTTTAGTTTAGAATTAATTCTTTGAAAAATCCAAAAACATACATTCATATTAGCTACGACGCGTAGATCTTCAGGGATCTATTCGCATACACTCCATCCCTTGGGTTCGATAATACTTGGTCGCTATACTTACTCATACTACAGTGAACCCGTACGCTTGCGGGGAAACTACTAGTAGACAGTTGGTATTTTCCGATTTAAGTCAATATACTCAGGAAGAAGGGTTCGATTATGAGGAAACCTTTTCACCTGTAGCTATGCTTAAGTCCATCCGTATTCTCTTGTTGATCGCTGCGCATTTAGATTTTGATATCTGGCAAATGAATGTCAAGATAGTTTTCCTAAATGGAAGTCTTGAAGGGGATATCTATATGCGACAACACGAAGGTTTTATTGCAAAAGGTCAAGAGCATCTCATATGCAAGCTAAAAAAGTCAATATACGGACTTAAGCAAGCATTACGTACTTGGAACCAGTGTTTTGATCAAGTTATTAAGTCTTATGAGTTTGATCAAAACAAGTTCAAAAGTTGTGTGTATAAAAGTGTGACGATACTGCGGTGATATTCTTAGTATTATACGTACACGATATTCTGCTCATTGGAAACAATATAAAGGTATTGTCAGACGTAAGGGTATGACTGTCAAATCAATTTGATATGAAGAACTTAGGGGAAGTCGGTCACATCCTTGGGATCAAGATCACTCGAGACCACAAGGAAATGATGTTGGGCTTATCGCAAGGTTCATACAAAGATACTATTTTGAAGCGTTTCAGCATGGAATATTCCAAGAAAGGTTTTGTACTTTTTAGGCACGGAATCCATCTATCCAAAGAAATATGCTCTAAGATGTAAGTGGTGATAGATGTCATGAAAGATGTTCCATACGTTACAGGCGTAGGAAGCCTTGTGTATGTAATGTTGTGTACGAGACCGAATATCTGCTTTGTCGTGGGCATAGTGGTAAGATATCAAAGTAACCCCGGGAAAGATCATTGGACTGCAGATAAATACATTCTGTAGTTTCTGAAAAAAGCTCGTGATAGAATGCTGATTTACCGTCAGACAGTCTAATTCCCGTGGGATACACGGACTCGGATTTCCAATCAGACATAGACTTCAGAATATCTACCTCGGGCAGTGTGTCTTGCATGGGAGAAGGAGTCATGACATGGAGAAGCGATATGCAGAAATGCATCGCAGATTCGACCATAGAAGCCCAATAAGTAGCTGCTTACGAAAGAAGCGGTTTGGCTCAAGAACTTCTTAGTCGACTTGGATGTTGTTCCCAATTTGCCCAGCACAATCACTGTCTATTGTGATAATGGACTACATAATCTCAAACACGGGAAATAATAACCGGGAGCCCATATTATCGTAATATGGATTAAAATGGATAGTGCAATATTAATTTATTGGTGGTATTAATTAATATTAATGTGTTGAATAATATTAGGGCTCAATATTGTAATTCAGTAGCCCATTGGAGGTCCAATCTTAATTCTCCTAAAGACCCCTCAAGTAGCCCAATAAAGTAGCCCGATAATAATAAGGTGATTAAAATAAAATTATTATTGCTGATTTTCCTAGATAATTTTCGAAAATGACAAAGTCTAATATGCAATATTGCACAAAGTATGACCCGTGCAATATGCCCAAACCCTACCCAGTTGGCGGTTGCTTTCTATATAAATTAAATCAAAATTCACGGGTTAAAGATGGGTCAAATGGGTCGCCCATTTTTAATACTGCTGAAAATTGTGTTACTGTATGAACAAACGAGTGTTACTGCATGAGCAAAATTGTGTTACTAGCTCATATCGTAACATTGATTAGTTCTTGTAGTAATACTCATTTTTTCATGTAGTAACACATGAACAAATGTGTTTTACTGTTTTAAATAGAAAATTCCAAAATTTGCAGATCAAACGATCGCCCATTTTTCATTCTGCTGAAAACTGTGATACTGTATGAACAAACGAGTGTTACCGCATGAGCAAAAGTGTGTTACTAGCTCATATCGTAGCACTGATTAGTTCTTGTAGTAACACTCATTTGTTCATGTAGTGACACATGAATTACTTAATCATATAGTTTTTTTATCGTTCAGATATTTCCAATTTCAAATGGTAACACATGAATAAAAACTATGATGTTATGATTATCTAATAATTTAAATTTTTTTTTTTGTGTTTATCAAGTTTTTCTTCTTCATGATTTAAACCTCTGTTTTTTCGCGATTCCACACTATTTCTGATATAGTAACACATACATACTCTTACAGTAACACTCACTTGCCCTTAAAGTAACACATACCTGAGAGCAAATTTTTCTCTTTGCTTTTGCGCGATTTTTTTGGGAAGATCCGTTTGACCCACGAATTTTATTATGTTGACCTGAATTTCAATATTGACCCACGGATTTTTAGAATCCTTCGTTATTTATGTGATATTGCACGGTGCAATATTGCACAATAGACCTACTCTTCGAAAATTAAGTATATGGAGAGAGAAAAGATTTTGTTGATTTTCTTGGAAATGTATTATGGAAGATATGTATTCTTGGAATACAAGACTATCTCATAAATTCAAGAAGACCCAAATCTTGTATTCTCTAGCCTATGATTTTCGAAAATATGCCTAAGATAAGGAAGGTGAGATTTTTGTGGAATATTTTATTATGAAAAAAAGAATATATGAGATATATTCAAGATTTCTTGGAGGCCAAAAAAAAAAAAAGATTTCTCCTTATTCTACCAGGCCATATTTTCGGCCACCTCTCCCTATAAATAGGAGATAATTATTTCATCTCCAGTTACACAATTCCATGAGTTGGAAAAATAAAAAACAATAAATATTTTTTTTCTTCCTTGTTATTTAAAATTGTTCGTGAGCGCTTCCCACCGACGAACGAATAAGGCGAAAGGGAATACTTGAGAAGGTTTTTACGGTTGATAAGATCTTGTCGCTTGTCCCGTTTATCTTGGTTGAACGTCGCTTCAAGAGGTACGTTAAACGTAAAATTCTTAGTTTTTCCGTCGTAGAATTTTACGTGATTTTATATTCATATGCATGTTATTTGTTGTTGGTATAATTATTATTTGGATTAACTTAGAATTAATTCATGCTAGTAATAATTAGATTTAAATTCGTATTTAAATTTCATCCCGAATAGATCCGGGCACCCCGAATTTCCCCAACACAATTAATATTGGTCCCTATATATTGAGGTGACGAATGTTGTAATACCCCATCCCGTTTTATACCTTTTATTTTCTTAGAAACCTTAATTATATAATTTTATATTATTATTATCCTTGTTTCTTTTAATTTTATTATTTTGTGTGCTAACGTGTAATTTAAATATATACTCTATTTCAAATTCCCAAGTTCGAAGAAAGAAATCGAATATTTCAAACGGATAAGGGATTACGAGAAATTAATTATTCAAAGTCTTAAATTATGTTTTCGATCCGTTTAATTTATTGAGAATAATTAAAATACTTTAAAATATTAATTGAGTTTTAAAACTGTATTAATTTTCAATTTGGGATTAAACTCGTGAATCAAACGATCCCTAAACCGTATCAAGTGGGAACGAAAATATCCGAATTAAAGGGGTTAATCCTACCCACATGAAATAGTATTCTTTTAATTAAATTAATTAGAGATTTTTTTCCTAACCACATATTATTTCATTCTTTAAAATTAATTATTAATTAAAAGTATAATTTCCTTCTATAAAGCATACACGCATATGACTAATTCAGAGATATATCACAACCCAAATCTCTTTCTCTCTCTCCCACGCGTTTTCTTCCTTTCTCTCTCCAAGAGAATTCAACGCGTCTCTTCTCTTTCTCACACATACGCGTCTTCCTCCTCCTTCGCTCAGCCGTCGCCGCCGTGCTTCACGTCGTCGCGACGCCGCTGGAGCAGAGCCCTCTGACGTCGCGCCGCTGCTCCCAGACGCAGACGCCGCTCGCGTCGCCTCCACCCAGCAGAACTCCAGCCGTCCGCCTCTCTCTCGCCAGCGACGAGCGCCGCCGTCGCGCCTCAAGCCCAGCAACCGCCGCGCCGACCGTCGCCTCTGCTCCCAAACGCGACCGCCGCCTCCGCCGTCCCTATTGACCGGAGCACCGTCGCTCTTCCCACCGAGCACCACCGCTCGTCCCAGCCGAAGCTCCGCCGCCGTCGCCTCCGATCAACCGCTCCAGCGACGCCTCTTCTTCCTCTCCCAGTAAGAAATTAAAATCCCCCTTTTTCAATTTCAAATCCATTTAATTCCGATCAACCGTAACTCTTTTCGTTTTAATTCCGATGAAGATGATACCTGTTGCCGGAGATTTGGAATCCCGAACTACGCCGTTACTCTGCCAAAATTACCTGACAAATTCTTAAACGAGCGTCGTTAGGCTGCCCGATTTGGGACTCGTAAGAACTGCTTGGCCTCTTTCTATTTTTTTTCTTTAGCTTTTGGAATAGGGATTTTGAACTGTTGTATACCCTGTTGATGTTTTGATAAAATTGGAACCTGTAAGATTGGTGGATGAAGTTTTGTGTGTTAATTTTGTACCGTAGAGTTGGGTTGATTAATATGATAAGTTATGTTGAACTAGCTGTTGAGTATTACTTAAATAACTGTTTAGTATTATTGGTTTGGGTGTTTAGTATTGTAGTTTTAATTGGAGGGTATTATCGAATGGATGAATTAGTTTAGTTTGAATTAGCTGTTTGATGATGAAATTACTCTTTAGTAATATTAGTTGAATTTTTAAAGACAAAGGGAAACTCGTCTTCTACTGTTCAAATGTTTGAAACAAATGGAAAATGTTTTTAGAAAATAATACTACTCTTTTGTTTTGAAAATGACACAAATCAACTTGGTTAGTAATACTAGTAATATAGGAAAAATATTTATTCTATTATTTTATTTGTTATGAAAACTTCTTTAAAACAAGTATTACTAACAATAAAGAAAAGTATATATATTATATTATTTTTGGTATTTATTATATATAGAACTCCTTAAACAATATAAGCATAAATAAATGGGTTTTTATTTATAAAGTATAATTTATATTCAAAGTTCTTTTAAAATAAAATGGAATTTTAGAAAGAAAATATTAAATTGAGGTTTTAATTATATTAATATTATTTATTAAACTTTCTTATTTTTTTAATTATTTTCAAGAAAATATTAATTTGGGAATTTTATTAATATTATTATTTAAATAAATATTTCTTTCTTCTATTTATTTCAAGAAAATATTAGATGGATATGCTTTTAATTTTATAAAAGGCCTTTATTAAGGACACCCCTGAATTCAGTAAATACACCCCTCTGTTACACCACTGCTTTTAGTAAATACACCCCCTAATACACCTCCTCTTAAAAAGGGGTGTACTTATCAAAAGATTGTTTTTGTAGTAATCAAAATAGTAATACAACAAGAAAATTAGTAAATACACCCCAATACACTACCCTTTTTGAAAGTGGTGTATTTACCAAATTAGTGTGTGTCTTTAAGTAGGTCTATTTCAGCAAGTTTTCAAGACAACAACTTCCTCGTTTCGTAACACGTAGGCCTTTACAATAATTCAAGGGCCAACTTTTAATCAAATAATTTCGTATTAGGACTCTGTGCTAATCGGAATACGCACGAGGGATTCAACCATCTGTTTATACATCATTCACGGGACCCGGAGCAAACAGGTGGGTGATGATCTGTTAATCGATCTGCTTATAATACGTTGTGCTGGTATACTCTGAACTCGACCAAATAAATCTAAAACAACTAATCCAACATAAATGTATCCCTATAATATAAAATTTTGAATTACGTGATATACTTATATATGATACAACATGTCTATTGTTTTTTTTAAATCGAGCACCATTGCATGATAAAGGGCATTTTGTGAGCATGAATTTATTCAAGTACGAATTATGTGAACTCTCCCTACTTTTTGAAAAACCAGTTTTTATGAGAAAGAGAAAAGCTAATGATTAATAATAAATTTGGCCTCCGGGTGAGATACTCATTAGAGTTCCGGATGAGGTGGTCATTGATAATAAATTTGGCCTCCGGGTGAGATACTCATTAGAGTTCCGGATGAGGTGGTCATTAATAATAAATTTCGGCCTCCGGGTGAGTACTCATTAGAGTCCGGATGAGAGGTCACTAATCAATTAAATAGATTCTTTTATGAGGAATGATTTTTTGAGAAAGATTTACAATGTAGAAAATGATTTTGGCAGATTGGGCCGATACGTGAAAATGGTTTTGGGCTTTGCCCCTCAATGTGAATCAACTTGTGATTATATGATGTGAAATCTGCTATGCCCAAATAATTATTATGTGAGCTTGTCACTTCTGTGATATATGATGTTCGTATTTATATGTCAACTGTTTAAATAAATAAATTACTTTATTAATGAGTACAATCTTAATATATTTCGGATTTACCAATCCCATGACGTTGCAAATCACCCATACGTGAGAATTCAAATCTCACGCCCCCTTTTTTTACAACCCTTGCAGATTATGATTTTGAGGAGCAAGGACAGTAATAGAGACGACACGGAGTTCCCCACTTAAATAAAATATTACTGTTAAATACTAAACTTTATATTCATATATATATATATATATATATATATATATATATATATATGTCTGAGGTACTTATTTAAATATTATACTCATTTCTTCCGCTGCATAAAATTCATCTCTGATTTTTGTTATCCCTTTTTATATCAAAAATTTTATAGTTCGGATTTTAGTTACAAGTGGCACCTCGAATCTGAGATATTTATGTGTTTTGGACTCGGGGCGTTACAGGTGGTATCAGAGCTTATGTTCAAAACTTTCGGACCTAAAACCAAATCATTGTTTTCATCAAACCAAAATTATTTTTCATTAATTAAAATTTTCTTATCATGTAAGTTTAGATCATTAATTAAATCACTTGAGGGGAAATGTGTCTCATATTACCGTCTGAAGCTCCTCGAAGGTATGTTCTTGTTTTACTGTCAAAAGTGCCTATAAGTTTATAAACTTGCAACAAGTTGACTTTCATAACAAAACTCAAATCAAAAGATCGAGAACTCAAAACAACACCTATGTAGTGTGGAAAGAACTACGAAATGCCGTTTATATTCAATATTTTGTAAATGGCATATATGATTATATTTGTTTAAAGTTTATAAATTTCATAAATGCTATTATGTGACTATCTGAACTATGTGTTTTAAATTATGTGCTTTAATTGTTTAATTTATATTTCTGCATAACTAAAATTTTGACTAGAAATTCCCTTTCTATGTTAGAATCCACCTAAGATAGTAGTAGCTCGGTACCTAGTAAACTTATTTTCGGATATGACGTAAGTAGACTGACCTACATAGAAGTCGAGACTTTTATATGATATACATGTGTTATGAAATTGCTACTTGGCAATGTGTGTTACTTGCTCTATATTAACTGTTATATTTTATCTGATTATCGATAAATGACACGTCACTAGTTTCTATTATACGGTGCGAATGTAATCACTGTACCATTGGTGGCCACAGTGCGTTGCGGTGAACTACGTACTCACGTGTATCTCAGTACTAGCGTTGTGTTGATTACGTAATTCGATTCTGTTTTTATAAATTTTCTCGTACCTATATGGTGTAATAATATTATTCTTTTCGAGTCAATCGCACTTTCGGTCCCATCAACCACGGCCCCTCACGATTTTAGTCCCAAGACTTTCAGAGTTGGTCCCAATATCATTTTTTCTTGCAAAACTAGTCCCACCGTTAACTGACCGTTAATTGCTGTTTGCACTTTCGGTCCCAACAATGAAAAAAATTATTTTTGGTGGGGAAAATACCACAAATATGCTGTCTAGGTCAGTTTTGGAGGAAAAACACTTTACACGTGTAAATTTTGGAGGGAAAATTGATGCAACCTCTATATAAACAACAATAAAAAAATATGAATAAATAATTAAATAATTACTCTAAATTACTCTTATAAATATTTTAAATTAATCTTATAATTGCAAAAAAATCTAAAAAGATTATGATTTAATTATAAATAAATAATAAAACTTTATGAATATATAATAAAATTTTATAAATAATTATTTCAAACTTACTCTCAATTTCTTTTTTAAATCATTTTAAATATGAAAATATATAAATCAATATATAATGAAAAAGAAATAGCAATCTTTGTATTATCATGTTTAGGAGTGGGGAAAAATATCGAAATACCGCGCATGCATATCGTACCGAAAAAATACCGAAAATTTCACACCGTACCGAAAAATTTCGATACGTTAACGGTATGAATATTCCAAATTTTTGGTATTTCGGTATATACCGAAATATTATCGGTATATGTCTGTATGGAACGGTATGAATATTTCAAATTTTTGATATTTCGATACCGAAATATTATCGGTATATGTCGGTATTTTCAGTATGAAATGGTATACCTATTATTTGGTAGGGTACGGTATAAATTTTTAGGCACATCGAAATTTCGGTATAACGATTTTTAGTATTCCGAAAACTTCGGTACGGGATCTGTATGACATTGTACCATACTGAACTTTTCGGTACAGGATCAGTATGATATTTTACCATACCAAACTTTTCGGTACGGTATACGGTATGCGATTATCGATACGGTATAACGTACCGACCCAGTCCTAATTATTTTAATCATAAATTCTGATATTTATACTGTTGTGATTGCTTCTTGGTATAAAAAAAATTGGTATACTAACAAAATATACAATTTTCTTACAATATTAAGAAATATTTTTCAACATGTACTGTTGCGATCGAAATTTGATTTACAAATTTTTAAAAAAATATATAAATATTTTGTTATATTAAAACATATGTATGAAAAGTACCAAAAAAATTAGATTATTACCAAAAAATTTGGAGCGTACCATACTTTAAAAATTGTAAAATTTGGTAAACTGATATTAATTAAATCTTAAAAAAAAATTGGTTTATAAAATCATTTTAGAAAAAAAAAATGAGCAGTATTATAAATACTTGGTTCATTTTTATATTTTATTTTAAAAAATTAAATCTTAAAATTAATTTAGAATACTTAAATTATTTTTAAAAACATTCTTACAATTTTTTTAAAACATTTATAATTTTCTAGCAACTATTAAAATTTTTAAAAAAATTTGGTCGTTTGCTTTTTTATTTTTCTTTTTTAAATAAAAATTTGTTTAATATTTTAAAATAATATAATACGAATTTTTTATTTAATAATTTAAGTAAAAAAATTACTTTAAGAATTTGAAAATTATTTGAGTTTTAAAAGTAATTTTCAGTTTTTCGAAACAAGATTTTTTTTTTTTTTTTCAGATTATACTAAAATATATATATATTTAACATTGATTATATTTAATTCCTTAGTAAATTAAATATTATTAAGAATTTGAAAGTATTTCTTTTTAATACAATTTCTAATGTTCTGAAATAAGTTTCAAGATTTTTTTAATAAATATCATATTTAATTAGAAGATATGTAAGAAAAATTCTAATTGGGACTAGTTTTGCAAAAATATTTAACGGCCATCCGTTAAGTTTTAACGGAGATGAGACTAATTCTGTAAGAAAAATGCCAATTGGGACTAGTTTTGCAGGAAAAAATGATATTGGGACCAACTCTGAAAGTGTTGGGACTAAAATCGTGAGGGGGCGTGGTTGATGGGACCGAAAGTGCAATTTGCTCTATTCTTTTCTATCTAGAACCACCACTAGAATGGCACCAGGACGTAGACGTGGACGACCCCGTGTTAACCGTATCCCAGCCCCAGGAAATCCTATAGACCCACCTCCTCAAGCTGAACCTGAACCACCCCAGCAGGCCGCACCTGTGAACGATATTGCAACAGAAATACTGATCTCCCTCCAGAACTACATACAACAACAAGCTCCACCACCTCCTCCACCACTGTATGAGCCTATGCCTCAAATCGCACCAAGGATGAATGACTTCGTTGAACGATTTCGACGACTGCAGCCACCTAGGCTGAATGGGAGAGAAAGCCCTTTCGAGACCGAAGAATGGATAGCCGGATTGGAGCGCATTTTTCGACACATGGTGCTAACTGATGTACAGAGAGTCTCCTGTGCACAATTCCAATTGGTGGAAGACGCAGCTCAATGGTGGGAATCCTATGAGCGAACTATGAATGAAGATGAAAGACAAGCCCTTACTTGGGAGAATTTCAAGAAAGCTGTGTTAGACCGGTACTTTCCACGAGTACTAAGGGATCGGAAGGAACAGGAATTTGTTAATCTCCGACAAGGAACACTCTCGGTGATAGAGTACGAGAGAAAATTCAACCAACTGTCCCGGTATGCTCCACATCTGGTGGACAATGATGATAGAAAAGCCCGGAGATTTGAACAGGGTCTGAGGCCCGAAATTGCAGGAATTGTGATAGGCCTTCAGATGCCGAGCTATGGAGGAGTTTTTCATCGAGCACTGCTAGTCTCGATCAGCCAGAATTTGGAGTACAAGCAGACTTCGACGATTGTCCCCGTCAATCGTAATTGTCAACCATACTTTAAAGGAGATTCACTTCCACCACCAAAGGGAATCAACTATGATGTAGCTCGAAACAAACCAGTCTGTCCAAGTTGTGGAAAGAAACATTGGGGACAATGTATTTCGGGTAGAACGAATTGTTACCGTTGCAACCAACCAGGGCACAAATCTTATGAATGCACTCAACCACCAAGTGTTAACCGCCGACCAATTAACAACAACCAGTACTACCTGCAGCAAGCGGATAACTACCAGACTTACCATCCACTTGCACCCAACAACCGTCAGTTAGGGCCACCAGTCAGAGTTCCACCTCACCAAGGTTAGAAGTGGTCAGGACACGTGAATGCTATCCTTGAAGAAGGAGAAAACAGTGGAGGACAACTCCGATTGAAAGGACCTGAACATCCCGTATAGATACTGCTTAAAATAAGGGTTAAGGTTTAGCCGAGCAATACCTAAACTACCTAGATGTCGAATTTCGGGGACGAAATTCCTGTTAAGGGTGTGAGGATGTAATACCCCGTCCCGTTTTATACCTTTTATTTTCTTAGAAACCTTAATTATATAATTTTATATTATTATTATCCTTGTTTCTTTTAATTTTATTATTTTGTGTGCTAACGTGTAATTTAAATATATACTCTATTTCAAATTCCCAAGTTCGAAGAAAGAAATCGAATATTTCAAACGGATAAGGGATTACGAGAAATTAATTATTCAAAGTCTTAAATTATGTTTTCGATCCGTTTAATTTATTGAGAATAATTAAAATACTTTAAAATATTAATTGAGTTTTAAAACTGTATTAATTTTCAATTTGGGATTAAACTCGTGAATCAAACGATCCCTAAACCGTATCAAGTGGGAACGAAAATATCCGAATTAAAGGGGTTAATCCTACCCACATGAATTAGTATTCTTTTAATTAAATTAATTAGAGATTTTTTTCCTAACCACATATTATTTCATTCTTTAAAATTAATTATTAATTAAAAGTATAATTTCCTTCTATAAAGCATACACGCATATGACTAATTCAGAGATATATCACAACCCAAATCTCTTTCTCTCTCTCCCACGCGTTTTCTTCCTTTCTCTCTCCAAGAGAATTCAACGCGTCTCTTCTCTTTCTCACACATACGCGTCTTCCTCCTCCTTCGCTCAGCCGTCGCCGCCGTGCTTCACGTCGTCGCGACGCCGCTGGAGCAGAGCCCTCTGACGTCGCGCCGCTGCTCCCAGACGCAGATGCCGCTCGCGTCGCCTCCACCCAGCAGAACTCCAGCCGTCCGCCTCTCTCTCGCCAGCGACGAGCGCCGCCGTCGCGCCTCAAGCCCAGCAACCGCCGCGCCGACCGTCGCCTCTGCTCCCAAACGCGACCGCCACCTCCGCCGTCCCTATTGACCGGAGCACCGTCGCTCTTCCCACCGAGCACCACCGCTCGTCCCAGCTGAAGCTCCGCCGCCGTCGCCTCCGATCAACCGCTCCAGCGACGCCTCTTCTTCCTCTCCCAGTAAGAAATTAAAATCCCCCTTTTTCAATTTCAAATCCATTTAATTCCGATCAACCGTAACTCTTTTCGTTTTAATTCCGATGAAGATGATACCTGTTGCCGGAGATTTGGAATCCCGAACTACGCCGTTACTCTGCCAAAATTACCTGACAAATTCTTAAACGAGCGTCGTTAGGCTGCCCGATTTGGGACTCGTAAGAACTGCTTGGCCTCTTTCTATTTTTTTTCTTTAGCTTTTGGAATAGGGATTTTGAACTGTTGTATACCCTGTTGATGTTTTGATAAAATTGGAACCTGTAAGATTGGTGGATGAAGTTTTGTGTGTTAATTTTGTACCGTAGAGTTGGGTTGATTAATATGATAAGTTATGTTGAACTAGCTGTTGAGTATTACTTAAATAACTGTTTAGTATTATTGGTTTGGGTGTTTAGTATTGTAGTTTTAATTGGAGGGTATTATCGAATGGATGAATTAGTTTAGTTTGAATTAGCTGTTTGATGATGAAATTACTCTTTAGTAATATTAGTTGAATTTTTAAAGACAAAGGGAAACTCGTCTTCTACTGTTCAAATGTTTGAAACAAATGGAAAATGTTTTTAGAAAATAATACTACTCTTTTGTTTTGAAAATGACACAAATCAACTTGGTTAGTAATACTAGTAATATAGGAAAAATATTTATTCTATTATTTTATTTGTTATGAAAACTTCTTTAAAACAAGTATTACTAACAATAAAGAAAAGTATATATATTATATTATTTTTGGTATTTATTATATATAGAACTCCTTAAACAAGATAAGCATAAATAAATGGGTTTTTATTTATAAAGTATAATTTATATTCAAAGTTCTTTTAAAATAAAATGGAATTTTAGAAAGAAAATATTAAATTGAGGTTTTAATTATATTAATATTATTTATTAAACTTTCTTATTTTTTTAATTATTTTCAAGAAAATATTAATTTGGGAATTTTATTAATATTATTATTTAAATAAATATTTCTTTCTTCTATTTATTTCAAGAAAATATTAGATGGATATGCTTTTAATTTTATAAAAGGCCTTTATTAAGGACAACCCTGAATTCAGTAAATACACCCCTCTGTTACACCACTGCTTTTAGTAAATACACCCCCTAATACACCTCCTCTTAAAAAGGGGTGTACTTATCAAAAGATTGTTTTTGTAGTAATCAAAATAGTAATACAACAAGAAAATTAGTAAATACACCCCAATACACTACCCTTTTTGAAAGTGGTGTATTTACCAAATTAGTGTGTGTCTTTAAGTAGGTCTATTTCAGCAAGTTTTCAAGACAACAACTTCCTCGTTTCGTAACACGTAGGCCTTTACAATAATTCAAGGGCCAACTTTTAATCAAATAATTTCGTATTAGGACTCTGTGCTAATCGGAATACGCACGAGGGATTCAACCATCTGTTTATACATCATTCACGGGACCCGGAGCAAACAGGTGGGTGATGATCTGTTAATCGATCTGCTTATAATACGTTGTGCTGGTATACTCTGAACTCGACCAAATAAATCTAAAACAACTAATCCAACATAAATGTATCCCTATAATATAAAATTTTGAATTACGTGATATACTTATATATGATACAACATGTCTATTGTTTTTTTTAAATCGAGCACCATTGCATGATAAAGGGCATTTTGTGAGCATGAATTTATTCAAGTACGAATTATGTGAACTCTCCCTACTTTTTGAAAAACCAGTTTTTATGAGAAAGAGAAAAGCTAATGATTAATAATAAATTTGGCCTCCGGGTGAGATACTCATTAGAGTTCCGGATGAGGTGGTCATTGATAATAAATTTGGCCTCCGGGTGAGATACTCATTAGAGTTCCGGATGAGGTGGTCATTAATAATAAATTTCGGCCTCCGGGTGAGTACTCATTAGAGTCCGGATGAGAGGTCACTAATCAATTAAATAGATTCTTTTATGAGGAATGATTTTTTGAGAAAGATTTACAATGTAGAAAATGATTTTGGCAGATTGGGCCGATACGTGAAAATGGTTTTGGGCTTTGCCCCTCAATGTGAATCAACTTGTGATTATATGATGTGAAATCTGCTATGCCCAAATAATTATTATGTGAGCTTGTCACTTCTGTGATATATGATGTTCGTATTTATATGTCAACTGTTTAAATAAATAAATTACTTTATTAATGAGTACAATCTTAGTATATTTCGGATTTACCAATCCCATGACGTTGCAAATCACCCATACGTGAGAATTCAAATCTCACGCCCCCTTTTTTTACAACCCTTGCAGATTATGATTTTGAGGAGCAAGGACAGTAATAGAGACGACACGGAGTTCCCCACTTAAATAAAATATTACTGTTAAATACTAAACTTTATATTCATATATATATATATATATATGTCTGAGGTACTTATTTAAATATTATACTCATTTCTTCCGCTGCATAAAATTCATCTCTGATTTTTGTTATCCCTTTTTATATCAAAAATTTTATAGTTCGGATTTTAGTTACAAGTGGCACCTCGAATCTGAGATATTTATGTGTTTTGGACTCGGGGCGTTACAAATGTGGACATAGGGAGAGTCTTGGAGAGTGGAATTCTTGAGAGGAGAGTTCTAAAGAGTAGAGTGGTCTATTGAATGGACGTACCAGAGGAAGGAGATACGTGCATGGGGATTGGGAAGATGGAAGCATGAGACTTTCGCTCACTCAAGTCCGATTGCATGGATAACTTCTATCGGTATCATAGGAGAATTTTAGTTTCGAGTATCTCATTTTGTTGTTTTATTGTCATGCTTAGTGGTTTGACTTTTTTTTTAGTTCTTGAAGATGTTGAACCCTGAATAATTTGTTATTCCTTTTATTGTTTTTTTGTTTTTCCTAATTATTATTTGATTTCCACGTTGTTTGTTTATATCCGATGCATGATCTCATGATTAATTTATTCGATTTGACCATATGAGTATGTTAATTATAAGTTTCTAGCTAAGTTACACTTTATAATCCGTAATTGTTATAATAGTGTAATTGAAGTAGCAACTAGAACAGAACACCACATGGACACCATAATCTAGATTGTATGAAACGATCGTATCGTATTCATAGTTTAGTTTGTCCTATTATTTTGGCTTGTTAATGCGTTCTAATAAATTGAACCTTAAAAACATGTTTGGGGTTGTTTATATGAATAGGTTAATTGGGGGTCGTACCTACTAATTAACTAAACTTAAGAAATAATTCGAACTAGTTTGGTCGTACCACTGATTTAGGGACAAGATTCGAATAAAATTAGGAGTCTCATTTACTTTTAATCGAATTAACTAAATTATTCAGGGGGATACAAATCCGAGAACTAGGTTTTTTCTCTTTATTGATTATCTTATTAATTTTCTCGCCTGCATATTAATTCGTAATAGGATTTAGAACAAACCAACAAATCCCCCCATTTTATAGTTCTGCTACACGAAACTTACTTAATAAAATTACAACTGTTCCTCGTGGGTTCGACCTTTGCTTACCCTACTACATTAGTAGACTAGATAAGATTAATTATTTTTGGGTGCCTACGATAGTACACCACATAGATCTGTAAGTATTTTGTTTTTTTTTTCCTTCAAATATCAAAATTTTCCCAAAAAAACCCAATCTGTATGTGGTAATTTTCTTATATGTTTTATAGTGTTGCATTTCTGGTGTGCATGTGTTGCATATTCTTTGTAATATATATGTGTATCTGTGTTTGGGTGTGTCTTTTCAATGTTTAAAGATGAACATGAGTTGTGTGTATTATAAATTATGTGATCTGAGTTTAATACTACTTTTCTGAATGTATATGTTTAATATTAATTTTCTTGATTTTTTGTTGTGAAAATTTGATTCTAATTTGATCTTTGGTTCAACTTGTGTAAAGAAAATATGTACTGTGTGCATTTTGGGGAAATAATAATTGTGTGTGTTCACACACACACGGTCTAATTGGGAGAAGATCTGAAGATGAAAATTTGAAGAAGAAGATCTGAAGATGAAGATTTGAAGAAGAGGAAGAAGGGCCTGTGCATTTTTTTTTTTGGCGCCATGTAATTATAGTTACAAATTTGAGAAGTTCATATTTTAAATATGTATATAATTTATAAGTTTTAAATAGCAAATTTATATGCAATTCAATTATTTTTATGATTTTCATTTTGTGCAAAATATTTAAATATTTTCACAGTGTTTTTGTATAAGGGAATTCATATTATTTGCTAAAATTTATTAAATAAAAATAGTTGAAAAGTTTTTAAAATTTTTGGCAATTTTTAAAAACAAAATAAAACCTGAAAAGTGGGTGAAAATGGACTAAAATTACATGTGCAAATTTTAATTTGCACAGCAGCACAGGGGATGAAAAGTAAAAAATGGGGGCCCAGATGAGACATATTAAAGCAACGAGTGTAGGGAGAAAAGGGGAGTGGGTTATAGGCTGCAACCTATAAAATGTGTAAGTTTTGTACCAAATTGCATTTTTGATATAAAGTAGAACTAAAAGCTAATAATGGCTTAGCTTTTGAACCTATATGTAAAACACCCTAAAACATATTCTCCACAATATTCCATAAATTTTATTTTTTAAACTCATCCCTCCAATAAAAATAAATATCATAAGATAGATGAATTCAATGAACTCGCCTCATCTAGAAGAAGCTTTTTAGAATTTTTCAATTAGAATGAAAATTTCTTTTTCCTTTTCATCTTTGGATATGTTGGATGAATGATTGTCTTTATGGTGATTACATCATTAGTGTTGTGCTCAAATTTTAAAAAATGGACAAAAGAAAATATTGTTGGTTGTGGCATGAGGGAATATTGGAGACATGATTATAAAAAAAATAAAAAGATAATCAAATGAAATAATAAATTTTTTTTTTATCTAGGAGGGCATATAATATTATGGATCATCTTTTATTTTTATTAACTTCTCTAGTTAGTCTATATTTATTTTTATTTCCATTATTATTAAGGAATCTTCAAATTAAGCGCCTTGTGTGATTGGATTTTTCGGTTGTTTGGTTAATCGCTAAATTGCATCGGCAAATAAGAGGTTGCCACTTATTCTGCACTGATAATGTGTTGCCTCGTGAAATTATCAATTTGTTTGGTTAACGGTCGATATTGTACCTTGCCGGTTACAATTAGTCCCCACATGGGTTTGTGAATGTGTACCGAAATAAAGTAAAATACAAATAAAGATCATTAATGATTATTAAACAACAATATATTGTAAGAGGAGGTGAGCTATAAAGAAGAATATATAGGCATTTTAATTTATCGATAAAAACAACTATATTATTAAGATGAAATGGTACAAGTCGTATCCATAGATTTACAAGAAATACAACTCCGCATCCTAACATTATTATATCAACGAAAATATAGAAAACATTTGAGTCTTTCTCAACAACCAACTCCAAATTTGTGTTTTGATTTTTTCAATTATTTTAGTGACTGAGACTATACTATTTTTTAACGCCCCGAACCCAATATATATTAATTATATTCAAGTTTTCTTTTAAAATGAGAAATAGAATTTTTAAGAAAGAAAAACCTTTTCTTTAATTTTATTCATATTTTTTCTAAGTAATTCCAAGGTTAACAAGTTTGTTTTTCCTTAAAAGACTTTTGTTAAGGACACAACAGAAATTAGTAAATACACCCACCTGTTACACTCCTACTTTCAGTAAATGCACCCCCCTGTTACACCACTGCTTTTAGTAAATACACCCCCTAATACACCCCCTCTTAAAAAGGGGTGTACTTATCAATTAGAAATCAATCTTTGAAAATCTTAGTTTTCAATAGTTTTCTAAAGACAACAATCTACTCAATCCTCGAGTTTCACACTCTTAAGCTTTTCAAATTCAAAAGTCAATCTTTTAATCGGAATACTCATTATTAGGATTCTGTACTTTTCGGAACACGCACGAAGGACTCGACTGTCTGCCTACCCAATATTCCCGGAACTCAGAACAATCAGGTGGGTGATGATCTGTTGATTGATCTGCTCATAATACGTTATGCTGGTATACTCTGAACTCGACTAAATCAATCTAAAACAATTAATCCAACATAAACGTAAACCCTATTATATAAGTGTGTGAACTATATGATATTATTATATATATACTTTATATGGATTGTTGTGTTTATCTAATTATATAAATCGTTTATGACTGCATGGTAATAAGGACATTTTGTGAGCATGAATCTTTTAAGTATGAATTATGTGTATTCTCCCCATGTTTAGAAATGATAGTTTTTGTGAGGAAAATGAAAGCTGGTAATTATTCTTGCGGAATGACGCGTACGGCCATGAGTGACAATAAGTCAGATTCATGGTCGCTGGTAATTATTTTGTGGAATGACACGTACGGCCATGAGTGATAATAGATCAGATTCATGGTCGCTGATATTATTTGTGGTGACCATGAGTGATAATAATTATTCAGATTCATGGTCACATGATTTGTTGGTGAGAAATGGTTTGGGGGAGATTCACAAAGTGTTGGAAATGATTTTGGCAGATTGGGCCGATACTTGAAAAATGACTTTGGGCTTTGCCGCTTACTGTGAATCAACTTGTGATATATCAATTATGTGAACGTGAAATCTGTTATGCCAATTAATTATTATGTGAGCTTGTTACTTCTGTGATATATGTTATTCATATTAATATGTCAACTGCTTAAATAAATTATATACTTTATCAATAAGTATAATTTAATATACTTCGGATTTACCAATCCCATGACGTTGCAAATCACCCATACGTGAGAATTCAATTCTCACGCCCCCTTTTCCCAACCCCTTGCAGATTATGATTTCGTGGAGCAAGGACAGTAATAAAGACGACACGGAGTTCCCCACTTAAATAAAACATTACTGTTGATACTATGTTTTATGTACACATATATGTGTGTAAGATACTTACTAAAATTATTCTATTCATTTCTTCCGCTGCATAAAACTCATCATCTCTCATTTCCGTTATATTTCCTTCAAAAATTTTATAGTTCGGACTTTTGATCACAATAACACTTCGAATTCGATATAATTAATATATATTGGGTTCGGGGCATTACAATTTTCTACACCTAATCATATACAAATAACTATGCATATATATTTTTTGCCGGAGAAAACAATGGCAACGAGCAATTAAATTTAGAATCACTCGGACCTGTATAAATTGATGGAAGTTTAAGTTATTTTAGGATTTCCATTCAAACTGCATAAAACTTATCACATTAGAAGAAGAGATGGCTGTTTGTTTCTTTATGAGAATCACAAAAAACGTACTACAAGTTGTCATTAGGATTGAGGATGCTCCATCTCTTCAGATTTGCTCTTGTTGGGATGTGGTCATGTAGGAGGCGCCAAGGCCCAAGCGTGAGCAATCACTTTCAGTGGGACGAGCTTATTTTGGACCAGTTTAAAATCCCTTCTCCTATTGCCGATAGGCTACACTTGTCTTTCTACTTGTCATTATTACCCTTGGTCAAGTAAGTGCAACTTGAAGCATGCTTCCATTTTCAAATATTTGCAATTGTTTCGGAATTTAGGTGGACATGTGAAGTCATGACTTTACGCCAACAAGATGTAAAGTCTTGGATGATAATAAAAGTGTGTGTTTGTTTTGGGATTTTAGTAGGGTGAGATTTTACTTTATGTCAAATTATGTGTAAAAGTAAAGTAGGATGTGTAAGAGAAAAGTAGGAAAGAGAGTGTAAGTGAGAAAAGTAGGAAAAAGAGTGTAAGTGAGAGAAAAGTAGGAAAGATGGTGTATGCGAGAGAAAATAGGTATTATAGGTGTGGATGAAGAATGAGATGTAAAAACGGGATGTTACATTTCTAACTAGAATGGGACGGGCCTAGTCCTTTCCGTGTGAATCCCAAAACAAACAAGCCTAAAAGTAAATTTGTCAGTGTCAAGACTCAAGAGTAAGAACAAGAGTATTAAGCATATTCAACTAACAAGTTAAAAAGTGAATGTCTCCACCTCCATTTTCAACACCAGATACTCTCCTCTCGCTCTCCATTCAAACCCACTCTAAGTAATTGCCGCTAAAAGAATCTATACTCTAAGTAATTGTCTAGCATCTTCATCCCGCGGTTACTTTCACACTTGTCTTATTTAGACGTCATGCAATTACTTTCACCCAAAAGTATGGAATAACTCATTCTCACAAAAATCAATAAAAACACAAAATTACCATTGTTTTATTCAATGTCACACTCACATATGAAAGAAAAATTCCCCAAAAAAATGCATCCTTCCAAATGTAAAAGAAAAAGTGAGACGGAGAGAGTATAAGATAGATCTCTCATAAAATTAGTTTAGGTTAAATTATCAATTAATTATATAAGCAACCTATCTAACATTAGAATCTCTCATATTATATAATTTTTGAGCAGATCTTGTATGAGACCGTGACATGAGACAATGAGAATGAATATAACTAAAACATTGACTCATTAATATTTTGATAAATGTAATATTAATTTGTATTGTGTCATAGAATGAAATGATCTCACACAAGATTTTATCTTAATTTTTAGGGGGAAAACAAACCTAAAAGGAAGAATGACGAAGCCGTAACATAACTAGTAAAAATAATCACTGCCCATTGCCCACTGCCCACTTCTTAACAATAATTGATTACTATTAAATGCTGTTTTCAAATCATGTGATTATAATTTATTAATTTGCTTAGGTTGCATGTCAACTGCCTTTACATCCAACCCACGTCTCACACGTGTCCATTAGCCGACACTTTAGCAGGAACCTTCTCTATATCACCTTAGCGCTACAACACTCTTTCTTCGCCCCACTTTAGATCCAACTCAATTTCTCACTGCTCCATTGATTTCAACCCCAGTTCGAAATTTCTAGCGACATTCAGCACTTAAGTAGCTGTTATCCCTTTTCCTTACCATGTAATTCTAGGGTTTAATCATCGAATTTGTGATGAATTGAGAAATTGAAGATGGGCGGTCAGTGGTACGAGCCAATGGGGAGAAGAGTTCCGAGAAGGGAGTGGCTAGGGTTCCAAATGTCAATGGGATTAATGGTGGGTGGAAATCACACCTCTTCCAGGTTTTGCACCCGCTAAATTGTGTGTTTACTTGCTTTCTCTTGAATTTATTGGAAATCTGATCTTTAGCTTTTGAGTTAATTACTGCTCTGTTATAGATCTGCTACTTTACTGTGCTTGAAAGATCTAGTATTAATCTGAAAAGAGAGATTTGAAAGGAAAAAATGAACTTCAAGTTCATAAAATGGCATCTGCTACGAGGGCCATTGGTGAAGCGTGTGGTACTGAGAGCATTTATGCTTTTATTGGCCGTAATTGTGGTTTCTATGATGCATATGGCCCGTGAGGTTAGGGTAGTTGAGCCGAAATTGTCGAATGTTGATGATTGCTCCCTTGATTTGAGCTCAAACCTTGAGTTTAACCTCACCGGAAACTTGAATTCCACGTCGAATTCTGCACTCCCCCTTTCTGGGGCTTCTCCGGTGTTGTGCAAAGAAAGTGAAAACTTAATTAACGTAGTTTTCAAAGTGTTGATGGAGAAGAACTTATTGCAATCAAATGCAAGAGCATTATGTGTTGGGGAGAGATCTGCATATGCTGTATTGGCATTGCGCCATTTGGGATTTTTCGATGTGTTAGGAGTTGAAAGGCACCCGTTTTTCTCCCTCTTCAAGAGGAGATTTGTGTACGAGCTCGATTTTGAGGATAATCATTTCGACTTTGTCTTCTCTGAAGATCTTGACAGGGTTTCGATCCCAGCTCTTCTAGTGCTGGAGATGGAGCGCGTTCTTCGTCCTGGTGGGACGGGAACTATGCTTGTGGGGTCTATCCCTGCCATATCCTTTTTGAAGAGCTCCGACGTTGTTCATGAATGTGGTGTTGGATCCTTTAAGCTGGTTGTGTTTAAGAAAAAACCTGAAAGCTTTGCTTCTTTTGAGCATTTTCAACTTCCAGCTAACTGCCCTTCTTTCAATAATAACAAACCATACATGAAACAAATCGAACCCCTCACTTATAAAGTCTCAAGCCAGTTCGAGCCACACATTGCTTACCTACCTGACTCAATGAACATTTCCTCAAGAAACAAATTGTTATACATAAACCTTGGGGCTGGGGAATTTGCAAAAGCAAGCCTTGATAACATGTTGAAGCCCTATTATTCGAACCACCATCCATCTTTCGAGGTGTTCATTATTGATCACAGGCCTTCTGTCCTTTCATCCTATGTAACCAATCCTGGTTTCAACTTCGTCTATCATCCAGCACTTGGTGGAGATACTGTTCCGGCAGATATCACCTCCGATGAATTTCTGAGTGCACCAATGGATGACGAAGGCTTCGACTTTGTTCGTTGGTTTAAGGAAACAGTTTCTGATGGTGATTTCGTTGTCCTTATGATGAAAGCAAAGCTGGAGGAGCTGAAGATTCTTGTTGAACTATTTAAGAGTGGAGCGATATGCCACGTGGATGAGCTCTTTCTCCGATGTCCGGATTGCACCAACCTTCTGAAAAGTCTGAGGAACAGCGGGGTCTACGTGCATCAGTGGGTTGGGAATTGAGTGTTGATTGAGTCTAGTTATGTTATGTTGGAATAATAATGAGTAGAGGTAGCGGATTCAGCTTATGATCTGCACTATTTTACTCTATGAAGTGGTTGAATTTGTGTTGTATATTGAATGGTTTGTAGTTTCCTCTGCTGGGTTGTAGAGGAAGGTATGGTGTGATAACCATTCAGCTTTGTTTATTGTGGTTTTAGTGCTTTTACTACGACTTGTTGAGCACTTTGTAATTTCTACTGCACATGGATTGTGGAAGAAATTATGCTATCATAAGTATTGAACTTTGTTTATTGGGGTTCACCTTTTTCGTATTTGCATTGTTTCTCTGCGAAACGCCACCATATGCTGCATGTCAAATTCGGTTTTAAATTAAGTGTATTTTTTCCCTATTTTCCCACCAATATTCCTTGCACATTATTCTTTTTGACTGAAAATATGGGAGTAGATATAGAAAGAGCAAGATGGAATGCAAATGATAAGGAAATGAGTAGTTGAGGGGTATATAATAAAATAAAGAATACCTGAGATTTTGTGATGAGCTCTACCTCTTAATATAAGCTCATGTATTTCCTTCCTGTAAGAAGACCTTTACAACAGGGGTGGTCATTCGGTCCAAATGGTCGGTTCGGTCCAAAAACTGGATCAAACCGAAATACCCGAAATTTTAATTCTATGGACTGA
Organism: Ballota nigra; assembly: GCA_947034835.1. Lineage (NCBI taxonomy): Eukaryota > Viridiplantae > Streptophyta > Magnoliopsida > Lamiales > Lamiaceae > Ballota > Ballota nigra. The sequence goes on along the minus strand of OX344724.1, from coordinate 74,287,010 downwards.
ACCGAACCGAACCGAATTAGGGATAGGACCGAACCGGTCCGAATCGAATTTTTTCGGTTCGGTCCATTAGGGTCAATTCGGTCCAAAATACCATTTTATATAAAAAAACATGTATTTCAATCTAATAAATACTATGCATTATAAATATCATTAAATCTAATTCAATACCAACAATTTAAATAGATACTCATACAATACGAAATATAGAGTTGAATGTTAATATTTAAACGAATACAACATAATTTAGTTCAATAAAAATCTTCAACACACAAATCACACAATATTAATTTAAATATAAAATCACTTCATTCATGGCTTCAATCCTCCATTAATATAATTTTTTTTTTTATCAAATTACAAACAAAAGGTTTAAACTATAAAGATTCGGTCAATTCAGTTTTTATTTTATACAAATATTCGGTCCATTCGGTTTGTATACAAATCACTTAATTCATTCAATCATGACTACTAGTCCGTACACAAATTTTTTATTTATTATATATATATATATATATATATATATATATATATATTATTTAATTATAAAATTCGGTCCATCCGGTTTTAAAATTTTAGGACCGAACTGAACGGACCGAATTTTTTAAAATTTTGGACCGAAAACCGAACCTAATTTTTTTGAACCGAACCGAACCGAACGGACCGGATTTTATCAGTTCCGTTCGGTTTTTCGATTTTCTGCTCACCCCAATTTACAAGTATAACTTTGGGTCATTGCTCGGCATAATTCTTTTTGAAAAGTGAATTTGCGGAAATGAAAGAAAGTGAGGTTTTAAAGAATAAAATATTGGTTTATTTGATATTATTTGTAGGGGTGGGCATCGGGTCGGGTTATGCGGGTTCGGATTTTTCGGTTCGGGTACCCGAAATTTCGGGTTGGAAATTACATTATCCGAACCCGACCCAAATTTTTTGGGTTACCCGAAATTCGGGTTATCCGATTTTTCGGGTACCCAATGCGGGTAACCCGAATTTTTTTGTTCTTTTTTCCTGTTTAAACGTTCAAACATAATATACTACCTCACAAAGTCATTTCATTCATCAAACATAACAAATGATCCTATTTCACCAAACAATAACATAAACAACTTTAAAAAGTTACTAAATAGGTTTTCAATACCAATTACCAAAGTCGAGCAAATACAACTAAAAAAGTGAATATTTCATACTTAATACAAATAGTCTATTAAACATCAACTCCAACTAAAATTGTAGCAAACTTCTTTCTTCACTCATCGAGGCATCAAGGCATGAATGAACGAGCAAACATAACAACACTTGAACTCATCCTCCACTCATCAAATATTGAAATTGCAACCATGAAACACCAATACTTGATAATTGATAATTAGAATATTTGATAAGATTTACTTTTAAATTATTATTTAGTATATAAATTGACCGATTCAAATTTCTATAAATATATAAATTAACATTAACATTTGATCTCATTATAATATATAAATTGCATGTTTTTTGAAATTATTATAATTAACATAAATAAATATATTAAATTATATGTGTAATTTCGGGTAGAGATGCTCACGGTTCCAGAACCGCCGGTTCCGGTTCCGAACCGGCGGTTCCAAAGGTTCAATATGCGGAACCGGAACCGAACCGTGGTAAAACCGGTTTCGGTTCGGTTCCCGAACCGGCGGTTCCGGTTCCGAACCGCCGGTTCCGGCGGTTTTTCTATTTTTTTTTTGTTTTTTTTTTGTTTTTAATTGTATTTTTTGAGTTTTTAATCTAAATGTAGATGACATATTAAATGGAAAAAGATTTCATTAGTAATTGAACTATTACAAATTAGTAATTCTAATTTAAAATAAGTGTCTAATAATATTATTACAAACTAATTGAAATATTACAAATTTACAAATTAAATATTGAACTATTCCAAATTACTAATTACAAGTTTACAACTTAAAATTTTAAATTATACAAAATAAATTTGGGGTGAGGGGTTAAAGAAATTGGACTTGAACTTAATTTTAAGAAATAAACTTAAAAATTCTAAGTTTGAGATTCAAAATTAAGAAATGAACTCAAAATTCTAAGTGTTTTTTTTAGTTTATTTAGGGGTTTTACTTGTATTTTTTTGTTTCTTAATCTAAATGTAGATGACAAATTTTCATTAGTAATTGAACTATTACAAAATAATTGAACTATTACAAATTAATAATTCTAATTTAAAATAAGTGTCTAATATCTATTATTAAAAACTAATTGAAATATTAGAAATTTACAAATTAAACATTGAACTATTCCAAATTACTAATTACAAGTTTACAACTTAAAATCTTAAATTATAAAAAATAAATTTGGGGTGAGGGGTTAAAGAAATTGGACTTGAACTTAATTTTAAGAAATAAACTTAGAAATTCTAAGTTTGAGACTCAAAATTCTAAGTGTTCTTTTTAGTTTATTTAGGGGTTTTACTTGTATTTTTTGGTTTCTTAATCTAAATGTGGATGACAAATTAAATGGAAAAACGATTTCATTAGTAATTGAACTATTACAAATTTGTAATTAAACTATTACAAAATAATTGAACTATTATAAATTAGTAATTCTAATTTAAAAAAGTATCTAATGTCTTTTATTACAAACTAATTGAAATATTACAAATTTACATATTAAATATTGAACTATTTCAAATTACTAATACTAATTTACAACTTAAAATCTTAAATTATACAAAATAAAATTTGGAGAGGGGGGGGAGAGGTTAAAGAAATTGGACTTGTGCTTATTTTAATAAATAAACTTAAAAATTCTAAGTTTACAACTCAAAATATAAAAAAAACTAAAAAATTTAAGTGTGGAACCGCCTAGGAACCGGCGGTTCCGGTTCGAACCGGCGGTTTCGGTTTCGATTTTTCCGGAACCGGAACCGAACCGTGTTATTTCCGGTTTCGGTTCGGTTCCGGAACCGAAACCGTAGAACCGTGGAACCGGCGGTTCCGGTTATTTTTGAGCATGTCTAATTTCGGGTAACCCGATCGGATTTTTTGGGTAGACATTTAATACCCGAACCCGAATCCGATTATATATATCGGGTTCGGGTAACCCGAAATTCGGGTTTTATAATTAAAAAATCCGAACCGATCGGGTTTTTTTTTTTTTGGATTCGGATCGGGTACCCGAAACCCGAAACCGAATGCCCACCCCTAATTATTTGTAAAAGAATATAAAGCACGGGGCTTTATTAAATATTAGAATAACAACCTTTTTTTTATATAGGAATACCAAGCATTTATGATGTACATTAAAATGGTAGAAATGATAACTGGGTAAAGAAGAGGAGAACAAATGTATATATATATCTTTATATTTATATGGTACAAAGAATAGTAAAAATGAATTTGAATGAACAATCTGTAATGCCTATGGACATATCTGTAGTCCAAATTAATCCAACGGCAGAAAGTTATCTGATCTGCGATTGATCTTCCACTTGCTCTGTAATCATGTTGATGATATAGGGATGTGATCAACAATTAGTGAAACCAAATTGTTTTTAGTCTCGGAATTTGGATTAACACCAAATCCATCTCCATAGTTGAGGTAGAAGCAGAGAGACATTCGGACAAGATTCAATGCCGTTACACCAAAACTCCTCAAGGGCTTCTCTGCCAATAATATCTCTTTGTTCATCTTCTTCCACAACTCGTATATCAGATTCCTTATGTACACCCGAGCTTCCTCTTCAGAACACCCCGTTTCGTGCATGTAACATTGAATTGACTTCGGAACATCCCCTCTCTTGATTTCCTCCTGTGTAACATCCACCAATTTAAAGGTAAGTATCATTACATGAAGCGTACGTGGCTAAATATTTTTTTACTGAAAACAAGCAAATACTTTTATACACCAGTTGCATGACTGTGTAAAGGTTTTGTCTTACAAGAAACAAATAAAAGCTAATAAGCATTGCATGTGTATGATGCTAGTTTAATTTCTTACCGATGAAGTTCCAAAGTCATCTGCAAGACGGAAAACCATGGACGGCCAACGAATGATACCAGGATATTGTTCTAAAATCTGCACATCCTCCTTGTTTATGTTGTTTGTGAGGCAAAAGTAACCATACATTAGAACAATAGGACCTGAAATCGAAATCCAGCCGTTATTCAGGTACTCGTTCGTTTTGGGATAGTATCCACTGTGATACCATCTTGCTTCTATGATGTAAGTTTGGCACAACTCTATCCACAATCTCCTCAGGTTTGAGATACAGTTGAAGCCTTGTTCTTTGAGAACGTGATACGCCAATTCATTGACGAAGTTGTTGAGATCAAGGAAACAAATTTGCATGTATAGGGGAAGACTATCCAATTCATTGATGTCCCACCTGATCAATGTTACAAAATTAGGATCCAATTAATATTCAGTTATTCTTAGTAATACGTAAAATTATTTACACCAACCTTTGTATGATCTTGGTGAACAATTCGATTTCCTCCAAGGTGCCATATACGTCGTATATGTCATCTATTACGGACACCATTCCAGCAACTTTAGTCATGATCTCCCTCGTGTATCCAAATTCGGGCTCGGGAGTAAATCCCACAGCCCATAAGAAACTCTCAGCCATTCGGTCCCTGGCGAAGGTCAACTTTTCTCCTAGGCCACTTCTCGTATGCCCGCGTGATATGCGTTTCATATCGTCTTGATAACTTGCTTGGGCAATGCTGTAATACAACTTAGCAAATTCCAGCAAAGTAGGGCTCGCATCGGGTCTACCCTCGTAGACGTTTATGAACCATTTTGCTTGGAGTTTGGGCACTCTCCAGTGCAGCGGAATCTCCAAAGCATGCCTGATTTGATCGGCTAAGCTCCGGTCGACTGTCGTGAATTGCTCGAGCTTCCTCGTGAGCTTACGGGTAGAGAAATCTTTTGCAGAGTCCAAAATGGGTTCACCCTCCATGGATAAAAAGGAAGCTTCGTATAGAGAAACAAGTCCCTTCACATCATCACCCAAGCTCGCATCGAAATTCCCCAACTCGTCAGTGAAACAGCTGAAAACCTCTGCAATTAATATCGATCATGAAATTGAACTTAAGTTAATTAACAGATATAGAAAATAAAAATTTCTGAATTATAATTAAAATGGTGGTATATATATGGACCTTGAGTGACATGGTAGCCATGTTGTCTAAGCAGCCTAAATTTGAGGGCAGTTGCATGCAAATCCTTTTTCATGCTTTTATTATCAGCTGCATAAATTCTGTCCAGTAAAATTTGTACGGAATCATGGAAGTAGTGAGACACATCAAGCCTTTGCAAATCATCAATAAGTTGGAGCTGGCCTAACACATCTGTGCTTCCTTCAATTATTATTTTCACATCATCTCTCAGCTTCTCAAATTTCTCTACGTACTCAATACCCTGCAATATATATGTCCAATAAATCAATGATCAATAACGATTAAATTGGTGTGACATCTTATATCGACTATAACTCTAATAATAATTATATGTATATATGTTACCCCGTAAGGAGTGGTGAGACGCTGAATGTAATTGGTATCCCAGGAGCTCTTTCCATAGTTCCCTGATCTCCTAATTTCCTCCATCATCATATTTAATTGATTGGAATGCTTCGATATTGATCAAGCTCAAGATTCTATAATAGAAAGATAGTGAACTATGAATATAATGAGCAATCTGAGAGATGTGTTATATAGCAGGCAGAACACCATTTCCAGTCACCTTCCCTCAGTACTCACAACCTCTTTTTTTATTCTAATAGTTTAATTAGTTATTTTTGAAATGTGCTAATCCTGTAAAACGGTCAACAGAAGTGGTCTTAAATTTATTTATTTATTTATTATCGTATCTGCATATATAATTAGCAAAGTTTGATCGGAAAATCAAGGAAGCTGATGGAAATAGACTAAAAATAGGAGTCAAGATTGGCTTGTGTTGACTATATTAAGGAATAAACAATAACTGTAGAAATATCCACACTTAATCATTTGCCACAGGTGCATGCGGTGAAGGAAGTTGGTTTATGAGAATCAAATTCCAACATTTCAAAATCCTAAATTTCAAGTATTTTATTAATTAGATGATGAAAATTTTATTTAAAAAGTACTTTTAGGATATATCCGTATATTCTAATTCAGCTAGTATGTCGATATATTGTATTACAATTAATTTTATTAATGCGTGTGTAACTGGTCAAGTTAGATCTTACTGTCATGTTAATTTAAAGTTTTATTGTAACAGTGAAAAATAATAATTTGTTTTCTCCAAAATTATTCAAGTTACATTTTTTTTTTAGGTAAGAATTATTTGATTGCATTTTTTCTGATTTGGTAATTTCTTTAATTTTCTTTCTGGGGCTTCTCCTATATGTTGTGGAAAGGAAAAATTAACTATGTTTTCCAAGTGTTGATGGAGACGAACTTCTTGCAATCAAATGCAAGAACATTATGTAACTTAGATTATGCCCAATTTTAGTCCTATATTTTGTTACTCTTCTGTGCCGTAATTATTTGTACACTTATTTTATTCTTCCATTTTATATACTCCAAAAAAGAAAATATTGATTTGTGAATATACTTACAAATATATATATCAATTATCAATATGTCACTGCTTTACTTAAAAAAAAGAATTTTTCTTAAAATGTGTACCCAGTTTAATGCGCATAAAATCTAGGGACGGAAGTATAGCTTTTTTTTTTTTTTTTTTTTTAATGAAACAGTTACTGATCGAGATTTTATTGTCCTTATGATGAAAGCAAGCTGGTGGAGTTGAAGATCCTTGTTGAGCTATTTAAGAGTGGCCGGGACCAAATGTCACGTGGATTATAAGTCTTCCCCTGTTATTTGTATTCTACGTGCATCAGTGGGTTGGAAATTGGAGTATCGATCGAGTCTAGTTTATGTGATGGTTTAAGGTAAATATTATGTGAACATTGTTAAACATGCACTACTTAAGCTCTATTTGATAGGAGTTGCAAGATAAAGGGGTATAATGTTATGAAATGCATGTGAGACATGTGTTCTATCATGGATGTATTAAAATATGTAATATTTTAATATGTTGATTGGTAAATTGTAATGATTCATGAGATAAGCATTTTAGGCATGTTGATATCTTTACCAGTCATAACAAAATTCTAAAGGGATTGAGGTGAGATTATTTATTATGGAAATATATTTTGAAAAGCCGAAGTGCGTGTGTGTGGTGTTTTTAAGAGTTGTGTTAACTAAAATGTTGACAATATGCGCAACAACACAAGACGGTTACGAGCAGCTATGAACATATCTAAGTAGTTCTAAGCAGCGGAAGATTAAAACACCTTGCAAACGGAATTCAAAATTTATCATAGACTTAAATAAAGTCTATGATGCCTCATGGCGAAAAGCTTCACTATAACCATGCAGTGATACAAACAAAGATCTAACATAAGATCTCAAAGTGAGGGTAAGGTGATAATACACCGCCTAAACAGATCTACGATGACTAGAAAACTGATCACACTCAGACCCTAATCTAGTCTATTTTCGATCCCAATACTGATAGGAGCGTTGCAGCGCTCGACCAGCACAAAAGATAATAGTAACTACCCTTCTACACTAGATGTACTTGAACACTCGATAGCGTAGCTCTTGGTTACTACTTCCTGGCTTGTTTCCCCTAATTTCCTTCTACGGATCTCTTCTGGTATTTATAGATGCAGAATCAACCGGAAGTTACAATTACTAGATCAGTTTGGAATAACCTAGAAACAATTTCCCCCACTAACTCCATGATTACGAATAACCGCCCATGATGTATTTGATCTCCTCACTTTATAGCCGCAGCCGCATGACCTGGAACATTCTAGGACTTCATCCTGCGAACACAACATAGAACAAAAGTGTTAGTGTTAGGAGAAAGGGCAAATTCAGTAATGTTATCCAAAATGTTGTCTAAACATTTTTGATAACACTGGCATAACATTAATAATCTCCCCCAATTTGGCCTTTCTACTACAACACACCTGATGAAAATCTCAGTACTATGTGTGCAATAGACAATGACAAATGAAAGTAAAAAATGCCAAAAGATCAGGATTTTAACTAAGCACAAATCATGCTTAGCCTAAACATAATAAAAAAATAAGCAAGCTGTTCTTAAAATAAGACAACAACAACAAAACATAATCATTGTTCAGAGCCTTTTGTACGAGAAACAGACACAAACAATAAACTATGTTCAAACAACTATTGTTCAGAGCAATGGTAAGAACTTAAACTAATAATTCTAAACAATAGAAAAACTAATAGAGCTAGATAGAGTTATCAAAGCTAATCCTAGCTACAAATCTAACAGAGCTAGAAAGCTAACAGAGGCTTAGCTAGCTATAAAAACTAACAAGAGCTATTACAATAAAGGAAAATGTAAAACAAGATGGGAAATGATTGGGTTGTAGGATATCAACAGCTGCATCTTCAATAAATCTGCACAGACTCCCCCATACTTGAATCTTCCCCTATCTTCAAGCTCTAAATTGACCTTCAAAGGTCACCATACAATGTATCCACATCTGGATCACCATCTTCATTCCTTGGTCCAGCATCAGCAGCAATATTGTCTTCACATCATCACCAGCATCTTCACCTTGATTAGAACCTCCATGGCCAGATGGTCCAGCAACATCTTCAGGTCTTTGTGGAGCATTTTCATCAGCTACTCCCCCTGTTGGAGTAGAAAGCAAGAATCTCCAAAAGTTTCTTTTTTGTTCCATCTTGGAAAGAGTTCTCTTTAAGTCTTCAATAGTCTTGTCCAAATCTGCAATTTGATTATAGATATATGGAGCAGATAAGGTAACAGAAGAAACAAATTACCCATCAACATTGATGTTGGCAGGTATGTTGATAACATTGGGGTCAACACTCCCTCTGTTTCGAGTAGACTGTTGTTCTGGTTCAGCTTCAGGCATTGGTTCATCAACTCTTGGTCCTGGAAGGGGTAAATCAATCACTTTGTTGTTGTCAATCAACAACTGATGGTTGATTCCAAGAGCAGGTGCATAGCTACTGATTACTTCATCATCAGCTCTTTCAAACTCTTTGTCTTGCAGCAATTGGTGAATCAAACAAGGATACGTCAATAAACCTCTTCCACTAATTTCTCCAGCATACCTCAACATGTTGTTAAATATAGTCTGACCTAAATCAAACTCATTTAGCTCACCTATCTTATAGAGAAGGATAACTTGTTCTTCAGTCAAACATGTTGAATTGGTTGTAGGCAGCCAATTATGGATCACCAATCTATGCAGTGCAGAGTATAAACTTGTCAATCTAGATGTCAAAATACTCTTTGCCCAGATTCTGACTTTACCACCAATGATCACAAAAATCACAACATTTAAATCAGTAACAGACCTTTCCTCCATGTTCCTTGTTCTTAGAATGACGTTGATTACCGTAGGATTAACCATAATCCTATTACCTCTAAACCTTACATTCTCATAGTTCTCAGAATTCACTCTACCAAGATTCCTATGCAAGTTAGCATAAAATTCATACACCCAATCAACATAGTATGGTGTAGCAAACTGTAGTGCATGCATAAGGTGTCTCTCAGTAATGAATGGAATCAGATTCATGGCTTCAAACTCAGGTACCCTAATGACTCTTTCACTAACAATCACTCTAGTTCTAATAGTAGTGTACCTAGAACTAGTCATGTCATTATATGTCTCATCATCAGTCTCAGAGTCAGAGTATACCTCTTCAGGTTCAACAACTTCTTCTTCATATTCTGATGTTGTCTCAGGTGAGGCAACATTTTCGGCAACATGAGTAGGATCACTTCTTCTTTTGCTTCTGATTTCTCTCCTGGCAGTAGAAGGATCATGTTTGTGCTTTGTCCTTCCTTCAGTCCTGTTAGCAAAGAAATCTTTGAGTGGGGTCTCCATGTCAACATCTTCTTCAGATGACATCTCCTTCATCACAGTATCAGCTTCAACTTCAGCTTCCACATCTTGAGCAACTTCTTCTTGATGTTCACTTTCCTCCTTCTCAGATTCAGACACATGAACAGGCTTTGAGCTTGTTCCATCATCCCTTGGCTGCTTTCTCCTGGACTCAGAATAGTCCACCTTCTTTCCCATAGTCCTAAAAGACATCCTCCTTTTGCCACCATACCTTGTGAAAGGTTTTGGATCATTTTTCTTCTTCTTTCCTTTGGCAGCAAGGTTCTGTAATTTCTTGGCCAATCCACCATCAGAGTCAGATGACTCTTTATCAAGATCAGAATCAGTTTCACCTTCCTCAGGATTAGAAGGATCAACAGGTTCCTTTCCTTTTCCAGTTTTCTCCTCTCCAGCTTTTCTCATATCAACTCTCCATTTCTCAGCTTTCTCCTTAATATAAGCAAACTGGTTCAAGTTAACATCCCTACCACCAATAGTAATTCTCTGCCTTGAAGAGAATCGAACCATATTTTCATAGGTTTGAATGATGTCCAGAACAGTTGCATTTGCATCCAGTTCAACATGCAAAAGAAAGTCTTCATCTAGTAACAGTGTTGGGTTAACACTTCCAGCAACATTAGAGGTTTCAACAGGTTTTGGTGAGTTTTGAGTGGGGTTAGGTTCAACTACAGGTTCAACAACAGGTGTAGGTTCATCTGTTGCCATTGGAGTTGAAATTTCAGTAGTTTTAGAGTTTTCAGAAGGAATTTCTGGAATAGGGGTTTCAGAAATAGGATTTTCAGTGGGAATTTGTGAAGGATTTGAAGGCTCACCACTTGATTCTGGCATGTACTTAGATAAGTCAACTGGTACAGACCCAATAGTGATCGTGGGAGGCACAGGTGTGCTACCAACACCGCGTACAATTCACTCGATCACCTCTGTGGTTGTGGATTCAGGGAGAACGATAGCGAGTGGAATGGGCTGTTGTGTTGGCGTAGATGACACAACACTTTGGTCGATATTGAAAGATTCATTTCCAGTAGCCATTGAAGCAAGTAGATTGAGAGGATTTTTGGAGGTTGTGGATGTGTTTGGAGAGTTTGATTTGCTTGAGCTTTGTGAATTCGAAAAGGTTTGAGTGTTAGACATTATACCTGCAGGAATATAATGCACCCAATTAAAATAACATTAAATTCCAATCACATAAGCAAGAACGAAACCGAAACAAATACATATGCAATAATATTCTAACCGAAATACCTTTTAATTAACTCTGTGCTTAATCACTAAATTAATTTAAGCTCTATGTATGATAAACACATAATTTAATTCGATATTTATAGTGTAAAAAGCAGTTAATTGAAACACATCAAGTAGAAGTGGAAATCGTGGGTTATGGAGAGAGATATCCGATGGTTAATGTTGAGAGAGGTGTGGAACGTGGGTTGTGTTGTGGAGAATATGGGATGATTAACTGAATAATTAAATAATTAATAACTACCTTAATTATAAATACTGTAATTAATCTAAAATTAAGAAATAACAGTGTAATTATCACATTAATATTCTAGAATCTACCATTTTTCGAATCTTAAGCAAATATGCATGAGAAAATTTGAACATTCGAACCAACACAGTGATAACAAAAATGATGGCACACACACACACCTCAACACACTTATAAATTTTAACTTTTCAAGTACAAAATCACTTGATCATATTGATCCACCTTTTTGAAAGAGTACATCGTAGTTGTCAGCTCCGTGTCCCATAGCTACTCAGTGGATTATGACCATATTGAATTAATTACTATTGGTCCCACTAGTCAGTATTAAAGAATATGCGGAAGCTAGAATATTAATCTTTTGTAAAAATCTTTTAAGAGATCACAATAAGAAAAATAACAAACTGGAAAGCAGTAAATAAGACTGGATGTATAGTGGTTCGGATATAACGATCCTACGTCCACTCTCCCTTTTGCAAGGGGCCTTACTAACCAACCAACTTACTCACAACCACTGAAATTATCTAGTACCAGCACCTTGTTACACACTTTAGATCTAACTTTGATCTAAAGTACAGTCTACTCCAACCTTATCTATCAAGATGAACATGTTGAGTATAATCCAACTATAAAACTCCTTAAGAGTAGATATGAATTAAAAACTCATAAGAGTGCTAATTGTTTGTGAATACTAAAGCTTGAGTATGATCTTCGTGCGCATAACTAGAGTTTTTCTTCATACTGACACTCTTGTATTTATAGAGATGATTAGGGTTTAGCCGTTGGAGAGCTAATCTAATTAGATCTTTATTTAAGGAAGCTTCAATTAATCAATTCTCTAATTGATTGATTGGGTTGGTGAGATCATTGGATTGATTTCTTCAAAGACTTCCCAATCCGATCATGGTTGACTTCATTTGAATTACCAACGGTCAAATGCTTCCATTTCACAACTCTGATTCTTCCAGAGTAGGTTGAACCAGACACTAGATAACCCAGAGGTCCTCTGGTCCAGAGTCGGTTACTAACCAGATTATCCTATAGAATCTGGAGATGATTCTGATCATCTTTTGTTTCACTAGACTCGTCTGGTCTGGGGAAAGGTCTTCTGCCTTTGGTCTGAACTACTCTGATGAAGTCTTCTGGTGGAGTCCTCTGGTGAAGTCTTCTGGTCTGACAGTTCCCCCTAGACTAAGTCCTAATCTATTTCCTCATCTGGCTAACAAGTCCAGATGGTCCTATTACATCTTCTGGTTTGTTTAACTCATCAAAACTAAGAACATTTTTCCTAACAATTTCCCCCTTTTTGATGAAGTTAAAACAATAACTAGAACTGATAAAAAACAAAATAAGCAAGAAAAACACTTAAGATAAGACCTTAGAATAGATCTTATCTGGCAAACAATGAGACAACAAGAAGTTATCTTGAGACAGAAGAGATATGATATTTCATTAATAATAAGAACATATGAGATTACAGATTACAAGACAATTCCTATCTAAGCATATCTTCTGTTTTCCTTTGGCACAAGGAACCAATCCAGAAAGCGGTCTTGAACAGCCTTGAGATCTGAAGAGTTTGCGGAAATGAAGTTCACCAACACTTTGGTCTTGTAAAATTTCTTGAGCTTTATCCAGTCAATCTGGTCCCCAATCATCGGAGTGTTGAGATAGTGAAACTCAGGGGCAGTAACTTCCAGATTAAACTTAATGGTGTTGATGGGCGAACAATTATTGTACGAACAGACATCAGGGACTTAACAAATAAAATCAAGGTTGGGGTGCACAAACCAATCAAAGTGATGTATAAAATAACGAACAACTCCGTCGACGAACAACTCCATCGATGAACAACAGGTTTTAAGACTCGAAACCAGCTATAAACATTTCGACATATCACAGATGACGAACAACATTATTAAAAGGTAGTACATCCACCAGCCTAAGAGGTGTATGACGACGAACAAAGAACCGAGATTCCTAAATCAATCTTCATAAGACGTACGAGCGAACAACTTCTGAGCCATAACCTCAAAAGGCGAACAACTTTTATCAAAAGACCACTATGGACCAGTTAAACCGACCTGGGCGAACAACAATAAGTCCGGGATAAGACCAAAGAAGACTTTGTAACTAAGATTCAACTTAGATAAGGTCAAACAAGGTCAAAGGACACTTGTCTAGCATGCAAGCTAGGAAGTTCAAGAGTCTTGGACACCTCATGCTTGCTAGTCTCTATAAATAGTTGTTCTCCAGCTAAGAAATATAAGTTCAAATTCATAAACACTCCAAATACACACACTCATACACCTAAACATACACGCATACGAAATAAATACGAATTCAACTCTCATATTTACGATTTTATAAACCGAACTATCGAATTTACCATTTGCGATGGTAATCAATCATACGTTCTTGTTTGGTGATTCTAAATTCGGTTTAAAATAGCTACTAATCCTCACGATTAGAACCGATCACCAATAATTTGGCGCTAGAATGAGGGTTCGAACCTTCGATTAAGTGTGATTAGTCAAGAACTTCAAGTTCGAAAACTTAAAGATTTGAAGAAGTCCTCAAGAAATTCTTGAAGATTCAAATAAAAGTGTTCTTGGTGTTCTTCAATATTAAATTTGAAGACTCAAAGATTGAGAAGATATTTTAAATCAGGATGCCTCAATCCAAAGAAACACAAGTTTCACATCAATCAAGGAGAGCTTCTCCCACTCGAGTTTCGTCAGTTGGCCACCAAGATCGTGAGCGTAGACATGCGAATAGATCAAGACTCACGACCATAGACCATAACCTTCCACCAGAATTGGAGGCTTTGGTGAGCAACCCTAATGAATTGGCTAAAACCATTGCTGCTCTCCAAACTATCTAGAGACAGCAAGAACAAAATAGACCTTCAAAGGCAAGGTCTAAAACTAAACCATTAGAAGTTGTAAGAGCCAGGTCAAATAGAGGCGAACAACATGAGGTGAACAGTGCCCAAGCCCGGCGGGATAAAGGCAAAGCCAAAGTGGCCAACCAAACAGAGGGTCAGGCTGAGTCTGCCCACGAACGAACAACAATGTCCAGTCATGGAACAACTCGGTCCAGTGCACAGGACAGACTTGGCCAACCCCAAATCCAGAAAGAAGCTGTTCGCCAGGGAGCAGGAGATGGGCGAGCAACATTTGAGCAGCCTCGCCCATCAGTTCATGAAAGGCTGTCCCAGTCTGCTTTCAGACGCCTAGGGCCAAATACGGCGAGCAACCCTAGGAAACAGCTCCAGGATATGCCCGCTCCGAGTGAGGGACTGCGACGAGCAGAAATGCCTGTGCCTTCGCTCGTCGAACAGCCTCCAAGCCAGGGGGCATCTTTGGATGAGCTGTCGAGCCTGAGAAGGGCTGTGGAGAGCATGCAGGGGCAATTGGACCAACAAAGAGGGATGGGGACGACCAGCGTTGATGATCTTGATCCAAATCAAATGTTTAGTGGCTGTTTTAACCATAAAAGATCATCAAACAAGAAATAAATCAAAGATTAAAGCTAGATTTCTACAAGGAAATGTTAGGGAGAAAATTTGCAAGAGTTTGACTTTGTTTTGAATAATTGAACCTATTTTTATTATCCCATGAAGGGGTATTTATAGTGGTACAAGCAAGTAGGAGGTGTCACCTTCTTAATCATCTTCATTTACATCATGACAAGTGTTAAGACACTTGTTATCTCCTTAAGATATTACATCTTTATACAATGACAAGTGTTAAAACACTTGTTTGTTCCTAATGTAATGCCTAATTATTGGGACTTCTGATGATCTTTCGAGGTACCCTCTTGCTCGCCTGTTCGCCTCTTGTTAATTCTCTTTGCTCCTTCTTAGCCCAGTTGGTCACCTCTCTTTTTATGCTCACATGACCTGCTGCTCGCCTCCTCTGATCTGGTCCCTTGAATCAGCTGCTCGCCTCCTAGGGCCTTTCTTCCCTGTTGTTCGTCCTTTTTAGTTTTTTTTTTTATTTTTTAATGACTTCTTAATCTTATTTTAATATTTTTATCTTAATCATGTTGCTCGGTTGTTCGCCTATCAACAATACCCCCTAGTTTGACATATTAGGATAAATTTTTACTCTTTTATGTCAAACTATAAACTGGGTTACATCTTTATGATAAGAGGCGAACAACACGGATTTCGTATTTCATGATTGACAGGAGGCGGGCAACAGGGATTCAAATTTTTTGGGCGGGAACTTTAGGAGCGACCAACGGGGAGTGACCTTTGAACTCGTGACTTTTCGTATCCCTCCTCGCCCCTCGGACACTTGGTGATGGTCATCAGGTAGTTGACCTCTTCAGCGGTAATGCGATCAACGTACCCCTCCAGGGCGAACAAACCCATAATGCCGAGCAAGTTCATCCACCCAATGGGAGTTATTTGTGTGATGACTAAGTGGCCGCCTCTAGAAAACGACCAACAACGGGAGGCAGCGGCAACCTCAACCCCACAATCAGTGTGTCAATGTTGATCATCGTACACCCTGGGGGAGGGCGATCAGCTCTCTCCTTCCTTTTAGGAGCCCACATGAAGATGTCATGGGGAATTTGATATGCTTCCCGGATGAGATTAAGCTCGTCCTTGCGAACAACACTTCAAATTCTGCTTGCCTGGTACTCAGTCCTCACCAAATCCAATACTTGACGTGAGGGACGAGGAATGTTGTTCGCGTACGTAGCAGAATATGCTCGCCATTCAAATGGGCGAGCAACTCCCTAAGGAATCTCGTTTTCGAGCATCTTTGGACCTGGGAACCCTATCCCCTCCAAGAATTCGGGAGTGAGCTCGTCAAACTCCGGATCTTCCTCAGATTCAGAGCCGGAGGGAGATTGCTCGTCGGAGGTGCTGCTCGCGGCTTCCCCAGCCTCTTCGTCGGACTAGCGAGCACCTATGTCCTCCATAGACCAGACTACTGAATCCACGTCGGGAGGTAATCTGAGGAAATTTCAAACGGTGGCTATTTGACGAACGACACGATCGGGAATAAGGGACTAGCTTCTCCTTCGAATTATGGTTGCTCGAGTGCGAGGACATTAGTTTAGTGGAGGATTTTGAAATTTAGGAACGGTTTTTTAAGAAAAAGAAGTGTACGGCGGTGATTCTGGATGGACGATGGCGGCACAAATTCCCCACGGCGGTGATGGAACAAATAGAAAGAGAAAAGATAGGAAGAAAAAAGAGAAAAATGTTGAAATGACTACCTTGGTGTGAAATTTTGAAGTCGAATGCCGAAAAAATAACACCGGAAAGCTCGAAGACGCCGGAAATGGTGGGAATTACCGGAGCACTGTACCAAAGAGTGAAGAATGGGAAAAATTTCATTTCCCACTCCTATTTATACCCCAAGGAAAAACGGGGTACGAAGTGTAATTTTCCTCAAAATATGGACTTAATTAAAGAAAAATGGGGTCTTTTTCGAGCAATATCGTAAATCTGAGGATTGACGTGCAAATATTGAGGCGCGTGGCCTAGGAAATGCTCGCATGTGGGCGGCGCACAATCATGCCGCCCACGTCATCCTTGGATACACCCCCAGATCTTGGGAAGACTAAACGGCGGGCCTGGAGTTGTTCGTCAAATTTAAGGGATGTTCGTCCAAATCCCTACCAGTTAAATATCCTAACTATAAGTTGCTCGCCACAAAGTTACTCAGCTGGGGCAATGTCTAGTCAGGATAGGGGGCAATTGTTTATGGGCGAACATCGATCATTATTGTACGAACAGACATCAGGGACTTAAGAAAGAAACTCAAGGTTAGGGTGCACAAACCAATCAAAGTGGTGTATAAAATAATGAACAACTCCGTCGACGAACAACTTATTGGAGAACAGGTTTTAAGACTCGAAACCAGCTATAAACATTTCGTCATATCACAGATGACGGACATCATTGTTAAAAGGTAGTACATCCACCAGCCTAAGAAGTGTATGACGACGAACAAAAAATTGAGATTCCTAAATCAATCTCAATAAGACGTACGAGCGAACAACTTCTGAGCCATAACCTCAAAAGGCGAACAACTTTTATCAAAAGACCACTATGGACCAGTTAAACTGACCTGGGCGAACAACAATGAGTCCGAGATAAGACCAAAGAAGACTTTGTAACTAAGATTCAGCGTAGATAAGGTCAAACAAGGTCAAAGGACACTTGTCTAGCATGCAAGCTAGGAAGTTCAAGAGTCTTGAACACCTCATGCTTGCTAGTCTCTATAAATAGTTGTTCTCCAGCTAAGAAATATAAGTTCAAATTCACAAACACTCTAAATACACACACTCATACACCTAAACGTACACACATATAAAATAAATACGAATTTAACTCTCATATTTACGATTTTATAAACCGAACTATCGAATTTACCATTTACGGTGGTAATCAATCATACGTTCTTGTTTGGTGATTCTAAATTCGGTTTAAAACAGCTACTAATCCTCACGATTAGAACCGATCACCAACAAATGGTAGAATCCATCAGTTTCTTGTACAAGTCAAAGTCGTATGCCTTCATCCACGAGTGAAAGGTCCTGTTGATCAAAGCTTCATCTTCTGGAGGCGGCCTGTGGATGTAGTGCTGGATAAACCAGAGAGTCTTAGCCTCTTTCCATCTCCCAATCAGGGGCACAAGCACAGTAGAGTCAAAAGACCCTTCTGTCCTAAGAGGCAGGATCTCCATCACTTCCACAACAGCCTTCTTCTTCCTTGCACTTACACTCCCACTAGCACTTCCACTGGGAGCAGGAAGACCAACTTCTTTTGCCTTCTTAGTTTGCCTTCTCTCAAATCTTCTTCTCTGTTCTTCATCAATGTTTTTCTTTATTCTGGCCAACCTCTCTTCTTCTGTCTCTTCCTTAAATCTCTTCTCAGCTTCTTCAACTACCTTTTCCAAGAAGCTTTTCTTCACCCTTCTGACCTTCCTCTTTGAAGGACCAGGGATAGAAACTGGGTCATGTTCAGAGTCCAGAGCTTCTTCTTCAGCAGTGAGTTGCTTGGCCATAGCCAGAGACTTCAGCTCTTCCTTCTTCTTCTTCTGCAGCTCAGCCTGAGTAAGAGTGTTCTCCAACAGGTCCAGGCGACCAGAGTGGTTGAAGAGAGTTTCATTTGTGCTCTTTGCCAGATCAGTTCTGGCCTTTTCTTCCCCCTTTTTGACTTCATCAATGAGGGGCTCAACAACCTGTCTTATCAAATCAGACAACTCAGTGTTGGAGGGGGAATGAAGATCCCTGAGCTTTTTGGCTTCATCCAGATAGGCCTGTGCTTCACCATCATCTCTTGCAGGGAGTCTTTCATCTTGGCAGTTTCTAGCATCTGGGAGGCCATCTCCACTTTGAGTATAAAGACTGGGCGCAGCTGGTCTAGAACATGCTGCTGGAGTTGTTTCTGGCTATCAATAACATCCATCTTGAGAAAGAGACATTCAGATTTGAACGAGGCCTTAGCAGAGTTGAAGGTTTCCTTGATCTGCTTCAAGAAACACTTTCTTTCCTCCTTAATCTGGTGCTCTATCATAGCTGGCCCCAGATGTTGCATGGCCTTAGAAAATCTGCCAATTTCTTGAATTTGTTCATTGAAGAACATCTTCATCTTTTGCAAGACGACAGGAGAAACATCAAAATCCTCCTCATCTGAGTACGACTCTGGAGGGAAGGAAAAGTGAGGGCCAAAGGTGTATGAGGGCCCCTCTGGGGAAAACATCACTCCCCTCTGGATGAGAAGAGTTCTCACAATAACTTTGGCAGAGGCAACAGACTCGAGCTCTGCTGGATTTTGCACATTCAATTTCTTCTTAATGGCAATCTCCCAGTTGGTAAAGCCAGGAGTGGTCATCTCTTCTAGCAGCATGACCAAGTCCTCAACATCTTCCAGCCTGACCTTGCTCCAGACCTTCCATTAGTCAGGTCTGCTAGAAGGGGTAAGTGCTCCAGAAGGATTGGAAATTGCTCTCTTAGCCAGAGCTGAGCACTTACACTCATACTCTGCCTAATGGGACCCATATCTGTGTCATTAAAGATAAATAGTTTGGGGCCCAGGGGCATAGGAGGATGGGGCTAAGTTGGGGGGCTCAAGTGAAGAATCCTCATCTTCACTATCATCACTAGTCACAAATGTGGGGGAGGAAGGAGGACCAGGGAACCCCAAAGACATGGAAGAAGAGGGGTTCTGGTCAGTTTGAGTGGGGGGAGGGATAGGTGTTAAGAGGTAGAGGGGTGTGTATGGGTAGAAGAAGAAATAGGTTCTGTACCAGAAGAGGGTAAATGTACCTCTGGTACAGGGGTTGTTTCTGGAGGTGAGGGGTTAGAAGTTTGATTTTGGGTTTGAGGGGGAGAGGGTGTTTGAGTGAAAAGGGAGTGTTTGTAATAGTGGATTTTGGTAGTGAAGATTGTGTATCAGAGACAGGGGGTAAGGGTTGAGTTTGGGTACTAGAGGAGAGGGGGATGGGGAAACAAGATTTACAGGAGAAGGATTTACCTCAGCTGAGTCAACATCAGCTGGAACACTTGCAGAGGCAGACACAGGAGCCTCTGGAACTGCAGGTGAGGACACGACTTCCTCCACCATGTGAGCAGCTTCATCTATTGCTTGATCCAGAGCAGCATCCAGAGACGAGCTGGATTCTGGATCATCTTGCAAAATGGCCCTCTTGGCCCTAGGCTTTCTCTTCAAAGGAACCTCTTCATCTTCATCAAATTCCTCCTCTTCTGTAGGCTCATCCACAAGGAGTGTTTTCTTCTTATCTGCCATCTTCATAGTTCTAGGCTTCTTGCTCACACCACCTTGCTCTTGCCTGGTCCTTTTCTTTGCAGGACC
Organism: Ballota nigra; assembly: GCA_947034835.1. Taxonomy (NCBI): domain Eukaryota; kingdom Viridiplantae; phylum Streptophyta; class Magnoliopsida; order Lamiales; family Lamiaceae; genus Ballota; species Ballota nigra. The sequence continues at coordinate 74,266,718 of OX344724.1, read as the reverse complement.
TCATTTCCTTGCTTTTGGTGAAGCAACAGATTCTTCACCACTGCCCTTTTGCTTCTTTAAAGCAGCTGTCAAGGGGATCTGGTCATCCTCCGATGAACCAGAGATAACCATATTGGAAGGAGCAGAGGCTCCAACCTTCTTCTTCTAAGTTTTCTTACCCTTGGCAGGGGAAGGAACAACTTGTAGAGGTTGAGCATGGATGGCCCCTTCACCATCTGAGTCCGAATGACCATGTAAAAGCCCATCCTTGTGAAAAAGAACCTTGGACTTGTTGAAGCTTTTGCACCAGTTAGCCTTCCACACCTTGTCTGGAAACAGATAGTCCAGAATCAATGTAAGCTTCATCCCTACAGATACATTCGCATTGAAAACGAACTGTAACTCCCCTGGCTTGCTTGGACAATCTTCCCTTTAAACCTTTACCTTGTTCTTCCTCAGGACATTCCAAAAAAACTCGGCCCAATCGCATTGCACACCATCATAAATTGCTCGCATCACACACAGACGACCAGTGAAGATGGCATCTGTACTATAATTATCGCACATCAACACTTTCACAATAATATCAGACAGTACCTTGTACTTTTGACAAAGATGTTTATCCAGAAATCCCTTAGTCAAGTTCTTGCATGAAGATCTAGCGAAGATCTTGAACGATTCTACTGCTTCTCCCTCTTTATACCTCAGTGGATCACACCAGTAGATGAAATGTTTCCAAATAACTTGCCAAAATCGTGCTTAGTAAAAACAACTCTCTCACCATTAATTTTAGACACAATTTCTCCATAAAAATCTTCATTCTCACCAGAAATTGTGCGGCATAACTATCCAAAGTGCGACGACCTTTGGGGATAGCAGAGACAAACTCTTCAACTCCAGATTTGCATAATAACTCCAAGATCTCCAACGCGGTAGGGTTGCGTGTAGAGTAGAAGTCGACGGCCATCTCCGTCTTCAACTTTTTGCATACATAATCTGGATCGAAGTTACATTTGGGAGCCATTTCTGTGAAGAAGATAAAGAGATAGAGCAGAAACTGTTTGTAGAGAAAGGTTAGGGTTTGAGGATTCGAAATAGTGAAGAGACAAAAATGAGGCAAAATTTGGTTTATAAAGAGGTGTACACGTGTAATTGTAATTAATTGAAGTGTAGACGTGTGGAAATTAAATTAAATTGAGGGGATAAGATCAATTTGTCAATTGATTGACATTTTGCACTTTAATTAAATCTGATGGCCAAGATTGAATAATGCAAGTTACAGATTTAATTGTGTACGAGGCAGGGTCATTGGGACTGGGTTCAAGGGGGTTTTGTGGCAGTCTAGGAAAAAAGTAAAATGATTGCCTAGGCCCACGACCTTAGTTTTAAATACACTCTGAATATGAAACGTTTTGGGTGTATTTAGTAATATAAAAGGTGTGTCCCAATGATCAGAGGCAGAAAAGTAAATCCTTACCTGTCATCTGGTATCGTAACCAGATGATACCACAAGTATCCTGATGTACATCTCATCTGGTGGAACTCATCTTGAGTCTGGTAATATAATTCATCTGGTACATAACTCATCTTGAGATGTAACTTCTCTGATATATCCTATCTGCACAAGTGTTAGTGATAAGGATAAATAGTAAAAGGAGAATTATTGAAATCAAGGATACTCTTCTGGTGTTCCCCCTAAAACAAATCTGTCTCTGGATCCAATAACCTTAATTCAAAGGCTAATTCTCTGAATCTGGTCTCTGCCAACGGCTTTGTGAGAATATATGCTCTCTGCTTCTCTGTTGCAATCTTTTCCATCGTTATATCTCTCTTTTCTACATGGTCTCTGATGTAATGGTGCCTTATATCAACATGTTTGCATCTGGTTTGAAGAACTGGATTCTGGGTGATGGTTATTGCACTGTTGCTATCACAAAATATTGGAATATCCTTAGCCCTAATCTGGTAGTCCCTAAGCTGCTGACAATCCAGAGTAGTTGTGAACAACAGCTACCTGCAGCCATGTACTCTGCTTCAGTAGTTGATGTAGCAACTGAAGTCTGTTTCTTAGAGAACCAAGATACCAACTTATTCCCTAAAAATTGGCATGTTCCACTTGTAGACTTTCTGTCTATTCTGCACCCACCATAATCTGAATCTGAATATCCACTTAACTCAAAGTTATCATCTGCAGGATTTCATAACCCCAAATTAATTGTTCCCTTAAGATATTTCAAAATTTTCTTAGCTGCTTCCAGGTGACTCCTCTTAGGATTAGCTTGAAATCTGGCACACACACCTACAGCAAAAGTGATATTTGGTCTACTTGCAGCCAGATACAGAAAAGAACCAATAAGTGCCCTGTACTGAGTCTGGTCCACACTCTCTCCAGACTCATCTGGATCCATGTTAAAATTTGTCATCATAGGAATCTTGGCAACTTTGCTAGATCCTACTCCAAATTTCTCTAACATGTTTCTGATGTACTTTGCTTGATTAATGAAGATTCTCTTCTCTGTCTGATTTACCTGCAAACCTAAGAAATAATTCATCTCACCCATCATGGACATTTCAAACTGGCTATGCATGAGATCTCCAAACTTCTCACACAGCTTCTTGTTAGGGGATCCAAATATAATGTCATCAACATATATCTGGACCAGAAGGATGTCCTTTCCTTCTTCTTTCCTAAACAAGGTCCTATCAATCTTACCTTTAGTAAAACCATTGTCCAGAAGAAATTGAGAAAGAGTGTCATACTATACCCTAGGTGTCTGCTTAAGCCCATAGAGAGCCTTCTTAAGCTTATACACCTTGTCACCTTGTTCAAAACCAGAAGGCTGTTCCACATACACTTCCTCAATGAGAATCCCATTAAGAAAGGCAGATTTCACATCCATCTGGTATACTTTGAACTTCATGTGAGCTGCATATGCTAAAAACAATCTAATGACTTCTAGTCTGGCAACAGGAGCAAATGTCTCATCATAGTCTATTCCTTCAGACTGAGAATAGCCCTGAGCCACTAGACTTGCCTTGTTCCTAGTAATGACATCATTCTCATCTTTCTTATTCTTGAAAACCCACTTAGTGCCTATCACCTTTTGATGTCTTGGTCTGTCTACCAGCTCCCAAACATCCTGTCTGGTGAATTGTTTCAACTCCTCCTGCATTGCAACAATCTTTCAGTGCTTCCTTGATGTTCTTGGGCTCAATCAAGGACACATAGAAACTGAATAAGGCAGCTAAGTTAAGAGTTCTCCTAGTCTGGACACCCTTAGTTGGATCTCCTATAATTAACTCATTGGGGTGATCAACCAGGGTTTTCCTTCCCTTGGACTTGCCTGATTGACCATCTACTACAGTACCTTGGTGATTATCACCAACTGCAGGAGAGCTTCTGATTAGGCGTGAAATTGTCATGATTCGTCATTAGAATTGCCCCAGTTTTGGTCGATTTTATTGAGTATTTAGAGTCAATTGAGTATTATTTCTACACATTGATGAATTTGTCTCTTTGATGCTCATAGGTGAATCGAGGGTGGAAAATGGAGTTCGTAGGACTTTAAATCGACTCAAACGGATGCCCGGATGAGAAGATATCGAAGAAATACGATTGGTATTAGTGCGGAAGAAGAAAAGTATCAGTTGAAGAAGAGGGAGAGTCATTCGAGTGGATCCACTCGAGCACCACCGCTCGAGCATACCACTCGAGCGCCTAAATTGTCTAGAGAAGTTTTGCCACTCGAGCTACTCGAGCACCAACGCTCGAGCATATTGCTCGAGCACCTAAAACTTACACATAATTTCGGCCACTCGAGCAACTCGAGCGCCTCCGCTCGAGCATAGGGCTCGAGCGCCCCAAGACTTGCAGAAACTTTTTGCCACTCGAGCAGCTCGAGCACGAGTGCTTGACCCCTTGCATCATTCGAGCTACACAGCTCAAGCGTCCCCGCTCGAGCGGGTCTGCTCGAGCACTTTCAAGTTTCTTGCTTCCGGATTCATTTTTCGGCTCATGAATTCCTGATTCGGCCCGACGCTTATATATACTCGTCCCGAACACGTTTCTACACACCACTTGATACCATATCACATTTAGAGTTAGTTTTTGGAGAGAGGAAGAGGAGAAGAGACGAGCAAGCTTTAGTTTTACGTATTCGAGGTTTTATTTACGAATTTATAGTTTGGTTTTGATTTTTAGTTTGTTTCCTTCAGTTCTTTGTTCTTGAATACTTGAGACTTCATTTTATTAATTTAATTTCAGTTCTTAGCATTTATTTCTTTAGACCCTAGTTTATGTTTGATAATTTCTTAGTTAAAATCATTATGTTCATGTTCGTTACTTCTTCAATTGTTTTCATTTCCGTAAAAATCATGTCTAGCTAAAACCCTTGCATGCTTGGGGTAGGATGAACTCGTAGAAGTAAGATGTGGGTACGTAATTAGGGTAATTCATGACGTTTAGTTTTAATTCTCTTAATTAATGAATTCTTAAAATCAATCTTAATTTACCTTTGAATTTTGTTCGAAAAGTGTTCGAGAGTGGAAGATCTTATCACTCTTTAACAATTAGTAGACTTAATGAGAGGGTTTAGAAATTGCTAATTAATCAACCAGTTTATCTAAGGAGGACGACCACATCACCTTAGTTTAAATTAGGGTCTTGCTAATTAAGCACGATCTATTAACTTGTTAGTGGATTAGTGAAGTCGATTGCTAGGATAAAGTATTAGGGTTTTAATTCTTGAGCTTTCAACTTGCAATCTTTTACTTAGGTTATTTCTTGCGCGTCACAGTTATCTTGATTATGTACCTGCTCCGTTAGTATACGTAGGAATTCCTATCCTGAGCATCATCATCTCATATTTGAAAACACACTTTTACGTTCATAGTTTAATTTTCCTTTTTGCATTTATAGAGTAATTTAGTTTAGATTATATTTTCTTTTTAAAAAACCCAAAAATATACACTCATATTAATTACGACGCGTAGTTCTTCAGGGATCTGTTCGCATACATCCCTTCCCTTGGGTACGATATACTTGGTCGCTATACTTGCTTATACTACAGTGAACTCGTACGCTTGCGGGGAAACTACTAGTAGAAAGTTAGTATTTTTACTTCAAGCCAATGGCGCCGTTGCCAGGGATGGCGTTGTATGTCTTTTGAATAGGACTTTGTAGATAGCTTAGCAGTTAGTAGTGAGTGCTTTATTTTTATGTTTTATTCTTACATGTTCGGCAGTTGCGTTTTTATTCTTTTGTTAGTGTTCCAGGTTTATGAAAACACGCTCGCAAGGTGATACGAGCGAAGAGAGACTACAGCTAGATCCTGAGGCAATAACAAGAAGAAAATGAGCCTTTTTAATAAGGATGAATGTTGCCGGAGGAGAGAACGGAAACATGGACATCAGTAATGAGTTGGATGATGCCGGAAATGAGTTTAATAAGGCAGTGGAACGGGTTGAGGGCACTGGAGGGAATGGTAGTCAGAATCAAGTTCCGTTCGGGGAAAGCCAGAGCTAAAACCCGGGTACACAGAATCAAAACAATCCAGCTCACAACCTTGTCCAAAATCCTCAGAACAACCATGCATACCCACAAAACAACTTACCTTTTCCTTACCCATACCCACCATATCCTTATCCACCATACCCATACCCTCCACCTCCAGTTTACAACCAACCACCATTCTATCAACCACCACCAGTCCAACAAGTACTCGTACCACCTGTTATTCCTCAGCACGTTCCTTAGAACGCCGATCAGAGCATGGCTATTCGAGGAAGGTTTGCGGCACAACCGCAACGGTACTATGATGGAGTGGCATTGCCCCTTGTAGAGGCAAATAACTTCTCAATTTCCCCTAGAATTCTAAAGATGCTTACCGAGAATCAATCCAAGGGGGAGGTTGGGAAGGAGAATCCTCATACTCATCTGAGGAGTTTTCTGATGATAGCATCCACGTTCAATTATAACGGCATGTCTGAAGATGCCAAGAGGCTTACGTTGTTCCCATTCTCTTTAACGGGAATATCAAAGGAGTGGTACGATTACACGCTCCCACGGGGAGGTGTAACCACTTGGGCCGAGCTCGAGCGTCTGTTCCTCGAGCGATTTTACCCTCCTTCTAGAACTATTAGAGCAAGGATAGAGATCTCTTCTTTCTGCCAGAAGCCAGGAGAGGACTTACGTCAGGCGTGGGAGAGATACTCTAATATGTTAATTGAGTGCCCGCAGCACGGTACAATGAGGAAGATATCATGGCATTCTTCTATAGTGGAGCCAGTAAGGCTGGTCAAGACCATGTTGACGCGTGTGCTAATGGAGCGTTTCTGAACCATGGTACAGCTAGATGCAGAGAGATCGTTGACAATATTGTCACGAATGCCGGGCAGTGGAATAAGGACCCAGAATTTCAGAGGGCATATCAGATTGAGGAGAGTGAAGGGACGAGGAAGCTATTGATGGCTATGATGGAGAAGATAAGTAACATTGAGGTTGGGCAGAATTTGGTTGGAGGGAATGTAGCAGTGAGTGAGAAAGTGGACCAGCCCCCGATTTAGCAAGAGGTATCCAATTATATGGGAGGACCTTATTACAATCAGAATGGGTATCCACAAGGTGGCAATCAATTTGGAAGACCCTCTTATGGCCAACCATGTGTACCTCCAGGTCCACAACCTCCTCAAAATCAATGGAGGAGTAACCAAGGATATCAAGGAGGCCAGCAGCCTCAACAAAACCAATGAAGGAAGAATGAGAACTTCTCGTATACCAATCCGAAGGCCGGAATTACAGTTCCTCCACGTGTTGATCCAGGTTCAAAGCCTCCGGGTGGAGAAGGTGGTGCCTCAACTAAGAAGATGTTGAGAGCTATCCTTCAAAAGGTGGAGGAAGGAAGCAAAAGATTATCTTCTTTGGAGTATGATGTTAAAGTGTTGCATAAGAAAGGTGATCAGCGTGATCAAGAACTCCAGAAGAGAGATGTGGAGCTGAATCGAATTCAACAAGAGAATATTAGACGGTTCACTTCGATGGAGTACCAGATGAGCCAGATTGCAAAATCATTGGGAAGAGAGCCGGGTAAGTATCATTATATGCCGGAGGGGAACCCGAAAGAGCAATGTAAGGCGATCCAGCTTAGAAGTGGAACTAACTATGATGGTCCCCAAATGCTTGCTGATTCTGAGATGCCCCAAGAAGAGGTTGAGTTAGAAGGGAAAGAGCATAAGGATGATAGAAATGAAGTTGAGGAGGTAGGAGTTGAGAAGAAGATAGAGGGTGAAGGCACTCAAGAGAGCAAAGAGCCTGAAGACAAAGGCATTGAGAAGATTGAGAGAGTTCCTAAGTGGAAGAAGGCAAAAGAAGTAAGGGAGAAAGTGAAAGAGACCGAGCGTGATGAATGGGGGGTACCCAATTCGGTGATACCCGTCCCATATCCACAGGGCTTCATGAAGAAAAAGCTTGATGAGAGATTCGCTAAATTCCTTGATGTTTTTAAGAAATTGCATATTAACATTCCTTTTTATGATGCTTTGGAACAGATGCCGAATTATGCCAAATTCCTGAAGGATTTAATTGCAAAGAGAAGGAGAGTTAATGAGCCCAAGTTGGTGCAGCTGAACCATGAGGTGAGTGCATTAGTGCACAAAGCGCTTCCACCGAAGTTGAAGGATCCGGAGAGTTTCACGATCTTATGTGATATCTGGAATGGAGTCAAGAAGGGAGCGTTGTGTGACCTTGGAGCAAGCATTACTCTTATGTCATTGTCGCTTTTCAAGAAGTTGGAAGGGGGAGAACTTCAGCCGACAATGATGACACTTCAACTAGCAGATCGGTCTATTACTCGACCTCAAGGTGTAGTTGAAGACGTCCTCGTGAAAGTTGGGGATCACATTTTTCCAACCGACTTTGTAGTGCTCGACATGGAGGAAGATGAGCACGTTCCTTTGATCTTGGGAAGACCGTTTTTGGCAACAGCGGGGATGGTGCTAGATGTGGCAAATGGGAAGATAACATTGAAAGTTGACGATCAAGAGATAAAAATCTCCCTATACGAGGCCATGAAGTACCCGAAGGAGGATGAGAGTTGGTATTGCATGGATGTCATTGATCCTTGTGTTAAAGACACACCTCCTATCCCTAAACTTTCTATTAAGCATGATTTTAATAGTCCTTCACTTGATAATTTAACTCATGAGCATTATGATCTTGATTATTTTGATAGGGATAAATGGAAGAAGTCGAAGGACGAAGAAGTGAAAAGTGTGGACGTGGTCCAGTTGGAAAGGAAAGGAGGAGTTAAGAAGAAAAAATCCAAATTCAAGAAATTGCTTAGTAAAATTCCTTCAGATAAAGGTGAGAGGGAGTTGAGACCCCCACCACTTGAGGTGGAGAAGGAAGCAAAGGAACTCATGATGAAGGGGCATCAAGGAAAGGAATTCAACCACAACTCTTATGAGAGTAAGGGAGGTAAATTTGAGTATCATGTCCCATAAGCTCCTTTGGGCTTGGTCCGGCATTAGGACCTTAAAAATAGCGTTGAATGGGAGGTAACCCATTTTTATTTATTTTTCAATATTTTTATGTTATTAGGGTGTTGTTGAATCGTAAGTTTTAACCTCGTACTTAAGAGTTTATTTTGTAGGCTTGTCTCGAAAAAGTAAAGGTATCATGGAGTTATTCAGATTGAAGGAACCAACTCAAGACCAAGGAGTGTGACACGTTGTTGAGAAACTTGAACTATTTGGATGAGGTAACCCACAACCCCAAACTTAGACCTCTTCACAAGGTCGAAGTTTGGCGGGTGGATTTTTTTTATTTGTTTTATGGTGACATTGCACAGGTGCACACCCTCTCTTGAGTTGAGTTTAGTTTGGTTATTTAGTACCTTGAGATGCTCCTTGGGCTGATATTGCTCTGATGTGCTACTACATATTTCATGCCTATCAATCATCTTATGCTTGTTGATTGCTATTCTTGAGTATGATTTGATAAGTGTGGGAGAGTTGTGAAGGTGAGTTAGGAATTCTACTGTGTGAGTGTATGAGTTAGAGTTGATTTGAGAGTGAACTCGTATGCTTGCAAATTTTCCTTTTGAGTACTTGTGTGATGAAAGTGAGAATTCACTAGGACTAGCATGGATGTGAAAGCTGTGAGATTTGAGCCTTTTGAGATTAGGATACATGAATTGATCTCTTCGTTTGTGAGTGAGTCGTCACCTTAGAGGATGCTAGAACTTGTGTGTGCTCTCGCTTCTTGATTGTGTCTAGTTTGATATGCCGAATGTGGTCTTAGGCCATCTTTGTTTTGAATGAGTCACTTAGACACAAAATTTCCTTACCATTGATATTTGTCCCTTGTTAGCCAGTTTGAGCCTTAAGCCTATTTCATTTGCTAGCACATTTAAACACTATTCCAAGTTCTTAAACCTTTTTGTCCCAAGTTGAGTGGAGAATAGAAAAGGTATGAATGTGAAGGGATCGATTTGAGTTGAAAAAGGAGAGTTGTGATGGCTTGAGTGATTATGAGAAGAAGGTGTGATGAAGAATATGAGTTGTGGGAAAGAACAAAAGAATTTGAGAATGAGCAAAAAAAAAAAGAGCTCATATGTATGTGTGAAAAAGAAAAAAAATGAAGTGATTGAAAAGTGAAAAGAGTTGAGAAAAAAAATTGAAGTGTTGAAAGTAGAGGAATTGAAAGTGTGTTGATTGAAGATGTTTGAAGTATTTTGTTCCTCGTCTTGAAGTATTGAAATTTAATTTTCTATTCTCCATTCACTTTAGTCACTTACCCCGTATATTTCCCCCACCTGTCCAAAGAGCCTACATTACAACCTTGAAAATGTCCTTTTTGATTCGGCATTGCTTTCTAGAGTATGATCGAAGTTGAGAGTGCTTACAAGCCTATGGCTGCTGATATGTGTGATTGCTTGATTGAGTGAGTCCCTTATCATTGATATACACTTGTGAGGGAGTGAAACACATCGTTGAGTGCACATCCATGTTTGATCTTGGTGTTCTTGTTGTTATTGCATGAGTATGATGAATGGGATGAGTTTGTGTACGTGTGAATGATCCTTGAAGCTCGAGTTCATTTACTTGCATGATTTGATTCTTTGACTCATTCCTAACAATTTCACTTGACTTATTATTTCATTGCTTGAGGACAAGCAATATGGTAAGTTTGGGGGGGGGGGGGGTTGATTAGGCGTGAAATTGTCATGATTCGTCATTAAAAATGCCCCAGTTTTGGTCGATTTTATTGAGTATTTAGAGTCAATTGAGTATTATTTCCATTGATGAATTTGTCTATTTGATGCTCATAGGTGAATCGAGGGCGGAAAAAGGAGTTCGTAGGACTTTGAATTGACTCAAACGGATCCCGGATGAGAAGATATCGAAGAAATACGATTGATATTAGTGCGGAAGAAGAAAAGTATCAGTTGAAGAAGAGGGAGAGTCATTCGAGTGGATCCACTCGAGAACCACCGCTCGAGCATGCCACTCGAGTGCCTAAATTGTCCAGAGAAGTTTTGCCACTCTAGCTACTCGAGCACCTAAAACTTACAGAGAATTTCGGCCACTCGAGCAACTCGAGCGCCTCCGCTCGAGCATAGGGCTCGAGCGCCCCAAGACTTGCAGAAACTTTTTGCCACTCGAGCAGCTCGAGCACGAGCGCTCGACCCCTTGCATCATTCGAGCTACACAACTCGAGTGCCCCCACTCGAGCGGGTCTGCTCGAGCACTTTCAAGTTTCTTGCTTCCGGATTTGTTTTTCGGCCCATGAATTCCCGATTCGGCCCGACGCTTATATATACTCGTCCCAAGCATGTTTTTACACACCACTTGATACCATATCACTTTTAGAGTTAGTTTTTGGAGAGAGGAAAAGGAGAAGAGACGAGCAAGCTTTAGTTTTACGTATTCGAGTTTTTATTTACGAATTCATAGTTTGGTTTTGATTTTTAGTTTCTTTCCTTCAGTTCTTTGTTCTTGAATACTTGAGACATCGTTTTATTAATTTAATTTCAGTTCTTAGCATTTATTTCTTTAAATCCTAGTCTATGTTTGATAATTTCTTAGTTAAAATCATTATGTTCATGTTCGTTACTTCTTCAATTGTTTTCATTTCCGTAAAAACCATGTCTAGCTAAAACCCTTGCATGCTTGGGGTAGGATGAACTCGTAGAAGTAGGATGTGGGTACGTAATTAGGATAATTTGTGGCGTTTAGTTTTAATTCTCTTAATTAATGAATTCTTAAAATCAATCTTAACTTTACCTTTGAATTTCATTCGAAAAGTGTTCGAGAGAGGACGATCTTATCACTCTTTAACAATTAGTAGACTTAATGAGAGGGTTTAGAAAGGGTTAATTAATCTACCAGTTTATCTAAGGAGGACGACCGCATCACCTTAGTTTAAATTAGGGTCTCGCTAATTAAGCACGGTCTATTAACTTGTTAGTGGATTAGTGAAGTCAATTGCTAGGATAAAGTATTAGGGTTTTAATTCTTGAGCTTTCATCTTGCAATCTTTTACTTAGGTTATTTCTTGTGCGTCACAGTTATCTTGATTATGTACCTGCTCCGTTAGTATACGTAGGAATTCCTATCCTGAGCATCATCATCTCATATTTGAAAACACACTTTTACGTTCGTAGTTTAATTTTCCTTTTTGCATTTATAGAGTAATTTAGTTTAGATTATATTTTCTTTTTAAAAAACCCAAAAACATACACTCATATTAATTATGACGCGTAGATCTTCAGGGATCTGTTCGCATACATCCCTTCCCTTGGGTACGATATACTTGGTCGCTATACTTGCTTATACTACAGTGAACTCGTACGCTTGCGGGGAAACTACTAGTAGAAAGTTAGTATTTTCGCTTCAAGTCAGCTTCCCCCTACAGGAGTTCCAACCTCTTCTGGTTCTGCTCCTTGTGGAGGTTTCTGCTCCAGAGAACTAGAAGATGGGTCACCATCTGAATCAAAATCTGACTCTGAATCAAGGATAGGTGGTGTGACTTTGATAACTCTGGGAGAAGTCTGATTATGTGTCTCTTCTGGAGACATATTTCTTAAGTCCACCTTGCACTCAAAAGTAGATTCATAAAAAAAATATGAGGTGTTTCTTCCACACAAAGTGAGTTCCTATTAAAGACTCGATATGCCTTACTGGTGCTGGAATATCCTAAAAATATTCCATCTGCCTCTTTGGCATCAAAGGTCTTTAACTTGGACTTCCCATTGTCATGGATGAAACACTTGCATCCAAAAAATGAAAGAATGAAACAAATGGGATTTTACCTTTCCATACCTCATATGGTTTCTTACTATGTCTCTGGGCAATGAGGCATCTGTTCTGGGTGAAACAGGCTGTGTTGATAGCTTCTGCACAAAATCTCTGGGGTGTGTTGTACTCTGCTAGAAGAGTTCTGGCAGCTTCCTTAAGGGTTTTGTTCCTCCTTTCTGCTACTCCATTCTGTTGGGGTGTTCTGGCAGCAGATGTCTCATGAAAAATTCTATTGTCCTTACAGTACTCTGTAATGTGTGAATTCAAAAACTATGTCCCTTTGTCGCTTCTGATCCTCACTATGCTCTGGTTCTGCTCATTCTGAATCTGCTTGAAGAACTCTGGCAGCTTAGTGATAGTTTTATTTTTCTTAAACAAGAACACTACCCAAGTGTATCTTGAAAAGTCATCTACTATCACCAAGGTGTACTTCCTCCCACTGAAACTGAGAGGTGAAACACGTCCAAACAGGTCCATGTGAAGTAGTTGAAGTACTCTAGTTGTGGTTGTGCTATGGACATCCTTGAAGGAAGTCTTGGGTTATTTACCCTTCTGGCAAGAACCACAAACCTGATCCTTCTTGAACACTTCATTTGGAAGACCTCGAACTAGACCCTTTCTGGCAATCTTGTTGAGTGCTTTGAAGTTCAGATAACTCAACCTCTTGTGCCAAGCCAGCTGTTCTCTGCAGATCCTTTTGCAACCAGGCAAGTATTTCTGGGACAACTGTTGAAATATGCAAGATAAATGTTATCTTTCCTCAAGCCAATAAGCAAGATATCATTAAAATTAGAGGAAAAGACAGTACATGAATCACTAGAGAACTTCACTGAGTATCCCTTGTCACAAAATTGGGATACATAAAGCAGATTATGCTTGAGTCCTTCAACATAATAGACTTCATCTACAAATACGTCATTGATGATCAACTTTCCAACACCTCTGGTGACTCCAAAGTTGTTGTCACCAAACATTACTCTTGGCCCATTCAGTGGCTTGAAATCCTGGAGATGATCTTTCTCAAATGTCATATGCTTGGAATATCCACTATCAATGTACCAGACACTGTTGCTTGAAAGTCATTTCTCCAATGGGCTCTTGTCCTCCTGCAGAGAAATCAATTAGGTCCCCTACTAGTGCTGGGTCCTGATTGGTTAGTTGCAGGTCTTGTAGGAATCCAAAGATAAAGATCATCCTTTGCTGGATGAGGAGATCTTATCTTTCTTCCAAATCTATCTACCAGCACATGTCCTCTGACAATAACAAATTGAGTTGCTGGTCTGATGAGAACACCTTTCCTATACACTGGTCTGGTGTATCTTACTTCAAATCTAGCCTTTGGAATGGCCTGCCTCAAAGACAGGGTCTTAAAGGTCTGGTTGTAAGGGTACATCCTAGAAGAACCATCTCAGGTGTCATAACTACCCAGATCAGTTGGTCTTCTATAGATGGGTCTCTGGTTCTGATGAAAGCTAGACCTTTTCTGGTGATTATAGTTCCCTTGAGTGTATCTGTTCTGGAAGTAATTCCTCTGAGAAAACCTTCTTTGGGTCCCTGATTTTGATGATAGTTTTGTTGTCCATTGTTTCTTCTCTAGGAATTCCTATTCTGATTGAAATCCCCCCTTCTTGAGTGTCTCCTCTGAGGTCCCCTAATTTTCTTAGGTTCCACTCTTTGAGGATTCCTCTGAGGTCTTTCAATCTGATTAGGTCTCACTCTTTGAAGTTTAATGTGACCAGAACCATCAATGGTCATTGGTTCCCCATTTTGAAGTTTAGTCTCTAAGAATTTCTCTTCCAGTACAGTTAACTCTTTTGGACTACATTCTACATGATTAGCAGAGCAGTCCTTGTTCCATCCAGGTTTGTGAACTACTTTGTAACCATTACCAGTAGAGTCTTCTTCATCCTAGATGTCTACCAATTCACCAGATCTTACAGACTTGTTTTTGTTATAGTGATATTTATGAGATCTTGTGGTAATTCCAGAATATCCTAAACCATTCTTATTATTAATACGCTGAGAAGACTCTGATATAATAGATACAACAGTTGGTATCTTTGGAGCTTCTCTGGGTATAGGTATCTCCTCAATAGTTTGCACAACTTGCTTTCCCTTGATAAGAGATTGGTACTTGGCTCTAAGTTCATTGAACTCATCTTCCTTAGAGTCTCTTTCTCTTATGGTTGATCTACCAGAGTATCTCTTTCTGTGATCTTGTCCTGAAGTTCAGAGACTTCTTTGGAATGATCACTCATGAGTTCTCTGGTGGATTTCTGCTCATGAGATAAAGATTGAACTTCTGCTCTGAGCCTACCATTCTCCTTCTCAAGTTTCTGGCATAGTTGTACACAATTCTGGATATCTGATAGCATTTGCTGCATATCAGACTCTCTGGAGTTACCAGATGAGTGAGAGGATTCAGTATAGTTGGAATTGGATAAACACAGGGTAGATTCTTGTACCTCGGTGATGTCTGCCATGAGATATACATCATCATCAGATCCAAAGTCAGAAGAAGAAGAAGAACTTGAACTAGTATCCTCCTCCCCTGCTTCTGCCAGCAATGCTCTCTTGTCTGCATATCTCCTATCTCTCTTGAGTCTTTTCTCTTCTCTTTCTCTAGGAGTGAGTTGAGGACAGTCATAGCTGTAGTGGCCTGGCTTGTTGCAACTGTAACAGGTGTTGTCTCTTCTGGAACTGGGACTTGGATCTCTTCTCCTTGGGTTGTACTCTAGTCTGGCTGGACTGCTCTCTCTCCTCTGGTAGTCTGATCTGCCAGAGCTGTCATCTCTCCTCTTTTCTGGTGACTTGAATCTGGTCTCCCTTGAGTCTCCAAGTGACTTTTCTTTATCTGCAGACTTGAAGGAACTCTTCCTGTCTCTGTCTCTGGTAGATTCCTTCCAGTGTCTTTTGTACCTGCCATACTTGGAGCTTATTTTATCAATTTTTCTAGTTAAGAGTGCTACCTGCTCCTTTAGGCTCATGTCATCTACAGTAGACTCCTTTACTTTTTCTTCAGTCTTGATAGTTGAAGAGAAAGCAACTCCTTTCTGACCAGAAGAAATATCTCCTCTGATTGATCTTCTTCTTGTAGGTCATACTCGTAGGCTTTCAAATCAGATGGAAGAAGATGATGGTCAAGAGTGTTGAGATCCTTGTTATCTTTGATGACTGTGACTTTGATCCTCCACCTGCGTGTTAGTGATTGACTTGAACCGAAAATACTAACTTTCTACTAGTAGTTTTCCCACAAGAGTATGAGTTCACTGTAGTATTGGCAAGTATAGGGACCAAGTATTATCGAACCTAAGAGAAGGTATGTATGCGAATAGATCCCTGAAGATCTACGCGTCGATGTTAATATGAGTGTATATTTTTTTGGTTTTTGAAAAAGAAAATATAATCTAAACTAAATTACTCTACGAATGCAAAAAGGAAAATTAAACTAAGAATGTAGAAGTGTGTTTTCGAATATGAGATGGAGATGCTTAGGATAGGAATTCCTACGTATACTAACGGAGCAGGTACATAATCAAGATAACCGTGACGTGCAAGAAATAACCTAAGTAAAAGATTGTAAGATAAAAGCTCAAGAATTCAAACCCTAATACTTTATCCTAATAATCGACTTCACTAATCCACTAACAAGTTAATAGATAGTGCTTAATTAACGAGACCCTAATTTAACTAAGGTGATGCGGTCGTCCTCCCTAGATAAACCGGTAGATTAATTAACCCTTTCTAAACTCTCTCGTTAAGTCTACTAGTTGTTAAAGAGTGATAAGGTCGTCCTCTCTCTAACACTTTTCGAACGAAATTCAAAAGTAAAGTTAAGATTAATTTTAAGAATTCATTAATTAAGAGAATTAAAACTAAACGTCATGAATTACCCTAATTACATACCCACATCCTACTTCTACGAGTTCATCCTACCCAAGCATGCAAGGGTTTTAGCTAGACATGGTTTTAACGATAACAAAAGCAATTGAAGAAATAACGAACATAAACATGATGATTTGAACTAAGAAATTATTAAACATAAACTAGGGTATTAAGAAATAAATGCTAAGAACTTAAATTAGATTGATAAAAATGAAGTCTCAAGTTTTTAACGTCAACGAGCTAATGAAAAGAAACTAAAATCGAAAACAAACTAAGAATTCATAAGAAAACCTCGACTACACGTGAAAATTAAGCTTGCTCGTCTCTTTTCTCTTTCTCTCTCCAAAAAACTAACTCTAAAAGTGATGTGGTATGAAGTGGTATCCAAAAATGTGTTCGGGACGAGTATATATAAGCATCGGGCCGAATCGGGAACTCATGGGCCGAAAAACAAATCCGGAGGCAAAAACATGAAAGTGCTCAAGCAGCACCCGCTCGAGCGGGGGCGCTCAAGTTCAATAACTCGAATGCATCAAGGGGTCGAGCGCTGTCGCTCGAGTGATATAGCTCGAACAATGCAATGGCTCGAACAGGGGTGCTCGAGCTGCTCGAGTGCTCGAAATGTTCTATAAGTTTTGGGCTCTCGAGCAACATCCTTGCTTTAGCGGTGGCACTCGAGTGGTCCAGCTCGAGTGGCCCTCCTCCTTCTTCAACTGATATTTTTCTTCTCGCGCACTAATACCAATTGTATTTCTTCGATATCTTCTCATCCGGGCATCCGTTTGAGTCGATTCAAACTCCTACGAACTCAATTTTTCGCCCTCAATTCACCTATGAGCATCAAATAGACAAATTCATCAATATGTAAAAATAGTACTCAATTGACTCTAAATACTCAATAAAATCGACCAAAACTTGGGCATTTCTAGCTACGAATCATGACAATTTTACGCCTAATTAGTGATCTTAAGATTTTACTTTTAATTTCTTTTTCAGAGTAAGTTTTACCTAAGGCACTAGCCTTATTGAGAAGATTGGTGAGACGCATGTCCAGCTGGTCAATAGTCTCATCTGGCTTCATCTTAAATGTGTCAAATGAGTGTTGAACAGCCTGAAGCTTGTTGTCTTTGATCTTCTCTGTTCCTTCGCAGAGTAGAGCCAATTTGTCCCGCATTTCTTTTGTAATGCCACTGGTTCTTACCTTTTTAATCACTTCCTTGGTGAGGGTGTTGATTATTTCGGTCCTTGCCACCTGGTCCAGGTTGTACAATTTCCTCTCATCATTGTTCAATTCATCTATTTTCTTGAGGATTCTCTGCCTGGGTACTCTGCCTTCAGTTCTTTTCTCTCCAGTAACACTGGTCTATTCTCTGGACTCTGACCTGCCATCATCAATGGGAGTCCAGTAAAATTGAATGGGGCCACTCTCCACCACATCAAGCATGCGGTGATGAATAGCTCCAAGATGATTGCTCATCATAAAGCTCCAGTAGCTATAATCTCGAAAGAAAATTCAGGCAGTTTACGGCTCTTGTAAGCAGATTTTGAAGACATTTTAGAAAAGATAAAGGATTTTATGCAAAAGATTTTCAAAGCAATGAATCTGCCCGGTGACCACCAAAAGCTCTTCAAAGCAGTGGTCTAGGACACATTACTCTGATACCACTTGTTGGTCCCTCTAGTCAGTATTAAAGAATATGCAGAAGCTAGAATATTAATCTTTTGTAAAAACCTTTTAAGAGATCACAATAAGCAAAACAACAAACTGGAAAGCAGTAAATAAGACCGGATGTATAGTGGTTCGGATATAATGATCCTACGTCCACTCTCCCTTTTGCAAGGGGCCTTACTAACCAACCAACTTACTCACAACCACTGGAATTGTCAAGTACCAACACCTTGTTACTCACTTTAGATTTAACTTCGATCTAAAGTGCAGTCTACTCCAACCTTATCTATCAAGATGAACAGGTTGAGTATAATCCAACTATAAAACTCCTTAAGAGTAGATATGAATTAAGAACTATAAGAGTGTTAACTGCTTGTGAATACTAAAGCTTGAGTATGATCTTCGTGCACGTAACTAGAGCTTTTCTTCATACTGACACTCTTGTATTTATAGAGATGATTAGGGTTTATCCGTTGGAGAGCTATCTAATCAGATCTCTATTTAAGGAATCTCCAATCAATCAATTCCTTAATTAATTGATTGGGTTGGTGAGATCCTTGGATTTATTTCTTCAAAGACTTTCCAATCCGATCATGGTTGACTTCATTTAAATTACCAACGGTCAGATGCTTCCATTTCACAACTCTGATTCTTCCAGAGTAGGTTGAACCAGACACCAGATGACCCAGAGGTCCTCTGGTCCAAAGTCGGTTACTAACCAGATTATCCTATAGAATCTGGAGATGATTCTGAGCATCTTTTGTTTCACCAGACTCGTCTGGTCTGAACTCGTCTGGTCTGGGGAAAGGTCTTCTGCCTCTGGTCTGAACTACTCTGGTGAAGTCTTCTGGTGGAGTCCTCTGGTGAAGTCTTCTGGTGAAGTCTTGGTGACTCTTCTGGTGAAGTCTTCTAGTCTGGCAGTTCCCACTAGACTAAGTCCTAATCTATTTCCTCATCTGGCTAACAGGTCCAAATGGTACTATTACATCTTCTGGTTTGTTTAACTCATCAAAACTAACAACATTTTTCCTAACAATTACCTTTTGAAAAGAGATCATCGTAGTAGCGAGCTCCGTGTCCCATAGTTACTCAGTAATTAACCCAATATTGATGCATATTTAATCACCTTTTGAAAAGAGATCATCGTAGTAGCGAGCTCTGTGTCCCATAGTTACTCAGTGATTAAGCATCTATTGTGATTTTTCAATTTTAAACATTCAAGAGATTTGTGTCCAGAAAATAATTTTCAGGGTTCAAATGAAAAATCTTCTACACGAAATTCACTTAATGGACAAAATAGGTTTGACACTTAGAAATAAAAACATGACTCATACTGATGTTGTTTAAAATGTTGTCAACATTTTGCACAACATCCGGTTAAAACATATTCAGATATTACATAAACCAAGAGATTTCCTAAGCGAAAAAAACCTCTCATAATCAAGGGCTTTAGTAAATATATCAGCTAATTGTTGTTTCTTTTTTTTTTAAATTTTAAATTTAGTCAGTCTCTCTAATCATTACCCATTTCCTAACAGTTATGTTCAGTTTTATCAACCATTACTTTACAAATAAATGACAAATAGCAGTTACAAGTTTAATATAATGAATTTTGGTACTGATCTTTTCCTTTTCCTCTTCCTGCACGCACCAAAACAACCGGGTAAACATAACTTCACCTCCACATTTTCTGGGGGAGCAAAGAAAGGAAAACCACACTGCTATTTCTACTTTCTCTCCTTTTCCTAATCACCATTTCTGCCATTTCAAGAAAGAAAAACAGAATTCAGTTTCTTTTCTCTTTTCTCTCCTCACTTCCTTACTTTTCCGGTTGGGGGCAGAAATACAAGGCACCTTTGGTTTCTCTCATCTCCACAATTTTTGTTGGCTTAGAAATCTTTCTTGTGAAGGTATTAATCTACTTTCACATAGTTGATAAGGGTGCAATCTGTTATATTTTATTTATCTACCTAGTTGATTATTCAGTAACAAATAGGATCAACCATGCCTTCCTTTTCTTTTCACTAAATATCAAAGTTTGTGATGTATGTATATTTCATTGGTAGAAAGTGTTTAGATGCGACTTTCTTATATACATGCCCATTTAAGGTAGCCTCAAGGGTGAAGGTGATTAAATTGTAATCAGCAGTATGATATCTAGGTAAATTTTTGGGGATATTAAGTCTATGATGCTGCTCATTTTCGCAATAAGTCAAGTGCAACAGGTGTGAGAAGTTTTTGCCTTATGGAGGATCTCTTTAAACATATAGTTAGTTATGCAAACAGATTTCTTAAACTAAACAGATTGCAAAATTGAAACCTAAATATGAATTATCATGAGCAACTGTAATTTATCAATTAGGTTATTTTAGTTTGGGTTAGTTCTATTAATTTCTATAAATGGCTTTTGTGTCTATGCTAATCAAATATCTACGACTACTAATGCAAGGCGACGGCAATACCGAGGATTAGTTCGTACGAGATTTCCACTTAACACTTTTTGCGTTCGGATTCGAGGTGGGGTTTTATTGCTTTATTCTCTACAGTGGTTAGTAGAGCTCTTTTGCATGTGTTATTCGATGTTTTATGTTTTAAGTAAATACTTAAGTTATCTACTATGTGAATTGTTTTCCAATGTTATGCAAATGATGAAGTTATTGTGGCAAAGTTACTAATAGTCAGGGTCCCTATTTGTGGTCCGGGACCGACGGGTCTTCGGGTGAATCCCGCCGTGCTCGGCAAAGTCTAATAGCCAGGGGCTCTATTTGTGGTCCGGGACCGACGGGTCTTCGGGTTTAACCCGCCGTGCTCCAATGTTCTATGACAATGTTCAATGGCAAAGTATTGTGACAATGTTCAATGGCAAAGTATTATGACAATGTTCAATGGCAAAGTATTATGGCAATGTATATGTGTAAATGTGAAAGTGATTTACAAGTGGTTACTTAATTATTTATTTCTATCATTAACTCTGAATAACGTGACTCCACTGAGTATGCTTGCATGCTCACCCCCAATATATTTCCCCCTTTCAGGTTGAGGAGTTGGAGAGCGAGGAGTGGTGATGGGAGACGGATTTTAAATATTATCTAAGCTTAAATTAAACTACTCAAGTTTAAAGTTGACTAAATTTCTAGTATTTTTACGTACTTAGACTTACTCGTGATTTTTCTTCAGTTTTCAGAACTATGGGTGTTATCAGTTTTTAGTTAAAGTATTTTATTCAAATTTGAAAGCCGTTGCTGGTTACCGTTAGAGTGTTTTTAAATTATAGTTATTTTCTTTACCGTTATGCATCTAAGTTTCAAAATTAGTTGCGCCCAAGTTAGTTAATATAACTACTTTTTAGGATGTTCATTTCATGAAAACTAGGGCGTGACATTTTTAGAGATATTTATGGCCCTTGTATTATCACAATAAACAGTCAGAACATCACTATCAATGCAATAATCATAAAATATTTTTCTTAACCATAGAAGTTGTGTACAACAATTTCCTGCAGCAATATATTCTGATTCAGCAGTTGATTGTGAAACACAGTTCTGCTTCTTGCTATGCCATGAGATCAGATTGTTCCCCATGAAGAAACATCCACCACTGGTGCTTTTCCTATCATCTGCATCTCCTGCCCAATCATCATCACTATAGCCAACTAAAGCACAGTTAGTATCTTTTGAGTACATTATACCCATTTCACTAGTTCCAGCCACATATATTATAATTCTTTTTACAGAATTTAAATGAGACTCTTTGGGATTTGCTTGGTATCTTGCACATAAACAAACACTAAACATGATGTCAGGTCTACTAGAAGTAAGATATAACAAACTTCTTATCATTGATCTGTACAATGTTGGGTTAACATTCTGCCCATCACTGTCTTTACTCGGTTTTTGTGTAGAACCCATTGGTGTTTTCATGATTTTAGCATTCCCTAATCCAAATCTTTTGACCAGACTCTTAGCATACTTACTTTGAGAGAAAAATATACCATCTTTACTTTGCTTAATTTGCAATCCAAGAAAATAATTCAGATCACCAACCATAGACATTTCAAATGTTGAAGTCATCTCATGCACAAATTTATTCAGCATATGTTCACTTGTTGAACCAAATAAAATATCATCCACATAAATGTGAGCAATTAAGAGATAATCATTTGAATGTTTAATAAACAAAGTCCTATCAGCTTCTCCTCTAACAAAACCAAATTGAATTAGGAAATCAGTTAGTCTCCTATACCAAGCTCTAGGTGCTTGTTTGAGACCATACAAAGCCTTATTCAATTTATAAACATGATCAGGATATTCAGATACTTCAAAGCCTTTTGGTTGTTCTACATAAGCTTCATCTTTAAGTATTTCATTTAAGAAAACAACTTTAACATCCATTTGGTGTAGCTTAATATCAACAAAGCATGCAATGACTAATAACAGTCTAATAGACTCAATTCTTGCTACAGGAGCAAAGATTTCATCAAAGTCTATTCCTTCTATTTGAGTATAACCTTGAGCTACTAGCCTAGATTTGTTTCTAATTATATTACCAGCTTCATAAGTCTTATTTTTTAAAATCCATTTTGCTCCTATGACATTAGTATGACTAGATCTAGGAACTAGACTCCAAACTTCATTTCTTTCAAACCGGTTTAGCTCTTCATGCATTGCATTTATCCAATTCACATCTTTAAGAGCTTCGGTTACATTTTTAGGCTCAATTAATGAATGATAACATTCAAAGTTTACCTGATTGCATATAGTGGACATGCAAATAGACCTTACCACATCATTGGGGTTAGTTTCAAATCTCCTTCTAGTTTGCACTCCAGTGTATCGTTCTCCAATTATTTGATTCATTGGATGGCTCTTTAGAATCCTGGAAGAAGGTGTTCTTCCTGTTTCTAACACATTTTCTAACTTAACAAACTTTTCAGATTTTTCAGGCAGTGTTGTCCCAGATGACGTCTCATTTTGGGCAACATCCTTTTCCAGGTCAGAAACTTTTGGAGTTTCAATGAGATCAGCAACATCATCCTCATAATTTGTACCTGCAATACTATAAGTATCATCAAATACCACATTATAAGATTCTTGAACGGTATCTGTCCTTAGATTGTATATTCTGTAAGCTTTGCTATTCCTAAAGTAACCTAAGAAAAATCATTTATCACTCTTAGAGTCAAATTTGTGCAATTGATCTCTATCATTAAGTATGTAGCAAACACACCCAAAAACATGAAAGTACTTTAGATTAGGTTTTCTGTTGTTCAGATTTCATATGGTGTCTTAGAAGTTCCAGATCTAATGAACACTCTATTTGCAACATGATATGCAGTATTCAAGGCTTCTGCCCAAAATCTCTTTGAAAGATTTTTTGAAATTAACATGACTCTAGCCATCTCTTGAAGAGTTCTATTCTTTCTTTCAGCAATGCCATTTTGTTGTGGAGTTTTGGGAGAGGAAAACTCTTATAAAATACCTTTGTTTTCACAAAATTCAGTGAATGAGCTATTCTCAAATTCTCTACCATGATCTGATCTTATCCTGCTTACTTTCAAGTAATAAACAGTTTTGAATCTTTTGTAAAGAACTTTGAATGCAAAAAAGGCATCTGATTTTTCTTTCGAGAATTCAACCCATGTAAATCTAGAAAAATCATCTACAACAACTAAAGAGTATCTCTTACCACCTATACTTTCTGTTTCCATAGGACCCATTAAATCCATATGTAACAGTTCTAAACATCTTGTTGTGGTACATGAAGATAACACTTTGTGTGGCACTCTTGATTGCTTACCTTTTTGGCATGGTCCACAGACTTTTACATCATTAAACTGTAATTTAGGCAAACCAACTACATCATCATGTTTAATCAGTTTTTGAATGTTTCTGTAATTAGCATGCCCTAATTTTTTATGCCATAAGATTTCATCAGTTTTCATGCTATTACAAACATTGTTTGAACCAATCAAGTAGCAATTATCAGCAGATCTGTTTCAGTCATCAAACATTCATTATTTTAGTTAAAAACATTACATGCATTCTTGTCAAATTTAACATGCAAGTTATAATCACATAACTGACTAATATTAATCAAGTTTGCAAGAAGACCATCAACATGTAACACATTTGATAACTTTGGAAAACCATTCACATTAAGAGTTCATTTTCCTATGATTTTTCCTTGAGAACCACCACCATAAGTTACATTACCACCATCATATGACTCATAATCAACTAAATGTTCAATTTGTCTAATCATATGTCTTGAGCAACCTGAATCAAAATACCATAACCTGGTACACATGCTTTCAGAGAAGTATACATAACATTACATGAGATTCTAGTTTTAGAAATCCAAGATTTATCAGTATGTCTCTCAGAATGTTGTAACACTTTAGGTAACATGTCTTTATCAATTTTCAACTTTGCACAATATGACTTAATATGACCTATTTCAGAACAGTAATGACATATATACACTTTATCATTCTTCCTAACATGCTTTTCAGAAATATCAGAATTAACATTTTCATGTTTTGCTTTAACAAATTTCACATGCTTATCAGAATAATAAGGTTCAAAAGTGTCACCAACAAAGCCAAGTCCAGCTTTGTTTGTCTGTCCAAAAGTCATAACATCATCCAATTTCATTTTCCCTTGTGAAAATTTCTTGAAACTCAAAGTTGATTTTTTCAAATTCTCCTTAAGTTTACACAGTTCCAAGTCCTTTCTGGTCAAGATCACTTCCAACTTTGTAAGAGAATTCCTTAAATCAGAATTTTCCAAAGTCAATGACTCTAGAATCTGATTTTTGGAATCAAGTTCCTTACTCAGCTTCTGTCTTCTAGATTCACAATCCTTGTGAATTTCAATTGTATTACCTGTCTCATCAAGTAAACCATTAAAACAATTCACATCTGGACCATTTTTACCCAGTGTTGTCTGAAATAATATGTCATTTCCGTCAACATCGGAGTAATAATCATCCAGATGATCATCAAAAGTATCATCATACTCTATCCTAGCAGAAAAAGCGCATTCTTCTTCTTTATCAAAATCTTTTTCATCACCAGAATTATCACTCAAAGTAGCAGTCAAACTATACTTCTTTTTCAATAAAGTATTAGCACATTCATTAGCATAATGACCAAAACCAGAACATGCATCACATTTCACATTCTTTCTGTATTCAGGATCATATCTAAATTTGCTATTCCTATTTTGAGGTTTAGTTTGATTGAAACTTGTTCTCCTTTCAGAAACTTGAGGTGAATTATTGATCTGAACTTTAGGTTGAGCAATACCTTTAGCATTGTTCATTTTATTCTTAAGAAATTTATTGAATTGCTTAGATAATAGAGCAATGTTGTCTGGATTGTCAAGACACAAACTGACAACATCATCATCATTATCAGATTCAATTTCAGTAATATAAGAAGTCTTTTCAGAATTAGAAGAAGTACTACCCTTGAACATAACAACCTTTTTATCATCTTTTGAATTTTCAGCTTGTGTTATATTCATTTAATAGGTTTTTAGGATACTTACAAGTTCATTTTGAGACATGGTATCAGTATCTTTAGCTTCCTCAATAGCACATATCTTAGAATCAAATCTTTTAGGAACAGTTCTAAGAATGTTGTGTACTATCTTGGTATTGGAGATAGGATCTCCAAGAGCATGAGCCTCATTTGCAATCTCACTGATCCTTTTATTGTAGGATGAGATTGTTTCATCTTCTTTCATCCTCATATTCTCAAACTTTGTCCCAAGCATTCGAACTTTGATCCTTCGAACACTATCTGATCCTTCACAATGTTCTTGTAATCTTTCCCAAGCATCCTTTGCAGAAATGCAAGTTGAGATTAGTTTGAACATGGAAACATCAGTTGCTGTGAAAATAGCATTCAAGGCCTTCGAGTTGTAACTAGCCAATTGAATTTCTTCATTTGTCCAGTCTATTTCTCTCTTGATCTGGGCCTCATTGTCCTCATCAGCTGGTGTCCTCGGTTGAGTCCAACCAGACAAAACACTCTTCCATGCGCGTTCATCAATGGACTTGATGTACATACGCATTTTAGGCTTCTAATACGCATAATTTGTTACATCTAAAACATGAGGCTTAAGTGTAGGAGTAAGGGGATATTCCATTGCAATAAAAATACACACAAGACAACAGGATCTAAACTTAAAAGACTAAGTTTTTTGCTCTAGTGCCAATTGAAGAGACGCAGTGCTTTTGTGTGGTGTTTTTCAGAGTTGTGTTAACTAAAATGTTGACAACATGCCCGACAACACAAGACGGTTACGAGCAGTTGTGAACAGATCTAAGTAGTTCTAAGCAGCGGAAGATTAAAACACCTTGCAAACGGAATTCAAAATTTATCATAGACTTAAATAAAGTCTATGATGCCTCATAGCGAAAAGCTTCACTATAACCATATAGTGATACAAACAAAGATCTGACATAAGATCTCAAAGTGAGGGTAAGGTGACAATACACCGCCTAAATAGATCTACGATGACTAGAAAACTGATCACACTCAAACCCTAATCTAGTCTATTTTCAATCTCAATACTGATATGAGCGTTGCAGCGCTCGACCAGCACAAAAGATAATAGTAACTGCCCTTCTACACTAGATGTACTTGAACACTCGATAGCATAGCTCTTGGTTACTACTTCCTGGCTTGTTTCCCCTGATTTTCTTCTGCGGATCTCTTCTGGTATTTATAGATGCAAAATCAACCGGAAGTTACAAATACTAGATCAGTTTGGAATGACCTAGAAACAATTTCCTCCACTAACTCCATGATTACGAATAACCGTCCATGATGTATTTGATCTCCTCACTTGATAACCGCATTCGCATGACCTGGAACATTCTAGGTCTTCATCCTGCGAACACAACAGCAAACACAACATAGAACAAAAGTGTTAGTGTTAGGAGAAAGGACAAATTCAGTAATGTTATCCAGAATGTTGTCTAAATATTTTTTACAACACTGACATAACATTAACATGTTTATTTCCCTTCCAGAATATTTATGTGCATAAAAATCGGGTCAAGTATAAAAAAATTGTATGGTTTACCAAACACTTTATAAAAATAATTTTTTTAAAGCAGTAAAAAATTCATCAAGCATTACAAGAACAAAATTTGAAAAGTAGGTCTTTCTCAAGAGACGGAGACTCTGCCCAAATATTTATAGCTAGATGATGTGCTATAACATTAGCACTCGTACAAATCAAAATAACTGAAAAATGGGGCTTAGAAGCAAGGGTGAATTGAATTCTTGAAATGAAATTGCCGAAAGCTGCAAGCAAATTATTTTTTTTAGTGAACAACATCTGCTACAATTTTTGAGTCCACCTCAGTTAATCGTGACAAAGCCTTCAATAAGCCCATAGCTTCATCCTCATAGATGCCGCCAGGGTTTTGGACGCCACAAAGAATTATGCCCACAAAAGCTCGATAATAAGAATTATTAATATTATTAGTAGTGTACACATAATACATTCACACTGTTGTTCTATTGCTTTTACTATTACACGTTGAGCCCTTTGTAATTTCTAATTGAAGTCATGTAGAAATCCTGATTGAGCTGAATATTGAAAATATTGAATTAGATATACAAGAGCAATATGAGGAAATGAGTATATATACAGTTGAATAAGGAGTAAATAAAATAAAGAACTCCTAGAAATTTGGGATGAGCTCTACGTACCCCTTAATACTCTCTCCGTTCCAAAATTTTGTTCACACTTGTCTTAAATGGATGTCCCAAGATTTTGTTCACACTCAAAAAAAGGAAATAACTATCTCTCACAAAAGTCAATAAAGCATAAAGTTACCATTATTTTATTCAACTCCACACTCACAAACTCCATTTTTTCTTAAAAAATGTGTCAAACCCAAGTGTGAACAACATCTTGGGACGGAGTGAGCATAACATATGCTCATGTATTTCTTTGTGGTTACAAGACTTTTACAAGTATAACTTTTGGTCATTTCTCGGCATTAATTCTTTTAGAAAAGTGAATTTGTGGAAATGAAATTAAGAAAGTTGTGTTTGATTTCAATTAAATGTTAGAATACCAAGCAGTTATCATGTAGAATAACGGTAAAAATGATACACTGAGTTAACTTAGAAAAAAAATGTGGGGAACAAATACATAGTATATCTTTATATTTATGTAGTACAAAGAATGGTAGAAATGAATTTGAATGAACAATTTGAGATGCCATTAACAATCTCTTGTACAGAGTTATCTGATCTTTCCACTTGCTCTGTAATCATGTTGATGAGATAGGGATGGGATCAACAATTAGTGAAACCAAATTGTTGTTAGTCTCGGAATTTGGATTAACACCAAATCCATCTCCATAGTTGAGGTAGAAGCAGAGAGACATTCGGACAAGATTCAATGCCGTTACACCAAAACTCCTCAAGGGCTTCTCTGCCAATAATATCTCTTTGTTCATCTTCTTCCACAACTCGTATATCAGATTCCTTATGTACACCCGAGCTTCCTCTTCAGAACACCCCGTTTCGTGCATGTAACATTGAATTGACTTCGGAACATCCCCTCTCTTGATTTCCTCCTGTGTAACATCCACCAATTTAAAGGTAAGTATCATTACATGAAGCGTACGTGGCTAAATATTTTTTTACTGAAAACAAGCAAATACTTTTATACACCAGTTGCATGACTGTGTAAAGGTTTTGTCTTACAAGAAACAAATAAAAGCTAATAAGCATTGCATGTGTATGATGCTAGTTTAATTTCTTACCGATGAAGTTCCAAAGTCATCTGCAAGACGGAAAACCATGGACGGCCAACGAATGATACCAGGATATTGTTCTAAAATCTGCACATCCTCCTTGTTTATGTTGTTTGTGAGGCAAAAGTAACCATACATTAGAACAATAGGACCTGAAATCGAAATCCAGCCGTTATTCAGGTACTCGTTCGTTTTGGGATAGTATCCACTGTGATACCATCTTGCTTCTATGATGTAAGTTTGGCACAACTCTATCCACAATCTCCTCAGGTTTGAGATACAGTTGAAGCCTTGTTCTTTGAGAACGTGATACGCCAATTCATTGACGAAGTTGTTGAGATCAAGGAAACAAATTTGCATGTATAGGGGAAGACTATCCAATTCATTGATGTCCCACCTGATCAATGTTACAAAATTAGGATCCAATTAATATTCAGTTATTCTTAGTAATACGTAAAATTATTTACACCAACCTTTGTATGATCTTGGTGAACAATTCGATTTCCTCCAAGGTGCCATATACGTCGTATATGTCATCTATTACGGACACCATTCCAGCAACTTTAGTCATGATCTCCCTCGTGTATCCAAATTCGGGCTCGGGAGTAAATCCCACAGCCCATAAGAAACTCTCAGCCATTCGGTCCCTGGCGAAGGTCAACTTTTCTCCTAGGCCACTTCTCGTATGCCCGCGTGATATGCGTTTCATATCGTCTTGATAACTTGCTTGGGCAATGCTGTAATACAACTTAGCAAATTCCAGCAAAGTAGGGCTCGCATCGGGTCTACCCTCGTAGACGTTTATGAACCATTTTGCTTGGAGTTTGGGCACTCTCCAGTGCAGCGGAATCTCCAAAGCATGCCTGATTTGATCGGCTAAGCTCCGGTCGACTGTCGTGAATTGCTCGAGCTTCCTCGTGAGCTTACGGGTAGAGAAATCTTTTGCAGAGTCCAAAATGGGTTCACCCTCCATGGATAAAAAGGAAGCTTCGTATAGAGAAACAAGTCCCTTCACATCATCACCCAAGCTCGCATCGAAATTCCCCAACTCGTCAGTGAAACAGCTGAAAACCTCTGCAATTAATATCGATCATGAAATTGAACTTAAGTTAATTAACAGATATAGAAAATAAAAATTTCTGAATTATAATTAAAATGGTGGTATATATATGGACCTTGAGTGACATGGTAGCCATGTTGTCTAAGCAGCCTAAATTTGAGGGCAGTTGCATGCAAATCCTTTTTCATGCTTTTATTATCAGCTGCATAAATTCTGTCCAGTAAAATTTGTACGGAATCATGGAAGTAGTGAGACACATCAAGCCTTTGCAAATCATCAATAAGTTGGAGCTGGCCTAACACATCTGTGCTTCCTTCAATTATTATTTTCACATCATCTCTCAGCTTCTCAAATTTCTCTACGTACTCAATACCCTGCAATATATATGTCCAATAAATCAATGATCAATAACGATTAAATTGGTGTGACATCTTATATCGACTATAACTCTAATAATAATTATATGTATATATGTTACCCCGTAAGGAGTGGTGAGACGCTGAATGTAATTGGTATCCCAGGAGCTCTTTCCATAGTTCCCTGATCTCCTAATTTCCTCCATCATCATATTTAATTGATTGGAATGCTTCGATATTGATCAAGCTCAAGATTCTATAATAGAAAGATAGTGAACTATGAATATAATGAGCAATCTGAGAGATGTGTTATATAGCAGGCAGAACACCATTTCCAGTCACCTTCCCTCAGTACTCACAACCTCTTTTTTTATTCTAATAGTTTAATTAGTTATTTTTGAAATGTGCTAATCCTGTAAAACGGTCAACAGAAGTGGTCTTAAATTTATTTATTTATTTATTATCGTATCTGCATATATAATTAGCAAAGTTTGATCGGAAAATCAAGGAAGCTGATGGAAATAGACTAAAAATAGGAGTCAAGATTGGCTTGTGTTGACTATATTAAGGAATAAACAATAACTGTAGAAATATCCACACTTAATCATTTGCCACAGGTGCATGCGGTGAAGGAAGTTGGTTTATGAGAATCAAATTCCAACATTTCAAAATCCTAAATTTCAAGTATTTTATTAATTAGATGATGAAAATTTTATTTAAAAAGTACTTTTAGGATATATCCGTATATTCTAATTCAGCTAGTATGTCGATATATTGTATTACAATTAATTTTATTAATGCGTGTGTAACTGGTCAAGTTAGATCTTACTGTCATGTTAATTTAAAGTTTTATTGTAACAGTGAAAAATAATAATTTGTTTTCTCCAAAATTATTCAAGTTACATTTTTTTTTTAGGTAAGAATTATTTGATTGCATTTTTTCTGATTTGGTAATTTCTTTAATTTTCTTTCTGGGGCTTCTCCTATATGTTGTGGAAAGGAAAAATTAACTATGTTTTCCAAGTGTTGATGGAGACGAACTTCTTGCAATCAAATGCAAGAACATTATGTAACTTAGATTATGCCCAATTTTAGTCCTATATTTTGTTACTCTTCTGTGCCGTAATTATTTGTACACTTATTTTATTCTTCCATTTTATATACTCCAAAAAAGAAAATATTGATTTGTGAATATACTTACAAATATATATATCAATTATCAATATGTCACTGCTTTACTTAAAAAAAAGAATTTTTCTTAAAATGTGTACCCAGTTTAATGCGCATAAAATCTAGGGACGGAAGTATAGCTTTTTTTTTTTTTTTTTTTTTTTTAATGAAACAGTTACTGATCGAGATTTTATTGTCCTTATGATGAAAGCAAGCTGGTGGAGTTGAAGATCCTTGTTGAGCTATTTAAGAGTGGCCGGGACCAAATGTCACGTGGATTATAAGTCTTCCCCTGTTATTTGTATTCTACGTGCATCAGTGGGTTGGAAATTGGAGTATCGATCGAGTCTAGTTTATGTGATGGTTTAAGGTAAATATTATGTGAACATTGTTAAACATGCACTACTTAAGCTCTATTTGATAGGAGTTGCAAGATAAAGGGGTATAATGTTATGAAATGCATGTGAGACATGTGTTCTATCATGGATGTATTAAAATATGTAATATTTTAATATGTTGATTGGTAAATTGTAATGATTCATGAGATAAGCATTTTAGGCATGTTGATATCTTTACCAGTCATAACAAAATTCTAAAGGGATTGAGGTGAGATTATTTATTATGGAAATATATTTTGAAAAGCCGAAGTGCGTGTGTGTGGTGTTTTTAAGAGTTGTGTTAACTAAAATGTTGACAATATGCGCAACAACACAAGACGGTTACGAGCAGCTATGAACATATCTAAGTAGTTCTAAGCAGCGGAAGATTAAAACACCTTGCAAACGGAATTCAAAATTTATCATAGACTTAAATAAAGTCTATGATGCCTCATGGCGAAAAGCTTCACTATAACCATGCAGTGATACAAACAAAGATCTAACATAAGATCTCAAAGTGAGGGTAAGGTGATAATACACCGCCTAAACAGATCTACGATGACTAGAAAACTGATCACACTCAGACCCTAATCTAGTCTATTTTCGATCCCAATACTGATAGGAGCGTTGCAGCGCTCGACCAGCACAAAAGATAATAGTAACTACCCTTCTACACTAGATGTACTTGAACACTCGATAGCGTAGCTCTTGGTTACTACTTCCTGGCTTGTTTCCCCTAATTTCCTTCTACGGATCTCTTCTGGTATTTATAGATGCAGAATCAACCGGAAGTTACAATTACTAGATCAGTTTGGAATAACCTAGAAACAATTTCCCCCACTAACTCCATGATTACGAATAACCGCCCATGATGTATTTGATCTCCTCACTTTATAGCCGCAGCCGCATGACCTGGAACATTCTAGGACTTCATCCTGCGAACACAACATAGAACAAAAGTGTTAGTGTTAGGAGAAAGGGCAAATTCAGTAATGTTATCCAAAATGTTGTCTAAACATTTTTGATAACACTGGCATAACATTAATAATCTCCCCCAATTTGGCCTTTCTACTACAACACACCTGATGAAAATCTCAGTACTATGTGTGCAATAGACAATGACAAATGAAAGTAAAAAATGCCAAAAGATCAGGATTTTAACTAAGCACAAATCATGCTTAGCCTAAACATAATAAAAAAATAAGCAAGTTGTTCTTAAAATAAGACAACAACAACAAAACATAATCATTGTTCAGAGCCTTTTGTACGAGAAACAGACACAAACAATAAACTATGTTCAAACAACTATTGTTCAGAGCAATGGTAAGAACTTAAACTAATAATTCTAAACAATAGAAAAACTAATAGAGCTAGATAGAGTTATCAAAGCTAATCCTAGCTACAAATCTAACAGAGCTAGAAAGCTAACAGAGGCTTAGCTAGCTATAAAAACTAACAAGAGCTATTACAATAAAGGAAAATATAAAACAAGATGGGAAATGATTGGGTTGTAGGATATCAACAGCTGCATCTTCAATAAATCTGCACAGACTCCCCCATACTTGAATCTTCCCCTATCTTCAAGCTCTAAATTGACCTTCAAAGGTCACCATACAATGTATCCACATCTGGATCACCATCTTCATTCCTTGGTCCAGCATCAGCAGCAATATTGTCTTCACATCATCACCAGCATCTTCACCTTGATTAGAACCTCCATGGCCAGATGGTCCAGCAACATCTTCAGGTCTTTGTGGAGCATTTTCATCAGCTACTCCCCCTGTTGGAGTAGAAAGCAAGAATCTCCAAAAGTTTCTTTTTTGTTCCATCTTGGAAAGAGTTCTCTTTAAGTCTTCAATAGTCTTGTCCAAATCTGCAATTTGATTATAGATATATGGAGCAGATAAGGTAACAGAAGAAACAAATTACCCATCAACATTGATGTTGGCAGGTATGTTGATAACATTGGGGTCAACACTCCCTCTGTTTCGAGTAGACTGTTGTTCTGGTTCAGCTTCAGGCATTGGTTCATCAACTCTTGGTCCTGGAAGGGGTAAATCAATCACTTTGTTGTTGTCAATCAACAACTGATGGTTGATTCCAAGAGCAGGTGCATAGCTACTGATTACTTCATCATCAGCTCTTTCAAACTCTTTGTCTTGCAGCAATTGGTGAATCAAACAAGGATACGTCAATAAACCTCTTCCACTAATTTCTCCAGCATACCTCAACATGTTGTTAAATATAGTCTGACCTAAATCAAACTCATTTAGCTCACCTATCCTATAGAGAAGGATAACTTGTTCTTCAGTCAAACATGTTGAATTGGTTGTAGGCAGCCAATTATGGATCACCAATCTATGCAGTGCAGAGTATAAACTTGTCAATCTAGATGTCAAAATACTCTTTGCCCAGATTCTGACTTTACCACCAATGATCACAAAAATCACAACATTTAAATCAGTAACAGACCTTTCCTCCATGTTCCTTGTTCTTAGAATGACGTTGATTACCGTAGGATTAACCATAATCCTATTACCTCTAAACCTTACATTCTCATAGTTCTCAGAATTCACTCTACCAAGACTCCTATGTAAGTTAGCATAAAATTCATACACCCAATCAACATAGTATGGTGTAGCAAACTGTAGTGCATGCATAAGGTGTCTCTCAGTAATGAATGGAATCAGATTCATGGCTTCAAACTCAGGTACCCTAATGACTCTTTCACTAACAATCACTCTAGTTCTAATAGTAGTGTACCTAGAACTAGTCATGTCATTATATGTCTCATCATCAGTCTCAGAGTCAGAGTATACCTCTTCAGGTTCAACAACTTCTTCTTCATATTCTGATGTTGTCTCAGGTGAGGCAACATTTTCGGCAACATGAGTAGGATCACTTCTTCTTTTGCTTCTGATTTCTCTCCTGGCAGTAGAAGGATCATGTTTGTGCTTTGTCCTTCCTTCAGTCCTGTTAGCAAAGAAATCTTTGAGTGGGGTCTCCATGTCAACATCTTCTTCAGATGACATCTCCTTCATCACAGTATCAGCTTCAACTTCAGCTTCCACATCTTGAGCAACTTCTTCTTGATGTTCACTTTCCTCCTTCTCAGATTCAGACACATGAACAGGCTTTGAGCTTGTTCCATCATCCCTTGGCTGTTTTCTCCTGGACTCAGAATAGTCCACCTTCTTTCCCATAGTCCTAAAAGACATCCTCCTTTTGCCACCATACCTTGTGAAAGGTTTTGGATCATTTTTCTTCTTCTTTCCTTTGGCAGCAAGGTTCTGTAATTTCTTGGCCAATCCACCATCAGAGTCAGATGACTCTTTATCAAGATCAGAATCAGTTTCACCTTCCTCAGGATTAGAAGGATCAACAGGTTCCTTTCCTTTTCCAGTTTTCTCTTCTCCAGCTTTTCTCATATCAACTCTCCATTTCTCAGCTTTCTCCTTAATATAAGCAAACTGGTTCAAGTTAACATCCCTACCACCAATAGTAATTCTCTGCCTTGAAGAGAATCGAACCATATTTTCATAGGTTTGAATGATGTCCAGAACAGTTGCATTTGCATCCAGTTCAACATGCAAAAGAAAGTCTTCATCTAGTAACAGTGTTGGGTTAACACTTCCAGCAACATTAGAGGTTTCAACAGGTTTTGGTGAGTTTTGAGTGGGGTTAGGTTCAACTACAGGTTCAACAACAGGTGTAGGTTCATCTGTTGCCATTGGAGTTGAAATTTCAGTAGTTTTAGAGTTTTCAGAAGGAATTTCTGGAATAGGGGTTTCAGAAATAGGATTTTCAGTGGGAATTTGTGAAGGATTTGAAGGCTCACCACTTGATTCTGGCATGTACTTAGATAAGTCAACTGGTACAGACCCAATAGTGATCGTGGGAGGCACAGGTGTGCTACCAACACCGCGTACAATTCACTCGATCACCTCTGTGGTTGTGGATTCAGGGAGAACGATAGCGAGTGGAATGGGCTGTTGTGTTGGCGTAGATGACACAACACTTTGGTCGATATTGAAAGATTCATTTCCAGTAGCCATTGAAGCAAGTAGATTGAGAGGATTTTTGGAGGTTGTGGATGTGTTTGGAGAGTTTGATTTGCTTGAGCTTTGTGAATTCGAAAAGGTTTGAGTGTTAGACATTATACCTGCAGGAATATAATGCACCCAATTAAAATAACATTAAATTCCAATCACATAAGCAAGAACGAAACCGAAACAAATACATATGCAATAATATTCGAACCGAAATACCTTTTAATTAACTCTGTGCTTAATCACTAAATTAATTTAAGCTCTATGTATGATAAACACATAATTTAATTCGATATTTATAGTGTAAAAAGCAGTTAATTGAAACACATCAAGTAGAAGTGGAAATCGTGGGTTATGGAGAGAGATATCCGATGGTTAATGTTGAGAGAGGTGTGGAACGTGGGTTGTGTTGTGGAGAATATGGGATGATTAACTGAATAATTAAATAATTAATAACTACCTTAATTATAAATACTGTAATTAATCTAAAATTAAGAAATAACAGTGTAATTATCACATTAATATTCTAGAATCTACCATTTTTCGAATCTTAAGCAAATATGCATGAGAAAATTTGAACATTCGAACCAACACAGTGATAACAAAAATGATGGCACACACACACACCTCAACACACTTATAAATTTTAACTTTTCAAGTACAAAATCACTTGATCATATTGATCCACCTTTTTGAAAGAGTACATCGTAGTTGTCAGCTCCGTGTCCCATAGCTACTCAGTGGATTATGACCATATTGAATTAATTACTATTGGTCCCACTAGTCAGTATTAAAGAATATGCGGAAGCTAGAATATTAATCTTTTGTAAAAATCTTTTAAGAGATCACAATAAGAAAAATAACAAACTGGAAAGCAGTAAATAAGACTGGATGTATAGTGGTTCGGATATAACGATCCTACGTCCACTCTCCCTTTTGCAAGGGGCCTTACTAACCAACCAACTTACTCACAACCACTGAAATTATCTAGTACCAGCACCTTGTTACACACTTTAGATCTAACTTTGATCTAAAGTACAGTCTACTCCAACCTTATCTATCAAGATGAACATGTTGAGTATAATCCAACTATAAAACTCCTTAAGAGTAGATATGAATTAAAAACTCATAAGAGTGCTAATTGTTTGTGAATACTAAAGCTTGAGTATGATCTTCGTGCGCATAACTAGAGTTTTTCTTCATACTGACACTCTTGTATTTATAGAGATGATTAGGGTTTAGCCGTTGGAGAGCTAATCTAATTAGATCTTTATTTAAGGAAGCTTCAATTAATCAATTCTCTAATTGATTGATTGGGTTGGTGAGATCATTGGATTGATTTCTTCAAAGACTTCCCAATCCGATCATGGTTGACTTCATTTGAATTACCAACGGTCAAATGCTTCCATTTCACAACTCTGATTCTTCCAGAGTAGGTTGAACCAGACACTAGATAACCCAGAGGTCCTCTGGTCCAGAGTCGGTTACTAACCAGATTATCCTATAGAATCTGGAGATGATTCTGATCATCTTTTGTTTCACTAGACTCGTCTGGTCTGGGGAAAGGTCTTCTGCCTTTGGTCTGAACTACTCTGATGAAGTCTTCTGGTGGAGTCCTCTGGTGAAGTCTTCTGGTCTGACAGTTCCCCCTAGACTAAGTCCTAATCTATTTCCTCATCTGGCTAACAAGTCCAGATGGTCCTATTACATCTTCTGGTTTGTTTAACTCATCAAAACTAAGAACATTTTTCCTAACAATTTCCCCCTTTTTGATGAAGTTAAAACAATAACTAGAACTGATAAAAAACAAAATAAGCAAGAAAAACACTTAAGATAAGACCTTAGAATAGATCTTATCTGGCAAACAATGAGACAACAAGAAGTTATCTTGAGACAGAAGAGATATGATATTTCATTAATAATAAGAACATATGAGATTACAGATTACAAGACAATTCCTATCTAAGCATATCTTCTATTTTCCTTTGGCACAAGGAACCAATCCAGAAAGCGGTCTTGAACAGCCTTGAGATCTGAAGAGTTTGCGGAAATGAAGTTCACCAACACTTTGGTCTTGTAAAATTTCTTGAGCTTTATCCAGTCAATCTGGTCCCCAATCACCGGAGTGTTGAGATAGTGAAACTCAGGGGCAGTAACTTCCAGATTAAACTTAATGGTGTTGATGGGCGAACAATTATTGTACGAACAGACATCAGGGACTTAACAAATAAAATCAAGGTTGGGGTGCACAAACCAATCAAAGTGATGTATAAAATAACGAACAACTCCGTCGACGAACAACTCCATCGATGAACAACAGGTTTTAAGACTCGAAACCAGCTATAAACATTTCGACATATCACAGATGACGAACAACATTATTAAAAGGTAGTACATCCACCAGCCTAAGAGGTGTATGACGACGAACAAAGAACCGAGATTCCTAAATCAATCTTCATAAGACGTACGAGCGAACAACTTCTGAGCCATAACCTCAAAAGGCGAACAACTTTTATCGAAAGACCACTATGGACCAGTTAAACCGACCTGGGCGAACAACAATAAGTTCGGGATAAGACCAAAGAAGACTTTGTAACTAAGATTCAACTTAGATAAGGTCAAACAAGGTCAAAGGACACTTGTCTAGCATGCAAGCTAGGAAGTTCAAGAGTCTTGGACACCTCATGCTTGCTAGTCTCTATAAATAGTTGTTCTCCAGCTAAGAAATATAAGTTCAAATTCATAAACACTCCAAATACACACACTCATACACCTAAACATACACGCATACGAAATAAATACGAATTCAACTCTCATATTTACGATTTTATAAACCGAACTATCGAATTTACCATTTGCGATGGTAATCAATCATACGTTCTTGTTTGGTGATTCTAAATTCGGTTTAAAATAGCTACTAATCCTCACGATTAGAACCGATCACCAATAATTTGGCGCTAGAATGAGGGTTCGAACCTTCGATTAAGTGTGATTAGTCAAGAACTTCAAGTTCGAAAACTTAAAGATTTGAAGAAGTCCTCAAGAAATTCTTGAAGATTCAAATAAAAATGTTCTTGGTGTTCTTCAATATTAAATTTGAAGACTCAAAGATTGAGAAGATATTTTAAATCAGGATGCCTCAATCCAAAGAAACACAAGTTTCACATCAATCAAGGAGAGCTTCTCCCACTCGAGTTTCGTCAGTTGGCCACCAAGATCGTGAGCGTAGACATGCGAATAGATCAAGACTCACGACCATAGACCATAACCTTCCACCAGAATTGGAGGCTTTGGTGAGCAACCCTAATGAATTGGCTAAAACCATTGCTGCTCTCCAAACTATCCAGAGACAGCAAGAACAAAATAGACCTTCAAAGGCAAGGTCTAAAACTAAACCATTAGAAGTTGTAAGAGCCAGGTCAAATAGAGGCGAACAACATGAGGTGAACAGTGCCCAAGCCCGGCGGGATAAAGGCAAAGCCAAAGTGGCCAACCAAACAGAGGGTCAGGCTGAGTCTGCCCACGAACGAACAACAATGTCCAGTCATGGAACAACTCGGTCCAGTGCACAGGACAGACTTGGCCAACCCCAAATCCAGAAAGAAGCTGCTCGCCAGGGAGCAGGAGATGGGCGAGCAACATTTGAGCAGCCTCGCCCATCAGTTCATGAAAGGCTGTCCCAGTCTGCTTTCAGGCGCCTAGGGCCAAATACGGCGAGCAACCCTAGGAAACAGCTCCAGGATATGCCCGCTCCGAGTGAGGGACTGCGACGAGCAGAAAGGCCTGTGCCTTCGCTCGTCGAACAGCCTCCAAGCCAGGGGGCATCTTTGGATGAGCTGTCGAGCCTGAGAAGGGTTGTGGAGAGCATGCAGGGGCAATTGGACCAACAAAGAGGGATGGGGACGACCAGCGTTGATGATCTTGATCCAAATCAAATGTTTAGTGGCTGTTTTAACCATAAAAGATCATCAAACAAGAAATAAATCAAAGATTAAAGCTAGATTTCTACAAGGAAATGTTAGGGAGAAAATTTGCAAGAGTTTGACTTTGTTTTGAATAATTGAACCTATTTTTATTATCCCATGAAGGGGTATTTATAGTGGTACAAGCAAGTAGGAGGTGTCACCTTCTTAATCATCTTCATTTACATCATGACAAGTGTTAAGACACTTGTTATCTCCTTAAGATATTACATCTTTATACAATGACAAGTGTTAAAACACTTGTTTGTTCCTAATGTAATGCCTAATTATTGGGACTTCTGATGATCTTTCGAGGTACCCTCTTGCTCGCCTGTTCGCCTCTTGTTAATTCTCTTTGCTCCTTCTTAGCCCAGTTGGTCACCTCTCTTTTTATGCTCACATGACCTGCTGCTCGCCTCCTCTGATCTGGTCCCTTGAATCAGCTGCTCGCCTCCTAGGGCCTTTCTTCCCTGTTGTTCGTCCTTTTTAGTTTTTTTTTATTTTTTAATGACTTCTTAATCTTATTTTAATATTTTTATCTTAATCATGTTGCTCGGTTGTTCGCCTATCAACAATACCCCCTAGTTTGACATATTAGGATAAATTTTTACTCTTTTATGTCAAACTATAAACTGGGTTACATCTTTATGATAAGAGGCGAACAACACGGATTTCGTATTTCATGATTGACAGGAGGCGGGCAACAGGGATTCAAATTTTTTGGGCGGGAACTTTAGGAGCGACCAACGGGGAGTGACCTTTGAACTCGTGACTTTTCGTATCCCTCCTCGCCCCTCGGACACTTGGTGATGGTCATCAGGTAGTTGACCTCTTCAGCGGTAATGCGGTCAACGTACCCCTCCAGGGCGAACAAACCCATAATGCCGAGCAAGTTCATCCACCCAATGGGAGTTATTTGTGTGATGACTAAGTGGCCGCCTCTAGAAAACGACCAACAACGAGAGGCAGCGGCAACCTCAACCCCACAATCAGTGTGTCAATGTTGATCATCGTACACCCTGGGGGAGGCCGATCAGCTCTCTCCTTCCTTTTAGGAGCCCACATGAAGATGTCATGGGGAATTTGATATGCTTCCCGGATGAGATTAAGCTCGTCCTTGCGAACAACACTTCAAATTCTGCTTGCCTGGTACTCAGTCCTCACCAAATCCAATACTTGACGTGAGGGACGAGGAATGTTGTTCGCGTACGTAGCAGAATATGCTCGCCATTCAAATGGGCGAGCAACTCCCTAAGGAATCTCGTTTTCGAGCATTTTTGGACCTGGGAACCCTATCCCCTCCAAGAATTCGGGAGTGAGCTCGTCAAACTCCGGATCTTCCTCAGATTCAGAGCCGGAGGGAGATTGCTCGTCGGAGGTGCTGCTCGCGGCTTCCCCAGCCTCTTCGTCGGACTAGCGAGCACCTATGTCCTCCATAGACCGGACTACTGAATCCACGTCGGGAGGTATTTCTGAGGAAATTTCAAACGGTGGCTATTTGACGAACGACACGATCGGGAATAAGGGACTAGCTTCTCCTTCGAATTATGGTTGCTCGAGTGCGAGGACATTAGTTTAGTGGAGGATTTTGAAATTTAGGAACGGTTTTTTAAGAAAAAGAAGTGTACGGCGGTGATTCTGGACGGACGATGGCGGCACAAATTCCCCACGGCGGTGATGGAACAAATAGAAAGAGAAAAGATAGGAAGAAAAAAGAGAAAAATGTTGAAATGACTACCTTGGTGTGAAATTTTGAAGTCGAATGCCGAAAAAATAACACCGGAAAGCTCGAAGACGCCGGAAATGGTGGGAATTACCGGAGCACTGTACCAAAGAGTGAAGAAGTGGGAAAAATTTCATTTCCCACTCCTATTTATACCCCAAGGAAAAACGGGGTACGAAGTGTAATTTTCCTCAAAATATGGACTTAATTAAAGAAAAATGGGGTCTTTTTCGAGCAATATCGTAAATCTGAGGATTGACGTGCAAATATTGAGGCGCGTGGCCTAGGAAATGCTCGCATGTGGGCGGCGCACAATCATGCCGCCCACGTCATCCTTGGATACACCCCCAGATCTTGGGAAGACTAAACGGCGGGCCTGGAGTTGTTCGTCAAATTTAAGGGATGTTCGTCCAAATCCCTACCAGTTAAATATCCTAACTATAAGTTGCTCGCCACAAAGTTACTCAGCTGGGGCAATGTCTAGTCAGGATAGGGGGCAATTGTTTATGGGCGAACATCGATCATTATTGTACGAACAGACATCAGGGACTTAAGAAAGAAACTCAAGGTTAGGGTGCACAAACCAATCAAAGTGGTGTATAAAATAATGAACAACTCCGTCGACGAACAACTTATTGGAGAACAGGTTTTAAGACTCAAAACCAGCAATAAACATTTCGTCATATCACAGATGACGGACATC
This sequence comes from Ballota nigra, assembly GCA_947034835.1. Taxonomy (NCBI): domain Eukaryota; kingdom Viridiplantae; phylum Streptophyta; class Magnoliopsida; order Lamiales; family Lamiaceae; genus Ballota; species Ballota nigra. Next base: position 74,224,700 of record OX344724.1, on the reverse strand, counting down.
ATTGTTAAAAGGTAGTACATCCACCAGCCTAAGAAGTGTATGACGACGAACAAAAAATTGAGATTCCTAAATCAATCTCAATAAGACGTACGAGCGAACAACTTCTGAGCCATAACCTCAAAAGGCGAACAACTTTTATCAAAAGACCACTATGGACCAGTTAAACTGACCTGGGCGAACAACAATGAGTCCGAGATAAGACCAAAGAAGACTTTGTAACTAAGATTCAGCGTAGATAAGGTCAAACAAGGTCAAAGGACACTTGTCTAGCATGCAAGCTAGGAAGTTCAAGAGTCTTGAACACCTCATGCTTGCTAGTCTCTATAAATAGTTGTTCTCCAGCTAAGAAATATAAGTTCAAATTCACAAACACTCTAAATACACACACTCATACACCTAAACGTACACACATATAAAATAAATACGAATTTAACTCTCATATTTACGATTTTATAAACCGAACTATCGAATTTACCATTTACGGTGGTAATCAATCATACGTTCTTGTTTGGTGATTCTAAATTCGGTTTAAAACAGCTACTAATCCTCACGATTAGAACCGATCACCAACAAATGGTAGAATCCATCAGTTTCTTGTACAAGTCAAAGTCGTATGCCTTCATCCACGAGTGAAAGGTCCTGTTGATCAAAGCTTCATCTTCTGGAGGCGGCCTGTGGATGTAGTGCTGGATAAACCAGAGAGTCTTAGCCTCTTTCCATCTCCCAATCAGGGGCACAAGCACAGTAGAGTCAAAAGACCCTTCTGTCCTAAGAGGCAGGATCTCCATCACTTCCACAACAGCCTTCTTCTTCCTTGCACTTACACTCCCACTAGCACTTCCACTGGGAGCAGGAAGACCAACTTCTTTTGCCTTCTTAGTTTGCCTTCTCTCAAATCTTCTTCTCTGTTCTTCATCAATGTTTTTCTTTATTCTGGCCAACCTCTCTTCTTCTTCTGTCTCTTCCTTAAATCTCTTCTCAGCTTCTTCAACTACCTTTTCCAAGAAGCTTTTCTTCACCCTTCTGACCTTCCTCTTTGAAGGACCAGGGTAGAAACTGGGTCATGTTCAGAGTCCAGAGCTTCTTCTTCAGCAGTGAGTTGCTTGGCCATAGCCAGAGACTTCAGCTCTTCCTTCTTCTTCTTCTGCAGCTCAGCCTGAGTAAGAGTGTTCTCCAACAGGTCCAGGCGACCAGAGTGGTTGAAGAGAGTTTCATTTGTGCTCTTTGCCAGATCAGTTCTGGCCTTTTCTTTCCCCTTTTTGACTTCATCAATGAGGGGCTCAACAACCTGTCTTATCAAATCAGACAACTCAGTGTTGGAGGGGGAATGAAGATCCCTGAGCTTTTTGGCTTCATCCAGATAGGCCTGTGCTTCACCATCATCTCTTGCAGGGAGTCTTTCATCTTGGCAGTTTCTAGCATCTGGGAGGCCATCTCCACTTTGAGTATAAAGACTGGGCGCAGCTGGTCCAGAACATGCTGCTGGAGTTGTTTCTGGCTATCAATAACATCCATCTTGAGAAAGAGACATTCAGATTTGAACGAGGCCTTAGCAGAGTTGAAGGTTTCCTTGATCTGCTTCAAGAAACACTTTCTTTCCTCCTTAATCTGGTGCTCTATCATAGCTGGCCCCAGATGTTGCATGGCCTTAGAAAATCTGCCAATTTCTTGAATTTGTTCATTGAAGAACATCTTCATCTTTTGCAAGACGACAGGAGAAACATCAAAATCCTCCTCATCTGAGTACGACTCTGGAGGGAAGGAAAAGTGAGGGCCAAAGGTGTATGAGGGCCCCTCTGGGGAAAACATCACTCCCCTCTGGATGAGAAGAGTTCTCACAATAACTTTGGCAGAGGCAACAGACTCGAGCTCTGCTGGATTTTGCACATTCAATTTCTTCTTAATGGCAATCTCCCAGTTGGTAAAGCCAGCAGTGGTCATCTCTTCTAGCAGCATGACCAAGTCCTCAACATCTTCCAGCCTGACCTTGCTCCAGACCTTCCATTAGTCAGGTCTGCTAGAAGGGGTAAGTGCTCCAGAAGGATTGGAAATTGCTCTCTTAGCCAGAGCTGAGCACTTACACTCATACTCTGCCTAATGGGACCCATATCTGTGTCATTAAAGATAAAGGGTTTGGGGCCCAGGGGCATAGGAGGATGGGGCTAAGTTGGGGGGCTCAAGTGAAGAATCCTCATCTTCACTATCATCACTAGTCACAAATGTGGGGGAGGAAGGAGGACCAGGGAACCCCAAAGACATGGAAGAAGAGGGGTTCTGGTCAGTTTGAGTGGGGGGAGGGATAGGTGTTAAGAGGTAGAGGGGTGTGTATGGGTAGAAGAAGAAATAGGTTCTGTACCAGAAGAGGGTAAATGTACCTCTGGTACAGGGGTTGTTTCTGGAGGTGAGGGGTTAGAAGTTTGATTTTGGGTTTGAGGGGGAGAGGGTGTTTGAGTGAAAAGGGAGTGTTTGTAATAGTGGATTTTGGTAGTGAAGATTGTGTATCAGAGACAGGGGGTAAGGGTTGAGTTTGGGTACTAGAGGAGAGGGGGATGGGGAAACAAGATTTACAGGAGAAGGATTTACCTCAGCTGAGTCAACATCAGCTGGAACACTTGCAGAGGCAGACACAGGAGCCTCTGGAACTGCAGGTGAGGACACAACTTCCTCCACCATGTGAGCAGCTTCATCTATTGCTTGATCCAGAGCAGCATCCAGAGACGAGCTGGATTCTGGATCATCTTGCAAAATGGCCCTCTTGGCCCTAGGCTTTCTCTTCAAAGGAACCTCTTCATCTTCATCAAATTCCTCCTCTTCTGTAGGCTCATCCACAAGGAGTGTTTTCTTCTTATCTGCCATCTTCATAGTTCTAGGCTTCTTGCTCACACCACCTTGCTCTTGCCTGGTCCTTTTCTTTGCAGGACCTCATTTCCTTGCTTTTGGTGAAGCAACAGATTCTTCACCACTGCCCTTTTGCTTCTTTAAAGCAGCTGTCAAGGGGATCTGGTCATCCTCCGATGAACCAGAGATAACCATATTGGAAGGAGCAGAGGCTCTAACCTTCTTCTTCTAAGTTTTCTTACCCTTGGCAGGGAAAGGAACAACTTGTAGAGGTTGAGCATGGATGGCCCCTTCACCATCTGAGTCCGAATGACCATGTAAAAGCCCATCCTTGTGAAAAAGAACCTTGGACTTGTTGAAGCTTTTGCACCAGTTAGCCTTCCACACCTTGTCTGGAAACAGATAGTCCAGAATCAATGTAAGCTTCATCCCTACAGATACATTCGCATTGAAAACGAACTGTAACTCCCCTGGCTTGCTTGGACAATCTTCCCTTTAAACCTTTACCTTGTTCTTCCTCAGGACATTCCAAAAAAACTCGGCCCAATCGCATTGCACACCATCATAAATTGCTCGCATCACACACAGACGACCAGTGAAGATGGCATCTGTACTATAATTATCGCACATCAACACTTTCACAATAATATCAGACAGTACCTTGTACTTTTGACAAAGATGTTTATCCAGAAATCCCTTAGTCAAGTTCTTGCATGAAGATCTAGCGAAGATCTTGAACGATTCTACTGCTTCTCCCTCTTTATACCTCAGTGGATCACACCAGTAGATGAAATGTTTCCAAATAACTTGCCAAAATCGTGCTTAGTAAAAACAACTCTCTCACCATTAATTTTAGACACAATTTCTCCATAAAAATCTTCATTCTCACCAGAAATTGTGCGGCATAACTATCCAAAGTGCGACGACCTTTGGGGATAGCAGAGACAAACTCTTCAACTCCAGATTTGCATAATAACTCCAAGATCTCCAACGCGGTAGGGTTGCGTGTAGAGTAGAAGTCGACGGCCATCTCCGTCTTCAACTTTTTGCATACATAATCTGGATCGAAGTTACATTTGGGAGCCATTTCTGTGAAGAAGATAAAGAGATAGAGCTGAAACTGTTTGTAGAGAAAGGTTAGGGTTTGAGGATTCGAAATAGTGAAGAGACAAAAATGAGGCAAAATTTGGTTTATAAAGAGGTGTACACGTGTAATTGTAATTAATTGAAGTGTAGACGTGTGGAAATTAAATTAAATTGAGGGGATAAGATCAATTTGTCAATTGATTGACATTTTGCACTTTAATTAAATCTGATGGCCAAGATTGAATAATGCAAGTTACAGATTTAATTGTGTACGAGGCAGGGTCATTGGGACTGGGTTCAAGGGGGTTTTGTGGCAGTCTAGGAAAAAAGTAAAATGATTGCCTAGGCCCACGACCTTAGTTTTAAATACACTCTGAATATGAAACGTTTTGGGTGTATTTAGTAATATAAAAGGTGTGTCCCAATGATCAGAGGCAGAAAAGTAAATCCTTACCTGTCATCTGGTATCGTAACCAGATGATACCACAAGTATCCTGATGTACATCTCATCTGGTGGAACTCATCTTGAGTCTGGTAATATAATTCATCTGGTACATAACTCATCTTGAGATGTAACTTCTCTGATATATCCTATCTGCACAAGTGTTAGTGATAAGGATAAATAGTAAAAGGAGAATTATTGAAATCAAGGATACTCTTCTGGTGTTCCCCCTAAAACAAATCTGTCTCTGGATCCAATAACCTTAATTCAAAGGCTAATTCTCTGAATCTGGTCTCTGCCAACGGCTTTGTGAGAATATATGCTCTCTGCTTCTCTGTTGCAATCTTTTCCATCGTTATATCTCTCTTTTCTACATGGTCTCTGATGTAATGGTGCCTTATATCAACATGTTTGCATCTGGTTTGAAGAACTGGATTCTGGGTGATGGTTATTGCACTGTTGCTATCACAAAATATTGGAATATCCTTAGCCCTAATCTGGTAGTCCCTAAGCTGCTGACAATCCAGAGTAGTTGTGAACAACAGCTACCTGCAGCCATGTACTCTGCTTCAGTAGTTGATGTAGCAACTGAAGTCTGTTTCTTAGAGAACCAAGATACCAACTTATTCCCTAAAAATTGGCATGTTCCACTTGTAGACTTTCTGTCTATTCTGCACCCACCATAATCTGAATCTGAATATCCACTTAACTCAAAGTTATCATCTGCAGGATTTCATAACCCCAAATTAATTGTTCCCTTAAGATATTTCAAAATTTTCTTAGCTGCTTCCAGGTGACTCCTCTTAGGATTAGCTTGAAATCTGGCACACACACCTACAGCAAAAGTGATATTTGGTCTACTTGCAGCCAGATACAGAAAAGAACCAATAAGTGCCCTGTACTGAGTCTGGTCCACACTCTCTCCAGACTCATCTGGATCCATGTTAAAATTTGTCATCATAGGAATCTTGGCAACTTTGCTAGATCCTACTCCAAATTTCTCTAACATGTTTCTGATGTACTTTGCTTGATTAATGAAGATTCTCTTCTCTGTCTGATTTACCTGCAAACCTAAGAAATAATTCATCTCACCCATCATGGACATTTCAAACTGGCTATGCATGAGATCTCCAAACTTCTCACACAGCTTCTTGTTAGGGGATCCAAATATAATGTCATCAACATATATCTGGACCAGAAGGATGTCCTTTCCTTCTTCTTTCCTAAACAAGGTCCTATCAATCTTACCTTTAGTAAAACCATTGTCCAGAAGAAATTGAGAAAGAGTGTCATACTATACCCTAGGTGTCTGCTTAAGCCCATAGAGAGCCTTCTTAAGCTTATACACCTTGTCACCTTGTTCAAAACCAGAAGGCTGTTCCACATACACTTCCTCAATGAGAATCCCATTAAGAAAGGCAGATTTCACATCCATCTGGTATACTTTGAACTTCATGTGAGCTGCATATGCTAAAAACAATCTAATGACTTCTAGTCTGGCAACAGGAGCAAATGTCTCATCATAGTCTATTCCTTCAGACTGAGAATAGCCCTGAGCCACTAGACTTGCCTTGTTCCTAGTAATGACATCATTCTCATCTTTCTTATTCTTGAAAACCCACTTAGTGCCTATCACCTTTTGATGTCTTGGTCTGTCTACCAGCTCCCAAACATCCTGTCTGGTGAATTGTTTCAACTCCTCCTGCATTGCAACAATCCAATTTGAATCTTTCAGTGCTTCCTTGATGTTCTTGGGCTCAATCAAGGACACATAGAAACTGAATAAGGCAGCTAAGTTAAGAGTTCTCCTAGTCTGGACACCCTTAGTTGGATCTCCTATAATTAACTCATTGGGGTGATCAACCAGGGTTTTCCTTCCCTTGGACTTGCCTGATTGACCATCTACTACAGTACCTTGGTGATTATCACCAACTGCAGGAGAGCTTCTGATTAGGCGTGAAATTGTCATGATTCGTCATTAGAATTGCCCCAGTTTTGGTCGATTTTATTGAGTATTTAGAGTCAATTGAGTATTATTTCTACACATTGATGAATTTGTCTCTTTGATGCTCATAGGTGAATCGAGGGTGGAAAATGGAGTTCGTAGGACTTTAAATCGACTCAAACGGATGCCCGGATGAGAAGATATCGAAGAAATACGATTGGTATTAGTGCGGAAGAAGAAAAGTATCAGTTGAAGAAGAGGGAGAGTCATTCGAGTGGATCCACTCGAGCACCACCGCTCGAGCATACCACTCGAGCGCCTAAATTGTCTAGAGAAGTTTTGCCACTCGAGCTACTCGAGCACCAACGCTCGAGCATATTGCTCGAGCACCTAAAACTTACACATAATTTCGGCCACTCGAGCAACTCGAGCGCCTCCGCTCGAGCATAGGGCTCGAGCGCCCCAAGACTTGCAGAAACTTTTTGCCACTCGAGCAGCTCGAGCACGAGTGCTTGACCCCTTGCATCATTCGAGCTACACAGCTCAAGCGTCCCCGCTCGAGCGGGTCTGCTCGAGCACTTTCAAGTTTCTTGCTTCCGGATTCATTTTTCGGCTCATGAATTCCTGATTCGGCCCGACGCTTATATATACTCGTCCCGAACACGTTTTTACACACCACTTGATACCATATCACATTTAGAGTTAGTTTTTGGAGAGAGGAATAGGAGAAGAGACGAGCAAGCTTTAGTTTTACGTATTCGAGGTTTTATTTACGAATTTATAGTTTGGTTTTGATTTTTAGTTTGTTTCCTTCAGTTCTTTGTTCTTGAATACTTGAGACTTCATTTTATTAATTTAATTTCAGTTCTTAGCATTTATTTCTTTAGACCCTAGTTTATGTTTGATAATTTCTTAGTTAAAATCATTATGTTCATGTTCGTTACTTCTTCAATTGTTTTCATTTCCGTAAAAATCATGTCTAGCTAAAACCCTTGCATGCTTGGGGTAGGATGAACTCGTAGAAGTAAGATGTGGGTACGTAATTAGGGTAATTCATGACGTTTAGTTTTAATTCTCTTAATTAATGAATTCTTAAAATCAATCTTAATTTACCTTTGAATTTTGTTCGAAAAGTGTTCGAGAGTGGAAGATCTTATCACTCTTTAACAATTAGTAGACTTAATGAGAGGGTTTAGAAATTGCTAATTAATCAACCAGTTTATCTAAGGAGGACGACCACATCACCTTAGTTTAAATTAGGGTCTTGCTAATTAAGCACGATCTATTAACTTGTTAGTGGATTAGTGAAGTCGATTGCTAGGATAAAGTATTAGGGTTTTAATTCTTGAGCTTTCAACTTGCAATCTTTTACTTAGGTTATTTCTTGCGCGTCACAGTTATCTTGATTATGTACCTGCTCCGTTAGTATACGTAGGAATTCCTATCCTGAGCATCATCATCTCATATTTGAAAACACACTTTTACGTTCGTAGTTTAATTTTCCTTTTTGCATTTATAGAGTAATTTAGTTTAGATTATATTTTCTTTTTAAAAAACCCAAAAATATACACTCATATTAATTACGACGCGTAGTTCTTCAGGGATCTGTTCGCATACATCCCTTCCCTTGGGTACGATATACTTGGTCGCTATACTTGCTTTTACTACAGTGAACTCGTACGCTTGCGGGGAAACTACTAGTAGAAAGTTAGTATTTTTGCTTCAAGCCAATGGCGCCGTTGCCAGGGATGGCGTTGTATGTCTTTTGAATAGGACTTTGTAGATAGCTTAGCAGTTAGTAGTGAGTGCTTTATTTTTATGTTTTATTCTTACATGTTCGGCAGTTGCGTTTTTATTCTTTTGTTAGTGTTCCAGGTTTATGAAAACACGCTCGCAAGGTGATACGAGCGAAGAGAGACTACAGCTAGATCCTGAGGCAATAACAAGAAGAAAATGAGTCTTTTTAATAAGGATGAATGTTGCCGGAGGAGAGAACGAAAACATGGACATCAGTAATGAGTTGGATGATGCCGGAAATGAGTTTAATCAGGCAGTGGAACGGGTTGAGGGCACTGGAGGGAATGGTAGTCAGAATCAAGTTCCGTTCGGGGAAAGCCAGAGCTAAAACCCGGGTACACAAAATCAAAACAATCCAGCTCACAACCTTGTCCAAAATCCTCAGAACAACCATGCATACCCACAAAACAACTTACCTTTTCCTTACCCATACCCACCATATCCTTATCCACCATACCCATACCCTCCACCTCCAGTTTACAACCAACCACCATTCTATCAACCACCACCAGTCCAACAAGTACTCGTACCACCTGTTATTCCTCAGCACGTTCCTTAGAACGCCGATCAGAGCATGGCTATTCGAGGAAGGTTTGCGGCACAACCGCAACGGTACTATGATGGAGTGGCATTGCCCCTTGTAGAGGCAAATAACTTCTCAATTTCCCCTAGAATTCTAAAGATGCTTACCGAGAATCAATCCAAGGGGGAGGTTGGGAAGGAGAATCCTCATACTCATCTGAGGAGTTTTCTGATGATAGCATCCACGTTCAATTATAATGGCATGTCTGAAGATGCCAAGAGGCTTACGTTGTTCCCATTCTCTTTAACGGGAATATCAAAGGAGTGGTACGATTACACGCTCCCACGGGGAGGTGTAACCACTTGGGCCGAGCTCGAGCGTCTGTTCCTCGAGCGATTTTACCCTCCTTCTAGAACTATTAGAGCAAGGATAGAGATCTCTTCTTTCTGCCAGAAGCCAGGAGAGGACTTACGTCAGGCGTGGGAGAGATACTCTAATATGTTAATTGAGTGCCCGCAGCACGGTACAATGAGGAAGATATCATGGCATTCTTCTATAGTGGAGCCAGTAAGGCTGGTCAAGACCATGTTGACGCGTGTGCTAATGGAGCGTTTCTGAACCATGGTACAGCTAGATGCAGAGAGATCGTTGACAATATTGTCACGAATGCCGGGCAGTGGAATAAGGACCCAGAATTTCAGAGGGCATATCAGATTGAGGAGAGTGAAGGGACGAGGAAGCTATTGATGGCTATGATGGAGAAGATAAGTAACATTGAGGTTGGGCAGAATTTGGTTGGAGGGAATGTAGCAGTGAGTGAGAAAGTGGACCAGCCCCCGATTTAGCAAGAGGTATCCAATTATATGGGAGGACCTTATTACAATCAGAATGGGTATCCACAAGGTGGCAATCAATTTGGAAGACCCTCTTATGGCCAACCATGTGTACCTCCAGGTCCACAACCTCCTCAAAATCAATGGAGGAGTAACCAAGGATATCAAGGAGGCCAGCAGCCTCAACAAAACCAATGAAGGAAGAATGAGAACTTCTCGTATACCAATCCGAAGGCCGGAATTACAGTTCCTCCACGTGTTGATCCAGGTTCAAAGCCTCCGGGTGGAGAAGGTGGTGCCTCAACTAAGAAGATGTTGAGAGCTATCCTTCAAAAGGTGGAGGAAGAAAGCAAAAGATTATCTTCTTTGGAGTATGATGTTAAAGTGTTGCATAAGAAAGGTGATCAACGTGATCAAGAACTCCAGAAGAGAGATGTGGAGCTGAATCGAATTCAACAAGAGAATATTAGACGGTTCACTTCGATGGAGTACCAGATGAGCCAGATTGCAAAATCATTGGGAAGAGAGCCGGGTAAGTATCATTATATGCCGGAGGGGAACCCGAAAGAGCAATGTAAGGCGATCCAGCTTAGAAGTGGAACTAACTATGATGGTCCCCAAATGCTTGCTGATTCTGAGATGCCCCAAGAAGAGGTTGAGTTAGAAGGGAAAGAGCATAAGGATGATAGAAATGAAGTTGAGGAGGTAGGAGTTGAGAAGAAGATAGAGGGTGAAGGCACTCAAGAGAGCAAAGAGCCTGAAGACAAAGGCATTGAGAAGATTGAGAGAGTTCCTAAGTGGAAGAAGGCAAAAGAAGTAAGGGAGAAAGTGAAAGAGACCGAGCGTGATGAATGGGGGGTACCCAATTCGGTGATACCCGTCCCATATCCACAGGGCTTCATGAAGAAAAAGCTTGATGAGAGATTCGCTAAATTCCTTGATGTTTTTAAGAAATTGCATATTAACATTCCTTTTTATGATGCTTTGGAACAGATGCCGAATTATGCCAAATTCCTGAAGGATTTAATTGCAAAGAGAAGGAGAGTTAATGAGCCCAAGTTGGTGCAGCTGAACCATGAGGTGAGTGCATTAGTGCACAAAGCGCTTCCACCGAAGTTGAAGGATCCGGAGAGTTTCACGATCTTATGTGATATCTGGAATGGAGTCAAGAAGGGAGCGTTGTGTGACCTTGGAGCAAGCATTACTCTTATGTCATTGTCGCTTTTCAAGAAGTTGGAAGGGGGAGAACTTCAGCCGACAATGATGACACTTCAACTAGCAGATCGGTCTATTACTCGACCTCAAGGTGTAGTTGAAGACGTCCTCGTGAAAGTTGGGGATCACATTTTTCCAACCGACTTTGTAGTGCTCGACATGGAGGAAGATGAGCACGTTCCTTTGATCTTGGGAAGACCGTTTTTGGCAACAGCGGGGATGGTGCTAGATGTGGCAAATGGGAAGATAACATTGAAAGTTGACGATCAAGAGATAAAAATCTCCCTATACGAGGCCATGAAGTACCCGAAGGAGGATGAGAGTTGGTATTGCATGGATGTCATTAATCCTTGTGTTAAAGACACACCTCCTATCCCTAAACTTTCTATTAAGCATGATTTTAATAGTCCTTCACTTGATAATTTAACTCATGAGCATTATGATCTTGATTATTTTGATAGGGATAAATGGAAGAAGTCGAAGGACGAAGAAGTGAAAAGTGTGGACGTGGTCCAGTTGGAAAGGAAAGGAGGAGTTAAGAAGAAAAAATCCAAATTCAAGAAATTGCTTAGTAAAATTCCTTCAGATAAAGGTGAGAGGGAGTTGAGACCCCCACCACTTGAGGTGGAGAAGGAAGCAAAGGAACTCATGATGAAGGGGCATCAAGGAAAGGAATTCAACCACAACTCTTATGAGAGTAAGGGAGGTAAATTTGAGTATCATGTCCCATAAGCTCCTTTGGGCTTGGTCCGGCATTAGGACCTTAAAAATAGCGTTGAATGGGAGGTAACCCATTTTTATTTATTTTTCAATATTTTTATGTTATTAGGGTGTTGTTGAATCGTAAGTTTTAACCTCATACTTAAGAGTTTATTTTGTAGGCTTGTCTCGAAGAAGTAAAGGTATCATGGAGTTATTCAGATTGAAGGAACCAACTCAAGACCAAGGAGTGTGACACGTTGTTGAGAAACTTGAACTATTTGGATGAGGTAACCCACAACCCCAAACTTAGACCTCTTCACAAGGTCGAAGTTTGGGGGGTGGATTTTTTTTATTTGTTTTATGGTGACATTGCACAGGTGCACACCCTCTCTTGAGTTGAGTTTAGTTTGGTTATTTAGTACCTTGAGATGCTCCTTGGGCTGATATTGCTCTGATGTGCTACTACATATTTCATGCCTATCAATCATCTTATGCTTGTTGATTGCTATTCTTGAGTATGATTTGATAAGTGTGGGAGAGTTGTGAAGGTGAGTTAGGAATTCTACTGTGTGAGTGTATGAGTTAGAGTTGATTTGAGAGTGAACTCGTATGCTTGCAAATTTTCCTTTTGAGTACTTGTGTGATGAAAGTGAGAATTCACTAGGACTAGCATGGATGTGAAAGCTGTGAGATTTGAGCCTTTTGAGATTAGGATACATGAATTGATCTCTTCGTTTGTGAGTGAGTCGTCACCTTAGAGGATGCTAGAACTTGTGTGTGCTCTCGCTTCTTGATTGTGTCTAGTTTGATATGCCGAATGTGGTCTTAGACCATCTTTGTTTTGAATGAGTCACTTAGACACAAAATTTCCTTACCATTGATATTTGTCCCTTGTTAGCCAGTTTGAGCCTTAAGCCTATTTCATTTGCTAGCACATTTAAACACTATTCCAAGTTCTTAAACCTTTTTGTCCCAAGTTGAGTGGAGAATAGAAAAGGTATGAATGTGAAGGGATCGATTTGAGTTGAAAAAGGAGAGTTGTGATGGCTTGAGTGATTATGAGAAGAAGGTGTGATGAAGAATATGAGTTGTGGGAAAGAACAAAAGAATTTGAGAATGAGCAAAAAAAAAAAAAGAGCTCATATGTATGTGTGAAAAAGAAAAAAAATGAAGTGATTGAAAAGTGAAAAGAGTTGAGAAAAAAAAATTGAAGTGTTGAAAGTAGAGGAATTGAAAGTGTGTTGATTGAAGATGTTTGAAGTATTTTGTTCCTCGTCTTGAAGTATTGAAATTTAATTTTCTATTCTCCATTCACTTTAGTCACTTACCCCGTATATTTCCCCCACCTGTCCAAAGAGCCTACATTACAACCTTGAAAATGTCCTTTTTGATTCGGCATTGCTTTCTAGAGTATGATCGAAGTTGAGAGTGCTTACAAGCCTATGGCTGCTGATATGTGTGATTGCTTGATTGAGTGAGTCCCTTATCATTGATATACACTTGTGAGGGAGTGAAACACATCGTTGAGTGCACATCCATGTTTGATCTTGGTGTTCCTTGTTGTTATTGCATGAGTATGATGAATGGGATGAGTTTGTGTACGTGTGAATGATCCTTGAAGCTCGAGTTCATTTACTTGCATGATTTGATTCTTTGACTCATTCCTAACAATTTCACTTGACTTATTATTTCATTGCTTGAGGACAAGCAATATGGTAAGTTTGGGGGGGGGGGTTGATTAGGCGTGAAATTGTCATGATTCGTCATTAAAAATGCCCCAGTTTTGGTCGATTTTATTGAGTATTTAGAGTCAATTGAGTATTATTTCCATTGATGAATTTGTCTATTTGATGCTCATAGGTGAATCGAGGGCGGAAAAAGGAGTTCGTAGGACTTTGAATTGACTCAAACGGATCCCGGATGAGAAGATATCGAAGAAATACGATTGATATTAGTGCGGAAGAAGAAAAGTATCAGTTGAAGAAGAGGGAGAGTCATTCGAGTGGATCCACTCGAGAACCACCGCTCGAGCATGCCACTCGAGTGCCTAAATTGTCCAGAGAAGTTTTGCCACTCTAGCTACTCGAGCACCTAAAACTTACAGAGAATTTCGGCCACTCGAGCAACTCGAGCGCCTCCGCTCGAGCATAGGGCTCGAGCGCCCCAAGACCTGCAGAAACTTTTTGCCACTCGAGCAGCTCGAGCACGAGCGCTCGACCCCTTGCATCATTCGAGCTACACAACTCGAGTGCCCCCGCTCGAGCGGGTCTGCTCGAGCACTTTCAAGTTTCTTGCTTCCGGATTTGTTTTTCGGCCCATGAATTCCCGATTCGGCCCGACGCTTATATATACTCGTCCCAAGCATGTTTTTACACACCACTTGATACCATATCACTTTTAGAGTTAGTTTTTGGAGAGAGGAAAAGGAGAAGAGACGAGCAAGCTTTAGTTTTACGTATTCGAGTTTTTATTTACGAATTCATAGTTTGGTTTTGATTTTTAGTTTCTTTCCTTCAGTTCTTTGTTCTTGAATACTTGAGACATCGTTTTATTAATTTAATTTCAGTTCTTAGCATTTATTTCTTTAAATCCTAGTCTATGTTTGATAATTTCTTAGTTAAAATCATTATGTTCATGTTCGTTACTTCTTCAATTGTTTTCATTTCCGTAAAAACCATGTCTAGCTAAAACCCTTGCATGCTTGGGGTAGGATGAACTCGTAGAAGTAGGATGTGGGTACGTAATTAGGATAATTTGTGGCGTTTAGTTTTAATTCTCTTAATTAATGAATTCTTAAAATCAATCTTAACTTTACCTTTGAATTTCATTCGAAAAGTGTTCGAGAGAGGACGATCTTATCACTCTTTAACAATTAGTAGACTTAATGAGAGGGTTTAGAAAGGGTTAATTAATCTACCAATTTATCTAAGGAGGACGACCGCATCACCTTAGTTTAAATTAGGGTCTCGCTAATTAAGCACGGTCTATTAACTTGTTAGTGGATTAGTGAAGTCAATTGCTAGGATAAAGTATTAGGGTTTTAATTCTTGAGCTTTCATCTTGCAATCTTTTACTTAGGTTATTTCTTGTGCGTCACAGTTATCTTGATTATGTACCTGCTCCGTTAGTATACGTAGGAATTCCTATCCTGAGCATCATCATCTCATATTTGAAAACACACTTTTACGTTCGTAGTTTAATTTTCCTTTTTGCATTTATAGAGTAATTTAGTTTAGATTATATTTTCTTTTTAAAAAACCCAAAAACATACACTCATATTAATTATGACGCGTAGATCTTCAGGGATCTGTTCGCATACATCCCTTCCCTTGGGTACGATATACTTGGTCGTTATACTTGCTTATACTACAGTGAACTCGTACGCTTGCGGGGAAACTACTAGTAGAAAGTTAGTATTTTCGCTTCAAGTCAGCTTCCCCCTACAGGAGTTCCAACCTCTTCTGGTTCTGCTCCTTGTGGAGGTTTCTGCTCCAGAGAACTAGAAGATGGGTCACCATCTGAATCAAAATCTGACTCTGAATCAAGGATAGGTGGTGTGACTTTGATAACTCTGGGAGAAGTCTGATTATGTGTCTCTTCTGGAGACATATTTCTTAAGTCCACCTTGCACTCAAAAGTAGATTCATAAAAAAAACATGAGGTGTTTCTTCCACACAAAGTGAGTTCCTATTAAAGACTCGATATGCCTTACTGGTGCTGGAATATCCTAAAAATATTCCATCTGCCACTTTGGCATCAAAGGTCTTTAACTTGGACTTCCCATTGTCATGGATGAAACACTTGCATCCAAAAATATGAAAGAATGAAACAAATGGGATTTTACCTTTCCATACCTCATATGGTTTCTTACTATGTCTCTGGGCAATGAGGCATCTGTTCTGGGTGAAACAGGCTGTGTTGATAGCTTCTGCACAAAATCTCTGGGGTGTGTTGTACTCTGCTAGAAGAGTTCTGGCAGCTTCCTTAAGGGTTTTGTTCCTCCTTTCTGCTACTCCATTCTGTTGGGGTGTTCTGGCAGCAGATGTCTCATGAAAAATTCTATTGTCCTTACAGTACTCTGTAATGTGTGAATTCAAAAACTATGTCCCTTTGTCGCTTCTGATCCTCACTATGCTCTGGTTCTGCTCATTCTGAATCTGCTTGAAGAACTCTGGCAGCTTAGTGATAGTTTTATTTTTCTTAAACAAGAACACTACCCAAGTGTATCTTGAAAAGTCATCTACTATCACCAAGGTGTACTTCCTCCCACTGAAACTGAGAGGTGAAACACGTCCAAACAGGTCCATGTGAAGTAGTTGAAGTACTCTAGTTGTGGTTGTGCTATGGACATCCTTGAAGGAAGTCTTGGGTTATTTACCCTTCTGGCAAGAACCACAAACCTGATCCTTCTTGAACACTTCATTTGGAAGACCTCGAACTAGACCCTTTCTGGCAATCTTGTTGAGTGCTTTGAAGTTCAGATAACTCAACCTCTTGTGCCAAGCCAGCTGTTCTCTGCAGATCCTTTTGCAACCAGGCAAGTATTTCTGGGACAACTGTTGAAATATGCAAGATAAATGTTATCTTTCCTCAAGCCAATAAGCAAGATATCATTAAAATTAGAGGAAAAGACAGTACATGAATCACTAGAGAACTTCACTGAGTATCCCTTGTCACAAAATTGGGATACATAAAGCAGATTATGCTTGAGTCCTTCAACATAATAGACTTCATCTACAGATACGTCATTGATGATCAACTTTCCAACACCTCTGGTGACTCCAAAGTTGTTGTCACCAAACATTACTCTTGGCCCATTCAGTGGCTTGAAATCCTGGAGATGATCTTTCTCAAATGTCATATGCTTGGAATATCCACTATCAATGTACCAGACACTGTTGCTTGAAAGTCATTTCTCCAATGGGCTCTTGTCCTCCTGCAGAGAAATCAATTAGGTCCCCTACTAGTGCTGGGTCCTGATTGGTTAGTTGCAGGTCTTGTAGGAATCCAAAGATAAAGATCATCCTTTGCTGGATGAGGAGATCTTATCTTTCTTCCAAATCTATCTACCAGCACATGTCCTCTGACAATAACAAATTGAGTTGCTGGTCTGATGAGAACACCTTTCCTATACACTGGTCTGGTGTATCTTACTTCAAATCTAGCCTTTGGAATGGCCTGCCTCAAAGACAGGGTCTTAAAGGTCTGGTTGTAAGGGTACATCCTAGAAGAACCATCTCAGGTGTCATAACTACCCAGATCAGTTGGTCTTCTATAGATGGGTCTCTGGTTCTGATGAAAGCTAGACCTTTTCTGGTGATTATAGTTCCCTTGAGTGTATCTGTTCTGGAAGTAATTCCTCTGAGAAAACCTTCTTTGGGTCCCTGATTTTGATGATAGTTTTGTTGTCCATTGTTTCTTCTCTAGGAATTCCTATTCTGATTGAAATCCCCCCTTCTTGAGTGTCTCCTCTGAGGTCCCCTAATTTTCTTAGGTTCCACTCTTTGAGGATTCCTCTGAGGTCTTTCAATCTGATTAGGTCTCACTCTTTGAAGTTTAATGTGACCAGAACCATCAATGGTCATTGGTTCCCCATTTTGAAGTTTAGTCTCTAAGAATTTCTCTTCCAGTACAGTTAACTCTTTTGGACTACATTCTACATGATTAGCAGAGCAGTCCTTGTTCCATCCAGGTTTGTGAACTACTTTGTAACCATTACCAGTAGAGTCTTCTTCATCCTAGATGTCTACCAATTCACCAGATCTTACAGACTTGTTTTTGTTATAGTGATATTTATGAGATCTTGTGGTAATTCCAGAATATCCTAAACCATTCTTATTATTAATACGCTGAGAAGACTCTGATATAATAGATACAACAGTTGGTATCTTTGGAGCTTCTCTGGGTATAGGTATCTCCTCAATAGTTTGCACAACTTGCTTTCCCTTGATAAGAGATTGGTACTTGGCTCTAAGTTCATTGAACTCATCTTCCTTAGAGTCTCTTTCTCTTATGGTTGATCTACCAGAGTATCTCTTTCTGTGATCTTGTCCTGAAGTTCAGAGACTTCTTTGGAATGATCACTCATGAGTTCTCTGGTGGATTTCTGCTCATGAGATAAAGATTGAACTTCTGCTCTGAGCCTACCATTCTCCTTCTCAAGTTTCTGGCATAGTTGTACACAATTCTGGATATCTGATAGCATTTGCTGCATATCAGACTCTCTGGAGTTACCAGATGAGTGAGAGGATTCAGTATAGTTGGAATTGGATAAACACAGGGTAGATTCTTGTACCTCGGTGATGTCTGCCATGAGATATACATCATCATCAGATCCAAAGTCAGAAGAAGAAGAAGAACTTGAACTAGTATCCTCCTCCCCTGCTTCTGCCAGCAATGCTCTCTTGTCTGCATATCTCCTATCTCTCTTGAGTCTTTTCTCTTCTCTTTCTCTAGGAGTGAGTTGAGGACAGTCATAGCTGTAGTGGCCTGGCTTGTTGCAACTGTAACAGGTGTTGTCTCTTCTGGAACTGGGACTTGGATCTCTTCTCCTTGGGTTGTACTCTAGTCTGGCTGGACTGCTCTCTCTCCTCTGGTAGTCTGATCTGCCAGAGCTGTCATCTCTCCTCTTTTCTGGTGACTTGAATCTGGTCTCCCTTGAGTCTCCAAGTGACTTTTCTTTATCTGCAGACTTGAAGGAACTCTTCCTGTCTCTGTCTCTGGTAGATTCCTTCCAGTGTCTTTTGTACCTGCCATACTTGGAGCTTATTTTATCAATTTTTCTAGTTAAGAGTGCTACCTGCTCCTTTAGGCTCATGTCATCTACAGTAGACTCCTTTACTTTTTCTTCAGTCTTGATAGTTGAAGAGAAAGCAACTCCTTTCTGACCAGAAGAAATATCTCCTCTGATTGATCTTCTTCTTGTAGGTCATACTCGTAGGCTTTCAAATCAGATGGAAGAAGATGATGGTCAAGAGTGTTGAGATCCTTGTTATCTTTGATGACTGTGACTTTGATCCTCCACCTGCGTGTTAGTGATTGACTTGAACCGAAAATACTAACTTTCTACTAGTAGTTTTCCCACAAGAGTATGAGTTCACTGTAGTATTGGCAAGTATAGGGACCAAGTATTATCGAACCTAAGAGAAGGTATGTATGCGAATAGATCCCTGAAGATCTACGCGTCGATGTTAATATGAGTGTATATTTTTTTGGTTTTTGAAAAAGAAAATATAATCTAAACTAAATTACTCTACGAATGCAAAAAGGAAAATTAAACTAAGAATGTAGAAGTGTGTTTTCGAATATGAGATGGAGATGCTTAGGATAGGAATTCCTACGTATACTAACGGAGCAGGTACATAATCAAGATAACCGTGACGTGCAAGAAATAACCTAAGTAAAAGATTGTAAGATAAAAGCTCAAGAATTCAAACCCTAATACTTTATCCTAATAATCGACTTCACTAATCCACTAACAAGTTAATAGATAGTGCTTAATTAACGAGACCCTAATTTAACTAAGGTGATGCGGTCGTCCTCCCTAGATAAACCGGTAGATTAATTAACCCTTTCTAAACTCTCTCGTTAAGTCTACTAGTTGTTAGAGAGTGATAAGGTCGTCCTCTCTCTAACACTTTTCGAACGAAATTCAAAAGTAAAGTTAAGATTAATTTTAAGAATTCATTAATTAAGAGAATTAAAACTAAACGTCATGAATTACCCTAATTACATACCCACATCCTACTTCTACGAGTTCATCCTACCCAAGCATGCAAGGGTTTTAGCTAGACATGGTTTTAACGATAACAAAAGCAATTGAAGAAATAACGAACATAAACATGATGATTTGAACTAAGAAATTATTAAACATAAACTAGGGTATTAAGAAATAAATGCTAAGAACTTAAATTAGATTGATAAAAATGAAGTCTCAAGTTTTTAACGTCAACGAGCTAATGAAAAGAAACTAAAATCGAAAACAAACTAAGAATTCATAAGAAAACCTCGACTACACGTGAAAATTAAGCTTGCTCGTCTCTTTTCTCTTTCTCTCTCCAAAAAACTAACTCTAAAAGTGATGTGGTATGAAGTGGTATCCAAAAATGTGTTCGGGACGAGTATATATAAGCATCGGGCCGAATCGGGAACTCATGGGCCGAAAAACAAATCCGGAGGCAAAAACATGAAAGTGCTCAAGCAGCACCCGCTCGAGCGGGGGCGCTCAAGCTCAATAACTCGAATGCATCAAGGGGTCGAGCGCTGTCGCTCGAGTGATATAGCTCGAACAATGCAATGGCTCGAACAGGGGTGCTCGAGCTGCTCGAGTGCTCGAAATGTTCTATAAGTTTTGGGCTCTCGAGCAACATCCTTGCTTTAGCGGTGGCACTCGAGTGGTCCAGCTCGAGTGGCCCTCCTCCTTCTTCAACTGATATTTTTCTTCTCGCGCACTAATACCAATTGTATTTCTTCGATATCTTCTCATCCGGGCATCCGTTTGAGTCGATTCAAACTCCTACGAACTCAATTTTTCGCCCTCAATTCACCTATGAGCATCAAATAGACAAATTCATCAATATGTAAAAATAGTACTCAATTGACTCTAAATACTCAATAAAATCGACCAAAACTTGGGCATTTCTAGCTACGAATCATGACAATTTTACGCCTAATTAGTGATCTTAAGATTTTACTTTTAATTTCTTTTTCAGAGTAAGTTTTACCTAAGGCACTAGCCTTATTGAGAAGATTGGTGAGACGCATGTCCAGCTGGTCAATAGTCTCATCTGGCTTCATCTTAAATGTGTCAAATGAGTGTTGAACAGCCTGAAGCTTGTTGTCTTTGATCTTCTCTGTTCCTTCGCAGAGTAGAGCCAATTTGTCCCGCATTTCTTTTGTAATGCCACTGGTTCTTACCTTTTCAATCACTTCCTTGGTGAGGGTGTTGATTATTTCGGTCCTTGCCACCTGGTCCAGGTTGTACAATTTCCTCTCATCATTGTTCAATTCATCTATTTTCTTGAGGATTCTCTGCCTGGGTACTCTGCCTTCAGTTCTTTTCTCTCCAGTAACACTGGTCTATTCTCTGGACTCTGACCTGCCATCATCAATGGGAGTCCAGTAAAATTGAATGGGGCCACTCTCCACCACATCAAGCATGCGGTGATGAATAGCTCCAAGATGATTGCTCATCATAAAGCTCCAGTAGCTATAATCTCGAAAGAAAATTCAGGCAGTTTACGGCTCTTGTAAGCAGATTTTGAAGACATTTTAGAAAAGATAAAGGATTTTATGCAAAAGATTTTCAAAGCAATGGATCTGCCCGGTGACCACCAAAAGCTCTTCAAAGCAGTGGTCTAGGACACATTACTCTGATACCACTTGTTGGTCCCTCTAGTCAGTATTAAAGAATATGCAGAAGCTAGAATATTAATCTTTTGTAAAAACCTTTTAAGAGATCACAATAAGCAAAACAACAAACTGGAAAGCAGTAAATAAGACCGGATGTATAGTGGTTCGGATATAATGATCCTACGTCCACTCTCCCTTTTGCAAGGGGCCTTACTAACCAACCAACTTACTCACAACCACTGGAATTGTCAAGTACCAACACCTTGTTACTCACTTTAGATTTAACTTCGATCTAAAGTGCAGTCTACTCCAACCTTATCTATCAAGATGAACAGGTTGAGTATAATCCTACTATAAAACTCCTTAAGAGTAGATATGAATTAAGAACTATAAGAGTGTTAACTGCTTGTGAATACTAAAGCTTGAGTATGATCTTCGTGCACGTAACTAGAGCTTTTCTTCATACTGACACTCTTGTATTTATAGAGATGATTAGGGTTTATCCGTTGGAGAGCTATCTAATCAGATCTCTATTTAAGGAATCTCCAATCAATCAATTCCTTAATTAATTGATTGGGTTGGTGAGATCCTTGGATTTATTTCTTCAAAGACTTTCCAATCCGATCATGGTTGACTTCATTTAAATTACCAACGGTCAGATGCTTCCATTTCACAACTCTGATTCTTCCAGAGTAGGTTGAACCAGACACCAGATGACCCAGAGGTCCTCTGGTCCAAAGTCGGTTACTAACCAGATTATCCTATAGAATCTGGAGATGATTCTGAGCATCTTTTGTTTCACCAGACTCGTCTGGTCTGAACTCGTCTGGTCTGGGGAAAGGTCTTCTGCCTCTGGTCTGAACTACTCTGGTGAAGTCTTCTGGTGGAGTCCTCTGGTGAAGTCTTCTGGTGAAGTCTTGGTGACTCTTCTGGTGAAGTCTTCTAGTCTGGCAGTTCCCACTAGACTAAGTCCTAATCTATTTCCTCATCTGGCTAACAGGTCCAAATGGTACTATTACATCTTCTGGTTTGTTTAACTCATCAAAACTAACAACATTTTTCCTAACAATTACCTTTTGAAAAGAGATCATCGTAGTAGCGAGCTCCGTGTCCCATAGTTACTCAGTAATTAACCCAATATTGATGCATATTTAATCACCTTTTGAAAAGAGATCATCGTAGTAGCGAGCTCTGTGTCCCATAGTTACTCAGTGATTAAGCATCTATTGTGATTTTTCAATTTTAAACATTCAAGAGATTTGTGTCCAGAAAATAATTTTCAGGGTTCAAATGAAAAATCTTTCTACACGAAATTCACTTAATGGACAAAATAGGTTTGACACTTAGAAATAAAAACATGACTCATACTGATGTTGTTTAAAATGTTGTCAGCATTTTGCACAACATCCGGTTAAAACATATTCAGATATTACATAAACCAAGAGATTTCCTAAGCGAAAAAAACCTCTCATAATCAAGGGCTTTAGTAAATATATCAGCTAATTGTTGTTTCTTTTTTTTTTAAATTTTAAATTTAGTCAGTCTCTCTAATCATTACCCATTTCCTAACAGTTATGTTCAGTTTTATCAACCATTACTTTACAAATAAATGACAAATAGCAGTTACAAGTTTAATATAATGAATTTTGGTACTGATCTTTTCCTTTTCCTCTTCCTGCACGCACCAAAACAACCGGGTAAACATAACTTCACCTCCACATTTTCTGGGGGAGCAAAGAAAGGAAAACCACACTGCTATTTCTACTTTCTCTCCTTTTCCTAATCACCATTTCTGCCATTTCAAGAAAGAAAAACAGAATTCAGTTTCTTTTCTCTTTTCTCTCCTCACTTCCTTACTTTTCCGGTTGGGGGCAGAAATACAAGGCACCTTTGGTTTCTCTCATCTCCACAATTTTTGTTGGCTTAGAAATCTTTCTTGTGAAGGTATTAATCTACTTTCACATAGTTGATAAGGGTGCAATCTGTTATATTTTATTTATCTACCTAGTTGATTATTCAGTAACAAATAGGATCAACCATGCCTTCCTTTTCTTTTCACTAAATATCAAAGTTTGTGATGTATGTATATTTCATTGGTAGAAAGTGTTTAGATGCGACTTTCTTATATACATGCCCATTTAAGGTAGCCTCAAGGGTGAAGGTGATTAAATTGTAATCAGCAGTATGATATCTAGGTAAATTTTTGGGGATATTAAGTCTATGATGCTGCTCATTTTCGCAATAAGTCAAGTGCAACAGGTGTGAGAAGCTTTTGCCTTATGGAGGATCTCTTTAAACATATAGTTAGTTATGCAAACAGATTTCTTAAACTAAACAGATTGCAAAATTGAAACCTAAATATGAATTATCATGAGCAACTGTAATTTATCAATTAGGTTATTTTAGTTTGGGTTAGTTCTATTAATTTCTATAAATGGCTTTTGTGTCTATGCTAATCAAATATCTACGACTACTAATGCAAGGCGACGGCAATACCGAGGATTAGTTCGTACGAGATTTCCACTTAACACTTTTTGCGTTCGGATTCGAGGTGGGGTTTTATTGCTTTATTCTCTACAGTGGTTAGTAGAGCTCTTTTGCATGTGTTATTCGATGTTTTATGTTTTAAGTAAATACTTAAGTTATCTACTATGTGAATTGTTTTCCAATGTTATGCAAATGATGAAGTTATTGTGGCAAAGTTACTAATAGTCAGGGTCCCTATTTGTGGTCCGGGACCGACGGGTCTTCGGGTGAATCCCGCCGTGCTCGGCAAAGTCTAATAGCCAGGGGCCCTATTTGTGGTCCGGGACCGACGGGTCTTCGGGTTTAACCCGCCGTGCTCCAATGTTCTATGACAATGTTCAATGGCAAAGTATTGTGACAATGTTCAATGGCAAAGTATTATGACAATGTTCAATGGCAAAGTATTATGGCAATGTATATGTGTAAATGTGAAAGTGATTTACAAGTGGTTACTTAATTATTTATTTCTATCATTAACTCTGAATAACGTGACTCCACTGAGTATGCTTGCATGCTCACCCCCAATATATTTCCCCCTTTCAGGTTGAGGAGTTGGAGAGCGAGGAGTGGTGATGGGAGACGGATTTTAAATATTATCTAAGCTTAAATTAAACTACTCAAGTTTAAAGTTGACTAAATTTCTAGTATTTTTACGTACTTAGACTTACTCGTGATTTTTCTTCAGTTTTCAGAACTATGGGTGTTATCAGTTTTTAGTTAAAGTATTTTATTCAAATTTGAAAGCCGTTGCTGGTTACCGTTAGAGTGTTTTTAAATTATAGTTATTTTCTTTACCGTTATGCATCTAAGTTTCAAAATTAGTTGCGCCCAAGTTAGTTAATATAACTACTTTTTAGGATGTTCATTTCATGAAAACTAGGGCGTGACATTTTTAGAGATATTTATGGCCCTTGTATTATCACAATAAACAGTCAGAACATCACTATCAATGCAATAATCATAAAATATTTTTCTTAACCATAGAAGTTGTGTACAACAACTTCCTGCAGCAATATATTCTGATTCAGCAGTTGATTGTGAAACACAGTTCTGCTTCTTGCTATGCCATGAGATCAGATTGTTCCCCATGAAGAAACATCCACCACTGGTGCTTTTCCTATCATCTGCATCTCCTGCCCAATCATCATCACTATAGCCAACTAAAGCACAGTTAGTATCTTTTGAGTACATTATACCCATTTCACTAGTTCCAGCCACATATATTATAATTCTTTTTACAGAATTTAAATGAGACTCTTTGGGATTTGCTTGGTATCTTGCACATAAACAAACACTAAACATGATGTCAGGTCTACTAGAAGTAAGATATAACAAACTTCTTATCATTGATCTGTACAATGTTGGGTTAACATTCTGCCCATCACTGTCTTTACTCGGTTTTTGTGTAGAACCCATTGGTGTTTTCATGATTTTAGCATTCCCTAATCCAAATCTTTTGACCAGACTCTTAGCATACTTACTTTGAGAGAAAAATATACCATCTTTACTTTGCTTAATTTGCAATCCAAGAAAATAATTCAGATCACCAACCATAGACATTTCAAATGTTGAAGTCATCTCATGCACAAATTTATTCAGCATATGTTCACTTGTTGAACCAAATAAAATATCATCCACATAAATGTGAGCAATTAAGAGATAATCATTTGAATGTTTAATAAACAAAGTCCTATCAGCTTCTCCTCTAACAAAACCAAATTGAATTAGGAAATCAGTTAGTCTCCTATACCAAGCTCTAGGTGCTTGTTTGAGACCATACAAAGCCTTATTCAATTTATAAACATGATCAGGATATTCAGGTACTTCAAAGCCTTTTGGTTGTTCTACATAAGCTTCATCTTTAAGTATTTCATTTAAGAAAACAACTTTAACATCCATTTGGTGTAGCTTAATATCAACAAAGCATGCAATGACTAATAACAGTCTAATAGACTCAATTCTTGCTACAGGAGCAAAGATTTCATCAAAGTCTATTCCTTCTATTTGAGTATAACCTTGAGCTACTAGCCTAGATTTGTTTCTAATTATATTACCAGCTTCATAAGTCTTATTTTTTAAAATCCATTTTGCTCCTATGACATTAGTATGACTAGATCTAGGAACTAGACTCCAAACTTCATTTCTTTCAAACCGGTTTAGCTCTTCATGCATTGCATTTATCCAATTCACATCTTTAAGAGCTTCGGTTACATTTTTAGGCTCAATTAATGAATGATAACATTCAAAGTTTACCTGATTGCATATAGTGGACATGCAAATAGACCTTACCACATCATTGGGGTTAGTTTCAAATCTCCTTCTAGTTTGCACTCCAGTGTATCGTTCTCCAATTATTTGATTCATTGGATGGCTCTTTAGAATCCTGGAAGAAGGTGTTCTTCCTGTTTCTAACACATTTTCTAACTTAACAAACTTTTCAGATTTTTCAGGCAGTGTTGTCCCAGATGACGTCTCATTTTGGGCAACATCCTTTTCCAGGTCAGAAACTTTTGGAGTTTCAATGAGATCAGCAACATCATCCTCATAATTTGTACCTGCAATACTATAAGTATCATCAAATACCACATTATAAGATTCTTGAACGGTATCTGTCCTTAGATTGTATATTCTGTAAGCTTTGCTATTCCTAAAGTAACCTAAGAAAAATCATTTATCACTCTTAGAGTCAAATTTGTGCAATTGATCTCTATCATTAAGTATGTAGCAAACACACCCAAAAACATGAAAGTACTTTAGATTAGGTTTTCTGTTGTTCAGATTTCATATGGTGTCTTAGAAGTTCCAGATCTAATGAACACTCTATTTGCAACATGATATGCAGTATTCAAGGCTTCTGCCCAAAATCTCTTTGAAAGATTTTTTGAAATTAACATGACTCTAGCCATCTCTTGAAGAGTTCTATTCTTTCTTTCAGCAATGCCATTTTGTTGTGGAGTTTTGGGAGAGGAAAACTCTTATAAAATACCTTTGTTTTCACAAAATTCAGTGAATGAGCTATTCTCAAATTCTCTACCATGATCTGATCTTATCCTGCTTACTTTCAAGTAATAAACAGTTTTGAATCTTTTGTAAAGAACTTTGAATGCAAAAAAGGCATCTGATTTTTCTTTCGAGAATTCAACCCATGTAAATCTAGAAAAATCATCTACAACAACTAAAGAGTATCTCTTACCACCTATACTTTCTGTTTCCATAGGACCCATTAAATCCATATGTAACAGTTCTAAACATCTTGTTGTGGTACATGAAGATAACACTTTGTGTGGCACTCTTGATTGCTTACCTTTTTGGCATGGTCCACAGACTTTTACATCATTAAACTGTAATTTAGGCAAACCAACTACATCATCATGTTTAATCAGTTTTTGAATGTTTCTGTAATTAGCATGCCCTAATTTTTTATGCCATAAGATTTCATCAGTTTTCATGCTATTACAAACATTGTTTGAACCAATCAAGTAGCAATTATCAGCAGATCTGTTTCAGTCATCAAACATTCATTATTTTAGTTAAAAACATTACATGCATTCTTGTCAAATTTAACATGCAAGTTATAATCACATAACTGACTAATATTAATCAAGTTTGCAAGAAGACCATCAACATGTAACACATTTGATAACTTTGGAAAACCATTCACATTAAGAGTTCATTTTCCTATGATTTTTCCTTGAGAACCACCACCATAAGTTACATTACCACCATCATATGACTCATAATCAACTAAATGTTCAATTTGTCTAATCATATGTCTTGAGCAACCTGAATCAAAATACCATAACCTGGTACACATGCTTTCAGAGAAGTATACATAACATTACATGAGATTCTAGTTTTAGAAATCCAAGATTTATCAGTATGTCTCTCAGAATGTTGTAACACTTTAGGTAACATGTCTTTATCAATTTTCAACTTTGCACAATATGACTTAATATGACCTATTTCAGAACAGTAATGACATATATACACTTTATCATTCTTCCTAACATGCTTTTCAGAAATATCAGAATTAACATTTTCATGTTTTGCTTTAACAAATTTCACATGCTTATCAGAATAATAAGGTTCAAAAGTGTCACCAACAAAGCCAAGTCCAGCTTTGTTTGTCTGTCCAAAAGTCATAACATCATCCAATTTCATTTTCCCTTGTGAAAATTTCTTGAAACTCAAAGTTGATTTTTTCAAATTCTCCTTAAGTTTACACAGTTCCAAGTCCTTTCTGGTCAAGATCACTTCCAACTTTGTAAGAGAATTCCTTAAATCAGAATTTTCCAAAGTCAATGACTCTAGAATCTGATTTTTGGAATCAAGTTCCTTACTCAGCTTCTGTCTTCTAGATTCACAATCCTTGTGAATTTCAATTGTATTACCTGTCTCATCAAGTAAACCATTAAAACAATTCACATCTGGACCATTTTTACCCAGTGTTGTCTGAAATAACATGTCATTTCCGTCAACATCGGAGTAATAATCATCCAGATGATCATCAAAAGTATCATCATACTCTATCCTAGCAGAAAAAGCGCATTCTTCTTCTTTATCAAAATCTTTTTCATCACCAGAATTATCACTCAAAGTAGCAGTCAAACTATACTTCTTTTTCAATAAAGTATTAGCACATTCATTAGCATAATGACCAAAACCAGAACATGCATCACATTTCACATTCTTTCTGTATTCAGGATCATATCTAAATTTGCTATTCCTATTTTGAGGTTTAGTTTGATTGAAACTTGTTCTCCTTTCAGAAACTTGAGGTGAATTATTGATCTGAACTTTAGGTTGAGCAATACCTTTAGCATTGTTCATTTTATTCTTAAGAAATTTATTGAATTGCTTAGATAATAGAGCAATGTTGTCTGGATTGTCAAGACACAAACTGACAACATCATCATCATTATCAGATTCAATTTCAGTAATATAAGAAGTCTTTTCAGAATTAGAAGAAGTACTACCCTTGAACATAACAACCTTTTTATCATCTTTTGAATTTTCAGCTTGTGTTATATTCATTTAATAGGTTTTTAGGATACTTACAAGTTCATTTTGAGACATGGTATCAGTATCTTTAGCTTCCTCAATAGCACATATCTTAGAATCAAATCTTTTAGGAACAGTTCTAAGAATGTTGTGTACTATCTTGGTATTGGAGATAGGATCTCCAAGAGCATGAGCCTCATTTGCAATCTCACTGATCCTTTTATTGTAGGATGAGATTGTTTCATCTTCTTTCATCCTCATATTCTCAAACTTTGTCCCAAGCATTCGAACTTTGATCCTTCGAACACTATCTGATCCTTCACAATGTTCTTGTAATCTTTCCCAAGCATCCTTTGCAGAAATGCAAGTTGAGATTAGTTTGAACATGGAAACATCAGTTGCTGTGAAAATAGCATTCAAGGCCTTCGAGTTGTAACTAGCCAATTGAATTTCTTCATTTGTCCAGTCTATTTCTCTCTTGATCTGGGCCTCATTGTCCTCATCAGCTGGTGTCCTCGGTTGAGTCCAACCAGACAAAACACTCCTCCATGCGCGTTCATCAATGGACTTGATGTACATACGCATTTTAGGCTTCTAATACGCATAATTTGTTACATCTAAAACAGGAGGCTTAAGTGTAGGAGTAAGGGGATATTCCATTGCAATAAAAATACACACAAGACAACAGGATCTAAACTTAAAAGACTAAGTTTTTTGCTCTAGTGCCAATTGAAGAGACGCAGTGCTTTTGTGTGGTGTTTTTCAGAGTTGTGTTAACTAAAATGTTGACAACATGCCCGACAACACAAGACGGTTACGAGCAGTTGTGAACAGATCTAAGTAGTTCTAAGCAGCGGAAGATTAAAACACCTTGCAAACGGAATTCAAAATTTATCATAGACTTAAATAAAGTCTATGATGCCTCATAGCGAAAAGCTTCACTATAACCATATAGTGATACAAACAAAGATCTGACATAAGATCTCAAAGTGAGGGTAAGGTGACAATACACCGCCTAAATAGATCTACGATGACTAGAAAACTGATCACACTCAAACCCTAATCTAGTCTATTTTCAATCTCAATACTGATATGAGCGTTGCAGCGCTCGACCAGCACAAAAGATAATAGTAACTGCCCTTCTACACTAGATGTACTTGAACACTCGATAGCATAGCTCTTGGTTACTACTTCCTGGCTTGTTTCCCCTGATTTTCTTCTGCGGATCTCTTCTGGTATTTATAGATGCAAAATCAACCGGAAGTTACAAATACTAGATCAGTTTGGAATGACCTAGAAACAATTTCCTCCACTAACTCCATGATTACGAATAACCGTCCATGATGTATTTGATCTCCTCACTTGATAACCGCATTCGCATGACCTGGAACATTCTAGGTCTTCATCCTGCGAACACAACAGCAAACACAACATAGAACAAAAGTGTTAGTGTTAGGAGAAAGGACAAATTCAGTAATGTTATCCAGAATGTTGTCTAAATATTTTTTACAACACTGACATAACATTAACATGTTTATTTCCCTTCCAGAATATTTATGTGCATAAAAATCGGGTCAAGTATAAAAAAATTGTATGGTTTACCAAACACTTTATAAAAATAATTTTTTTAAAGCAGTAAAAAATTCATCAAGCATTACAAGAACAAAATTTGAAAAGTAGGTCTTTCTCAAGAGACGGAGACTCTGCCCAAATATTTATAGCTAGATGATGTGCTATAACATTAGCACTCGTACAAATCAAAATAACTGAAAAATGGGGCTTAGAAGCAAGGGTGAATTGAATTCTTGAAATGAAATTGCCGAAAGCTGCAAGCAAATTATTTTTTTTAGTGAACAACATCTGCTACAATTTTTGAGTCCACCTCAGTTAATCGTGACAAAGCCTTCAATAAGCCCATAGCTTCATCCTCATAGATGCCGCCAGGGTTTTGGACGCCACAAAGAATTATGCCCACAAAAGCTCGATAATAAGAATTATTAATATTATTAGTAGTGTACACATAATACATTCACACTGTTGTTCTATTGCTTTTACTATTACACGTTGAGCCCTTTGTAATTTCTAATTGAAGTCATGTAGAAATCCTGATTGAGCTGAATATTGAAAATATTGAATTAGATATACAAGAGCAATATGAGGAAATGAGTATATATACAGTTGAATAAGGAGTAAATAAAATAAAGAACTCCTAGAAATTTGGGATGAGCTCTACGTACCCCTTAATACTCTCTCCGTTCCAAAATTTTGTTCACACTTGTCTTAAATGGATGTCCCAAGATTTTGTTCACACTCAAAAAAAGGAAATAACTATCTCTCACAAAAGTCAATAAAGCATAAAGTTACCATTATTTTATTCAACTCCACACTCACAAACTCCATTTTTTCTTAAAAAATGTGTCAAACCCAAGTGTGAACAACATCTTGGGACGGAGTGAGCATAACATATGCTCATGTATTTCTTTGTGGTTACAAGACTTTTACAAGTATAACTTTTGGTCATTTCTCGGCATTAATTCTTTTAGAAAAGTGAATTTGTGGAAATGAAATTAAGAAAGTTGTGTTTGATTTCAATTAAATGTTAGAATACCAAGCAGTTATCATGTAGAATAACGGTAAAAATGATACACTGAGTTAACTTAGAAAAAAAATGTGGGGAACAAATACATAGTATATCTTTATATTTATGTAGTACAAAGAATGGTAGAAATGAATTTGAATGAACAATTTGAGATGCCATTAACAATCTCTTGTACAGAGTTATCTGATCTTTCCACTTGCTCTGTAATCATGTTGATGAGATAGGGATGGGATCAACAATTAGTGAAACCAAATTGTTGTTAGTCTCGGAATTTGGATTAACACCAAATCCATCTCCATAGTTGAGGTAGAAGCAGAGAGACATTCGGACAAGATTCAATGCCGTTACACCAAAACTCCTCAAGGGCTTCTCTGCCAATAATATCTCTTTGTTCATCTTCTTCCACAACTCGTATATCAGATTCCTTATGTACACCCGAGCTTCCTCTTCAGAACACCCCGTTTCGTGCATGTAACATTGAATTGACTTCGGAACATCCCCTCTCTTGATTTCCTCCTGTGTAACATCCACCAATTTAAAGGTAAGTATCATTACATGAAGCGTACGTGGCTAAATATTTTTTTACTGAAAACAAGCAAATACTTTTATACACCAGTTGCATGACTGTGTAAAGGTTTTGTCTTACAAGAAACAAATAAAAGCTAATAAGCATTGCATGTGTATGATGCTAGTTTAATTTCTTACCGATGAAGTTCCAAAGTCATCTGCAAGACGGAAAACCATGGACGGCCAACGAATGATACCAGGATATTGTTCTAAAATCTGCACATCCTCCTTGTTTATGTTGTTTGTGAGGCAAAAGTAACCATACATTAGAACAATAGGACCTGAAATCGAAATCCAGCCGTTATTCAGGTACTCGTTCGTTTTGGGATAGTATCCACTGTGATACCATCTTGCTTCTATGATGTAAGTTTGGCACAACTCTATCCACAATCTCCTCAGGTTTGAGATACAGTTGAAGCCTTGTTCTTTGAGAACGTGATACGCCAATTCATTGACGAAGTTGTTGAGATCAAGGAAACAAATTTGCATGTATAGGGGAAGACTATCCAATTCATTGATGTCCCACCTGATCAATGTTACAAAATTAGGATCCAATTAATATTCAGTTATTCTTAGTAATACGTAAAATTATTTACACCAACCTTTGTATGATCTTGGTGAACAATTCGATTTCCTCCAAGGTGCCATATACGTCGTATATGTCATCTATTACGGACACCATTCCAGCAACTTTAGTCATGATCTCCCTCGTGTATCCAAATTCGGGCTCGGGAGTAAATCCCACAGCCCATAAGAAACTCTCAGCCATTCGGTCCCTGGCGAAGGTCAACTTTTCTCCTAGGCCACTTCTCGTATGCCCGCGTGATATGCGTTTCATATCGTCTTGATAACTTGCTTGGGCAATGCTGTAATACAACTTAGCAAATTCCAGCAAAGTAGGGCTCGCATCGGGTCTACCCTCGTAGACGTTTATGAACCATTTTGCTTGGAGTTTGGGCACTCTCCAGTGCAGCGGAATCTCCAAAGCATGCCTGATTTGATCGGCTAAGCTCCGGTCGACTGTCGTGAATTGCTCGAGCTTCCTCGTGAGCTTACGGGTAGAGAAATCTTTTGCAGAGTCCAAAATGGGTTCACCCTCCATGGATAAAAAGGAAGCTTCGTATAGAGAAACAAGTCCCTTCACATCATCACCCAAGCTCGCATCGAAATTCCCCAACTCGTCAGTGAAACAGCTGAAAACCTCTGCAATTAATATCGATCATGAAATTGAACTTAAGTTAATTAACAGATATAGAAAATAAAAATTTCTGAATTATAATTAAAATGGTGGTATATATATGGACCTTGAGTGACATGGTAGCCATGTTGTCTAAGCAGCCTAAATTTGAGGGCAGTTGCATGCAAATCCTTTTTCATGCTTTTATTATCAGCTGCATAAATTCTGTCCAGTAAAATTTGTACGGAATCATGGAAGTAGTGAGACACATCAAGCCTTTGCAAATCATCAATAAGTTGGAGCTGGCCTAACACATCTGTGCTTCCTTCAATTATTATTTTCACATCATCTCTCAGCTTCTCAAATTTCTCTACGTACTCAATACCCTGCAATATATATGTCCAATAAATCAATGATCAATAACGATTAAATTGGTGTGACATCTTATATCGACTATAACTCTAATAATAATTATATGTATATATGTTACCCCGTAAGGAGTGGTGAGACGCTGAATGTAATTGGTATCCCAGGAGCTCTTTCCATAGTTCCCTGATCTCCTAATTTCCTCCATCAACATATTTAATTAATGCAGATGCTTCGAAAATGTAATGATCAAGCTGAAGATTGAAGATATGAAAGATAGATAATTATTTAGATAGAATTAAGATAGTGAGCAATCTGAGATGTGTTATATAGAGGCGTGGCAGAACGCCATTACCAGTCACCTTCCTTCAGTGCTCACAAACTCTTTTTTATTCGAGTAGTTTATTTATTTATTTTTGAAATGTGTTAATCCTGATGAAAGGTCAATAGAAGTGGTCCTAAATTTTATTTATTTATTTTTATTGCCTTTTTATCGTTTCTGCATATTAAATTAACAAATCTTGATTGGAAAAGCATGGAAGAAACAGCTAGTCAAGATTGGCTGTGTTGACTGTTGAGGAAAAACAATAATGGTAGAATTAATTAGTAATGCTTAATTATCAATCCATATTTAATCAAGATCAAATCCCATATCCTTTCAAAAATTTAAATTCCAAAGTTTAAGTATTTTATTAATTTAATGATGAATGTCTTAAAAAATTCATCATTAAAGTTTTTTAGATATTCTTATAATTTCCTATGTAAATACGTAAAATTTTGAACAAAAAAGAAAAAAAAAAAAATATATATATATATATATATATATATATATAACTCTGAAATACTTGATAACTTAAATAATAAAATTTCGTTAGTAGGAGTTGTGGAACATGGTATATACATGGGTTTTATTAATAAAATGTATGCTATTTTAGTTCATTAATATTGGACTCTCAGAGTGTTATGCACTATGTGCATCGTGCAACTCAAATACAATTTTTTTTTTTAAATATTATTGTTATCAGAAATTTAAGCCATCCCTTATTAAATCATAACAGAAGTGACTTTTTAGTAAAATTAAGAGTGACTTTCCAATAATAACATAAATAAATTTTTAAAAATGATTTGAGTTGAACCGTGCATTTGGTAAATATAAAACTAAAGCATAAATAAATGAAACTACATTTATTATATTGGAATATTTTTATTAATTAACCTGGTTTTATTCTCATTTAATTTTATTCAGGAAAATATAAAATTTATGTGATTCAAATTTTTCTCTATGAATATTTCTATTTAGGTGATGCTTGGTTTATGTTTATCATTGAGAATGAGAATGAAAGTGAAAATGAATTTTTCCCCCTCTACATCCTTGATGTCTTGAGGGGTTAGTTGCAATATGAGGAAACGCTTGAGAAGAGACAATTTAATGATAGAGCTAATAAAGTAATATGGGGTAATAATTACCTTATTTAGAAAGAAAAAATATTTTATTGATTATCTTCTATTATTTAGAGCTATTGTCCCTTGCGGGGAGAAGGAGTGATATATTTTTTTACTTTCGAGACAGTGTGGAAAAAGCTCCCAAGGGTCAAGGGTAATGAATATTTCCAGGGCGGAAAAGAGATGCTCATTAAGTCGGCGGAACAAGCTATCCCAGCTTATTGCATGAGTATGTTTCGTATACTATCAAGTTTCAACCTGAGCAAACGAGTTGCAAAGAATGTTACACTTTTTTTGGTGGGATGATGAATCGAATGCTTCACATGAAGACTTTGCATGGGTTCGGAGCGTATGGACATCGAATGAAGCCTTTAAATGGTCATTCCCTTCTCATCAATACTTATTCCTACTTTTTTTTTTTTTTTTAATTCAAAAGAGGAATATTCGAATGTTATACATTGTATTATTTGAAATCTCATATTTATGACATCATAATTAACACGAAAACTAAGTAATGATGACCAGCTTAAAAAAGTAAAAGACACACTTTGGCAGAAACTAAATGGATTAGTGCAAACCACACTAGAAATGAATATCTAATGCTATAATTAAATTAAGCAGAAAATATATATAATGATGGGAAGTGTTTAGCTGAAGAAGGCCTGAAAATGTTTGCAGACAAATCTGGGAATTATACTAGTGACAGTCGTCTATTTTTATGTTTGACATTCAACAGTATTGCAAAGCTGCCACTAAAAGATTCCATCAAGTTTTATTGAGCTCTGTAGGGTATAAAGACAGATTGGCAAGAACACGCAGGATTCACCAAAACCAGCAAACACTCATGGATCCCACAAACCAGATGATAGACCATTCTTACACCAATTAGCATTCTAGTTTGTAATACAAAACCAATAGCATTTACAATATTTCATTGAACAATCCTTTTCTAAAGTTTCTCCAGCATTTAGTGAGTAATCTGGAAAGGCAGCTAGGATACAAGAAATAACAATAAGATTTGCACACTGGGGAAATGAAATCCTATATCTTTCTCTTTACTCAACAAAGCATCACAAACGACAGAGAGAATCAAAGCTTGCTATGCTTCCGTTTATCCAGTTAATCACGAATCATGAACAAAATAACAAACCTAAAAAGCTCTGAAACCAAAATAGGATTTCAGAATCTTATGAAACACAAGAGAACTTTATGCAACAATTGTAACATGATAAAGTAAACAAATAACAAATTTTGTCAATTTAAAGATGGAAACAACCCTATCCCAAAAATCATAGGTTCAGAAACCTGTTAAGATCTCATCAGCAACCCATGACGGCACAATTGTAGACGAACACACCAGCATGCTCCTTCACCCCGACGATTTCCCACTCCAAGGTCCCGTTCCTGACCCCCGATTTTGGATTCCAAGAATTCAAAACGATAGTTTCACCTTCGGGGCCCCGTTGCCCCCCCACAACAAGAAGAGAATCTCCACAAGACTTGAAAGCAAGACCCCAACCGTTGCATGAATCTGCCCTAACAGGAATTCTTCCCAATTCATCCCACGAATTCTTTTCCTTATCATACTTCTTCACCATGTTTGATAGATATTCAAGAGCATAGAGCTGGTTGTCAACAACTGCAACAAGAGGAGGGGCTTGTGCAGCTCGATTCACATTAGGATACATACCCTCAATTTTCCTCCACTTTCTTGTCCTAAGATTAAACTCCTCTCCACAAGTTAATGAATCAGTATGGTTAGTCATCCCACCAATCACGTAAAATTTACCATCCATGAAAAACCCTGCACACAATCTACGAGGGGAATGCATACTAGGCAACATTTCCCATTTTCCGGTTAAAGAATCATAAAGCTCAGCTGATTTCAATACATTTCCACTCTGATCGGTTCCCCCAGCTATAATAGCAATTGGCCCAAGATTACCTGATGCGAAAAGACAACGAGGACGAGTCATTCCATCACACTTGGACCAATCACGAGAGGTTAAGCTATACTTCCAAATGGCAAATTCAAACAACTCACGCCCAAAAACGAGCAATTCACTCCCCACTGCTAGAGACTCTTTATCGGCGTAATTGAAACAGTCGTCACAGGGAATCTTTGGCAATCTCATCCACTTATTTTTTATTGGATCGAATGCCTCCCATGCCCTCAGATCACAAACCATATATACCCAATGCTCCACAACCCCCAACTGCCTTCTCAACTCATACAAATAACCACTCTTAATAAGCATGTTAAATCTCACATTTAGGCAAGACAAAGAAGCATAATCTGACCTACTAGCCCGCGCAAGACACGTCAAAGCAACATCATCATCCAAACCAGGGAAAAACGGATCACTTGATCCGAAAAGCTGACCATCATCAGCTATTACTTCTGATCTTATTTGAGTTTCTTCTCCAACAGATTGCACAATATTCATCACATCCTCATTAACTGAAGAAAACACAGACTTCTTCGACTTCTTGGCTTCAAAATCCATGTTATCCCTTCTAATACCCCCAAACCAAACAACTAATTACAAACCTAAAAAACTTCTGAGTCTTTATAAATTTTACTTTGAACTAAAGCTTCACTTTCCAATCCAGAATATTTCTCAAACATCTAACCAAAATACCTTATTCATCGATCATTCATGAACACGCCCATGAATTTATCCACTCGGCCAATACTAGTACAACAATTAATTCGGACAGCTAAATTATCAATCACCCCCAATTTATAAATACACCAGCAAAACAAAGATCAGTTCCGATTAAGATTTAACCTTTTCTGCAGCAGCAGCAGCAGCACAAGCACAATCCCATCCGCCGAATATCCAGCTTATTATTCTGTTTTTGCGCAAAAATCAAACAACATAATAACACAAGCTACCAATCAGCTTTTCAGTTGGAAAATAAAGGAATTAATGATGAAATTAGCCATAGATTCGGATCCAAACCAAGCTTCAGAGGTCAGTCGAATCTCTTGCGATAAAGCGGCGTCTTCCCGGCAACTGAATATCATGGTCGCGGGAATATTCTTCCGTTACCCAGAAAAGAGTTGGGATCAATCGGATATCATGTATACCACAAGTTCAGTGCCGGCGAGCATCGCGGCCAGAGATGGTTGGGGAAGAGAGAGAAAGAGAGGGGAGAGAGAGAGAAAAAGAAGTCGAATTTTCCTTCCAAAACCAAAAGGAGTGCTTATTCAGAATTTTGGGGCCTTAGTCTTAATTATATCTATTTGGGTTTAAGTGGTCAACTTTTTGGTGCTTTACCTTTCCTAATTCCTCACGCGGCCGTGTCCCATTCCTATCTTTTTAGCTAATTTTCAATTTACTTCTTCCAAAGTCTGCAAATGTACAATTAACTTTATAAAGAAATTCATAGATTCGTACATTCACAGCTTTTCAATTATATTCAATTTATGTTGCGGATATTTGAGTGAGATAATCTTATGACATACAAATATTAGAGTGAGATTATTTAATAACACTCAAATATTTGAGTGAGATTATCTTACAACATGATCATCTTATAACATGTAATAATATAAATTAATTTCAATTTATATTTTACGAGAGTCTCACAAAAATACTGCTCAGGAATATTTTTAGTCAAGTATATAATTTCAATTTACTTCAAAAGTTTGCAAATAAACAATTAACTTTATATAATAAATAAATAAAATACTAAAAGCAAGTCTGGTAGTATAAATGTATAATACAGTTTTATATGTAAGACACGATTTTTTTAAGTTCTTTTTTAATATAATATTTTAAAAGTATTACAAAATACTTTATGTTCCTTGGTAAGTTTTTCCTTTGCTTTTGGCACAAGGATTAAGAAATTCTCCCTCAATTTTGCGATTACTATTACATATGTTTTATTTTTATAATTACTTTCACACTAAAAAAAAATCAATCACATTCACAAAAGTTAATATGCGTATGTTCTTTTTGTGTTTTAAAATTCATAGTAGTTTGAGTTTTAAAATTGAATTTTTAAATCTTAATCCTACGATCCTATAAATAACCTATACAACCTCATTTACTTTTTACATCATAAAGTTAAATATAGCCTACTTAAAACTAAAAATGAACACAAATTTTTAAATTTCATGGATTTTAAAAACCACTAACTTTTAAAAACTATTTTTAAAATCACTTAAAACCCAAAATGAACATCACCGAAAGTATTTAAGTATCATTATTTTATTCACCCTCATACTTGCATAGTCAATTTTTTCTTTAAAAATGTCATATTTCCAAGTGTGTAAAAAAAATTGGGACGAAGGGAGTAAAATATTAAATGTGTAATTCACTACCAAAAACTCGCGTTTTTGCGACCGAAATTAGCGACCGTCTTGAAATCGATCTCTAAATAATGTATTAGCGACCGATCAGCGACCGAGAAAGACCACCGGTCTCTAATTAAAAAAAATTACGACCGCCAGAAAAATCGATCTCTAAATTGAAAGATTAGCGACCGCCCACAACCGCCAGAGCGGTCGCTAAACTCAAAGGTCGGTCAAAATTGACCAACACTTTTTGCCGCCTGATCAGCGACCCCAAGGGCGGTCGCTGAATTCAAGTTTGTATTTAGTGACCGCCAAAGTGCGGTCGCAAACTGGTCAGTTTGACCCGTTCTTGGAAACCGACAATGATCATTAATGATTGTTATTTAGCGACCGCCTCAGGCGGTCGCTAATCACAAATTTAGTCAATCGAGACCGTGGAAATATGTGATTAGCGACCGCCTGAGGCGATCACTAATTTTTTTTACCCTTTTTAGGCGGAGGCCGTACTCACTTTCGCCAATCACTCTTCAAAAATCGCCACCGCCGCCATCGAGCAATCTGTTCTGGTAAAATCATGTGTTGCTTCCCCGTCTACATAATAACGGTAAGTTTTTTAAATTTTAACCGTTTATTATGTTTGTATATCATTTTTTAAAATTTTAACCGTTTATACATGAAGTTATATATATATATATATATATATATATATATGCTTGTATAAATAATGCATGTTTGTTTATAGGATTTATATATATGTATGATTTTATATGTTTGTATATATATTTTTAGTTGCTATGTTAGTTGATATATTTAATTAGTTGGTATGTTAGTTTAGGAATATACATCTTTACATGTTGATTGGTATGTT
Source organism: Ballota nigra (assembly GCA_947034835.1). NCBI lineage: Eukaryota > Viridiplantae > Streptophyta > Magnoliopsida > Lamiales > Lamiaceae > Ballota > Ballota nigra. Next base: position 74,185,115 of record OX344724.1, on the reverse strand, counting down.
AGTTGATTGATAGGTATTGCATTAGTTGATTGATATACATAGTAGGTATTAATTTAGTTGATTGAAATACGTATGTATAGTTATAAGTTTAGTTGATTGATATACGTAGGTATGAATTTAGTTGATTGATATGTGTAGTTATGAATTTAGTTGATTGATATATGTAGGTATGAATTTAGTTGATTGATATGTGTAGGTATGAATTTAGTTGATTGATATGTGTAGGTATGCATTTAGTTGATTGATATGTGTAGGTATGAATTTAGTTGATTGATATGTGTAGGTATGGATTTAGTTGATTGGTATATGTAGGTACATATAAATTTATTTGATTGATATACATAGGTATGAATTTATTTGAATGTATATAAATATAATACGGTATGCTAATCTGTTGAAATTATAATTATTACAGATGAGCTTTCAAGATAACCCTGATCAGAGTGGGGGACAGGTTCGGGGGAGGGGGAAGAGGAGGTCGGGGTCGTTGAGACCGGAGATCCCGGAGGTTAGACGAGCCCCGGAGATGACATCATCCTCCTCACAGCAGTCCAGTGCTGCTGGCTCTACTTCAGTTGCCGGATCTTCGGCTTCACGGCAGCATCCTGCGTTAGATAGCCGTCTCACTGTTGTCCCTCGCGACAACATGTAAGTATTCTTAAATAACGGATTAAATAATTTTAATTGTATTCATTAATATTAATTTTTAATATTAACTTGATTTTTTTATGTCACGGTATGCTTCCAGGCCATGAGACTATCTCTCGCGTCTCAGGGCCATTTAGAAGCTCCCGTTCGAGGTTGTTACCTCCTCGTGGTCCATGGTGTCCGAGCGAAAGAGGAGGGACTACTTCGAGGAGTTCCAGGTATATTTATTATGATTTTAATTTTTAATATTTTATTTTGAATTTATTTGTTAATAAATTATTTTTACTTTAATTTTAGAAGTTGTGCGTCTGGGACCCTGCCCATGATAGTGTTATGTATGGCATGTTCTGCGCAAAAGCGCAGGAGCGGTACAAAAATATTATCTACGGCTGAAGAAGCAGTTTGATGAGGGGAAGAGTTGGAGCTGGGCCGATGGCTAGACGGACGTTCCGTCTAGGACGCTTTGGTTGCTCACTGGAATAGTGATTCATTCAAAGCCAAGTCCACGAAGTTCAGGGAGAACTAGTTGAAGGACCCACTGGGCATGGCGTCGCCAGACATCGGGCTGGATCATGGTCCATCTACGAGCACTCCCTCGCCTTTGTAAGTTCTATTTTTTTTTCTTTACATTTGAATATTAATAAATTTTTAATTGTTTAATATTTAAATATCTATTGAATTTGGTTCGCAACAGGAGAGGGAGCACGGATGAAAGCACCCTCTCTCTATGAGCAGATGGAGATCTCCCACCCAGTGAACCCGGAGACTGGGATGTCTACCTACGCCCACACCACCGAGATCCACATAAGTATTTTTTAAAATTTTAATTTTAATTATAATTTAATTATTATAATTGTAATTTAATTATAATTGTATTTTATTTATATAATTTTAGAACCAATTTAAGGATCGTCTCGCCCAGTCCTCGCAGCAGGTGGCTCCCACCGACGACAGCGGGGAGAACCTCATCCCTCTCCGAATTGACGATGATCACATCTATTTAGATGTGGTCGGAGTCAAGAAGGGAAAAGTTGTGGGGCAGGGCGGTCACAGTAAGGCCATCCTGCAGTCCTACCGCCGCTCTAGTGGATCGTCCTCCTCGATCGACTCTGCTCCCTCTCAGTTGGAGCGTGAGCTGAGAGCAATGTTCTAAAAGTCGCTAGTCGGTCGGATTACTGGGGTCTAGCGACTAGACGGAGACTAGTCGAAACCACCTAAATGAATAAAATAATTAATTTATTAATAAATTAATACATTATATGGATAAAAAATAACACCACCACCCTTCAATATTAAAATTATAAGTCATACATCACCACCCTAAATAATACCATAAAACTCAAAACTCAATAAAGTAGCAAATATGCATATTAATATATATCAAAATACGTCATTCAAATTCCATGAAAGACTGGGGGAGGAGCATAGAGGGTTGGGACCATTCGGTGATGGAGAGTCGTGGCACAATGTGTGGTGGAGGAGTGATGGGGTACGACTTTCGGTGGTGGAGGTGCGCCAACGTTCGGTGTCCGTGGTGGAGATGTTTGATAGTTAGGTTAAAAAAAATGAATTACATATTCAATTTATTACTTATTTAGATTAAAAAATGGATTAAACAGATTAGACGACGACTAATCAGACTAGTCGCCGACTAATCTCGACTAATCCGATTAGTCGCCGACTAATTATAGGACCATTTTTTTCACCATTTTAACCAAAGTCGGAACGGCCAAGGGTCAACTAGCGACTATTCACCGACTAGTCGGCCGACTAGACCATTTTTTAGAACACTAGCTGAGAGACGTCCGGAAGCAGATGGAGGCCCTAACGAGCTACAATGAGAGTCTTCATGACTGGCCCTCCAACATCACGCAACAGATGGGATTCGACGCTCCACCTCCACCCCCACCAAATTTTGATGTCGGGGGCAACGGTGTCGGGAGGAGCGGACAAGGAGGGGCAGGTGGTGAGGATGACGATGACGAGTTAAATTGCTTCCTCTCCGATGATGATACTTAGGTGTGTGTGTGGGGAGGAAGTTTTAATTTTTTTGTTGAATATTTTTTTTTTGAACATTTTATATTTTTTTGTTGAATATTATAGATTTGCATATATTTTATGAATCTATATAAATGATGAATTAAAAAAAATGGAACTCAATTTGATGAATATATATATATATATATATATATATATATATATATATATATATGAATTAGAAACAAAAATGAATCAATTTGATGAATTAAAAAAAATGGGAGTTAATTTGAATTTATATACAATTAAATGGATAAAAACGAATGAATTAATAATTTATAATAGTCTAGAATATTAAATTTACAAAATAAAAAAAAGTTAGTAAATGTATATATAAACGAATTAAAAATAAAAAGGAATTAATTTGATGAATTTAAAAGAAACGGGAGTCAATTTGAGGTTATATACAATTAAATACATAAAAAGAATGAATTAATAATTTATAATAGTCTAAAATATTAAATTTACAAAATTAATTTTTTTTATGAATTAAAAAAACGGGAGTCAATTTGAGGTTATAGACAATTAAATGCAAATAAACGAACAATAATAGCAAGTGTCCTAGTGGTTCACGCCTCCTCCGGGTCACCACTCCGAGGTCGTGTGTTCGATTCCTCTTGGGCGCATATTTGCCCATTTATTTCTACAAGCCTCATAAGGGCTTATATACTATGTGGCTCGCCTAATATGAGCTAGTGGGTCAGTGACTCAATAGTTCGCGCCCCGTCTGGACCCCAATGGGTGCGGGTTTGAACCCACTGAACCATTTTTTTTTCGCAGGTTCGCAAATTAGCGACCGCCTACAGGTCGGTCGCTAATCACAAAAATCAAATTTAACAATTAATTTTATTTAAAAATAAATTAGCGACCGCCTTGAAAACGGTCGCTAAATCCTGACCAGACCTGGTCAGACCCGATCAGTTCAACGACTACAAGGTGGCGATCGCTAAAAGTTAGTGACCGCCTAGGCGGTCTCAGATTAGCTACCGACTTCAAAAGGCCGTCACTAATATTAGTTACCCTCGTTTTAACAACCGACTTTTATCGGTCAGAAATCGATCTTTAATCATGTTTTGGGATAAAAAAATCGATCGCTAAGTCGGTAGCTAATCTGCATTTTTTTAAGTGATTGCATGTATGATAGAAAAAAGAAAAGACAAAGAGAGATATGAGGACAAACATTTTCTATATTAAAAAAAAAAGAACTAAAATTGGACACCAAATTTGAAAAGAAAATGAAGCTTTAAGAAAGAGGAAGTATCATATTATGCAAGAAGAAATGTCTCACCCAAAATTTTAAATTATAGGGTTTATAGAGGGTGAGAAAATTTCATGTCGAACATACAACATTATTGGTCATATACCACTCATTACATCCTTCATTTGATGATTATTATTACTAGTGATCGTACACCCCGTGCTTCGCACGGACGGAATTTATTACAATTTTTTTTAATATAATACTTACTAAATCTTAATTATAAAACTAAAGAAATAATTTTTAAAAAAAATATATAATTAAAGTTTTTCTTGAACACAAATTAATAATATTACAGAGTAATTTTTTGATACTCTTAGTCATATATTAAATACATTTTTAATTTGTTTCTAATGACATGAGACGGTTTCACACAAGTTTAACCTATAATTAAAATACCTTTTTTATGTTTTATATTTTACACATGTCATAATTTCTTCTGACAATAATTTGTCATATTTTTTTAATATAGCCTATCTTAATTACATGTAAGTGTTTCATGAAAAAAATAGTTGTTCTATTATAATATATATAGGACAATTTGTAAAAAAAATAAGACTTACTTATTACAGTTCGAGAACCGAACTTTCGACTTTTGCAGGACAGGTACTAAACTATTAAGTTGTTGCAAAAAAAGATCTTGGGCAACTTTAAAGACAAAAATTGGGAGAATTTTTTTTTTGGTCCCATACCTTATCCACTATTCGGTTTTCGTCCCAAAAAATTAAAAAGATTAAAAAACTTAAATACATTCCGTAACTGAATTGATAGTCCAATTTTAATCTTATTTTCGCATTGAATCACATAAATTTCACATGTCGACCGAATTTATGTATTTTTGTCGACTTTTCTTAGATGACACTCATGTATTATTTTGAATATTTTTTTCACTTATTTGGAATTAGAAAATTCACGTCATTACTATTTTTCATTTACTCTTAACCTCCCCCATCCCAACCTGGTCTTCTTCCACAAAAAACTCTCAGACCCCAATTATCCCTATGTTTTATTTATTATTTTAATAATATTTATTTGATTTTAAATTTTAATTATCATTAACTAAATTTTTTAGAATTTTAATTTTAAATTTAGTTTTCACTTTTAAATTTTAAATTTCAGAATATTTTAAATTTTCTTTTATAGAATTAAAATTAACGCGAAAGTATTTTTTATTTTTTAATGGTTAAAATAAAAGAAAAGCAAACTAAAAATACGCATGTACTCCATGTTAGCAGCTCGTTGAAAAGCTGCACCATCTGTCAATGCTAGATTTCATGTGATTCAATATGATGTAATTTTTATGAAAAAAAATTGAGAATCGAGTAAGTTATGGAATGTAATTGGAATTGTTAAACTTTTTATGGTTAAAATTGGACATTAGATAAGTTATAGGACCAAAAAAATATTTTTTCTCCTTTTTTTTATATTTAAAATTGCCCGAGATCTTTTTTTTTTTTTTTTTTTTTTTTGCAACAATCTGAAAGTTAAATATTTGCCCTGCAAAAGTCAAAAGTATGGTCCTCTAAGTGGTAAAGATAAGAATGGTTTTGCAATTAGTCCTATATATAAATAATATCTAATTATTTTACAATTCTCACTATCAGTTCATTTTAAATAAGAGATGGTTGGAAGCTGAAGATAAATTATTGTAAATAATAATATTTCAAAAAAAATAAATGAGCATAATGAAATTGAATTGCCCAAAAAGGAAAGTGAGCATAAGTAATTTGGATGGATGGGGCAATACATTTTTTTGTAAATTTGCATTCAAGGTTTTCATTATGATGCAACATATGAGTATTATATGTTGAATAAAACTATAATTTTATAGTGGGTATATTTAGTAAAAAAAAATATAAAATGACGTGGGTGAATTTTGATGTGTGAATTTCGAGAGGAAAGAAAAGGTGGGTGAATTTAGAAGTGTGTGAACTTAGTAAAATAGTGGATGTAGATAGTTGCATTCGTATAATAAATTTATATTTAACCAATTTCTTATTTTATTTAAATTTTTTTTAATATTTTTCATATTTGAACAAAAAACAAACTTGTTTAAAATTTATTCTCTATGAAGTACTCAACATACAATTAAAATCATTCTTGCTCTAGCTTCAATACAACTACAAATTTATCATTTTTATTCAATATAACACTTTATAATAAATATATACCAAATTTTAGTTAGACGAAGCATGAGATTATACATGTCACCATTAACCTGGATTTATAATAAATAAAAAAATAATTCTTCAGTTCTGACATATTTCAAAATAATAAAGCACGATTCTTCTCCAAAAAAATTACACCAAGCACAGGTATGTGCTAAAAAAACCATATTATATTAACAGTTTCAATAAGACCATATATATATGTGTGTGTGTGTGTGTGTGCGCGCGCGCACATCTAAGGAAATATAAATTTCAACAAAAAATGTTTAAGTTTTGTGTTATTGCATTTCACAAAAAGATCAATTGTTTCATCAACATTTATTGGTTCTAGTTTTCCTTTAACGGTCTTCAAAATTATCACTTTGACTTTCAACTAAAACATTTGGAGAAAAATATAAACTTTCTATATATACATTGTCCAATTACATTTTTTTATCATTCTTTAAATAGACAATAATAAAAAAAAAAATCTAGTAAAATATAATACGAACAAAAAAAATCACATCAACACTAATAAAAGTCATAGTAAATATTAACCAAGTATCGTGATCTTTTGATTTATTTTACACTCAATTCCCATCTCTTATGCCTTATAGACATTCTTGTGCAAAAAAATGATAATCATGTGTTTCACCGCTAAATTAGAGAAGTGGAGGAGCTTGTATATTTGGTGGTTATATTGAAATTTAATGAGATTTTTGAATGAGTATCTTTAGGGATGTGGCTATAAGTATTATGTCAGATAAAATTATAATTTTATAGTGGCTATATTAAATAAATGTGAGGTGGGTGAACATAACTATTTCTGAAAATAATTCACTTATAAAAAAAATCGTATTTAATTTTATTAAGAACTTATATTTTATATATTTGATTTTTAATAAATAAAAAAATGTTTATTTTTAAAACAGTTATATAATAATAAAGTCAATACTAATATTAAAATTTTCGGAAAATAAACTTTATATTAATAATGGCAACAAACATGAAAGAAGTTATTTAAGAAAAATATATCAAAAATAAATAATTCGGATCATAATAAAAACTACAAAACTCAAATCTCCGTAACAAATTTATATCAAACTTTAGTGGGACGAAGCATGAGACAATATGTATCACCATTGAACATGAGTTCATAATAAGTTGGGAGCAATTATTCTTCAATATAATAAAAACGATTTTTCTCCAAAATAATTTACACCCACCACTGGTGTGTACTAAATAAAGGTAAAACAATAAGAAATTTAAAAAAGATTGCATCAAAATTATAGATATGGGCAGCTGAGGTTGGTGGGTGAGTATTTTTAGGGATGTGGGTATAATTATTGTATGTTGGATAAAATTACTATTTTATAATGGGTATTCTTAGTATGCCTTAAAATTAGGTGAGTTAACTTAGTAAAATAGTACATGTGTGTAGATATTTATGCATATAATATCGTTGAGAAATTTTATCAATTTAGGGTCTGAATGATAGTAAAACTATCAATTTATTGTCTGAAAGATTTTTCCTATCAATTCAAGGCCTGGAAGATTGAAGACTATCGATTCAGGACCTGAAAGATAGAAACTATTAATCTAAGTCTCACTAATTTTAAGACCATGTTTGATTTGTTAAAAATTCTTGTTATCCAATTTATTTTTTTAAATCATAATCAAACATGATTTACTTTTATAAATCATTTTTGAAGGTGAGCTGAATTTGGGCTTGATTTGGTTTGATTCAGATTGATTTGACCTAAAGTGATGAATTTTTTAAAAATGCAATCTTTAAATTGTCAACCCGAAAAGTAACGCCTCATTTATTCATTCTGGAAAAGTTATGGTCCTCTTTTTATCACCCAAAAAGTTACGGTCTTTAAAAACAAATTACCCTAAGTCATAATTAAAAAAAACAACCAAACTCAGATCTCTGGGAAAATTGCACTTCTAGTCCCATAGAAATATTCACAAAACACTTTTGATCCCATATTTAAAAAACAATCATTTTGTTTGCGAAATTGGTCACAGTCGTCAAATACCTACCGCATTTAGTCCAAAAAATTATCATAATATTGTAAAATTGGTCTCAAAGTTGGTCATTTTATATAACAAAATATTCCTATTGGACTAAAAATGCAATTTTTCCTCAGATTTCTATAACCGAATAATAATTTTTTTTAAACCTTAACATCCACACAAAATAATAAATCTTCAATACAATTATAAAATATTGTATCGTCATTGAAATTGAGCAATACAAATAAATGAATCAACAAATGAACTTAACTTAAAAAATATATATGAAAATCTTTCACCCGATGCCGGTGTGTGCTAACTAAATATAGGAAACATATTAAATTTACAATTTAAAAAAAAAAAGATCTGCATCCAAATAAATATAGGTCATAGCAAACAACATTTAAATTTATCATTTTTACATTTCACAGAAAGCTCAGTGATTTCACAAATATTTACTGGTTCTAGTTTTCTTCAAAATCGTCTTCAAGCTGATCAATTTGACTTTCAACCTAAATATTTGGAGAAAAAGTTAAAATGTCCATGCATGGCTCAATAACACTTAAACATTATTATTTTTTACTTAAAATAATTATCATTTTTCAATTATGGGTTAGTGGACTGCATTTCTTTCTAATGGATTGAATTCTCTTGATTCATTTGACTAAACATTTGATTAAATAGAACTCCGTCTCATGAAATAAAATTTGTGTTACTATTTCATATAAAAGTAGCATTTATGTACCAAAAAAAGGTGTAATTATGCATTTATGTATAGAAAACATAATAATTATGTATTTATAAACCTAAAAATTATAGAGAAAAAAGTTTGTCTACATGTTTATCTGGGTTGCACCAATACAGTTCAATTTACTAAAACCAAGCAAATCCAACTAAAAACCCAATTACAATTGACAAATGAATAGTGTAGTTTTGATAGATGTACGCCACTTTTCACTATAAAAATATATATTTTAAAAAAGTGATAAAAAATAAATTGAAAAGTGATAATATTTTCTTTTAAAAGTGATGTGTTACTTTTCATTAAAATATTCCCCACTCTGTCCATTAAAACTGGGTCCTATTAATTGGGTACAAATTTTAAGAAAAAATAGATAAAGTAAGGATAAAATATGAATAAAATAATTATTTGTAAGTGTAAAGTTAAAGTAATTATTACAAACAATTATTGACAAAAAAAGAAATAACACACTTTTGGTGGACAAACAAATAAATAAAATAGACACACTACATAAGGAGTATATTATATTTAATTGCAAATTAAATCATGATTTTTCGAGAAATTGATGCAAATAAATCATGAATTTTAACTATTGTTGCAATTTAGTGTACCGGCAGCCCTCCTTGCGAAAGTTCGCAGTTTTAATTTGTAATTAAGCAAAATATTTATCCATTTTTAAATGGGCTTATAGACACAATTCTCTACAGATTAAATAGACCAAATGTTGAGTAATATATGGAGTTCCATCTCATGGATCCTCACGGAATGAAAAATGTGAGATGATCTTACACATATTTTTATCATATGTACCTTGAGTTTTTGTGTATTGCATATTTTTAAGGTATAACTTTGAAGAAAAATTACAAAAATAAGACATATCTTTGTTACTAATTGCATTTCGATGACCCAGCTTTCGACTTTAGCAAGGAAAATACTAAACTTTCACTTTGTTGCAAAAAAAAGAAGAACTTAGGAAAATTCATGAACAAAAATTGAAGGTATATTTGTCAATTCGTCTAAATAATTACATATGATACATCCGGCTTCGTATAAACACGTTTAATGAAAGAGTGTGAAAACTTATATAATATGTACTCCAATTTCTAAGTTTATTATCAGGGTGTGAATAAATATGATTCAAAAGGAAAACAAAATGTGTCCTTGAAATTGTTTTCTTGTATAGTTGGGCTTGGTTTGGAAATTTAAGTACTTGTTCAAGAAATAATTTGTAAAATGGCCTACATAGTAGGTCTTTTAAATAAATAAAAATTGTTAATTTTTCTAAGTAAAAGCTAGCCTTGGTGAACTTTTAAGATTCATTTTTTAGATCCATTAGTTCGTAATACCCAGATGAATTCACCGGGAGACATCGCCATTCGCCATACATGTATAACAATTATCAATGAAAAATCAAACTATACGAAGTAAGAATTTGCAATATAAGCAATTTCAATAGCAAAAAGACAGAGAAATCCAATACCGGCTACGAATAGAGGCTTGAAAAACACAGAAACAACAAAAGTTGAATAACACATCTAATAAAGTAATTACATTATAGTCAGACGAAAACATGATGTAGCAGATGTAAAAACTTGGATGAGTTAGCAGAAATAACCCTTTTTTTTTCCCATAAATGGCCTAAAGTCTCTTTTTATTTTTCCAGCAAAATAAAAAGTTTGGTATCTGCCCTACAAAGTTGAAAATTTGCTCCTATATACTAATTAGTAGTAAAAAAAAGTCACATTTTTGCAATTTGTCTTGACTTTGAATTATAAAACTATCATTTTTCACTTATATTTTAGGGTTAATTGCAAAAAGAGTCACGATGTTTATGGTTTTAATCAATTACAACATGTATTTTTTTTTCCTTTGCAATTTAATGCACCATACTTTTAAAATTTATAATTTGCAACATTTGATAATTTTTCGTCAACAATTAAATAACATGATGGCGGATATGCCACATAAAGTCCACATAGATACCAATAGATACAATTAGTGTTTTTTTAAGGTTTTTTTGTGGGAAAGTTCATATGGGGTTATCTAGTACATACGAACCAATGAATGAAAAAATATCAAACATCAATCATGAATCACTTAATACGTAAATTCAAATAATATTATTATTTTTTTACTCCCTCCATTTCGGAATTGCTTGTAAATTTGCTTTATTGGAACATCCCAATATTAATTGCACACTCTAAAAAAAAATTGACTTGTATGCATACTTACAAAAAAATATACATATATATTCATATGTCATTACTTTACTAAAAAATACTATATTTTTCATAGTTTTTATGCACAACTAAGTGTCCAAGTAATCTCAAAGGAGTAATTTTTATTGATTCCTCTATAAATAAGTGTAATATTACATCAAAAGTTAAGTGTAAGTAAATAACAATAGAATTACCATACAGTTAAAATAGTTAATTAATTATATATAGAATATCTAAGGTTTAAATTTTCATTTTTTATATTATAATTTGTAACGTTAATGGAAATTAATTTGGCCATAAATTAGAACGTGAAACATGGAAAATTAAGATTTAAAAAGCCAATGCTTGTTAACTTCATTCTATTTCATTTTTATATTAAATGTTCAATATTAAAACATTATGCGCTAAATAATCATGGAATCTTTGATGGTTAATATGTAAAGTTACTATACCGTGTTGTAGTATAGATGGACATTTGACATGGCAATTTAGGAGATGAATAATTAAATATTTTGGTATCTTAATTAATTAATTTTATTTGAAAGGGCATAGATATATAATAAATTAAATAGCAAATTAAAGTGAAATGAATAGTCAATGATACCAACCATGGGGCCACAATCTAAGCACAGTTGGAATTATATTGTGATTATATAAAATATGTAATTAATATTTACAAATTAAATTTTATAATAAACTCGTATAATTTCGACATAATTTTTTGCTCCAATAATTTTTATATCAAAGTAATGTCTGAAAATGCGGCCACGCCTGATAATAGTCTAATTTATAAAAATTAGTTTGTCTAAATATGTAATATAAATAATGCAGTTAATTTCAAAAAATGTTTAAACAAATTAGAATATAATTTACATAACATACACGTTGTAATTTATACAAATTAAATTACATAACTAACTCCTACCATTTGTGTCAAAATCCCATGATTAATTTGTGTAAATTGGAAAATAAAGCCAACACAAAAATATAATATAAAATATAACAATAATTAAGATTTAAAAAACTCAATATCTATATAAATTTCACTAAATCTGAAACAGAATTTGAATATACTAAGGAGGACTAATAAAGGTTTCAAACCTCTCATGAACAATTTGAGCAATCTACAAATCTTTCATGGAATTCTTCATATTTTTACCGAAGTCAATATTCATTAATAATCTTCAATCTCTGATGTTTGCTTCGAATTGAACGTCTTCGAATCTTCAATAGAATGACTTCAAATTTGAATATCTTCAAAACTCTAGAAAAAAATTGTTTTCTTTTAAAAATGAATAAAATTCTTAACAAATCTAAACAATATACGTTGAGTATATAGATCCACTGCAAAATACAGATTTAGTGATAAACATAACATCTACTCAAATAAAAAAAAATTACAACAAAACAACGAAGACATAAACTATAGAAATCACATTGAGGATTGACAAAATGGAGATGAACCTACTGATGAACTTGTAGGGTATAAATAGGATGAAGGAAAAAAAAATGGTTCCTATAATTATGCAAATTATAGACAATATAAATTACAATTAATTATAATACTAAACATAGAAATGGACGGTGATGATCAATGGTTGAAAAAATTATCTATGGACCGAAAAATTTCCCGCCTAAATTATTTAAGGAAAGTGAGCTTGTATTATATATTTATAGATTACATATTAAATACATAATGATTATATATGGAATATTATTTTCAATATTTTATTATCCATGTGATAAAAAGACAATTTTTTATTAGTGTATATCTTTTGTGCATCAATGTATTATACAATTCAAGTCTATTTTAAAATAATCTCTTAATTTTATTGAATAGTTATGATTGTTAAATCGTAAATAATGAGTAGGTCTTGTATGAGACCGTCTTATGACATGAGACAATGAGAATGGGTGTAACTAGAGCATTGACTCATTAACACTTTGGTAGGGGTAGATGTAAATTTGTGTGGCCTCATACAAATTTTTGCCGTAAATAATTGTAGTTTTTTAGTAAACACAACCACAATAACTAAACACCAATAATTATTTAAAAATGAAATTGAATTTTACTATGCATAAAGTACATAAAATATCGTGCGAGTGAATAGTACACCTTACCAATCATGAAAATAGTGCAAGTTCCGCTCAAATATATATTCACAACAATTATGAAAGACTTTAATTTGCTTCTAACTATATAAAGATAGATTTGAGTTCCTTGATATTATCGTTGACCTAAATTGCGGTTTTTTGTTTTAGGAAGAAATATACAACACAACCTTTTATCTTTGAATGGATTTCATAAATTTGGTGTGGAATCGAATTTTGCGTTGGGGTGGCATAAGACTTTGTTGGAAATGCTTAAAAAAAAAAAAAAAAAAAACCTTTGTTGGAAATTGGATTATAAATTGGGTGTTTACCAACTTTGACCCATTTTAATGTGATGACTTATTTATTAAAAAATTAAAATAAGTTGTAAATTAGTAATCACCGAGTAGATTAACATGATGGATTTATTTGCTTAAAATTACTATACAGAGAACTAAAGATGAATACATAAATTTAATTTATTATTAGAAAATAAAGATGAAGAATAAAAGGATAAAAAGTAAAGAATATGAGAATTTCATTGTCTCATATCAAATAAGTGAGGAGAAAAACTGACTCATAAAAAGACTATTCCTATAAAGAAGAATTATTCTAAGGGTGTGTTTGATAGGGGTTATTATTTGTATAGGGTAGATTGATATAAAATAGTATGTAGTATTAATAGTACATGGAAATGTAATATGGAGCCTTAATATGGGTGTTTGATAGATTGTAAATAGAGGTTCATACAATTTTATATTGTGTTTGATAGAGTGTATTAACACCCTATAAAACATGTAGAATTACCATTTTAACCTTATTTTATTTATTTCATACACTTGTTTGATAGGGTATAATAAATACATATAATTTAGGGCATATATTATCTCCCAAATTTTTCTACTCGGCCAGAACAGAAAATGAGATATCCTAAACCCGCTGGGAAGCTATAATCGTCGCCGCAGAGAGAGCCTGGGTCTTGCCGCCGCCGTGGAGAGAACAACCCTGTCCGCCGCCTCTTTAGACTCCCGCTACGGCCGCCTCCGCTGGATACTCTCGCTACGGCCGCCTCCGCTGAAGACTCCGGCAATGCCCGCCGCCGCTGAAGACTCCCGTGACTGTCGCCGCCGCTGAAGAATCCCGCAACGGCCGACGCCGTTTATTCCGTTCAACAGGTAATTGCATCTTTCGGGTTTTGTTTTTGTTAAATGTTCTTCATTTTTCTGGAACTATCTTTGACTATTATGCCATTTTCGAATAGTTTAGAGTTTAAACATGAAATAGGATCTTTGAGTTATTATGTATGGATGATAAATTACCTGCGATTTGTGTATTGAGATTGGATGTTATATGACCATTTAGGAAACTGTATTGAGATGGTATGAATTAATGTGAGCTGCAATATTTTCTGATTTTTTTGTTGTTTTGGAATTTTATTTTTTGACAGAAAAAAATTTAAAAGTGTAGACTGTGATGTTATTTGTTTGTTTAGATTAGGGGCAACAAAAGTTGAATTTATACAAATAGATGTTCAGTTTTTTATATTTTGGTCATAGAAGAATTGGATTTGAGGGGTTTCTATTCATCATTTTAATAGATTTATAGTTTTTGTTTGGAAGGATAATAAAAAGAAGTTAGTACATCAAAATGGTGATTGGTTACTTTAAAACTGTGGACCTACATTACTACAAGTTGGAGTTTGATTGATTACTTGATTAGTCTTCATTTCTGAATATCATGAAATGGTATGACAAAATTTTATTATATAGTAATGGAAGGTTCAAGCAAAGGGAAAGGGAAAGCGACCTCGGACCGCACTCGTAGGGCTTGGACAGACACTGAAGAGCGCCTTTTGATGGATTGCTTAAAAGAACTAGTGAAGAAAAATAGGAAGAGTGAGAACGGTTTCAAACCTGGGTATCAGAAAACGCTTCAGGATATGATGCGAAAAGCACTACCAGGGACTGACATTCGTGCGCTTCCGCACATCAACTCCAAGATCATAATGTGGAAAAGATCTTATGGTACACTTCGAAGTATAATTGGAGACTCCCGTGGTAGTGGGATTGGGTTCAATACAACCACTTGCCTCCTGGATTGCGACGATGAGCAATGGGCTGATGCTGTAGCGGTAATCTTTATCTTTGCATTATCATTTCAATTTCATTAATTTTTACAACTGCTTAAGTTGCTGTTTTTTTTTCCATTTGTCTTAAAAAAGAGGGATCCAAGTGCTGCTCATATGCGTCTAAAGACATGGCCGATGTACGAGGATTGGGTTGAGGTATTTGGGAATGATCGGGCAACCGGAATAACTGCTGAGAATGTCTACGACTCGTACAACAATCTTGTGAATGAGGATGCAAGACGTAGCCAATCCCAAGGCACCCATGACTCATTTGGTGCTCAATCTGACTACAACATGGAAACTGAAGACTTCTTAGGCGTGGACGGAGATTCCCAAACTGTTGAACCAGAAACCCCCCCCCCCCCCCGGTTATGAAAGCGTCTCAAAAGAAGAGATCCTCTACGTCTAGTCCTGTGGATCCACTTGTTGATGTCCTTGGACAACTTGTTACTACATCTGCCGAACGTCTTGACAACATTTGCCGTGCGATTGGATTCGAGTCTGATCGTACAAAAGCAAGGAATGAAATTTTTGGGATGCTCGACACTATGCCATATCTGACCTTAGACCAAAAGATAGATGTGTCAAAGGCCCTGGCCAAAGATAGCAACGAGATGGATATGTTTCTTGGATTTACCCAAGAAGCTCGAGTTCGTTATGTGAACCGTTTGCTCTTTGGGGATGTGGTTTGATGATGTGGTTTATTGTTGGTGTTTAATGTGTTTGACTTAATTAGGATTTGAACTTGAATTATTGTTGGACGAGTCGTATTTCTAGGTTGGTGGATGTATTAACTATCTTATGTTTGAACTACTTGCTTGCTTATTTAGGATGTTTTATGAATTGTGTTGTTCTATTTAGAATGATGTTTTTTTAAATTGAATTATGTTTGTTATGTAAGATAATTTATGATATATGTTGGTTTTTTTAACAAAAATAATGAGTTTGATTTTTTTAATGTCTAAATTTCAAATGTTGGAACATAAATGGTCTTCATATGCTCATACACGAACATCCTAATACTACCAAAGATACACAAACATTCTAATTTAAATTAGTAGACAAGATCATCCTAAAACATTCTAAGAAACATTCCTAGAAATAGCAACAACATCACCCAGGTACTTGCCCTACTTACTTAAAATTGAAATAACACATACATAAACTTCACGGAAGGACATCACATTTAGGAATACAAATCATTTCTTAAATCGAGACCAGAATGCAGTGCCAAAAGCATGTTTCCCTTTCTTCTTTTCACGAGATGCACTTGGGTTGGACGAACTTGGCCCTGTGTTCACCGAAGCAGAGTCGGTTGAATCAGAGTCATCGCGATAGTCTGCCACCTTGTTCCAGTATGAGGTATCATTACTAGAAATTGTATTACTTTCAAGGTCAATGACCTCAGCCACTGTAGGCTGAACAGTAGCCGATTTGTCCTCCTCATCAGACAGGATATCAATGATTTCGACCATTTCAGTGGTTTGAGCGGGGCTAGTAGATGGCTCGCCATATAGAACTTTTAGTTCTGCCCAGCACGGATCACCGTGCACCGCATAGGCATGAGCAAAAGCATCCACCTGTCATCAAATACAACAATACAAAAATTAGTACCAATTAGTTCGATTTTTATCACTCAAACAAAACAGATATCTTACCTCAACTAGGGTACGCCAGAGGTTTGCACCGCAATGGATTCTGTTTGTGGACTCATCATAAGTCAAACCAGGTACAGAAAGCAACCATGAGAAAACACGGTATCTCTTTCGCAGCTTATGAGCTTGGCGCCAGCACTCCTTGAAGCTGAAATTCTTCTTAAAACACATGTTCACAGCAAGTTGTGCAGTTTCAATCGCATCAGTGTTATCTCCTCCAGAAGCATGAAAGTTCCCCATTAGAGCTTGATCAGAAAGAGCTTCAGCAAATGTGGTGTCAACATATTTGCTCCACTCCAGCCCGTACAAGAAATCCTCTTGCCTCAATCTTGCCATTATGTTATTTTGGAAAGAGAAGATAAATATTAGCATGAGTAACTTTTGTTGTTGAACATTATTATATAGAAGAGGGATAGTCACATGCGTACAGGAGATTGACAAGATAGGTCTATGGAAAGCATTTTTTACTTTTCAGTCAAATTGCTCATCAATGCACAAGAAAGCAGACTGCACAAAGATTTTAATTGAACGCATATCCTTCTTAGCTATTAAATAGAATAATGATAGTCACATGCGTACAGGACATTGACAAGATACGTCTATGGAAAGCATGTTTTACTTTTCAGTCAACTTTCTCATCAATGCACAAGAACCAAGACTGCACAAAGATTTTAATTGAACGCATATCCTTCTTAGCTATTAAATAGAATAATGATAGTCACATGCGTACAGGAGTATCAGGTTTTTTTCTTTAAAAAAATATATAGTGAAATAAGTGACACAAATCCATTTCAAAACCCAACATCGAGGGGCAATTTTATAAAGACATTACAAAATACATTACATAGTTAAAACGGATACCCTAAAACCAAACGGAGCCTAAGATGATAATCTGCTACGACGATTACATAATTAAACATTACATGAAAAGATGACTTAATTAAGCAACATAGGTAGGTACGTGGCCATAATTGAAACTCCTCAGTTGTCGTCCTTTTTAGCACTGCTTGATGACGAACCTGGCCACAGAGGGAATTTGGGCCTATCAATGCTTCGTTTAGGGATTTTAGGGATATAAGGCGGGACTGACCATTCAAGTGGTGGCTCACACTCCTCATTTGATGTGGGATCTGGTTCATCAAACAACCTTACACAAACAGGACGACGAGTTCGTGGTTCTGGTTTAGAGGGGCAATCATCATCAGATATGACAATTGGTCCATGATTTTCGTGAGTGGTGTTATTAGCAATGACAGGACTATCAGGTATGTTGACTATCTCTACAGTCGGATTACAGACCACAAACTGCTCAGGCACCACAATTCGCTGTTGATGACCAAGCTCTCCTTCGTTGGCAAAGAGGTAACGAAGTTTCGTATACTCAGGGTCCCCATGATGGACGTAGGCTTTTGCCAACTCGTTCTCCTACATGAAAACATTGAGTACGTAAAAATAAACGGGAGTAAATTTTAAACTAGAAAATTATACAAATAGGATTACCCTAATAATACGAGCCCATATTTTAGCAGAGGTATGTAGAGTATTTTCATCTCGATCCCACCATACACGAGGATGCTCCGTAATCAACTTGAACAGGTCATATCGATTTTCAAGTTGAGTAAGTCGCTCCATACCATCACTCCATGTGAGCCTCTTGGAGAAGGTTTCATTCACCACTCCAATAGCAGTAACAGTTGCATTGAAGTTAATCTCGGTTCTCCCATACCAACGACCTAAATTTTTCTGAAGAACCAAAGCATTAACGAACACATGATCCATTTCGTAGCTCCAAGTGGCATCATAAAGTAAGGTTTTTTGAGGGGGAATTTGTGAGAAATCCATATTACAAATTATATGAATTGGTAGAAGTTATCTAAGGTGGTTGGTGAGTGAAAAACAATGAACCGTGTTACGTTTAAATAGATGGAAAACTGGACACAGTTCCACACACATTCTTAGAAAACTCCAAATTGATCCATCACAAAAAAGTAGACTACACATATAAATATTTCTGTTCACAATTCACGGGAATTTCAGTAAATAAAATATATTCTACTGTTCAAATTTCAGGAGGATCCGAGTGAACAGTATATATTCCACTGTTCATAATAGTCTATGGAATTTGAGCACATCGTAATACACTGGAATCTAATAACATAATCATGTGACCGTTGTACTATTTCATGTCTTTTTATAAACAGGTCAATCTAGGTTGAAATGACGAATCAAGCTTCTTTTTTTAGGGTTCCACTTTTTATCATGATAACTAAAAGGACATTCCAAATATTAAATCTGTTCACCAATACACATTTAATAAGTACACAAAAATTGAAAATAAATAATTAAAATAAACATACTACTTAAATAGGTTGTTGTCTTGACAAGTTTGAAATAAAATAACATCCAAGTTTTGCATTAAACACACCCCTTAAACAGACCGCCCCACAATGAAACCCAACAACATAACGACAAACAACACAAATATTATAAAAATTACAACCAACAACCAAATGAGAAATTTTGATGGAGTACCATGATCATTGACAAAATTCCAAGAATTGTCAATCTCATGTGATGCACGGGATGAATCACTATAACCATCTTCACTAGCTCGACGACCATGAAGATTACTGGTATGTATGTTAGGTGCACTCGTAAATGAAGTGGTTGATGAAGATGGAGGCTTCCACGTTTGAGTTGCAAGAAATTTAGGGACCAACTCAGGTGGATCATCCTTGTGATGCTCATCGCACCAAATAAAACGATTCTCATGAAACTTGTTAACTGGACAAATATAGAAGAATCGACCTGGGTGTTGCCTGTCTGCCCTAGCACACCTACGGAGCATAGGGCCGCTTCCACATAAACACTGGGGAGTTGTCATTGCACTGGATACAATATAGCAGAAATTAAATCAAGAAGTATTCTCTAAAAATCATTTATAGAAACCAAAAAAGTGATATCCAAACAGTATTCAGAACAGGTTACATATGTAATCACCATCCATACATAATTGAAAGCATTAAAAATCCTAGAAATCCATACATTGCAGAAAAACATTTTCGATAATCAAACAACTAAATTATAATCCAGCTCTCCATTCATTCCACATAGACACGGCCTTATGTTCTCTCCATTGGTTGAACTCAGGTGATGATTCAACAGTTTCAACAACATCTACACCGTCCAGGTCATTTTCGCCTTCACTTTCATTGTCAAGAAGTTCCTCAATAGGGTCAACAGACATTTCAGACCTTATGAAATTGTGAAGAAGAAAACAAGTTGTTATAAGTCTAACTTGCACTTTGATGGGGTAGAAGGAAGGGCTTGCGAGAATTCCAAAACGTTTTTTCAAGACACCAAAAGCACGTTCAATTATATTACGGGCTCTAGTGTGTCTCATATTAAAATGTTCATGAGGGTTTGTAGGTCTTGAACTTCCTGGGCCCCACTCACTCAAATGGTACCTGTTCCCCCTATAAGGTACGAGAAAACCTTCACAATTCGGGTATCCGTTGTCACACAAGTAGTAATTCCCTAAAATATACAAACATTTATTGTTTAGTGTTATTACTTCAAAAAGAAAAAATGAGAAAATAAATTTTTTCAATTGAAATTACCCTTTGGAACTTTAAATCCATTAGGTCTGGTTATAGCATCCCGGAGAACTCTGGAATCCGCAGCCGACCCTTCCCAACCAGGAAGGACATATACAAATCTCATATTAGTATCACACACCCCTAGGACATTAGTTGAAATACGACCCTTTCGTGTCCTATATCGAGGTCTGTCTGTGGTTGCAACTTGAACATCAATATAAGTACCGTCTAGAGCTCCTAGACAACCCTATTTAAAAGACAAAAGTACAATGGTGTATTATGTTTTTTTAGCTATTAAAATTCACCTCTAGTGATTTATTAACATCAATTATAAATTACCTTAAACCATTTCCACCTGGGGTTTGTTGAGTCATCCGAGATCGGAACAGGTTTCACTAGGAATGTTTTATGTAGTTTTAAAATAGCTTTCAATACAACATGCGTGTAGTGAGAAACTGTTTGTCCAGACCTTTCAAAATCAAAGCCCACAGTTCTATTCTTCTTGTGATGCCCCAATATCCCTAAAAACATTGATACTTGTTCGCCAACAGTCACATATCTATTATCCCTTAATCCTCCTGATTCCCGTAGTATATGGCACAATCTCCCAAAAGTATTTCGGTCCATTCTTATATTTGCAACACACTCTGCATCCCTATCTGAGTACAATCTATCAAGCCTAATTATTTGTTGTGGAATTTTGCTTATCATTTCCCAAGTGCATACGCGTCTCCTCACATTTCTATTGTTACGTCTATAAATAATGACAACCAATATAGCAATTAAGAGATTCTGAGTCATTATTTCTTCCACCAACATACACAACAAAGATCTCATAGTAGAACTTAACATCATGGAACAAGCAAAATTGATCTGCATTTGTAAAGAGTGACATCAAAATCAAACAATTGCAATTAAACAATTGGCGTTCCAACTATTTCAAAGATAATATTTCGCAAGGTACAAGCTCAGCAACAACAATAATAATCGGATGAATTCTCATCCATCAAACCTTCTATCTCTCGCATCATTTTCTTAAATATGCTATATTTTAAAATACATTCACAGTGGTTCATCATCTTACATTATCAAGAAACATTAAAAAAATGCATGATATTAGATAGCTACAAATCACTCTTGACAGTTAAACACTGGAATTATAGGCGAAGAGTGGGAAGAAGAATCCCTCAATTCAAGCCATATTTCACTCCAAATTTCTCCAAAATTTATACTGCGCATTAATATACCATTTGACCCATCTTTTATTTTATCCGCATACAACCAAAAAAAAGATCAACAATTATTCCACTTTTTCAACCAATTAATTACTATTGCTAATCATAAAAGGGTTTATGAAAATTGTGAATAAAGCAGAGCTTTGTCCAAGATTTCTGGTCATTACTTCAAGAAATCAAATTATTTGAAGGTAAAATCGTCTTTTCGATCTCTAATTAATATTCATAAACTACATTTCGATCCATTACCCCACCCAAGAATCTTAAATAAGCATGTTTGCCCAGCTGTTTATTTCAATCGATCGAAAACAGTAATCCCATTTGGGTAAAAATTAAAACAGATATCGTGGATGGAAAAAACCCTAAAAATCTCAAGCTTCGATGAATTTCTACAAAAATTGCAGAGATACCCGGAAAAGAAAATAAATTAGGTATAACCTTTTAGCAGATGGCGATGGGATTGCGGCGGTGGTCGTCCGGCGTTTGCGTGCGGTGGCCTGCGACGGTGGTTTCGTCTGCAACTCCGGCGATTTCAGCGATTTCGAAGGTGGTTTCGTCTGCAACAAGCTCAAATCGTCACACTCTCGCGATTCCAGCGATTCTGGCGGTGGTTTCGTCTGCAACGACCTGAAATCGGCACACACTCCGGCGATTTCAGCAACTTCGGCGACCGCGGAGAAGGTTTCGGCGAGCGTGGAGAAGGTTTCGTGACCGAGCGATTTTGTTTGTTTTCGAACGAAGAAGCTGAGAGAAGGGGCACAGCTCAGCTGTTTTCTACCACAGAGGAGAGAGAAAGGGCAAATAGGAATTGTGGATGCTCAAATTAAGGCATGAGTTATAATACAGGGGGGGGATCCTATACTTAATTTGTAAAAGGAATTGTCAAAGCCCGTTAAAATCCTATAAAAAAAAACCGGGCCACCTTTATTTTAACGGGCCTAATATAGGGTATCAAACACCCATATAAGACTATATTACTTGTATTGAGTGCCCTTATTTAGGGCTACTACACCCTATCAAACACACCCTAAGAGTCTATAAGATCATATATGCGCGCGGCGCACATTAAGCAAGACGGTCCATCCAAACCAGAAAATTATCTTTTTTTTTACCAAAAAAATATCAGAACTCTTCAAATATATAAATAGACTCCAAAATTTCCTTCCATGTTTGAAAGTTTTGGGTGGTCTCGTTTTTTCATTCATCAATAGCTTCGCTTTTGTAGTGCAATAAATGTATAATTTTAAAATCGTATTTTGGGGACAATTATTGTTAACTATATTACACCAAGTATGGAGCAATATCGTCTTATGGAGAAATAACTCTTACCTCAATTTTCATTCGTATCAGACTACAATTTGCATAGTCATTTTCGTTTACACACCATCCTCATCCCAACAACTTTGTCAAATATTGTGGCTGGTGTTAAATGGCTGAATTTTGCGGCGCACACGGGCTATTGTTTTTTGAAGCACCATTTATGATATTTGGCTCATAAGTGTTTGTTGCCTTTGATCTACGGGTAGATTAACGAGTAGGATAAAATGACATGTAATTGTAATGATATATTCATTATAATATATATCCAAATGAGAGTATTAATTTATGGAGTCATCTGATCTAGATCCGAAGTTTTGAGGTTGACACACAATTAACCTCATGGTTTGTGAATGTGTGCTGATATAGGCTCTTATTGTTCGCATTTTTTTTTTAATTTTCAGTTTTAGATATATCATTGAACGTATGCAAAATTTTGTACAAGATGATTTCATATATATTAAAATGTACACTTTTGTAAATCTTTATAATATTTTTAAATTTAAATATTATAAAATTATCACATTTCAAATATGAGGCTATGCAGAAACTTATTTTTAAAAAAAATATGGAGTTTATGAATTATGGGTGCAATTCATTCCTTTTCAATTTACTTGAAGGGTAGATTTTATATGAAAATGGTTCATAATAAATTATCATGAATTTTTTAAAATGTCAAATATTTGATCAGGAGTATCAAAACGTTCATCAAGAATATTATTAATTTGGGTTCAAATTCTTTTACAATAATTATAATTAATAGTACTGCTAACTCAAATTAATGATATTTTTTATGAGATTATTGATATCCCTAATTAAATATTTGATACTTTAAAATTATTTCATAGTAAATTTATAATAAATTATTTTCATATAATACGTTGCCTTATTCAAAAGTGCAAGAATAAAAAAAAAGAAAAGAAATATAATTGATCATTTTGCAGCTCATCCTAATCCTAATACTGATAAAACAAAAACCACGTAGACACTTGTCATGAGTAATTTTTATAGTCAAAGTATTATAAAAAAGTATTTTATGATAGATTTATTATGAAATAGTTTTAAAATATTATTAATATCATTAGGAATACTATTAATCTTACTAAAAGTATCATTAATTTGAGTTAGTAATATTATATTGTAATTGTTGTAAAAAAATGTGAACTCAGGTTAATAATACTTCTCATGAGATTAATGATACTTCTGGTTATATATTCAATACTAAACAATTTATAATAAACTTATTATGAACTGTTTTCGTATAAAACCTACTCTTTGTTGTTTAGTTTTATTTTGGTTCCAGTTCCCTAATTTTGATCATTCTAATTATATACTAATCCGTCCATGTTATCTAAAACTCAAATTATGCCATTCTAATTTAAATATTATTTTGCTAATTCTCCTAATTATAGACAAATCTATTATATATATATATATATATATATATATATATATATATATATATATATATATATATAATTTGCCAAATTCTAAATTTTCATTTTCAAAATACAAATTTTAAAACTCATACAAAGTCTCTTAATTTTGCTAATAATTGATAAATTTATTTTAATCAATATAATTTGGATAATTTATAAGTCACTTTTAAAAGGTAGTAATTATTTATTAATGTTTGTAAATTGAGCTAAATAATAAATGATTTGACAAATTGGTAGAACACGAAATTTGCAAAATTCACCTTAAGATTTATATATTTAGTTTCATCTTATCAACATTTGTATTTTTTTTTTTTTTGAGTTAATTTTTAAAAGATTAGAATAATAACTCAACATTGAAACTAAATAATGAACAAATAAGTTTGCTTATTTACGAATACTTTCACAAATTTTTTTATTTGTTTATTAAATAAACTGAAGTGAAGTTTGATTTAAAAATTCTTTAATAAAAATAAAAATAATTACATAAAATAGTGATTAATGATAATAAAAAATTATCTAAAATACCATTTTTCCTTCTTAGATAAAGTAAGCATTACCCCACTTAATTATCTTACCCACTTCTTATAATCATCTTTATCAACTATTCCTTATGTCATAATCAACAACCTTCTTTTTTTTTATCTTTTAAACAA
This sequence comes from Ballota nigra, assembly GCA_947034835.1. Lineage (NCBI taxonomy): Eukaryota > Viridiplantae > Streptophyta > Magnoliopsida > Lamiales > Lamiaceae > Ballota > Ballota nigra. The sequence continues at coordinate 74,159,928 of OX344724.1, read as the reverse complement.
AAAAAATAAAAACTCAGGTTAAATACCCCTCCAACCAATGAATTTACACCTTCATTAATATTTTAATATTTTATTAAAATTATAAACTTACATATATAATTTTAATGATTAAAAAAAATCTAAGACTACATACCTCCATCTCATTCTTACGTATAAGACGTTCGGCAATGTATGTGTGAAGGAAAAAAAAAAATTGGTCTTGTCTCCTTCATAACATAATCAGACGTCACAACGATTAATTCATATTTTTTAATTAGATTCTGGTGAAAATGTGATCATTTCGGTCTTCCTATGTATGATTTTTAGTCCCTTAATTATTTCATAGGTTTTATCTTTAATATATAAACCCTAGTTTTAAATGTTGAATGTTGTTAGTTGTTTATATTGTGTGTATATGTTTACGAAATATTGATATTGTAGGCATTGAATGACGTTGAATGTTGTATGATTGTCATTTGCACGTTGTTTTTAATTTTTGTCGAGCAATTTTTCAAACCTGGTTAGCCGAAAGTTCATTTTCGGACACCAACTGCTAAAATTCTGAATGGTTTAAATTTTTTGTAATGAGTTTCCAAAATTTAGTTAACTTTTTGAAAACTTTTTGCCGAATATTGTGTTAATTTTGAAGCAGTTTGCCAAATACTAATAATTAAAAACTTTTTCTTTTAAAACTTAGCGGACGATGATGATAGTCATTCAAAATATATCAAACACACTGAAAACCCATATTTGAATGGAAACAAATGTATGAATTAACCATATGTGAATGGAGATGAACATATGTGAGGTGTATAGGTTTTCCCGCTAAATATGAAAAGTTTTTTATTAATAAGGGCATTAACAGTAGTATAAGGGTTGTGTATCCACCAATACCAATTAAAATAAGTAGGTGAATTTAAACAAGAGACGTATTTTCATTAGTTGGAGGGGTATTTAATTTGGACCTTTAAAGAATTAGAATATAACACTAGTAATATAGCCATCAATGAAATCGTCATTCATCCAACATACAATAGTAGATGGGAAAATAAATTTTTATTTTCATTTTTGTTTTCATTGAAGAACTCAAACAAATGCACATCTATTGCCGTATCTCTTTCTTCGAAATGCTTAGTCAATAAATAATCTGAGAAAAAACAGGTCTGCTACATAGGTAAACATTAAGGTCCTAAATATCATCAACTGCGTATGCTGGTGTAGAGACAGTGTATCCATGTGAAGTAGTGAATTACTGGCACTTCCAACCATCAAATGCACACAAATTTGGTAGCATTAAATTGGATTTCAGCTATCAAGGCATTGGCATTAACTATTTTTTCAAGTAATTTATTTTTCATTCTTGTCAACTAAATTTTTAGATTTTATCAAATGTGAAATTGTACTCAAACTTGATCAACATCATTGTAGAATTATGTTCAACTTATCAACATCATTATAGAATTATGTTCAACTTTTAATCAAACATTATTGTAGAACAGTTTTCAACCAACTTTTAACCAACCAAGTCAAATCAAGCAAAAATTTCAAAATTTCAGCATTCGTTCATTCTCTCCCTATAATGGATGGAACTTAAATAACTGAGTCATAAATAGAACACACAAAAAAGCACTGAACCAACCCATCTTGGGGGACCATGTCTGCCTCCATCATCTACTGCACCTGTCTTTTTTAACAACCTTTTTAACTCTGAATATCATAAATGATAAATTCGATGGTGCAATGCATTTAATACTACAGATGATCAAGTCTGCATATTGTCGGTATCATGTTACACAACAAAGAAATATAACAGGACCTGCAATCAGCTCTCAAGCTTTAAGACATCAAGTAGATACATGGGGAAGAAGCATACAAACCTCAGCGTGCATAAATTAAACAAATTCAAGAGAACAAAATCATTAAATATGATTATATCAAGCAAATTAAAGGTCTGCCCTATTTATCTTCAATCTAATTCAGAGCTATTCAAATTTTGCACGTAATCGTCATTCATTTGAGAGTGAATGTTCTAGTAACTAACTTCTATACAATAAATGAGAGCTAACCAGCACGGTACTTATTTGTTAGTATCTGCTGTCCCCTCGGCCAATGCTCTCAACACAGCGCTGCGCTTACACCAACACCAGTACTCGGGGAGGGGTCCATCTTCCCCAATAACCCAGGGATGCTGGGCAACAACTTCAAGAGTCATCCTTTCCCTTGGATCTGCACATTAAAATCATTGGTAAGTACAAGCGAGAATGGAAGCTCAAAACTGTGCCAAGGATATTTTTTTATTTGGGATTTAGTGGATTTAAAAATCCTTATAGATGTGTGTTTCAAGACTTAAGCAGGGTAGAATTAACTTAATATAGAATTGATGATGTGTAAGAGTGTGTACACTCTGTTACAATTTAACTGTTATTTCAGAGAAAAAAAAAGTGTTTCAAAATATCCGTTGCTTTTGTTTTTCACAGAGATTAAATATTTTTTCCGATTTTGTCCTCTTCATAATTTTTGTAATATGTATCACTTATTTATTGAGATACAAGAATCTATGTAAAACACCCAAAGGGTATATTAGTCATTTTATACAAAAAATTATGGGTATTAAATAACTTTCTTAATTTATGTGAAACACCCAAGAGCGACAGATAAATTGGAATGGAGGGAGTATTATATTATTGTTGATTGTACTTGTAATGATTGAATGATTGTGTAATGGTCAGTGTGCAATATTGGAAGTTGTAAAAGTGGGCAAAATATGTGTAAGTGATAAATAAAAGAGTGGGCATAAAAAACATACTTCCATTAATTGGGTCATTGAGGAGAGTGTGATGGAGAAAAAATGGTTGTTTAGAGTTTACAGGTATTTGTAGGGAAAGATGTATTGGGTTTCTTAAAACCAGATTCTAATGTCTCAAAGTACAACCGGATTTAGATTTTTTGAAATCTCAAATCGGGTTTTGTAATCCCAAATCAATCACACCCTAAGAAAACAAATATATGCAGCCCGAGTCTGACCTTTGCAAAGAAGACCCTCAAGTAAGTCTTTCATGAGCAGGTTCATGTTACTAGGGAGCAACAATGGGTCATTTACTATCTGATGAACGAAACATTTATAGTTAGAAAAAACAATGAAATTGAACTAAAGATATCAAAATCAACATTGGAAGTAGTCTATCCACCATGTCATAGGTCTCCTGGAGAGTTTCTCCTAGAAACGGGTACTTCCCCAGAAGGAAACAGTACAGAGTAACTCCAACAGCCCAAGTATCAGCAGCTTTCCCGTGATATGTTACACCTACATACATGATTGGATGCCATGTTTAAGTTGTTAAAATTAAGGTAAAAGTATCGACTATCAAGATAACAAACAACAAACCTAAACAGCACTCTGGCGCAGTAAAAACAGGCGTTCCAGGGGAACGACGAAGCTCATCATTATCATCCTACGCACAAACATGATAGTAAATTGTGGTTAGTTGAATGAAATTAAACAGTCAGTTATTTCCTTTAGCCTATCCCGAGCAAATGAAACAACGATGCAATGCTTAGTCAAACTTATCTCCAGCTTATCTTCAACAAATAGAAGTTGACGTGATATGTTCCAGGAGGGCTTCTAAGATTTCTAATCTGGCAAAGACGGTACTGATCTAACTACTTTTTTTTTTTTTTTAACTAAATGTGGTGGATACAGCCAAACTTTTTAATGTTTAATGTTGCCTAAGGTGATGTTCTTTTTGGGTTTAAAAAACCTGGATTTTGGTTTTGAAATTTAAAAGTCGTTCTAGTTTGGGTTTTAAATCTAGTTTTTTAAAACCTAATACTACACCCCTATAAATACCCTATAAAACCTATCACTTAATATCACCTTAACTATTATTCTACTTTCACTCCAACCAATACCAATTTTGACCAAAGGTACACTCTTTTCATCTTTTAACATAATAACAATCATTTAATCATTACAATCACACTCATTTAATAATAATACAACATATTTCACTCTTACATTATAAAGTTAAATCCTATCCTACTCAAAAACCCAAAACAAACACACATTTTAAAAAACACTAGATTTCAAAAACAGGGTTCATGAGATAAGTTGTACAAGTAAACCCTAATCAGATATTGTAAGCAACATGAAAAACCCCTAATCAGGTATTTCAAGCAACATGAAATAACAAGGCTCAAATAACCAAGACTTATTAACTCAAAGAGGGGAAAAAGCTACTATACTCAAGTCTGTAGTGGTGTGATGCTTATATTTTCATCTACTAGCTTATATGCAGCCAATACAACTAAGGAACGAAGCAAACTTATACCATTCAGTTATACAAATAAATAAAGTACTACCAAATTACCAACATTGTCATGCACTTGTAGAAAGAAAATATTCATTTCCTATAAGAGATTAAAATGATAAATAAGCATGAATTTCATTTGTGCAGTTCCATTCCAGCCCCCCACTCATGCAAGATGCAAAACATACACAAAATGCTGAAACTGGTGGCAGGTCTATAAAGGAAATTCACATACCTCAGAAACTTGACTGACGCTGAAATCACCAATCTTCACTGTGCCAGAAGCCGTAACTAATAAATTATCAGGCTTAATATCCCCATGCACTATATTCTGCCAAGATGCAGACAGTCACATAACATGTTGGCAAAGTAGAATGCAAGAACGAACATTCAAAAATTCATGTTAAAGCGATGCATAGGAAGCCGGAATTGAAAAGTATTAGGCAGTTCAAGGATTTATATACACTAAACACATCCCACAAATAAAAGTGCACATTATTTGTCAAGAGAAACGCCTATCTGTGTATCTATATGTCACGCAGTTATACTACCAAAACAATTTAAAATGACAGAACTATAACTGATACAATACTGGTTAAAAGACAAAAAGTGCACGGCGGGAAGAGAAGATTATGCGGAAAAAATATCGGTGGAGCAATGATAATATTGGTCTCACTGAAGCAACACAGCAAGACACTAAATGTCCAAGTCCTCAGATTGATGTCATGTAAAAAGTTAGCATTGAAAAGCAACAGAGTAGGCCCCAGTGGCATTATAGAGAGCATGACTAATTTTACAAAAAAAAAATAAAAAAAATTATGATCATAATCACATAAAGAAAATGAACTTCTTCATATAGTAGAATCATTAAAAAGTCAATGAGATATTGTTGAATATCTATAAGTGGCTGTAGATAGACCCAAAAAGTATAATTTCACATATAATAAATATACCCACAGTCCCATGTTATATGTTAATCTCTCACGATCCAAAGTATTATATCATTCCTTGATGACAATAAACACAAGAAGATCCAGAAAACCAATGCTTCAAGACAATTTCTACAGACTAAAAAAACTGAAGTACACCAAGAAGATGTGCACCAAGTTATGAATGCTTAGTAATATAAATCTTCAGATACAAGCGCACAAGGATCAAGTAGAATGACATGTATTAAAGAAGAGGGCAGTAGAAACATGGATTTCAAAGAGAGATCAAATTGAGAAAAAATAAAACTAAGATAGGAAGCTTTAGCATCATACATGAGCATGAAGATACATCAAGCCAGAAATTACATCACGTAAGTACTTCCGTGCAGTATTTTCCCCTAGACCACCTGGAGGTCCAGAGCCTTCACAAACCCATTTGCCTTCCACATACTCAAGAACTGAGACAAAGTAGTCTTGGAGTCAATTTAAACAGTAAATGTAGGATGTGGAAGGGATAAACAAAGGGAATAGCATTGAATACCCATATAGAAGTGATCTGTTGTTGGGTCATCAATAACTTCCACTAGGTTGACTATATTAGGATGGCTCAATACTTTCATGATTAAAACCTGAAAACATGTGATAATACAAGTCAAAAGAAAAGGCCAAGTTTGTCCCACTTACTGCGGCACCAAACTAAAGCAAAAACAGTGATGGAACATGATTAAATCAAATTGACTGCTATAAAGTAGTTAACTATTGATTCTGAAATAACATAGGCATATCATTATGTGAACAACAGGAGTGGGGATGATCGAGCAATGTGTAACTAGATGGTGATATATCATAAGAAAAAAGACGACTCGTGTATGCTGGAGGATAGTTTGTAAGCCAAAGCCAATAAAGCACTGCACTAGAGGTGTAGGAAAAAGAAAGAGGAAAAGGAAAAGGGAAGAGCAAAGACAACATAAAGAACCAAGTTCAGAATTAGAACCTGCTAAAATATGATGTGCAAGAATTATCAAATACCTCACGATAAACATCAGTCATAGCAGTTTCCGAAGGTGCGACTCGTAGCTTCAACAGATGAGATTTGTGAAAGGCCTGTACCCAAAAATTGAGTATAGCTGATTATGATGTGAGAATCCCAATACCCATAGACTTTAGTCATTCCAGATCTTCAGTAGTGTATTGAGATAGACCCAATAGTTTGATGTTGTTTTTTCAAATAAAGGCAAGACCAACAAATAAGATTCAACTGGAAGTTTGGAACAAATCTCAATATTCATTAGCATGGCTACAAATTAATACAAGCACAGTACATTTTGATCCATGTGTATCCTAATAACACAAGACAAATAGTCTATGCCCAAAAACTCAACAAATAAGTGATTTCACTGGAGGTCAAGTAAAAAGTGTATCTTTTTATGGCAAGAACTTAACATATCAACATCAATATGATTTCCTTTTGATTATACTTTTGTCAGTAGATCCAATCCAAACTCCATCAGTATAACTGTGGATAAGTACTATATGCAGATACCTAAGCGCAAGCAAGCGAGCAAAGGATGTTACCTTTATTGCATAATGGTTTCCATCTACACGACTTCGATAGAGAACCTAAACACAACCAAAGAGACACGATTACATGTTAAATTCCACTAAATAACCCAAAAGATATAATATCCACAGCAATATGCTCACCACTTTTCCATAGCTGCCAGCACCAATTTTACGTTCGCGGACGTATTCATTAATAGTCTTGTTTCCATGTTCATCCTGGAACACTGATAATCAATATAAAGTACAGTAGTACTCCTTTCATTGAAGGAAGTCTCTGTCTCTTTAGTAAAATTAAATTCACATGGCCAACCTCCTTCTACCAACATAAAGATATAACTTAGAGGTTTCAGCTACTCTACATAGCACTTATATCATTTCAACACCCCCCCCCCCCCCCCCAAAAAAAAAAAAAAAAAAAAACAGTGCTGCATTCAGATGCTCTAATTTTTTCTTTACGTAGTAAAGATTTGTACGTTAATAACAGGAAGCAACGATACTTACAAGAAAATCTCACTACTAGGGACAACAAAGCCACAGTTTAATGATGATCCTGTAATATGACAATTGACAACTACGATAATTTTCATAAGATTATCAGCCTACAGTAATCATACATTTCAATATCATTGGTTCTTTAATTTGTCTATTATGTCCTGAGTCTCCTGACAATTTCTGTTTTCCTAATGAAGGTTTTTAGGTTTTCTCATTTTCTTTTCTAGGATGGGTAGGTATATTGGATCACAAGACAGCTTGTTAATTAATGAAGATTCTCAGCTTCATAAAATAGCAAAGAGTTATTATTAAGTTCAGAACTTCATATTAGGATGTTAATAGGTTATATGAACTAGTCTCCACTGCATTGCTAAATTGTAAAGTTTTCTGGCAGGATTTGTGATGAATGTAAAATACAAACATATTCTCTTCATACCTCCGAGCGTAGTAAAATATTGGTCTCCTTAACAGGGAACTCCCTGCATATGAATCCATGCTGCAGCCGATACATCAAAATCTCTTCAGATCGCTTTGTTGGGCTTTGAAAATCATGCTCATCCCCATTTCCAGTATCAGTCATATCATTATAGAAGCCATCTTCATCCTCATCCTCATCCGCGTCCTCATCTTCCACATCATCATCCAACAGTAACTCCTGAGAAACATTATTTTCCAACCTCCTATAGGGTCTCATTGCCTTCTTCTGCTTCCTCCCAAATGAGAAACCAAAACACTCACAGCAGCCCATTCCTATCACTTCCTCAATCAAATTCCTCTTAATAAAATTCACAAAAATTAAAAAAAGGAAAACCTTTCACCCAGAACCTTACTGTATACAGGAAACTAATAAGCTTGATTGTAAAACCTGAAGAAACAAAAACAGAGTATATCAAAACCATATATTGAGATGGACAGCAACCACCAAAAGCTTTTCAGCTTTCATATGAAATGGTGAACTTAGATTTGGAAATAGAACTGATTCACCAGAAACTGGAAACATTAAGCACAAATATCCATTCCAACCAAATCCTAAAAGCTTGATTTAATCCCATAGAACACTCGAAAAATATTTTGTTAGTTTCAAGGTTTTTTCCCTATATGAAAGTAAACAAATGATAACCTTTTTCCTTGCCTAAAGAAATAAAGAAGTGGATGTCAGATTGCACTATTCCAGTGGATGCCATTCGGAAAAATGAAAGAAGCAATTGATCGAACCGATCCCATTGCAGTTCAAGGCAAACATAGGCAAATCTTCACTCTATTATTTTTATAAGTTGCAAGAGAAGAAACCACTGAAGCTTAAGCCCTCAGTTTCCGCCTCGCTCATCCAACAGAGCCTTGACCTTTTGCCCTATGATTTATGAAACAGAAAACAACAAAAATGAATATTTTTTTACCAAGATAACTATATCATATTCCAACAAACGGAATTATAAAACAAAATTTAAATATAAAAAATTCTCATATTGCAAGCAGATTTATTTAATTTCGTCTGAAAAATCAGGAATAAGACACAAGAGTTGCATCCAGAACAACCAGACAATGACTCGCGGAAAATGATATAATAATAAATAAACCACAAGAATGTCCATCTACATAAACCCGAAAGTGATAATTACTTTTCGTTTTTATACCTGTATTTCGACGAAGAGAAAAAAAACCCTAGCCTAATATCTGATTCTCACCAACCCATCAAATGAACAGACGAAAATATCTGATAGCGATTCACGAAAAGGGGATTCCGATAGCTCAGATGCTATTAGAGCTTATAATGGATATTCCATGAAAATTCAACTGATACAGAGAGTCAGGGGGCGGAGAGAGAGATGTACGGAGAGGAAATTTAGAGTGGGACATTGATGCAATGAGGAAAGAATCCGAATATTTTAGGTGTTTGCCAATCTGTTACATAATAATAATATTATTATAATAATAAATTATTAGTAATGGAAATTGAATTAAAATGGAGTAATGTGCTGGAAGATATGCACACTGAAATTCAGGTGGGGTTGGCTTTTGGAAGAAGGAATAACTGAATTGAATTTGTGTGGGAGGAAAAAAATTAGGTCACAGTTCTGAATTATATGCACATTGCTTGGTTTCTTTGAGAAGGAAAAACAGTTTCTTTTCCTTTTCAAGCTCTTTTCACGTTCTGACACTTTGTACCATTTCCCTCTTTTCTTTTTGCAAAAATTTCCCTCCACAGTGTACTTAAAATAATGAATTTAGCAATTGAAACGTGCATGTAATATTATTTTGGCTTTCTTCCCATTTCTTTTTGTTAAATAATTTAAAAAAGTGTATTTTTTTATTAATAATATATGGTGAACACATGTTGACTTTCAAGATAAAATACTCCCTCCGTCCCATATCAGTTTTCACACTTTCCTTTTCTATCCGTCCCACATTAGTTTTCACACCCTAAAAAGGAAAGTTTTCTTATAACTTTTATCCTCAAAGTTACCACTTATTTACCCATATGCCATTACTTTTCTTACACAAACAAACCACAACCACACAATTAAAGTTGATTTGACATAAAGTTCCCACTTTATCACTTTAACTATATAAAATAATAAATTTTCTTAATTACCGTGCCCAGATCAATGTGAAAACTGATCTGGGACGGAGGGAGTAATTAATAGTGTTGAAAAATAAATTGAATGAGTGATATTTTTTATAATATTGTATGAATTTGAAGGTTAAAGTTTATATTATGTTTTCTTTTTTTTTTTATCGGTAAATGTTAGTTGTTAGTAGTTAGATTAGTTCACCAAGTCTCCAAATACTTCAAGAAATCTCCAAGTCTACCTTATAACTCCCATAATTCGTTCCCAGAGGGAATCGAACCCGGGTCACTCACTAGAGTGAGGAACCCGGTGGCCAGGTGGGCTAAGCCACCTGTTTTTTTTTTTTTTAATGTAGTAAAGTGTTATTTTTGTCATTTATAAAATGGAAAGTTTAGTGGGGACTGCTCGAAAAGGAAAGTAAGAAATTTACTCAGGAACGGAGGAAGTAATTGAATTGTGGGTAGTGTACGCATAATTCATACACCAAATATGTATGAGATTTGATGTAAAATAATACTTTCTTTGCCCATCAAGAATTTGTTTACTTTCTTTATTTGTTTATTAATGTCATTTTCTTATTTGTCAACTACCATTTTAACTTTACACTCACAAATAATTATTTTGTTCATATTTTATTTTTGCTTTATCTAATTTTTTTAAAACTTGTGTTGAAATAGTGAGATACAATTCAAGTGGACGGAGTATATTATAAAAAGTATGAAGACATAATTTATCTCTGTGTGTTTTCTCTTTGTAATAACTTATCTGCAAAAAAGTGATCTTTTAAAAAGTATTAATGGTTTCACAAAAAAAAATTAATTTAGTACTATTAATTGTTTTAGTTGATTATGAGGGTTATTCTCATTTATTTTCAAAAAGTGTGCATAGAGGGTTGGACATGAGTTTTAAGGAAAAATAGATAAAGTAGATTAAATAAAAATTATTATGGAGTCTATATTTTAATAAAATAATTGTTTGTAAATTAAAAATAAAATTATTGTTTCCAAAAAGGAAATGAATATATATTTGAAGATGAACATATAAAACACATGAATATATTTTTGGGATGAAGGGAGTATTATTTTCTCCAAATAAATATTTAATGTGAATATTTTTTTTATGTAACAATTTCATGTGAGTCTACCTGTCTACTAAACTGTAAACAAGTCTAATTTAGACCATACGTCAATTCATTAGAGATTAGAGTCAAATAAAAGCAAATATATTCCTTTTGGTGTAATATGGCCCGTTCACGTAGTAATCAGAAGAATATATTTCAACCTTTATAATTTTATTTTATTTTTAATTTAAATTGTGAGTTACACTCTTTATTGATCTATATTATTTTGAAAAGGCATTAAATAATTAATCTTATAAAATAAACATAATTATAGGGATATATATATATATATATATATATATCTTTTATAGATTAATTTTATAAAAATACTCCATCTGTCCTCTATTAAATTTCATATGTAGGGTGGCACATTTTTTTAAGAAAAATGATTTTATTGATTTTTTAAGCTAATTAAATAAAATTATTTTGAAATAAAGTGAGTACTATAATATTGTTTTATTTTTATTCTAAGAGGGTGAAAGATAATGTGAGGTGTTGTGAAAAAAAAAAAAGAATTTTATTAGGGATGAAGAAGTATAACACTATTATGAAAGAGAATTAAATTATTATAGGTCAAATAAAAAAAGGTCCAGTTTGATTGTTCAACCCCCCCCCCCCCCCCCCCCCAAATTTTTTTAGAACATTTGTCATTTGTTCGAAAAAATGACTAGAACATTATTCATCCCCACAAAAATATCTAAATGTTCTAATCGTATTTTTGAACAAATGACAAATATTCTAAAAAAAAAATTCAAACAAAAATTTAAGGGTGAACAATCAAATGGTGGGGGTGAAAATATCCCAACTCAAACAAAAAATAACCAATAGGGCATTCTTAACTAGACATTAGCCCATAAAATGGGCCAAGTCCATTGGGCCTAAGCAAAGCCCGGCCCACTTCCGGAGCACACACGGACATCAATGGAAGAAGAGCTGCAAATCAAAACTCAATTTGGCTCTCGCATCTAATCTTCCATTTCGTGAAGCACACACTGACACGATTCTTCATTTGGACTAGCACTTCATATATTCCTTTCCTGTTTTTTTTTTTTTTTTTTTTTTTGTATCTTTCTTGTTTTGTGTGTAGCCGCCAACAATGGCTGTGGGCGTCCTTGCTTTACAGGGGTCTTTCAACGAACACATTGCAGGCATTGTTAATTCAACACCCTACATCTGTGAATTGTTATTTGATTTCTGCGGTTAACAGTGATTTGGTGTTGCAGCGTTAAGAAGGTTGGGCGTGAAGGGGGTGGAAATAAGGAAGCCGGAGCAGCTGCAGAGCGTAGCGGCGCTCATTATCCCCGGCGGAGAAAGCACTACCATGGCCAAGCTTGCCGAATATCATAACCTCGTATGAGTCCGATTTGCTTTCTGGTTCCCTTTCTATATGTTCACACACTTTTTTGTTAAAAAGGATGTGCAGAGCTGTGTTTTTTGTGAGTTTTGAACTGTTGGAAAACTGCTATAATTGAAAGCTGATCATGATTTTCACAGCCCATTTCTGAAAAATGAGAGAATGAATCGATAGGAGAGGGGAAGAGGAGATTCATTTTCTTTTCATTTCTATCTTATAGCTGAATTTTCTATCTTCAACTGCGAACATGTTGATAACTTCTAATGTTTAGCTGAATACTTTTGTTAAAATTTGATTGAGGTCTGTTGAGAGTTGCAGGGTGGAAACTATATGCTATGCTTAGTCTAAGCACCCAATATTATTAGCAATGGGAATTTCTTAGTTTATTACGACTCCATAGAAGAATCATCACCATATTAAAACAGGATTATTATGCTGTCCTACCACTAAACTTTACCTTTGTTATTGGTGTTCATAGTTATATTGGAACATAAAGTTTCATGTGAATTATGTAACACTGGTGCTGACATATTCTTGTGCTTAATTTTGTTACCACTGCAGTTTCCTGCACTTCGGGACTTTGTAAAAATTGGAAAACCAGTTTGGGGAACCTGTGCTGGCCTTATCTTTTTGGCTGACAGAGCAACTGGTTGGTGTTTACTCTTATCATTATTCTGGTTCAGGAATGTTCTTAAAAATGAGTACTTGATTCCATTTCTATGGGATCCATGTTTTTGAAACTCTTCTAAATCATGCTTTAAGTTTGTAAATACATATTTAGGGTTGCGATGCCTTGCATTATTTTTGTTTGAAAAATATGGTGCATCTCATTCAGGGACTAAAATTGGTGGACAAGATCTTATCGGTGGCCTAAATTGTACTGTGCATCGAAACTTCTTTGGCAGCCAGGTATAATATGAAGGACGTTTTTCTTGAGTACCACATGTAGCTATGAGGGTGTTTGCTGTGTTTGAACATCTCATAATTTCTTTCATCTTATTAGATGGACTTTTGATTTTACTGGATGTTACTTCAAAGATTTTCATTAAGTTTCTGGATAAGATAAGTTTTTACAAGATTATAAGATGTTGTGAATGATGAGTTTAGTACCATTATCTTACCTCGAGAACTTATATGACTTTTTATTTTAGTTCTTTTGCTTGCGAATAAAATTATTATGAGACTTTTTTATATTTTTCTCTTCTCAGGGATTTAAAAGTCCTGGACATGAGGATGACTGATCAAACTAATATACATTTTTTATATCGAATTTATGCCTGGCATATGATACCCTGTCATATATCTCAGAAGATCATATTCTGGAATGACTCTAAAAATTGTCTTTCGAATCTCAAGCCTGAGTGAGACCAATTATGTTTATTTTCCAAGCCAGAGTGCTAATTACTTTTCAAAAATGCTTCGGGAAAATGGGAATTCTTTGGCAGCATCTCTAAGGGCGAGATAAAAAAAATATATTAAAGATTATAACCAAGGGATGCTTCTCTACATATAGGATAATATATACATGTCTCAAATGCTCACTAGTCCTTATTTTTCACTGCATCTTTTGACAGCATTGACTATATTGAATTATCTAAATGAACTTTATCAGATTCAAAGCTTTGAGGCTGAGATCCCTATTCCTGAGATTGTGGCCAAAGAAGGGGGACCTCCAAGCTTCCGTGGTGTGTTTATCCGTGCTCCTGGAATCCTAGAAGTGGGCCCAGATGTGCAAGTGCTGGCAGAAGTTCAGCTTCCATCAGACAAAACCACTAAATTTGATCCTGCTGCTGAAAGTTTAAAGGTCAATATTAACTGCTTTCTTGCTGGCCTGTTTGTGTGTTTGTTTACCCTATGTGATCTTATCTCTGTAGCTCACAGATACATCTGTCAGCTCTTTGGAACCTATTCATCAATTAATTGATGATTCCGCTTCACTATTTCTGTTTTACACATTGAAACCCAGAGCAGTTTTTCTATGGTCTTGTAATTTATTTGGGCATCAGGCACTTGTTAATATTTGGTTTTTGTGGACAAATGTAAGTTGATAAACTTTTTAAATGTCTAAACTTGGAATGCGTACAATTATTAAGACATGTGTATCTTTATGTTTTTGGATGCTGCTAAAATTTTGCATGCCTCGTGTTATTCTTTTAATCTGTTAGCCCCTCCTATGTGCGTTTTCTCTTGTTATTGTTTTGCCCTTTTGGGGATGGGGCAAGGACTTCTGCTATATTTATGTTGGTATTTATACTATGATTAGTATTAAATGAATGGATTATGATGCTATGTTTTTTTAAGGGAGTTGAACTTGCTCCATCTTCCTCTTCTTGATTAATTTAGGGGTTCTTGGCAATCTGAATGGAATGAGAATGAGGTTGTTAGTAGTGTGGAATAGGTCCCAATCGATGCCTCACATCTGGGAGAGGTTTGTGTATTCCCGTAAAGTAGGAATCAATTTATAGAAAAATGATTCATCACTACCCCATTACATTCCATTCCATTCCTGTTTCCCCTTCCCCAAACCACCCAACCATGCACCCTCCATTCTGCAGAGGCAGTCTGTATCGATATTTCACTGTCACAGGAAAAAGAAAATAGCTGTAGCCTACTGTAAATGAAAAAAAAAAGGTACTATTTTATAATTGAAAAAAAAAAATCATTTGTAGGGCAGAGACTTGAACAAATAAAACTTATAGGTCAAACATTGTGTTTTTATATGAGATTCAATTTAGATGAAATCTAAATTTTGTTCTTCATTTTGAGAATAAGGCCTGTTGTTTCCTTGAAATGATAAAAGTTACACAATAACTTTAAGAAGCCATTCATCTCAGATGTGTTTACTGAGCCTGGTTCAGATG
Organism: Ballota nigra; assembly: GCA_947034835.1. Classification (NCBI taxonomy): domain Eukaryota; kingdom Viridiplantae; phylum Streptophyta; class Magnoliopsida; order Lamiales; family Lamiaceae; genus Ballota; species Ballota nigra. The sequence goes on along the minus strand of OX344724.1, from coordinate 74,144,753 downwards.
TGTGTGAGTAATTCTGACCTACTAAAGGTTTTTCCTTGGGCAATATGCTGTGTTGAAATTTACATTGAGGTCACTGTTACCATACCGTTTTCTGCATATTCATACTTGAGTTATTTCTGAAATTTGCAAATATAAATCCTTGAAATGTCTTCAAATTACATAATACATAAACTAATCACAATCTTTTACAATCATAGCTAAGCGTTCTGATTTTAACATCATGTAACTTATGTATGCTTCAGGAAAGTGCTGAACCTGAAAAGAAAGTAATCGTTGCTGTGAAGCAGGGGACATTGCTAGCAACTGCTTTTCATCCAGAATTGACTGCGGACACACGATGGTGGGTTTTGTACATTTTAAGTAAAAATATTTATTTTTATGACATTTAGTTAAAATCCAATCACCACAAATCTTGTGGTACAGGCACAGTTATTTCTTGAAGATGATAAGTGAGTGCAGCCAAGAAGCATCAAGCAGCACAGCCTTAGCCTTGTCTTCTGATAAACCACGTCTACCTGAGCTTCCTATATATGATCTCCCCGTATTTCAACAATGACAAAGTATACGGTGAGTGAGTGTGCATGGAATAATGGACTATTAGGAAACAGAATACACACACGGGCACACACACATCTTCATGGTGCTTATTGTCTGTAACCAGTCTGCGTATACAGATGTTCAATGCGTCAAAGACGGCCCTCCAGAGCTGACAAAAGTTTCTGGCGCTAACAGCTTGTTTTCAAAGGGGTCTCTTTGTATATACTACATAGTTTTACTAGTTTATGGTTCTTTGTTTTAATGAGCTGTCAAAGGGCAATATTTACAATTTTGTCTCATTAAAAACATATTAGCTCTTTTAAGATTATGTCCCATTGTTTGGTAAATGTTCGCCTCCATTTCAGATTTTCACCGGGCTTTATCCTTACTCGTTTGCTGCCATGTGTGTGATGAGGTAAAAAATGATTATTTAACACATGATAGACTTATTCAGTCGTTTGCTACATGTGATAAACTACAAGCTGTAGCTCGAGTTATTTGTTATCTCGTGTTTGGTGGTGTGCATTATCTAATAAGATAACATAGTATGTGATAAATTTGTTGCTTATTCACATTAATAAAGTAGAAATTAGAATTATTGTAGTGTATTATGTGATAATAAAAAACACTGAGGCATTGTGGAATAGCTGTTAGGAGATTATACTGGATTGAGAGTATTATTCCATCACAGAAGCAAACACGAGAAAAAGGGTACAAGACATCACATTGGAGAAACTCTTAATTACAATTTCTGAATACAACACTTTTATTCAACAAATAAGAATGGTAATTTCTTTATAGCAACAATCTCAATAATCAGTGGATCAAATGTGAAGTCAAGCTACAGCAATGACAGCCGAAGGTCTGTGGAAGCTGCAAAGTTTGCAAGAAGGGGAATAGAGCGATGGTGTTTGGTACTTATCTTCGCCTCCCATCATGGGCATAGCGACTCCTCTCTTCACTGGACTTACGTACCCCGGCCTGTACGTCTTTCCCAGAATCCCTTCCACCGAATCCGAAAGATTGAAGAACCTAAACTGTGTCTCCAGGTGAGCAAAGGCATCATCAGCAGGCAAGCGATAGTTATGGAGTCTGTTTTCTTCATCTCCAATGGGGGTTACCCTTATGTCCATCTCCACCAGCCCTGACACCCTCACTCTCACCGTGTTCACATCATCGGTTCTCTCGACTACAACTCCTCTTTCTCCGTCGTTGATCCTCCATTCGGCCTCTCCGTCTGTGGGAACGGAGATGGATTCGCCGTTCCACTTGACAATGAGTGCATCCACGCTGTCGTTCCATTCTGGAACTTTCTTTGCCGCTATTACTAACGTGTGGGTATCAAACATGATGGACAGAGCTTGAACCCAGGTAAAGTCACGAGTCCTCCCCCGTGGCCTCGTCCCGATGAGGTGCGCGTTGATGTGGAGGTTTTCGTCTGAGACGATAGCGAAATCACTGCCCTTGGACCCGTGGAAGTAGAACATGACACCGTCGCCCCCAACAAAACGGGGGTCGTAACATAAGGAGCCGTATCCGTTGCATTTAGGCCTTCTCCCTGCAAGTGGTATTGATCAGTTTACAATTAATTAATAAATAAATAAAAATTTGTATAAGATGGTCTCATACATTTACAAGTGACTTCGCACTTGCTGCTGCAGTCAATGAAGCAACCCTTTTGCCTTTTGTTGTTCTTGGGCTTCCGGGCAGAGCACTCGGCCGGGCAGGTGAGTGTTTTGTAGTGGCATTGTCCCCTAGCTTGGCAGAATGCTCTCTCCTGCCCTGTTTTGGGCAACGGTGATAACACGTCATAATTCGTGGTAGCAGCATCATACGGAGGCCTCTTTTGTTTGTTGCCGTTTCCATTGTTACCATTTCCATTGTTGCCGTTGTTACCTCCACCATTTCCGTTATCTTGGGCGAGAATGGTACTGATTTGCATGGAGATGAACAAGAGGAGGATAGTGATGGAAAAACAGAGGGTGTGGGCTTCCATGTTTACGAAAATATAATGCAAAAGTTTGAATGTTTTGATTCTTGAGCAATCAATGCAAGAATGAGGGATGAAAGGGTTTTATATATAGGGGGAAGAAAAAGAAGAGTTTGGAGAAAGTAAGATGAATTTAGCTTAGGTTAATTATAATTGATATTACAACTAATTAACAGATGTTTAGTTAGCTTTGACTCCTTGCATCATGTTCTGCTCGAGTCTTTTGGAAGTAGCTCTTTTGACTAAGAAACATTCTAAAAATGGCAGGGTTTTTTTTCTTCTTATATTTGAGGCACCAAATGTCCACATCAGTGATTTGAGTTTGCTATGTTAACTTTTTTTATTATTAGTAGTAGTAGTACTATCAATTTATCATCGCTTTCCAAATTAAGAAAAAATAAATCCAGATGATGAGTAGTTTTAGAAAATTGTGTATATTTTCATAAGTAAAAATTTAAAAATAATTCATTATAAGTTTAATTTTTCCTTTCAACACTTTCTTGATGAGCCCTGATATGGTTATTAGATCTATCCAAATTCTAGGGTGCACCAATTTGAAATTGATTTTAAAATCAATTTTGACTAAATTCGCGGGTCGGTTGCGGGTCGGTTTGTGGAATCCAACAAAAAAATCGCGGGTCAGGCACAGCCCGACCAAAATTCGCGGGTCTGGCAACAATCGGAGTCGAAAATGGGTCGCGCGCGCTTCGTACCAATACCCGAAGTTATATCACCAATACCCGAAGTTATAATCACCAATACTCGAAGTTATATCACCAATACCCGAAGTTATAATCACCAATACCCGAAGTTATAATCACCAATACCCGAAGTTATATCACCAATACCCCAAGTTATAATTACCAATACCCTAAGTTATAATAATCAATACCCCAAGTTATAATCACTAATACCTCAAGTTATATCCCTAAAAAATTATTTACCAATATCTCGAGACTTAATCACCAATACCCCAAATTATAATCACCAATACTATAAGTTATATTCTCCAATACCCTAAGTTATAATCACCAATACCCTAAGAATTACTCAATAATAATGTATCAAATAATTATTCAGGATTACCCCAAGAGTTAATTATCAATACCCAAAAGTTATAATCAACAATACCCCAAGATTTGATCCACCAATACCCGAAGTTATAATAATCAATACCCCAAGTTGTAATAACCAATACCCCAAGTTATAATAACCAATACCCCAAGATATAATCACCAATACCCCAAGATTTGATCACCAATACCCGAAGTTATAATCACCAATACCCCAAGATATAATCACCAATACCCCAAGATTTGATCACTAATACCCGAAGTTATAATCACCAATACCCCAAGTTGTAATAATCAATTCCCCAAGATATAATAACCAATACCCCAAGATATAATCACCAATACCCCAAGATATAATCAACAATACCCCAAATTGTAATCACCAATATCCCAAGATTTGATCACCAATACCCGAAGTTATAATCACCAATACCCCAAGTTGTAATAAGTCTCAAACAGAAAAAGTAGGTCCAACACTGTCAAACGTTGGAATTTGGGCCCAGGCTTACGTACATCACCGCGCGTTGCGCCGTGAGTTCAACTCGAATCGTCGATCCGCTTTCAAAAAGGTATCACAATAAAAATTCTGAGTCTGACTCCAAAAGTTATGTCTGTTTTGATTGCTACCGACGAGCACCAGGAACGGAGGTCAATTTGGTGCAATAAGAGATGAATTGTGATTTAGATCTGAGGAGAAAAACTCAGTCGCACCGGAAAGGAAGGAAGAAGCAGAAGATCGTACATGTTTTGCTGTGGGTTTTTGGTTTGAGTTTTTTTCTCTGGGTTTTGGACCTGAGACCCGCGAATTTAGTATTCGGATCGGCTGACCCGCGAGTTTTAATCGGATCAGCCGATCCGCGAGATTCTATGATTTGGTCAAAATCAATTTGAAATTAGGGTGCAAAATCCAAGTGCATAGTATGCACTTGGATGCACCCTAGAACTACTCTTAGATCTATTATCATTAAAAAAAAAAACACTTGTTGCGAGTTCCTGGAAAATTTGAGTTGACATGTAAATTTAAATTGATATTTAACGCGTTCAACTCACAAATTAATTAATTAAGATGTAGTAAGATTATTCTTTTGATTATTTAAGGTTTGACAATTAATAGATGTGAAGTGCGAAGAGAGACAATTAACAGGATCCAACACGATAGAAGACCCCGAAAGCAACGATGCATAAATTATTTTTGATCAGGCTTATAAAAGAAATACAGAATAGCTTCTTTCAGATCTGAAAATTGCTTGTTTTTTAAACAATCCAAACAGTTTTTCTCATTTGGCGGTGGTTAACACGGGTATTATAACTAGCACCGTCCATGGAGATTGAAATTTTTTTAGACTCGATTTGGATTGAAAATATTTGTTCACTTATTTTATTTTATTTTCCGAAATAAAATGAACCCATTTTTTTTTTTTTTAACCATATCAATATGGATATGTATAGTATGAAATTGATTTATACATAATCAATGATATTAGTTTTTTATGCTGAAAAATATTACTTTCTCCATCTAATACTAGTAGTCCTACTTTTTGGACTGTTATTTTTTGTCAAAAGTTGGAGGGTATTATGTGGTATTGTGAGGTCCATTTATCAATAAAGTTATTGTTTATGGAAAATATAAGTATCAAATTTTTCATAAACAATCATTTTATTCATAAATGGACTTCATAATACCTAATAATACTAACAAACTTATGACAAATAATAACAGCCCAAAAAGTAGGACTACTAAATATTGAACAGGGGGAGTAGTTGTTTTCACTGAAGAATATTAATTGTTTACATTGGAAAATTTTAGTTTGTTTTCACTAAAATTAATACTTTTCAATGAAAACAACTAATAGTCTTTAATGAAAATAACTAATACCCTTCAATGATTCATGTATAAACCATTTTTATTCTATACTTTGTCTATTAATATATTATTCCATTAGTATCAGAAATTGTATTGGACCGTACCGTACCAAATTAAATTGAATTGGATCAAATTTTGTATGAAATCGTCTTATGCATGACCGTGGTGCATTTGTAAGTTTTTATAATACTTAAATTTTAAAAATATTACAAAAAATTGTAAAAGTATCATGTTTTATGTATGAGATCGTGTCATACAAATTTTTGTTACGTATTATAGCTAAATTATTATTTTATTTTATATCTATCATAAATTATATTTTAATATTAATGAGTTCAAGTAGATTTATATGATTTATCAATTTTATAAAATATTAATTGACGGTCCAATTAAATATTTGTTAACAAAATAATTGAGAGTTCAATTTGTACTCAAGGCAACCATTCAGGGTAGAGACACAATTCGAGTCCATTCCAAGGGGCCAACTCAACCAACCAGAAGGCAAGTATAGCCTAGGTTACAGAAAATATGAGCCCAAAAAAATTTGAGTTTGATTGGCCCAATCAATTTAGCTCGTGGACTAATATGCAGCCGATGGCCCAACATTCTAATACTTTTGTTATTTGTTTTATAATATCTGTTGTAAATTATAAGCGTAAAGTAGAGACACCGATTTCTTTACTCAGTTCGCCGATAACGACTACGTTTGGGGCGTATCAAGCCATGAGTTTTCACTAATATTTCTGAATGTTTACAATACTGAGTACAAAGATCTATATATAATAGAGAAGTCCTAATCTAAACCTAAAGTCCGTTTAGGTTATGAAGCCTATTAGTAATGTTCACATTAAATCTTCTGAATTTGGTACTGGATTTATAACACTCCCCCTTGGACATTAGGACATAACGTATATGTCTCGTCAAAAAAACTTCACATGCTAGGTAGCGATAAAAATATTTAGCTAGGGAGAAATGTAATTTATTGATCTTCCGGATATAATCTTCTAGATTATTTCGAGGTTACCACTCCCCCTGAAGACAACAACCCTTTGAGCTTTCGCATCCCGATACCATGAATGTACTTCTCAAAAGTAGATGTAGGTAGGGACTTAGTGAACAGATCTGCTAAATTGTCACTAGATCGCATCTTTTGTATGGTAATTACGCCACTCTTCTGGAGTTCGTATGGGTATAAAAATTTCAGCGAAATATATTTCGTCAGGTTTCCCTTGACGTACCCATCACTCATTTGTGCGATATAAGCTGCGTTGTCTTCAAATATAACGGTAGAGGATGTATCGTTCTTAGCGATACTACACGAGTCACCAATGTGTTTTATCAAGGATCTCAACCAAACACATTGTCGTGAGGCTTCAAACAAAGTTATTATCATTGAGTGGTTTGAAGATGTGGTAACCATAGTTTGTTTAACCGATCTATATGAGATCGCGGTACCACCACCGAGAAAAACGTAACCAGTCTGAGATATAGCATTGTGGGGATTAGACAAGTAGTCAGCATCCGCGTGACCTACCAAGGTTTTATCTTAGTTCCTAGGGTAAAACAATCCAAGATCTTGAGACCCTTGGAGATACCGTAGAACGTGCTTAACATCATTCCAATGTCTTCTTGTATGAGAAGCGCTATATCTCGCAAGCAAATTAACTGCAAATGCAATGTCCGGTCTAGTGCAATTTGCGAGATAGATTAATGCACCAACAACACTAAGATAAGGAACTTCTGGCCCCAAAATTTCTTCTGTATCTTCTTTTGGTCTAAATGAGTCCTTATCCATTTCGAGGGATCGGACAACCATAGGTGTGCTGAGTGGATGAGATTTATCCATGTGAAATCTCTCCAATACCTTTTTAACGTAGGTTGACTGATGTCTAAGGATTCTTTCCGAGAGATGCTCGATCTACAGGCTGAGGCAATGCTTGGTTTTACCCAAGACTTTCATTTCAAATTCAACTTTCAAGATTGATCTGGCTTCTTCAATCTCTTTGCATGTTCCGATTATGTTTAGATCATCAACATATACGGATATGATGCAAAAACCACTTTGCGATTTCTTTATAAATACGCATGGGAAAGCTATATCATTTGTGTATCCCTTCTTCGGGAGAAATTCACTAAGTCGGTTGTACCACATTAGACCTGATTGCTTTAGGCCGTACAATAACTTCTACAATTTTATGCTATACATACTGCAATTTTCACCATTCCTCATCTGGGGAATCTTAAGTCCATCCGGAATTTTCATATAGATATCAGCATCTAGTGATCCGTATAAATATGCGGTTACAACTTCCATCAATCTCATCTGGAGATTTAGTTTAACTGTCAAAGATATTAAGTAGCGAAACGTTATTGCGTCCATTACAGGAGAATAGGTTTGATTGAAATCAATACCGGGTCTCTGCGAAAATCCTTGAGCTACTAGCCTCGCTTTGTATCTCTCCACAATATTGTTCTCATTTTATTTTCATACAAAAACCCATTTATATCCTACAGGGATAGCGCGCGCGTGTGTACGAATGATAGCGCCAAATACTTTTCTTTTATTTAGCAATGCGAGCTCTGCTTCAATTGCCTCTTTCCATTTTACCTAATCGGAGCGCTTCCGGCACTCAGCTATTATTTTGGGTTCTGAATTTAGATCGTTATTTATAACGAAAAGAGTAATTATCGCTGCAAATGTGTCATCGACGACAGTAACATTCTATTATATGTTTCTCTTGTATCTATGAGATTCATAGAGACTTCAACGTTTATGTCAACCAGACCTTCTTCATTTCCCAGTGTATCTAGGTCTGGTCGTTCCGTATTCCTAGTGCGTTGAATATTTTGGGCACGTGCTTCATTACTAGGACGCTCGTCTTCCGGACGAATCTCTTCTGGAGATTTCAAGTTTGACTGACCAGTTTTGCTAGCTTTTCTTTTAGGTGTGTTTGTATCATTTATAGGTCCTTTACGCTTTTGGCGTATGGGGGCATGTATACTTAATTTTCTTGGGACCTCAACCATTTGAGGTGCATTTACTGCAGGTATATGCGATTTAGTTACACCTCTATGGTCAGTAAACGTGTCTGTCAGATTATTTGTTAAATTTTGCAAGTTAATGATCTTCTGAACTTTCAGTTCAGATTGACTAGTGTGTGGATCTAGATACTGAAGATCACTTACGTTCCATGTAAGTTCCCGACATTCATTCAATTTTGAATTTGAATCTCCTTCTAATGTCGGGAAGTGATCTTCATCGAACATGCAGTCAGTGAACTGGGCCGTTAATTGATCCCCAGACAAAGGTTCTAGGTATTTCAGGATGGATGGAGAGTTAAATCCAACGTAAATACCTAGCTTCCTTTGTGGGCCCATAGAGGTATGCTTCGGTAATGTTATCGGAACATGCACCGTGTGATACCCGAGCTTCTCACTACTAATTGGCCAATATATTTCATGCATTGCGTGCATTTAATTATTTGAGTGTTATTTATAATTTGTGTGAGTTTTCTATTATTTGTATGGTACTTGTGAATGTGCAATGTTTATCGTGTTTTTAAATATTGAAATATTTATGCGTTATAATATAATTGGTGGTGAGTAAACCCTATTGCAATTTATTTGAAACCCTAGTGATATTTGAGTGTTTATTGCAAATTATGTGTTTGTTAAGGGTAAATTAATTATAAATATAACAATTAGTGTTAGTGGTACTAATTAAATAAATAAATAAAATTTTCTTATACAAATCAATATATACGCGTACAGTAGTTGGATTAACCAGGGATATGGTTGAACACCTTTTTTTATAGTAACTATTAAGTGTACTAGTACTTTTGGAATTATGATTAGTATAGCTAGTAAGCATTGATAAATAATTAATATATACATATACTTCACGGCTAAGTATTTCTAAGGCGTTAGTAAACTTATAGCTATACATATACCCCAAATATAGTCCAGAGCTCATACGTATACATACGCCAGGGTTTAGAACTTCCAGTGAAGAAAATAAAAAGACTAACTGACTTTTGGACTGAGGACGAAAACAGCGAACAAGTATATGCACATACTTATGGATATTTTAGTTAGCTCAGAGAGAATAATTTGGCTACAGTTTAGGGTTTCTTTTAGTAGATTAAGTCTCTACTTTGTTGTGTGTTATTGTATTTGTAAACTATTCATGAATTAATAGTTTTGGTTAAAGAGGTGATTATAGATGGAGGTCGTAGATGTAAGTTTAGATAAAGAAAAATTAGTGTTAATGTAACATTTACTGCGTACTTTGAATGATACTCATAATTTATTTCTATTAAATTCTATAGTGGAAAGTGATATGAGGATTTAAGGGTTTAAATTATCAATACTTTGTGGATTCGAGGTAAGTAAAAATTCATTTGCAACTACAATGCATAAACATAGTATTTTGTAAATTAATTATATTTAAATGGCGGTACGTGAATTGTACGTGAATTGATATTCATTGATTATTGTTGAGTGAGCCTGTGAGCTCAATATTTGATGTGGAATTTAGTCTGTGAGCTATTTGATGTGGAGTGAGCCTGTGAGCTCAATATTTGATGTGAAATTTAGCCTGTGAGCTATTTGGTGTGGAGTGAGCTTGTGAACTCAATATTTGATGTGGATTAAACCTGCGAGTAGGTTGATTTATGAATCTGGTGAAATATTATGTGTGCATTGCATCAAGTTGTTGGTCCCAAAAAGGTTATCCAGCGGAAACGTTTTGAAATATTTTTAATGAAAAACCAACTTTTAAATTAAGTGCTAAAATTAAGAGTGCAGAAATTTAAAGTGCAGAAAATAAAGAAACAAGGATTTATAGTGGTTCGGACCAACTTGTCCTACGTCCACTCTCCCTTTCTCAAAAGGGGACTCTCTCTCCAACCAACTTACTAACTTTATAGAATTGGGAAGTACCAGATCCTTCATACACCAACTTACAACAACCTTTCAAGGTGAATAGGTTGAGTAAAGATTCCAACTAAAAACTCCTAATGAGTATATAAAACTTGAATGAACAAGGTGAGTAAGTGGAAGAGTCTGTGTGTCTTGTGTGCTCTCGCCCGACTCTTATCTAATGAACTAATCCAAGCACTCCTATTTATAGTTGTAGGAATTAACTAGCCATTGGAAAGCAAGCAATTCAAACAACCATAATTGGAGGGATATAGTCAATCAAAGATTGATTATATGATTGATTAGTTGACTTTCAATCAAGCAATCAACTGTATCCTCCATCAGTTGACTCTCCAGATTCCTTCTTCTCAATAATTGAAACTCCAAGATCTCATTGTCTCCAGATTACACGCAGCCTCCAGGTGGGTGAACTAATTCGTCTCCCTCATCTGGTCAGGACTCGTCTGGTCTGGTCAGGTCTGGTCTAGTGATATTTCTGCTCTGAACCTCATCTGGGAGAGGTCTTCTGGCAGACTCCTCTGGTCAGGCTCCTCTGACAGACTCCTCTGGTCAGGGCTCATCTGGTCACACTCTTCTGGCAGACTCCTCTGGCCGACTCCTCTGGTCAGACCTCATCTGCTCTGGTGACTCTTCTGCTCTGGTCACCTCTCATCTGGTTTGCACAGATTTCTTCCCCCTTAACAAAAGACCTATTCTAGACCTAGACTAATTTGTAGCTGATTAATAGGTTCAGCTAGTCCTATTACAAGTTCTTTATTTTAACATCTTCAAAACATCTAACCAATGTCCCAACAATTTCCCCCTTTTTGATGATGTTAAAACTGAAAGAACTGAAATAAAATAAGACAAGAAAATTTGAAATAACAAGATAAAGAATCTAGCAGGCTGGGTCAACTGGTCTTCCCCCTCAAAATATGCTCAACTGATATTGGGGCAAAACATCAGCTGTTCTTCTTGTGTATCTGCATGCAATCAACTTTTTGGTACCCTTCTGGGTCCAGGGGAGTTAGCACAATATTTAGGAAGCCACAAGAATAGATCAGCCCTTTTTGGATCACGTGATCTTATCTTTCTTCCATATAAGTCCACAAAAACACACTCAACAAAAGAGCCTTTGACATGATTATTTCTTCTACAGGGTCTTCTTCTCTTATGAGTTTGACCAGTAAAAGAATTAACTTGTCTTAAAGCAACAGTCTTAAAATTCTTTTGATAAGGATAAGTTTTACTAGAACCATCAAAGGTTCCAGCTAGTCTGGCAGATGACTTGAAAGCCCTCTGCAGGTGAGTAGGAGTCATCTGGTTCTGCCTCTTTTGAGAAGATCCAGACTGTCTTCTACTCTGCTGGCCTGGCCGAGGTCTTTTAAAATTCCTCCTCTGTCTTTTAGGTTTTTTAGTTTTAGAACTCATCTGCCCATTAGGCTGAGTTGCCTGGTCAGCTGGCCTCTTACCCTTATCAATAAAATTACTAGGATGTTCTTCTTTTTGAACATGTGATGATTCAGGTTTGGTATAACCAATGCCTGTCTTATCATGCTCTCTTTGAGATGAGACAGCTATATTTGACACAACATTATTTGCTGTAGTCAGCTGCTCCACTCTCAATATGAGCTTGTCCTCACTTTCTCTTACAATTTTGTTTTGGGGGAATAGTTCATCAAACTTAGCTTTAAGCAGGTTATATTCATTATCTTTCTCAATATTTTCAACAACCAACCTTTCTATCAGCTTAACTTGTTCAATACACCTGGTTGTCAAGTCAGAAGACCCTTCGACCAGTGTATGATTTTGTTCAGCTGGTAGATCAGCTGAGTTGCCTAGACATTGTGAAAGCTTTTGATTTTCTTCTTTCAGCTTTGTGTTCTCATCTTCCAACTTTTGACAAAGTTGTATGGAGGTTTGTAGATCTAATAGCATCTTCTGCATATCAGACTCCTTTGATTGTCCAGAAAAAGAAGAAGATGAAAAGGAAGAGGAAGTTCGATTACATACCTCGTCTGTTACTAGACATATCTCTTCATCTGGTCCAAAATTAGATGATGAACCAGAAGTGGATACCTCTTCTTCCTCGTCTGCTAAGCTTCTTTTGGAGTAACTCCTAGTGTATCATATACTACTTTTCTTTGAACCCATTTCTGCAAGAAATCGTTAGCACAACAAATATTTGGGTTTTAAAAAAAAAATGGATCTGCCCTGGTGACCACCAAAATAATTTCAAAACAGTGGTCTGTAGGACATACTGCTCTGATACCACTTGTTGGTCCCAAAAAGGTCATACAGCGGAAACGTTTTGAAATATTTTTAATGAAAAACCAACTTTTAAATTAAGTGCTAAAATTAAGAGTGCAGAAATTTAAAGTGCAGAAAATAAAGAACACAAGGATTTATAGTGGTTCGGACCAACTTGTCCTACGTCCACTCTTCCTTTCTCAAAAGTGGACTCTCTCTCCAACCAACTTACTAACTATCTGGAATTGGGAAGTACCAGATCCTTCATACACCAACTTACAACAACCTTTCAAGGTGAATAGGTTGAGTAAAGATTCCAACTAAAAACTCCTAATGAGTATATAAAACTTGAATGAACAAGGTGAGTAAGTGGAAGAGTCCGTGTGTCTTGTGTGCTCTTGCCCGACTCTTATCTAATGAACTAATCCAAGCACTCCTATTTATAGTTGTAGGAATTAACTAGTCGTTGGAAAACAAGCAATTCAAACAACCATAATTGGAGGGATATAGTCAATCAAAGATTGATTATATGATTGATTAGTTGACTTTCAATCAAGCAATCAACCGTATCCTCCATCAGTTGACTCTCCAGATTCCTTCTTCTCAATAATTGAAACTCCAAGATCTCATTGTCTCCAGATTACACGCAGCCTCCAGGTGGGTGAACTAATTTATCTCCCTCATCTGGTCAGGACTTGTCTGGTCTGGTCAGGTCAGGTCCGGGGTCTTCTTGTCTGGCCTGGTCTAGTGATATTTCTGCTCTAAACCTCATCTGGGAGAGGTCTTCTGGCAGACTCCTCTGGTCAGGCTCCTCTGGCAGACTCCTCTGGTCAGAGCTCATCTGGTCACACTCTTTTGGCAGACTCCACTGGCTGACTCCTCTGGTTAGACCTCATCTACTCTGGTCTGGACACCTCATCTGGCCACCTCTCATCTGGTCATCTCATCTAGTCTGCACAGATTTCTTCCTCCTTAACCAAAGACCTATTCTAGACCTAGACTAATCTATAGCTGATTAACAGGTTCAACTAGTCCTATTACAAGTTCTTTGTTTTAACATCTTCAAAACATCTAACCAATATCCCAACAATTTCCCCCTTTTTGATGATGTTAAAACTGAAAGAACTGAAATAAAACAAGACAAGAAAATTTGAAATAACAAGATAAAGAATCTAGCAGGCTGGGTCAACTGGTCTTCCCCCTCAAAATATGCTCAGCTGATGTTGGGGCAAAACATCAGCTCTTCTTCTTGTGTATCTGCAGGCAATCAACCTTTTGGTACCCTTCTGGGTCCAGGGGGGTTAGCACAATATTTAGGAAGCCACAAGAATAGATCATCCCTTTTTGGATCAGACGATCTTATCTTTCTTCCATATAAGTCCACAAAAACACACTCAACAAAAGAGCCTTTGACATGATTATTTCTTCTATAGGGTCTTCTTCTCTTATGAGTTTGACCAGTAAAAGAATTAACTTGTCTTAAAGCAACAGTCTTGAAATTCTTTTGATTGGGATAAGTTTTACTAGAACCATTAAACGCAGTACCGCTGTCCCACGCTCGGCGGGTCAATCTGGTGGCCGTGCTCGGCGGCACCATGGCCAGCGATGGCCACGACGCGGCGGAGGTGGTGCGTCTGTCCGCATCTTCTCTCCCCTGGGTACTTTTCTTCGGTCGGGCGTCAATGTAGGGAGATCCCTCTCCGGATTCAATCCCTGGGCCTTTTTCCTTTTACTTGGACCGGCATTTGAAAATAATTAATTTTACTTGGGCCAGATTTTCTTTAAAAGTTTTTTTTTGGCCTTACAATTAAATGAAATAATTTGACTCAAAATTCTTAGCCCAAATTATTTTCTTAATAATTTAAATAAGACATAAACTTTTATGTGCTAAATAATTATAAACGCTCTATTTAAATAAAGCATGAAATCTTGTATAATTATTCATGCACATTAAATTTAAATCGTCTCTTGGAATTTACTAACCTATTTCTTGTTAAGCTTTCTATTTGACTCGATACCTATATGGTTGCTCCACCCACTTGAGACGTGTCTAAGGCTACCCGATGTCAACCGAATCCATCAATAGTTATTTAGGAACTCTTATCGTAGGGTTCCGCTCTGGTAAAAGACTTAATTCTTTCTTTTATATCTTCAGCAATTAACATTGTTTGCACTCTTTATTTTGCCGCAACATATGCTTATAAATTATTTCCTGTAAAAATTAGGACTTATATGAAAATCCTTACATGCTATTATTACCTTCGTTAATAATTTAATTCACTCAAACAATGCCCATAATTTCCGTATACAAGTTTGCCTGAAACAAACATGAGCATTGAATAATTTTTTTGAACTTGAATAATTGCTCTTACTTGTATAACTATTTATAAATTTACATTATAGTCCACATATATTGTCTAGGTAGGCGGCACCAAGTATTTGTCGGACCGTAAATCATGTTTGGGTAGACGACACCCAATATTTGCTCCTTTGTGATTGAGCATGTAAATTAAACCATCTTTCTCCTTTGTTAATAAAAAATCAAATCGTATATCTCGCCATGTCCATTTAAAATGTAGTGAAAATGCTTGGTATTACTAAGAGAGAATTTACTGAGCTTACTCTCGATGGTAATAATTACGTGACATGGTCCATAGTTGTTGAGATTCATCTAGCCTCATCCTAATTAAGCGGAATCATTGTCCATGGTCCCAAATCCACTGATGCCCAGAAGGCAAAAACGTGATTTATCTCAGGTATCACCTAAATCTAGACTTGAAATATGAGTACCTTACTGAGATGGACCCTAGCAGTTTATGGACATCCCAGAAGGATTGTTCTATCAACAAAATGATATAATCACTCAGTCACAATATGATTGACTGAATCTCCATTTTCAAGATTTAAATCTATAACGGAGTGCAATTCTACCTTGCATCGTATTGTATCTCAGTTAAATTATGTCAGCAGTAAATTACTGAGGCCGAGTTGATACAGAAAATATTATCAACATTCCATGCTAGTAACCTTGTACTTCAGCAGTAGTACACCTCTCACTCAGAGCTAATTTCTGCACTTTTAGTGGCAGAAAAACACAACCAACTCCTGATGAGAAATCACAATGCTAGATTGGGGCTTACAAGCAGTGCCCGAAGCACATGTTGTAGCTTAAGGGAGCCTGCGTGGGCGTAAGCGTGGAAGGGAAGAAATCCGCAAACCCAAGCACTTAATTAAGGCTTATCGAAAGATACAAAAGGACAACAAGGGCATGGCTGTTGAGAAAATAGGGGTGCCCGGAATCTATTCGGGATGAAATTTAAATACGAATTTAAATTCAATTATTACTAGCATGAATTAATCCTAATTAATTCAAATAATAATTCCAACAACCAATTTAACATCATGCATGTTGAATTAATTCACATATAATCTATAGCGGAAATAATCAAGATGATATGTGATTAACGTACCTCTCGTAGAACTTGGCCTTTGAATAAATGGGACTAACACGTACGCGCTTTACCAACCCAAAAGCCTTCTCAAGTATTCCCTTTCGCCTTATTCGATCACCGGTGGGAGATGCTATTGAACAATTTAAATAACTAAGGAAAAAGAAAAATATCTATGCTCTTGATTTTTCCAACACATGGAATTATGTACTTGGGGATGAAATAATCATCCCCTATTTATAAGATGAGATGGCCGAAATTTTCAGGTCTATTTGGGCTTGGAGAAAATCTTTTATTAGACTCTAAGAAATCTTGAATATATCTCATATATTCTTTTCTCCACAATAAAATATTCCACAAAAATCTCACTCTCCTATTAAGCTTGAAAATTTCGAAAATCACAAGAGGAAATCCAAAGATTTGGATCTTCTTGAATATATGAGATACACTTGTATTCCAAGAATACATATCTTCCATAATATCTTTCCAAGAAAATCTACAAAATCTTCTTTCTTCTTGATTTCAAATTTTCGAAAAATATAGGGAAAAATCAGCAATATATTTTCTTTTTATTTTAATCACCTTATCATTATTGGGCTACTTAATGGGCTACTTGAGGGGCCTTTAAGGAGAATTAAGATTGGACCTCCTAATGGACTTCTGAATTTCAATATTGAGCCCCAATATAATTCAATCCATCAATATTAATTATTACCACTAATAAATTAATATTGCACTATCCATCTTAATCCATATTACGATAATATGGGCTCCCGATTATTATTTTCCGCGTTTAAGATTATCAAGTCCATTAATTAATCAAGCTTCTGAATAGCTCTAAATTAATTAATATATTTCACCTTGGAGTAAAGACAGCTCAACATTATTATCCGTACCGAATAAACTGATTCTTCACTTGTAAGATTTGGTATGATAAAACTTCTGAGCCCACCAAGGGGACTAATCACACGAGCCGTACTCGCACGCGTTTCTCCATATTAAATCTTAGCAACCGTTGTATGATTAATATTACTGCCCAAGACACAAAGTTCGAAGTCACAATGATTCTCACCCAACATGAATCAAAGCAGTAACCATTAAGCACACACGGTCCTATTTAAGTGACGGAGATTAAGAAATCAACAACACTGAGGTCTAATTCTTCACATTTCAGAACAGAAGAATTTATCCTCGCTATAGGTCCTCTTCAACACATACTAAATGTGCTAGTGCAATCTCTTAGTCAAGACAGCCCAATCTGAGCCTTACACATCGACCTTTCACGGCGGATTGTTCAATTCCACCTAGGTCGTGAAAATGTACGTTTAGTTACAAGGAAACTGTTAATGTTGTCTTCCGTGATCGGGTATCACCACATTAACTACAATGTAACTAGTACCATATATTGAACGGTTTGCAATAGAAATTCAACATTCAATCATATCTAAATCAAATGTGATAAAAGAATTATTCTCATAAAACGAGTGTTTGATACACGAGTTATACAAAGTAAAAGCATACTTTCACGTATAACTCCAACAATGGCCCCCCAGGGTGAATCTCATCATGTCAGTCAGTCTGAAGCAGATTTTGACATAGACAACGATGATCTTTTTGAGCTTGGAGCTCGAAGATTTTGGATACAAAGAGTGATTTACATAATTGGACATTATTAGTATCCTAACTTGAGCTTTGAGATTCGTCTTGCTTCATTTGGGACAAATGTAATGAAATTTTGACCCCATCTTTGCCCAGAAGGTGGATGCACTGATTAAATTCTCCGATACCATCTCAATAAGATATCAATTGTTTATGGAAAATCCCTAAAGTATTATATTCATCGAAGTTTATAAAAATCCCCGAAGGATTATATTCATCGACAAAATTTGAATATAATTGATAGCAGAAAATATCAATAGATGAAAATCATGGCAGATGCCAAATAATTGTTGAGGTGGTTGAGATCGAGTATTCTCCAAGCGAATCTTAGCATACCAGTTTACCTGAAGCAAATATGAACATTGTCAGTGACATGACATTAAAGACTATGAGTTGTCAAGACACATAGTGTCATTATTTTGTAATTTTTATGCATGTTATGACTATATGTTTTGTCATGATTAATATTTGCAAAAAATTACAACTCAATTACTGGATGTCTTTAACAACTCCAACAGAGTTATTGAATCTCATATTTATAAAGAATATTCCCGGTTAAAATTTATATCCCTGAAGGACAAACTATCATATGCCAATGAATCCAAAGCACGCATGAAGCATGAAAGACCTTATTAACAAAATTCAATCTCCTGAAGAGTTGTAGATTTGGTCTTAAAATTCAATTTAGATTCATACATCTTATAGCATGAGCGGTTAGTCCATCTAAAATAATAATGTGATATGTCGGATTTTGTCTAAGTTCATTGGCTATAACACGTCAAATCCTTTCGTAAATAAATTTATATGACATGTACAAAGGGTGAACTTATAGTACGGATGAATCGTACTAAAGTTGGAATTAAATCTTCCATTTTTAGAATGGTTTCATTGAGATTTTTGTGGATTGATTATCCTAGTATGGGGACCATTTTGGTAGTTAATGACCATAATTAATGCTTTCACACAGTGGACTTATGTATGCTAATTATCCACCTGCAATTACGCTTTTGTCAAGTCTATTGCAAAACTATTGAGCTTAGTTCTTATTTCCAAAATTATCAAATTAAATCCATTCGAATGGATAATGCCAGTGAGCTCACATTGACTGCATTCAATGTTTATTATATGGCATTGGGAAATTAAAGTGAATCATTAAGTCCCTTACATCCACACCATAATAGTCTAGCTGGGTCTCTAATTTGATGCATTAAACTAATCGCTAGACCGTTACTGCAAAAATTCCAACTTAGCTACATGTTAGGGGCATGAAATTTACATGTAGCTACTCAAATTTAAATCCGACCCACTGCATATCATTAGTACTCTCCTCTAAAACTAGTGCGCAGAAAATGATACATCATTTCCCACCTGCGAACATTCTATCGTGCAGTACGTGTACCACCACAACACGTCAACAACCCTATTGGCTGACTGTATAATTGATGAAAAGTCCATTCTCGGCATTAGGGGGAGATTAGAATCCAAAAATTAAATGAATGCCGAGAAGTTTTCCTGAAGGAAACATATCGAGATATTTTCCTTGAAGGAAAAAGACCAAGAAATTTCCCTGAAGGAAAAAGGTCCTCGATATTTAGACTCGTGCACTAGTTACACTGAACTCGAAGTTCAAAAGAAAAGTAACTTGCAATGTATAACAAGTAATCTGCCAGATGCGTTTACTGACCACAAAGGGGTAGAGGTCCTAGTGAAAATGAGTATACATGCCCCCATACGCCTGAAGCGTGAAAGACCTATATAAGAATCATACACACCTAGAATGAAATCTAGTAAAACTGGTCAATCAAACTTGAAATCTCCAGAAGAGATTCGTCCTGAAGACAAAGAATCCTAGTAACAAAGCACGTGAACAAAATGATCTAATACTAGGATTGCGGAACTACCAGATCTAATACTTAAGGAAAATAATGTGAATCTGGTTAATATGAGATCAATAAATAAATACCGGAGAAACAATATAAATTTGTTGTCGACAATATATCTGTGTCCACAATTGCTCTTTCTAAAATGTGGATCCAGTACCTAAGTTGAGTGCCCGAAGCACTTTGATTTGGGTGCAACAAGGAAGAAGCAAAAGTGTGGCAGAGCTAAACTCGATATAATAAGTTTTGGTTCTATAGTACGTACACTCGAAAAGTTATCCCTGTAGGATAATGAGTGTTTACACGAAAACCAAAAGAAGGGTGGTAAGCGAGATTAATAGCTTTAGGGTTTTTGCAGAAACTCATGATTTTCACAGAGACCCATTATTGTTTGTGATCAAGCATATTCTCCTGGTATGAACAAACAAAGTTCCGCTAATCATTGGCAGCTAAAATAAAATGTAGTTAATGGACCTTGTAAACCGCATATTTTATATGGTTATTACATGCCATTATTTATATCCCTGGTGGATTTAAGAATCCCCAGAAGAGGAATAATGAAAATCGCAGTATGTATAGTACAAAACTGCAAAGGTCATTACATGATCTAAAACAGTCAGATCAAATATGGTACGATCGACCTAGTGAATTTCTCCTAAAGAAGGAATATACAAACAATGAAGCTTTCCCTCGTGTATTTATAAAGAAATCGCAAAGTGGTTCTTGCATCATCTTCGTCTATGTTGATGGCCTAAACATAATCAGAACATGCAAAGAGATTGAAGAAGTCAGTTCAATCTTGAAAGCTGAATTTGAAATGAAAATCTTAGACAGAACCAAGTATAGACTCGACCTGTTGATCCGATAATTTCCCTGAAGGAAAATTGAATTTAAGTATTTTCCGGAAGGAAAATTAATTCGAGCATTTCCCTGAAGGAAAAATGAATATGATATCTGTTGGTGATCGGTTCTAATCATAAGGATTATAGGTTGTTTTAATCGGTTTTGGGACCACCAAACAAGATCGTGTGATTGATTACTATCGTTTATAGTAAATACAAAAGATCGGGTTATAAAATCGAAAATACGAGTATTAAATTCGTATTTATTTTGTGTGTGTGCAACTTTGGGGTGTATGAGTGTGTGTTTTGGAGTATTTGTGAATTTGAACTTATTTTTATTGAAGGAGTGCAACTTATTTATACTAACCACCAAGTAGGTGGTGTACATGACTCTTGGACTACCAAGCTTGCATGCTTGACATATGTCCTTTTGACCACATTTGGCTCTATCTAAGTTGAAACTTAATTACAAAGTCTTGTTTTTAGTGTTATCACGTCTTTAAATTCGCCGCAGACAATGAGGGTATATTGTACGTGCACGTCTTCTTTACTTGTTGTTCGCTCCTGGGTAGATGGTTTGTAAGTTGTTCGCCCTTTTGCTCTTGGTAGGTGAGCCTCCAGATCTTTATATTTGGAGTTGTTCATCTTGGATCTGCTAGTCATAATAGGTGGATGAATGTCACACCCCTTAGATTGGTTAGTGTACCTCCTTTGTTGATAGTCGTTCATCATCAAGGCCTTGGTAAAATGTCCATACTAGTCCAAAGGGCCAGGACCTGTTCGCCAATAAGCTGTTCGTTAGATTTGTTGTTCATCGGTTAACACACCACCTTTATTAGTTTGTGCACCCTTCTTTGATCATTCTTGCTAATCATCTCCATTTTTGGTGTTTTGCTTTATAATCCTTGCTTAGGCCTTAAATCTTGTTCGCCTAGTCATGATTGTTGTTCGCCTATCAACAATATCTCCCTAAAGGATGAATAAATTTTATACACCAGTCAACCTACTTGAAAAGGGTACTTGAGAGATTCTACATGGATAAATCTCATCCACTTAGTACACCTATGGTAGTTCGATCCCTTGAAGTGGATAAGAACTCATTTAGCTAAAGAAGATACAGTGGATATTCTAGGATCGGAAGTTCCTTATCTAAGCGCTATTTGGTGCATACTTTATCTCGCAAAATGTCCGGACAACACATTTGCGGTAAATTTGCTTGCGAGACATAGCGATTCTCCCAGAATGAGACATTGGAATTATGTTAAACACATTTTATGATAACTCAGACTGGTTATATTTTTCTTTGTGATGATATTGTGACCTTATGGAGATCCATTAAACAATATATTCCCCACTGTAATCGATGAAGACAACGCAATTTGTGTTGCACGAATGAGCAACGGGTACGTTAAGAGGAACTTAACGAAATATATTTCCCGAAATTCTTCTTCTCATACAAACTCTAGAAGAGTGACGTAATTACCATACAATGACAATCACGATTTAGCAGATCTGTTGACTAAGTCCCTACCTACCTCTACTTTTGAAAAGTATGTTTATGGTATTTGCATGTGAAGACTTAGAAAGTTGTTGTCTTCAGGGGGAGTAACAACATCGAAACAATCTTGAAGATTGGATCAGGAAGATCAATAGTTGTACTCTTCCCCAGTCGAATATTTTATTCTGGCAACCTAGTCTATGGAATTTTTGACGTGACATTGACGTTACGTCGTAATGTCCAAGGGGGAGTGTTGTAAATATAGAAGATTTGATATTCCAAATCCAGAAGATTTGATGTGGACATTACTTATGGACCAAGTAACCTAAATAGGCTTTAGGGTTTTTGTTTAGGGTTTTGATATTATAAATATACCCATGTACTCAGTATTGTAAACACACAGAAACATAGTGAAACTCCTGACTTGGTACACCCCCAAATGTAGTCATTCATGACGAACTGGGTAAACAAATCGGTGTCCTTGTTTGTGTCCTTTATTTTACAACATAAATATCACCCACAATATATGGAGGTATGACCCAAACAGAAAACTATTAATTGAAATTAAAATCTAAATTATAATTTTTTTTATCAATAGCACATAAAACTAATGTACTTTATGTAATTACGCAAATAAAAATCCTTTTCACTTAGAGTATGTTTGTTTTGGGATGGGGGAAGTCATGACTTTGAAATCTTAGGATGTAAAAATCATGATAAATAATATAATAATGTGTTTGTTTTGAGATTTTAGTGGAGTGGGATTTTGCTTTATGTCAAATCAATGTTTATTAGTGATAGATGTTGTATTATTTTATTATATTGTGTAAAAGAAAAATAGGAGAGAGATTGAGTGGATGATAAAAAAGTGATAATTGTATTTAATTATGTGAAAAATAGTAATAGTTTTATAGGTATGAATTGAGTTTGAGATTTGAAAACCTGATTTTAAATCTCAAACTCGTATATATGAAGCGTGAATTGCTAAGTTCAAAATCTATTCCGGTGAATCCCAAAACAAACATACCTTGGTGATAAAATTCAACCGGGTGAACTTGGTCAGACAATTAGCTCCTTTGATGCAAAGCTAACTAAATTGTTTGTATGTTTGCTTTATGAAATCAGATGATATGTATGACGATTATATAATATAAAGCAATAAAAGCACATAGGAGATTTTTAGTGGTTCGAATACTCTATTTTTACCCCAATCTTGTCAGATAAGCTAAATTAATTCCAATATTGTAATAGATACTTGTTAGTTTTTTCTCCTCCCTTATGACTGAACTATTTGGAATTTAGTTGAATTCCAATTCTCTTGCAACAATTTTCAGATGAGTCCAACTCCACTAACTTGAAATTCTTCAAACTATCTAGCTCTTAAAAGATAGAGCTTAGATGAGTCCTAGCTGTTGAAAAATTCTTTATAATATTTTAGTCTAAAGCTAAGGTTATGAATTTTATCTGAGCTTAAGAATATAGAACTTGTGCGTAGATATAGGCTAAGAATACTCTCGTAGCTAAAATTCTAAGAATTTGTAGATTCTCTGTTGACTGAAAGCTCAATGTTCTGGTAGGAACTGCTTGTGATTCTTTTTAGTTTGATCACTTGATATAATTTTTGTGTCTTTGTTATGAAGACATGTTCTGTATTTATACTGTGAATAAGGTAAGTTGTGCTTTCAAGGATACTGAATATTACCATTGAAAAGTAAATTCAAGTTTATACTTTTTTTTCCTTAAAAAAAAAAGTTTATACTATTTTTTGCGTAAAATCTTCATTGGAAACTGACTTGACCGTAAAATACTAGCTTCTACTAGCAGTTACTCTATAAGAGTATGAGATCACTGAAATATAGGTAAGTATATTGACCAAGTAGTATCGAACCCGTGAGAGGAGTTGTACGCGAGTAAATCCCCGTCGTAGATAATATGAATGCGATTTGGTTTTAAAACTAATATTAAAATCATATTCTACTACTTACTAACTAATGAACAGAAATAAAACTATACTAACTTCGGTTTAAAGTGCAAATAAGATGGATGATGCTTTGGATAGGAATCCCTACATATACTAACAGAGTTGGTACGTTAACTAAAATAATTGTGATGTTCCAAGTTAAAATCCTAAGTGTACTATAAACTAGGCAATCAATTTCCCTAATCTAGCACTGAGAATTATAAGAATAAAAACTCAGAAATAATCTCAATACCCCACTCTAACAATTTACTTCACTAACCCACTAATTGAATTATATGAGTTGTGCTTAATTACTGAGGCTCTTATTTAACTCGGGTGATTCGGTCATCTTCCCTAGCTAAACCAGTTAATTATAAACCCCTTCAAAAATCCTCCCCTTAAGCCTATTCGTTGATAAAGAGTGATGCGGTCGTCCTCTCCTTAACAATTGTACTTAATTCTATGATTATTCTAGGGTTTATTAGAATTATTCAATAATTAAGAGAACTAGAACTATACATCATGAATTATCCTAATTACGTACCAACATCCTACTTCTACAAGTTCATCATACCCTAAGTATACAAGGGTTTAGCCTAGCATGGTGATTAAGTAAACACAAGCAATAACTACAACTATCAAAGACATGACTAAATAAATCAAAAAATTCAAGAGCATAAATCAACTATGAATTTAATTGCGATTAATTCTGGAAAATCAATCTCAAAATCTGGAATTTAGATCTAAAACTATCAAAGAATCCAAAAACAAAAGTAGAAAATAAAACTGTTCAGCGTAATAATCGTTCTATGGAATTCGTATGATGTAAACCCCATTTCTTCTCTCAAAATCCTTGATAAACTCCCAAAATCACCTTCTTGCCTTCTTTCCCCTCGAAAATCGAGTCTAGATATGTAAAATAAGGGCTGAGAATAGTATTTATATGATTTGGGCCGATTTTATACGCGGGCGCTCGAGCTGGGCCCGGGGTCGAGCACCCTATTCTTCCAGCACCCTATATGCGCTCGACCCCTGGCTCGAGTGCACCAATTCTTTCAGCGATCAAGACCCGCTCGACCCCTGCTCGAGTAGTGCTCGAGCATTGCTCGATCATTTCTTTCTTTTCATGCCAAATAATATTTTTCTTCACCCGAACTAATACTTTTCGTATTTCCTTCGTATCTTCTCATCCGAGATTCCGTTTGAGTCGATTCAAAGTCATACGAACTCCATTTTTTTCCCTCTTTTCTAAAATGCACACCAAAGAGACAAATTGATGAGTTTATGAAAATGTTACTCAAATAGCTCTAAATACTAAAAAAAAAACACTCAATATGTAGACTAATCGGGCAACAAAACATCACAATTTTACGTCTAATTAGGAACTGCTTATAAGATGAGTAGATTATTTTAAGGTAAGGTCTTACTATTCCTTTTATAGCTACACCGTTGCTCTGATATCTTAATATTATGTCAGTTTCATACATTTGTTATCGACTTCTTATTGGTCCACATCAGCTGGTTAGGTGCGATAGTTAATGAATCAATTTCGTCGACTTTGAGTTCAACCTTAGCTTGTGAGCTTTGCAGCATGAATTCTATTTTGTCTTCTAACCAAAGTTGTCTTGACCTGAGTCTTCAAGTACGTTGATAACTTTATTGAATTCCTTTTGTCTTTATGCACAACTTTGTCTTGTCAAATGACTAAACTCATCCTATATATAGGTTGATTCTCAATTAACTGGTCTTATACTTGCGCAAAATACTAAGTATAGATCAAAATCCGAGTCTCTATGAACTGAGCTTACAAGCATCTAACAATTTTTTTTAATGATCTTTTAGATTCTTCAAGTCTTTAAGCTTGATTGGTCTTCAGTCTTCAAATTTATCTCATAAGTTGAGGACTCTGTCAAACTCAGCTTATTGTTGAGTTTGACTTCATTTTTTATATGTAAATTAAGTCTAAAATTTTATTTTAATTTTTTTTATGTTGACGGATTTGATCAACGTTGATGGACTGCCACTACAGAACCTCCAACCATCACCTTCATACTGTCACTGTCACAATCAGACCATCTTAATTTATTTGGAAAGTAAGAGGGTGGATGTGGTGATTTTTTTTAATATTTAAATTTTATTTTGCTTTAAAATATTATTGGGATAGAATCAGGGACGGATTTTGGGGGATGCAAGGAGGCGACCGCCCAGTAGATTTTTCTTTTTAATATATAATTTGATTTTATAAAATTTGTCATTTTGCCTCCTTTAAATTAAAATTTTGTTTTATTTACATTCCATCCTTCTTGGAACAAAATTTTGGATCCGTCCCTAAATAGAATCATATATTATGTATGTGATAGGTAAAGGGAATTAAATGAATTAATTTTATCTCTCTATAAGTTCGGACTTTTAGATAAGTTGAAATTCCTTCATGGTATCAGAGCTAAAAAGCTCACGCCCAGACAAAGATCTGATTTTGGGTTTGATTCTGGCTTAAAACAGCTCCACTCATATTAAATTGTCCATTCATTTAGTTTTTCCAAAGAGAAAAAAAGTTGATTTCGGTCTATATATGTATAAATGAGAATGTAAAGAAAAATAATTAAATTAATTAATTCACACATTTTTACAAGTTCGAATTTTCAGATGAGTTGAAATTGTCTGCGAAGTCATCTCACACATAAGCGGTCTCATAATTTTTTTTTATATTATTATATACTTAGAAACTAGAAACTATCCAAAAAGTCAAAACTAGCATCTCTACGTCTGCCCTTCTTCTCTACGGTGTTGTGCATCCATTAGTTTGCATTTTCAATTCATTCTGTAAATTTAAATCACACGCTTCTTGATTTAAAAAAATAAAAATCACACGCCTCTTCGCCATATACGCCATTTATGTTGAGTAGAACAGATGTTTGAGGTTTGCAGGCATGCATCATTGAACAGGAGGGTGTCTTGACTCTTATGAGTTTCTTAAAGCGAAATTATTGACCCTCAAAAAGTGTTTTGTTTAAAAGATTTTCAACAACTTATAATATATTTTTAAATAAGCTCTTTAATAAATGGTAACTTTTTTTATTAAAATAGAGCTCCATTATAATATACTACCTCCGTCCCAGATCTTATTTCATACTACCTTTTTTTTTCGTGTTTTAGCGAGGGAGTTGTTTATTAATATTTAAAATGATAAAGTAATTTTGAAAAAGTGGTATGATAGATCTATCTCTCCTCTAGTATAAAGTGACTTAAAAATTACTTTATTATTTCAAATACTAATTAAAAACTCGCTCGCAAAAACACGTGAAAATAGTAAACGTGAAAAAAGATCCGGGACGGAGGGAGTATATGAGAAAGCAAGTAAAATTTAAGTATTGAAATAGAGCTCCAAAATATATATATATATAAAACCGTCTCATGTAATATTATCTCAATAATGTAAATCTTTTTATTAATAAATCTGATTAAAGTGATAGATGTTGGTGAAATAATAAGATAGTTATACAAGTGGTGAAGCATTTGCATACAAGATATATGTTAAATACTTGAGCAGATGAGGTTTTGCTTAATTTAGGTTCATCATATAGCGGTAGACGTTCACACATAAATTTCGAAACAATTCATCAATATGTAATTAAAAAGTCAAATCTACGTTGATGGGGTGTTTGGAGCATCTAACATCTGACATCAGAGTATAAACCTATAGGAAAAAAACTACGGGAAATAGCATCCAAAATAAAAATAAAATTTGCTGCTAAATTAATCACTTTGCTGCGAAAATATATACTACCTCCGTCCCAATTTTGTTTACCCATTTGACTTTTGTTGACTTTTTTGTGAGACTTAATTTGTAGTATTTAAATTGATAAAATAGTTTTTTTATGATTGCATATTATTCAATTGAAGTGCATGAAACAAAATAAAGATGATTTCTACGTAATTATTAGTGAAACGAGGTGTAATTTAAAAGTGTTTGAAGGGGGTACATAATAAAATGAGTAAACAAAATTGGGACGGAGGGAGTATGAATTTCGCGGTCAAACTACCGTTAGAAGAGTATTATTTTGTTTGTTTAATTAAGTAAATTTAATAAGAAAATAATAAGTTGCCCTGCTATATATATATATATATATATAAATTATTTTTTTTCCAATCTTTCCTCGTATATAATTTTAATAATAAGATATTGTTGCTGCGAAAAGACCACATGAGCTTCTTTTTGCCGGTAAGAAAGACCCTCATTGGTTACCATTAAAAAAAATATGTGAAACCGTTTAATGACATGAAACAATATTAATTAACATTTATATGCACATATTCACTTTATCAAAATGTTAATGTGTTGGGTCATTTAGACATATAAAATAATCTCAAACAAGATCTATTTTGTATTATTTCATGAGTAGCTTCTTTTAGTAAGAAAAGATAGTATGCGAAGAGTATATAATGCATGCTTTGAGTTTATGGTATGGCTTATCTTTCCAACTAAAAATAATATTATTTGAAAAATAATTAAGCACTTCTAATTAACCTTGTGTATGATTCATAATGTGATAATTAATTGAGAAATACACCAAAAAAACCTGTAATGGAAGTGTTGGCTCCGGATTTAGAAACGCTACATATATAACAAGAAGTCAATCATTTCTTACTTGACATAAACATATTAATGATTAAAACAGTATCCACATTATTGATTGATCTTTTATAAAGGAAACAATACTCTACTAATGACTACTATTATATATATTTGCTGGTGTTATGTTTAGGGTTATTCATTTTGTTTACTATGCTTATATATTTATGATTGTGTTAGGAAATCCAGTTCTCATTTCGCATCTTTTTTTAGTTCGAGTTTTAAATACACAATATTTTTCAAATTAATTAATTTAAGATGTTAATATAACTAAGCATGTGTATAAAGTGAAATTAGTTTATACATGAATTATTGAAGGGTGTTAATTATTTTTACTTTAGAATATTAGTTGTTTTCACTGAAGAGTATTAGTTTATTTTTAGTAAACAACTAATACATTTCAGTGAAAACAACTAATATCATTCAATACCCTTTAGTGAAAACAACTAATACCCTTCAATGGTTCATACATAAACCATTTTCACTCTATACTTTGTCTATAACTAAATATTATATCGAATTATATTAAACAAAAACATAAGTTTATAAAGATCACAAAAAATTTCAATGAACTCAGGTTTACGTGAACTTTCATCTTCAATGTATCACTATTTAATATACAAATTGTAATTGTTTAGTGATTTTGAGAAAAAATACATAAATGAAATATTTTTTTAAACAATGATACCTGAAAAAAAGAATTTTTGTGAATCTCAGTTCATAAGAGACCTACTCTTTAAAGATTTACTTAGTTATAATGTACTCCTTCGTCCCGTTAATATCTTCACATGTGAAATAGGCACATGCATTAAGAAAGGCGGTAATGAGTAGAAATTTGAGAGATAATTTCGTAAATTTTTATGTATAAAGTAAATAAAAGAATTGAAATATATGTAATTGTGGGTCCAAAACGACATTTTGTGTAAATTTGAGGATATTGTGAGGGTGCACTAGTGGAGTTTATCGAAATGTAAATTATTTTTTAACGGATGAAAAAGGAAAGCGTGAATAATCATTGGACGATGGGGGAAGTAATATAATTAATTCTAAGCAAAATTTTGTATGAAAATGGTTCATGATAAATTTATCCTGAAACTGTTTTAAAGTATTAAATATTTGATCAAAAGTTTCAAAAATTTCATTAGGAGTATAAAAAAAAATTAGGATCAGTGGTATAATATTGTTATTATTGTTAATTTTTTTAACCTCAACTTTTTATAGTTCCGATGAAATTTTTAATACTTCTAATCAGATATTTGATACTTTAAAATAATTTTATGGCAAATTTATTATGATTACTTTCGCTTAAAACCTACCCTTAATTCAGTGGGTTTGGACGGAACGGAGATGCGACTAAGGATACGGAAAAACCTTAAAACCAGGACAATAATTATTTTAGTGAGATAGAAAGTTGATGGCTTGGCAATGTGAAAAGCACAAGTTGCTCCTGGGAGAATCAAAGGTGGTCTTTGCCATGTGAACAACCCAAACTACACGCCCATCTTTATTTCTTCAACCTATAAAATCCTCTCTATTTCCTGTGATTTTAAACACTTCCATTCCACTATAATTTAATTACAATTGAGTTTGCATCACAAAATAAATAGACATGGAGCCCAGAAGGCTCTGCATTTTGGTCCTCTTGTTCATCATCTCCATGGAAATCACTACAATTCTTGCCCAAAATAATGGAAACGGCAACGGCAATGGAAATGATGGAGGCGACAATGGGAATGGTAACGGCAATGGAAATACTGGAGGCAACAACGGAAACGGCAACGGCAACGGAAATACCGGAGGTAACAACGGCAACGGGAACGGCAATGGAAACACTGGAGGCAACAATGGAAACGGTAACGGTAACGGTAACGGCAATGGCAATGGAAACGGTAACAACGGGAACGGCAACGGAAATGGCAACGGGAATGGGAATGGTAACGGAAACGGCAACGGAAATGGCAACGGAAATAGCAGTGATAGCAGTGGCAACAAAAAAAAGAGGCCTCCTGGAGATGCTGCCACCACGCATTATGACGTGCTATCACCGTTACCCCAAACAGGGCAGGAGAGAGCATTCTGCCAGGCTAAGGGGAAATGCCACTACAAAACACTCACCTGCCCGGCTGAGTGCCCGGAAAGGAAGCCCAAGAAGAACAAAAGGCAAAAGGGCTGCTTCATTAATTGCAGCAGCAAGTGCGAAGTCACTTGTAAATGTAAGTTGCATCACAAAATAAATTCGAAACCATATTTATTAGCTGTGAACTTATCAAACCCAACATCGTTTTGAATTGCAGGGAGAAGGCCTAAGTGTAATGGATACGGCTCCTTATGCTACGACCCCCGTTTCGTTGGGGGCGACGGGATCATCTTCTACTTCCACGGATCCAAGGGCAGCAACTTCGCCATCCTCTCCGACGAAAGCCTCCACATCAACGCCCACCTCATTGGGACGAGGCCACAGGGGAGGACTCGTGACTTCACATGGGTCCAAGCTCTGTCCATCATGTTCGACACCCACACTTTAGTAATAGCAGCAAAGAAAGTTGCACAATGGAACGATGGCGTGGATGCACTCATTGTCAAGTGGAACGGCGAATCCATCTCCGTTCCCACAGACGGAGAGGCCGAATGGAGGATCAACGACGGAGAAAGAGGAGTCGTAGTCGAGAGAACCGATGATGTGAACACGGTGAGAGTGAGGGTGTCAGGGCTGGTGGAGATGGACATAAGGGTAACCCCCATTGGAGATGAAGAAAACAGACTCCATAACTATCGCTTGCCTGCTGATGATGCCTTTGCTCACCTGGAGACACAGTTTAGGTTCTTCAATCTTTCGGATTCAGTGGAAGGGATTCTGGGAAAGACGTACAGGCCGGGGTACGTAAGTCCGGTGAAGAGAGGAGTCGCTATGCCCATGATGGGAGGCGAAGATAAGTACCAAACACCATCACTCTATTCCCCTTCTTGCAAACTCTGCACCTTCCACAGAACTTCTGCTGTCATCGCTGAAGCTTGACTACACGTTGGATATACTAATCATTGAGATTATTACTATTATTTTTTAAATAAATGACTAATCTTGTCTGTTAAATAAAATTAAGTTGCTCGATCAAAGATTTTTTTAACTATTTATGTACAATAATTTTGCACTCGGATATAAAGATTCCAGGGTTTTATATAATCATGCTTTATTCAATTTTGTGCTATCAATTCGGAGACGAGAAAGCATTGTTTTAGTGCTGATGAATAAGAGCACATATTTAGCAGCTAACATCACATTTTGGATTGCTTTTTCTATTTTCACACAGCATCATAATCTGAAAATATCATTGATTCACTTGTGAAATTATTCTGTGAACAGCTTTACTTGATTTTACTATCAGAAGAGAGACTATGCACAGGAAGCTTCAACAGCTAAGGCTTTAGTAGTTCCTGAACAAGGGTCACCAAATGTGTTCACTGAAACCCCAATGCTGCAGCTTCGTGATCCTACGCAAGCCTGTAATCATTAATGAGAATGTATCTTTATAGTTTGCAGAATTAATCTCTAAAAGCAATAAAAAAAATCAGTAAAAAATATGACCTTTTCAACAATGGAGAGAGCCCTTTTGCTGCTGCATCGACCATGGTTGAAACTTCCACAAGTCCCACGCGGAGTTCCAAAGCTGGCAAATTGTATCTTAGATATGACCTGATATGGAGACGGGCAACCTAGGGACAGAGTCGGTCCTGTTGAGCTTCTCGTTTCTTCATCTTGAGTCCACATATCAACAGGAATCGGGTGAGATTCTGAAACCAGAGAGCATATACTTTGCGTCTCTCTAGTAGCAAAAGATAGCTGTGTTGGATCGCCCCCAGCTTCCTCGAACAATACTATGACATTTCCAGTTGCTTTAAGCCACGAACGGGGAACATGATAGCTGAATGGTTGAAGTGATAATCACTCAGATGGTAATGAGGAATTTGGACAGGATTGTTAACGAAAAGAAAATCTTACAGCTGCTGAGTTGGCTTTCCACAGTTCTTTCGGCATTTGCCGGAGTTGTAAGCTCCCCTGTAGTTGCAAGAGTTTGTGCAACCACTAGATGGAGCTACATTGGTAGGCCAATAACGCCCAATGCTCTGTCCATTTATCCATGCTTCACCTTTCCCCAACCCCGTAAAGTCTAATGCAATTGGGCTGCTTCCAGAGGGAGCATCAAATGTCGTCTACATTACAAATGGGACAAGATATTGCTTTATTCATTCATTAGAGAGAGAGGGGGGTGGGGGGTTAACTTTTACCTTGTACCACACCAAGGGTTGATTCTTCGGCAAACTAGGCTGTGATACCCAAAGTGAAGAACCTCCACTAAATAGGTCTAACTCCTCTCCTTTCAAACCAATCTGCTTACATGAAAAATGGGAGAAAATAAAGATGGAATAACACCAGATCATTAGTAAACAATGAAGATCAGCAAATAATGCATTTTACCAGATCTTTGGTAATCATTGAACATTATAAAGAATCTTAAACTCAATGACCTGATATGTCCACTGCTGAGAGGATAAATCAACAGTAGATCCATTTTTTAGGCCTTTTAATTGGACTGGACTAGTAACTCCTGCACCTTCTAAATCAAAGAATGCTCCATAGTTCTAGATTGAAAGAGCTTTAAGTTAGATGAAACATACGATAGGATTTAAAACAAGAACTTTCTCAGAGTGATCATACTTGTAATCCCACTGTCAAACTCAAGAGATCAATCTTGTTTTGTCCAGGAACTAGGCTAATGGGAACATCAATCGAAACTTTGCGGTTGCTGTTTTTTCCTTTCCCACTCCCTGTACAATAATAGACAGCATGTCCATGCAGTTAAGATGGAACAAAATAAGGAAACAAACTCAAGTATGTACTGCGTGTATTCTCTGTCTCCAATTACCTGCAAGTTTTCCATTGATAAAAGCATTAAGTACGTGGCCTTTTGAGTCTATGTGGAGGACTGTCTGAGATCCATCTTTAAGGAAAGGCTCATCCCCTTTTATCTCAGTACTGAAACAATAGGATTCACGGTTGAAACTAATGGTTATCAATATAAATATATATTATATTGAATTTTTGGAAGCTTTGATACCTTAAAGAATACCACAGATAATCACTTTTATCAGCAGTTGTATTTATTTGCTCGAGTAATCCAGGTTTTGTGAATGCACTATCACTAGATATACCTACAGGTTCATTGATCCAACTCCAACCCGAGGCAAATGCATCAGTTGTTGCAGTGTCGTCTTCTGAAGATTGACGAACGAATTTTGTAATGGTAGACACCGAGTTAATCTGTCATTTGCTAACACATTAGCTCCTGCTGCAAATCCGCTACTAACTTGTACAGCAGTAGTAATTTTTGGTAGATGAATATAAAAAAAACTTTCAAACTGGATTTGATTATATACAAGATCAGGACTTCAAAAATAGCTTTGTATCAGCTAGGCAAGCTTAACTATAGAAGGATTCATTCTCTTGAATTTATACAATAAAAAAAATTCTCAGTGCAGATACAGACTGAAGGATTTATGATTGCTTACTTTTGCAGTATTGAGAACCGCATTTTTGCAGTCAGGTAAGATGCTGACGGACCAAGCAGGCAAATTATAGGATTTCCCGTTGAAATTCACTGTTGCATCTGATTGTGTGCCAACATTTGCAAGAAAAGCAGCACACTTTCCTGATTGTGTTTTATAAACAGTTGCCTGAAATACAAAAAATATTGTTTTAAGGGATATTGCAAGAACCTTAAAAAGCTACAGAAAATAAAAACGCTGGTTGTCTAATTTTTACTTAATTTTCAATTTAAAATAAAAACGCTACAGAAAAAGCGTATTGCTTTAATGAGAAATTCCCAAACCGTGTTGAAATCTTTTAATGATAATGACTCTTAAAAGTAATTAGAACAATAAAATGGAGTTGTTGATTTAGGACATAATTTTGGGCACAAATAGTAGCAATAATGATTTGTTATTGAATGAGGCACATGCTTATTGAAGAAAAGAAACTGATACTATGATGATACCCTGCCAAACATGCTGTCTGTATAATGTGTGCTCCACTTATGGGTCCAAAGAATCAATAAACTGTTGAAACATTTGATATGTTTTATCATAGTTTCACTTTTTCATTAATTACACCATGTGCTGAACCTTCTACTTTCAGGGACTATGCAAGACTTCGATGCAAATTGGAGAGATGGCCTAATATAAATTATTTCAAATCTTCAAAATATACCTCCAAATTTGAACCAAGAGATGTGGTTTTTGGATCAGTTGCTACCATTGCCTCTTCACAAAGTTTTATAGCCTTGTGTACATCTTTCAAGTGACCCCATTTTGGCTGCCTCAGAAGGCCTAGAACAACAAGACAAGGATCATTATGAAAGTAGCAAAACATCTATAACTATAACTAAAGGAAAGTACTCTCCCAGTGTCCCACTGTTTACTCCTCATTTTGTCATTTTCGTCCTTTTGTCCATCTATTTACTTTCGCTTCCTTTTTCGGAAATAAAACACAATATTATATTTTCATACTTTACTTCTACTTACACATCAATTATATTTTATCTACATAATATTAGATATTCTTTTCTTTCTCCATCACATCACTTGTACTATATCTATATTTTAATATTTGTCTTAATATTTGTGCCCAAAAGAAAAGGGAAGCAAATAGAGGAACGGAGGGAGTAGCTTATATTAATCGATTTTTGCAAAAATAAAAATAAAAATAATAATAAACCTGTGGTAATTTAAAGTAATTAACGATACTGAACAAGGGAATTACATACCGTACTCATCAATTGGAGCATCATAATCATAGCTTGTTGTAATGAAAGGTCCACCAGCAGAGCGTCCAAAGTTAGTCCCACCATGGTACTGTTAAAATGCAATAAGCATGTGACAAATTCTTGAAAATCTTGATTCAAAAATTATAAAGGACTAGCCACAACCAAAGGAAGTACCATGTAATAGTTCTGGAAGGTTCCCCCTAGCTGGTAAAAACGAGCCACAGCAAAAGCAAGATCTTCAGTAGGTCTATATGGCAGAGAATCACCAAATGAAGAGAACCTGATGTTTTATCAATACAACTTCAAAGCATAAATGGTCATGCAAATGAAACAAAGAAAGCATATACGAAATAAGATAATTAATGTTCTACCATCCGCTCCAGTTCTCTGTCCACATTTTCGGTTTGGTATTAGCATTTGGGGTGAATTGATCGCAATAAAACCCGTTACAAGTGTTTATCTGTGTTATCCAACAGAACAGCGTTAGTTTGATTGGTCACAGTGAATCAAGTTTTTTGGTTAAAACCGAGATAATGACTCACAATAGGATTAGGAGCATCTTTTTGCTGGCACATCACCCAGGGCACTCCTGTATTTAATGAGGTAGCCATTGATGCGGCCCAATTTATGTATGTTTTGGCATCATTACCATAAGCAGAATCAATATTCCCATACTCATTTTCTATCTGAAAGGAGAAGAAACACAAATTCTTGACTTATAGTTCTTTTAGCTACCATGAATTATAAGCGTTATGCAAATTGAACCTGAGATAAGATTATGGGGCCGCCTTGGGATGCATATAGCTTTTCTTGCTTCATCATATCAACAATCTTGGCCGTAAATCTCTTCATTTCAGCCTAAAAACAGCACACATTTATCAATTGTAGTATAAGATTTACCAATATCCAACAATTACAACCCAAAATTTTTAAAGAAAAACACAAACAAATAGTAACCTTAAAGGGCTCATTATCGGTTCGAAGCTTAATTCCTGGTATAAAATGCAGCCAAACAG
Source organism: Ballota nigra (assembly GCA_947034835.1). NCBI lineage: Eukaryota > Viridiplantae > Streptophyta > Magnoliopsida > Lamiales > Lamiaceae > Ballota > Ballota nigra. The sequence goes on along the minus strand of OX344724.1, from coordinate 74,108,364 downwards.
GAAATCCACTGTTCAACAAAGTTAATTAGCATATCTATTAGCCAATATATAGCAAAAGCAAACATATTAGATATAGCAATATTCCCATAATATTCTGAAAATACCTTAAAAAGTTGCTAATTAACTTGAAAAAGAAAAAAAGAAAAAATTTCATACCCATAATTCCACTCAGCACAAACATAAGGACCAATTCGAAGATGAACAAACAAACCAGCTTCCTTAACCAACTTAACAAATTTCACCAAATCATTTCTTCCTTCAAAATTATACTGCAAAAATTCCCTTTCAAGCGTCAGCATCAAAATTCCTTTCCTCTTTTACATATTGACTTTTAAATCTAGATTAATTAAAGCGAACAATAATGATTGGGATTAACGCGGAATCAATAAAATAATTTCCTCCAAAAAGTTCACAACTATTCCAAACAAGAAACTGCAAAGGCTGAAAGTGATCCTTTTTCCCTTTTCGTAACTTTACTTTCCTCTTTCCTCAACCAACATTCCAAACATTGAAGTTAAGGATAATCAAGTGAGAGAAAAAAAATAGCATTATCATAAATCAATAAATTAAAACAAAATTCACCTGGCCGCGAGCTGGTTCATGCGAATCCCAGAAAACATAAGTTTCGATCACATCCAGACCTCCGTCCTTCGATTTCTGTATCAGATCTGGCCACATCTGATTTCACATTGAAAATCACACGCAAACCATTTCACATTTAGATACATACACAGTTTCTGTATCTATAATATTCCAAATATCAGTGTGTGAAAATGTGTGTGTGGGGTACTGACATCAGGCGTGCTGCGCGGGTAGTGAATGGACCCAGAGACGAGCACTCTTCTGGTGCCGTCGATCACCAGCGCGCGGTTATCGTACGTCACATTTGCGCCAAAACAAAACGGCGTCGTAAAAGCTAACAACCAAAGCAAACGCAGCCATACCACCGCCATTGCTTACAAAACAACAGAAACTAATTATTAATTCCTCTTCTGATTACGATATTGTGGATATTTATAAAGGAAAAAACGAAATCAGTTTCTTGTTTCTTGAAGCGGTTACAAGCTATCGCTTAGGGACTTCACTTTGCTTTCCTTTGCGACGAGAAAACGGACAAATTAAAAGGTAGAAATCTGTTTCAGGAAACTTTTTTTGGCTTGCTTGACTGAAAACAGTTTAGAGGGGGTGAAAGTCATCTAGAGTGCGACGGAGACGACACGTTTGGTCATGGAGACACGTGACGTTAGCGTCGTCGTGGTCTTCGTTTGAGCTGGGGTTGGGCAATACAGTAGTGGTGCTGGTGCAGAGGAAGTATAATAATGTGGGGGTGGGGAAAGAGAGACGGTGTTGGCTTTATATACAGAGCAGGGCGTTAACTCTACCGCCAACTAACCACTGCATATATTCTTCTCTCTCTCCTCTCTCGCTCTCTTTCTTTTTTTTTTTTTTTTTTTTAAATTATACGATAAGCTCGAAACACGAGTACCAGGACAATCGTGCCCTTTGGAATTTATCATAATGGTACGGTCTATAATTAGGAAATCAGTTTAAAACGAGTGATATGTGAATTCAGGTGATTATTTTAAAAGTTATTTTTATTATTAAAAAATATTATTTCTTATTAATGAAAAATAATTTTTAAAAGGGTCATTTTTAATAATGACAGAGTTAATTTTTTAAAAAAATGCACTTGAATCGTTCGATTAACTAGTGCACACAAGACTAAATCATTTAAAACTTGAAGTATTTGTTATATCTAATTTAAGCTCGTGTGAAATGAGTTCAAATAAAGTTGGCTTGATTTTTAAACATTAGTATATACATATACAACAGTGATAACAATTAATAGCATATACATACATGCACAACAGTGATAGCAAATATACATAACAATGATAGTGTTTAAATATAATAGTGATACTTGAGAAATCGAGTTAATGTAAACTTAAATTCATGCTAGTTTTTGTTTGTATACATAATAGAGATATTCAGAGAAAAAAAATCACATAAAAACTGAATTCACTGGACAACTGTTCAATTTTTTAGCCTAAAGACATATGCCCTCCGTTCCACTATAAGTTCCTCACTTTTCATTTTTAGAAAATTTTCATTTCTTAAAAATAAAAAATAACACTTTATATATTACTAATTAATAAATATTCTTTAAACAAATACTCTTACTTTTTCATAACTACTCATTACTTTATACAAAAATATCATGTAAACCCAACATATATTAATAAACAATACTCCCTCCGTCCATGAGTAAACTTCCCACTTTCCTTTTCGGGCCGTCCACAAGTAAGTTTCTCATTCCATAAATGGAAAAAGCAACACTCTACTATTTATAAACTTTAACCTTCAAACTCACACAATATTACAAAAAATGCCACTCATTCAATTCACTTTTCAACACTATTCATTACTTTATCCCAAAAGTCAACATGTGGCCCACCATATATTAATAAACAAATACACTTTCTTAAACCATTCAACAAAAAGAAGTGGGAAACTTACTCGTGGACGGAGGGAGTATATTTTTAACAAAAAAAGAAAAGAAAAAAAAACTTATAACGTAATAAAGAAATATATACTTTAATTTATTAATTAAACCCCAAAATTTTCCTAAATTGTAAGGCCCTAAATAATTATCATTAGGCTAGCTTTGACATATATAATTAGATTTTACGTGAGATTGTTTGAGAAAAAACATGATTTATAATTTAATAATGACATTTCAACACTTAAGAAAAATGAGTATTATTTTATATTAATTTGTGAATCGTTTTATTGCGAGAACATCCCCAGCAAATATTTACCTATACTGTATATGTAGTCCTGACAACGAATATATCCATTGAATACATTTACATTTATATAATACTATACAACACCAATATGCTTCTCCAAAAGGATAAAAGAAAATAGAACACTACATTACGCCATTAAACGTAATCCACTCGATATAATGTGTACAAGGCACAACTTTTTCCATGAGATGAGGAGAGGAAAGCAATTTGAATACTACTTAGAATTAATGAAGCTTTTCTCCTACTAATTTACCCTACATTTCTTGATTTTTTTTATTTTTTAAATACATGCATTCTATAAGAAGTTGCCCAATCATAAATATGGACATCGTTGTTTCTCTTTGTGGTTCACTAAATTGCACATAAAAGACATATTTTAATTATTTATCATATATATAGGCGAACTTAAATAATTCAAAATGATATTACCTCAGCTCCATATTTGTTTCTTACTTGTCCAAATATCTTTCCATTGTTCTATCAATATTTCCATAAATTATAATAAAAAAATATTATTTTTTATAATTATATCATTCCTTTATTATTATATGTAAATTTCGTGTTATTATTTTACACATATTAATTCACTGTTTGTTAATTAATTCCAACTTAGTGTTGAAAACAGATAGTAAAATAGGAAACGAGTTTTAGACGCGTGAAGTATGATACTCTCTGTTCTCGCGATTACTTTCATATTTGTCTTATTTGAATGTCCCACAATTACTTTTATAATCCAAAAAAGAAAATTATTCTCACTTACAAAAGTCAATAAAATAATAAAAAAAATTATTTTATTCAACCACACGCTTACATATATTCTTGAAAAGTATATCATTTGCTAATATGAATGAAGTCTTAGGAAGAAGGGAGTATTTAAGAACACCTTATAAGTTCAAATATCTTATTAGTTGTTTTAAAAACTTATAAGATGTAATTTTTTAGTAGCTTATAAGTTGTTAAAGTCTTTGACTAATACAACTTATAAGATCTTTTTTGAAATTTATAATAAATTTTTTATTAAATTTTAATTTTACAATAATTTTTTTTTATGTTTTATGTTGAGGTAGAAGTGGGTGGAGTGGTGGGGTGTTTCTAGGATGGGGTGGGTGTAGGGATGTTAAACGGGCTTATCATAATCCTATAGGGCCATGGGCCTAACTGTCAGTGGGTCTTAGCGGTTCATTTTTAGCGGTCCACTAATGCTTGAGACCTAACCCCAACCCTAGCGGTTCGCGGGCTAAACGGATCACTAACGGGCACCGGGAAAAACAATTCAATATAAAATATAGAGTTGTGTTTTAGGATATAGATAAATAAAGAGAAGATCAAAAGAACACATATTTGTTGACACAGATCGTCAGGAATGACTACGTCTGGGGGCGTACCAAGCCAGGAGATAATTTCACTATTTCTTGTGTATGAGATCCATTTATATATGTTACAATCTAAGGTTTTAGATGAGTACATAGAATATAATAAAATGATCATATTGCCCTCCATCAGTTACTTATTGATGAAGGCACACTAATATATTTTCCTTCAATAAGTTGTAATTTATATGATATCATTTAAACTTAAAATTCAAACATTGTTCATAAAATTCAAGCATTAATGTTGATGATCGTTTCTAATCGCGTGGATTAGTGGCTGTTTTTAGTACTTAATCGGATCAACAAACAATTATGTGTGATTGATCACTGCCTAAATAGTGAATACGATAAATCGGGTTAAAAAAAGTTAAATACGTGTATTGATTACGTATTTGATTCGTGTGTGTGTAGATTAAGGTGTTTAAATGTGTGTAGATAAAGTATAGTCGTATTTGTGAATTTGTACTTGTTTTTATTCACGAAAATTTATGGTTTTTATACAAGTCCCCCAAGTAGGATGTAGATTGACTCTTGCTCTCCCATGTGTGCATTGACACTTGGAGAGTTGACTATTTGACCTTATCTAAGCTAATTTCTATCCCCTAAACCGGATTAGCTCGTATTAGAGAGCTGTTCGTAGGGATGGCAATGGGGCGGATTTAAACTCGTACCCGCCATGAACCCGCCCCGTACGGGTCGGGTAAAAACCCGGTCAAACGAGTCCTGGGGCGGGTTTGGACCCGTTTGACCAAGAACCCGGCAGATCTGGGACGGGTCCTAGTATTAGCCGGACCCGCCCCGCCTATAATAATTAATTATATATATATATTATTTTTAACATAATTAATTATCTAGGGCTTCATTTAGTAGCCTTTCCTTTTCTTCCTCCACACAAGAAATGGGCGAAACAAAACTCACCCCCCTTTTCTTCCCCAACCCCACGCGGCTTCCAATCGGCCGGCCGCCGGCCCCAGGCTTCAGTACCTCAGCCGTCGCCCCGTCTCACGGCAACCCCAGTCTGCCTACGCGGCCCAACCCATACGGCTATGCCACACGGCCGCCAGCACTAGCAGCCAGTGCCGCCGCCGTCAGCCCCCACGTGAATTGTACGACAAGTTGAACTTATTTTATCAAGTGCCCGAAATGTTTTCTGGAACTCTATTTTCCACTTCTAACTTTTATTTTTCAAAGATTTGTCATATCAAAATGGAGTTAGGGAAGTGGTCGAAGAGTTCAAATTTGCTTGTAAAAGAAATGGCTGAAAAGATGGTTGTGAAATTAGACAAATATTGGACAAATTGTCATTTTTTGATGGGGGTTGCTGCTGTTTTGGATCCTAGGTATAAGATGAAATTGGTTGAGTTTTATATTCTTAAGATCTTTGTTGAACATTATATTTCTAGTTGAACGAGATTCATCAAAACTGTAGAGATTTGTTAGCTTACGAATCTAGAGTAGTGAGGGAGAATACTTTGTATACGGGAGTAGGATCATCCAGTAGTTCTTTCCCAAGAGTTGATTCAGTTGAGGGTGACTCGTTAGATTCGTTTGATAGATATGGGGCTTCAAGTGTGAGTGACTCTACTTCACCTTCAAAGTCTGATTTGGACAAGTATTTGGAAGAAGGTCTCTTGCCAAGAGGGGAATATTTTGACATTCAGAATTGGTGGAAAACAAACGGAACCAAATAACTAAGTTTGCCGATGGCAAGAGACATTTTAGTTATTTCAGTCTCAACGGTTGCTTCTGAATCAGCTTTTAGTGATAGTGGTCGAATTGTTAGTCCACATCGTAATAGACTTCATCCGACCACTATTGAGGCATTGATGTGTAGCCGTCGTTGGCTATTGCATAAGGAGAGAGGTAAATTTATATTCAATTTGTAATATTTTCATTCTAAATTATTAATTGGTGTGCTACTTATAATATAAATTTAATATTTTAATGTTTGTAGGTTCATCTTCCGCTTGTCCTACTTTGTTTGATGAAGAAGAAGAAGAAGAAGAAGAAGAAGAAGAAGAAGGGGAGGTTGGAAAAATGAGAGTTGACATTTGAAGATGATTGGCTCGAAGAAAGAATAAAGTGTTTTATTTTGTCATTTAATGTTTAATGAACAATTTATGTATTGTTTTAAACTTTTGGATTTGATAAATATGTCGTAGACTCATAGTAATTTGTAATAGACTACTTTATTTATTTGTTGTTGGACTTGGTTAAATTATTCACGTGCATGTTGTTTTATATTTTAAAAGATAATATGTGTATGGAACTATGGATCAAATTATATGTTGATTTTAATATAAATAAAAATAGGCGGGTCGGGGCGGGTTTAACCCGCCGGGTCCGCAGGGCAGGGCGGGTCCTAAGACAGGCCAAACCCGTCCCAGATCTGCCCCGTTGTCATCCCTAGTTGTTCGTCTCTTTGGACTTGACCTTGAGGAGTTCTTAGCTTGATCTTATTGGTCGATTATCTTTCGGCCTTGGCACTTTGGCTAAAGTAGCTCGTCAGGGTCTTATTTGGGTTCGGGTGGTCTTTGCTTTGTGTAGCTCAGCTTAATAGAGTAGCTCGTCTGGCTGGAGCAGCTCGTCTGACTATTCCAGCTTGACCTGTCTTAACTTGGCTTGCTTAATCTTACTTGGTTAATTAGCTTAAACCTGCTCGCCTTAGATAGGATGTAGCTCGCCTATCAATAATTGCCCCCTAGTCTGCCTTTATACTGCGAGGTAAGAGGCGAGCTACTAAAGGGCTGGCTATAATCTTGAGCCTCTTGGTCGGGCTGCATCACTAGGGGCGAACTACATCATCTCGGACGGACTGCTTCTACCCAGATGGACTACATTGGACGAGAGATGGTTGGGATTCCGAGGTAGGGGCTCGTATCGAGGTGTGATGTGGGCGGCTGTAATACATCTCGAGACGATGCACTTCCAGGGTTTTCGGAGGAGAGCAACACACGTATGAAGAAATTGCAATTGGGTCCATGAATTTTCTTCTTTCTTCGATGAGTACCCCATTTTTACATACTATAAAAGGGAATTTTCTTTTATTCTTTATTCTTTTTTTATCCTTCAGCGCCAAAAACCTTTGCGAATTTTCCACTTCTGACGTTGATTTCTTCCACCTCAAGCTTTCTAAGGTAACAATTTTTATTTCTTCTTTGTTTATTTTTTCAATTTAATCTTCGCGTGGTTGAAATCCTCAAACTCCGCCGTGTAACTCCTTGAATCGCTGCCGCCTCTTTGTCTTCTCGCCGGAATCCGCCATTAAAACCGTTTCAAGCTTTTTTCATTTTTATTTATCAAAAAACCTCAATTAAATGTCCTCCTCCTCTAGAACGGAATCATATCCTCCCCGAAACCCTGGGAAATACCCCCTCGTAGATCCTTCTCCATACTCTATTCCCGTAGTGAACGTCGATTCGGATCCTGAGGTGGCCTCTGTAGTTCGATCTATAGAATCGGGAGCTCGCCCATCAAGGGAGGAGATCGCCGAGGTGAATCCAGCCCGCGAGGTCGTGGAAGAGACCACTTCGGACTCCAATTCGCAGGAAGCGAAAACTCAGGACTAACAACTTCGCGGTGAGCTACATTGTCTCGGCGATCACCGAGGACGAACTGCCAAAAATTAAAAGGGATTACAAGATCCCTTTTGATGTCCATATGTATGCGCCACTAGAGGATGATAGAGTAGACTGACCACCTTGCGGGCTCACGGCAATCAACCTTGCAATTCTCAAGGTTAGGGTTACTGATTAGGCGTGAAATTGTCATGATTCGTAGCTAGAAATGCCCTAGTTTTGGTCGAATTTATTGAGTTTTTAGAGCCAAATGAGTACTATTTCTATACATTGATGAATTTGTCTCTTTGATACTTATAGGTGAATCGAGGACGAAAAACGGAGTTCGTAGGACTTTGAATCGACTCAAACGGGTGCCCGGATGAGAAGATATCGAAGAAATACGATTGGTATTAGTACGTGTGAAGAAAAGTGTTAGTTGCAAAGGAAGGAAGACCCATTCGAGCATCGTCACTCGAGCGCCCCGCTCGAGTGAAGTAGCTCGAGCGCATAAAAACATACAGAACGTTTGGGCCGCTCGAGGGAGATAGCTCGAGCGCCCCGCTCGAGCACCAGAACCGCTCGACTAAGAGAGCTCGAGCGCCCCGCTCGAGCACCTGATCCGCTCGACCACCATAGCTCGAGCGACCCGCTCGAGCGGGTCTGCTCGAGCGCTTCCAAGGCATTTTCTCCAACTTACGTTTTTCGGCCCACGAGTTCACGAATCGGCCCGTTGCCTATATATATCTCTTCCAAACACGTTTTGAAAAGCCCCGGAACTTAGAAATAACTTTTAGACTTAATTTTTGGAGAGGAAGGAGAGAAGCAAGTTTACTTACGTTTTGTTGAGGTTTTTCGTACGAATTCTTAGTTTCTTTTCGTTTATTAGTTTATTTTCATTAGTTTGATTTCTTTAAACACTTTGAAACTTCGTTTTAGTTAATTAAATTTCAGTTCTTAGTATTTATTTCTTATAACCCTAGTTCATGTTTCATATTTTCTTAGTTCAATTCATTATGTTTATGTTCGTTGTTTCTTCTATTGCTTTTATGTTTGTTAAAGCCATGTCCGGCTAAAACCCTTGTATGTTTAGGGTAGGATGAACTCGTAGAAGTAGGATGTGGGTACGTAATTAGGGTAACTCGTGACGTTAGTTTTAATTCTCTTGATTAATGAATTCTTATAATTAATCTTAACTTTACCTTTGAATTTCGTACGAAAGTGTTAGAGAGAGGACGATCGTATCACTCAATAACAATTAGTAGTCTTAACGAGAGGGTTTAGGAGAGGTTAATTCATCTACCGGTTTAGCGAAGGAGGACGACCACATCACCTTAGTTAAATTAGGGTCTCATTAATTAAGCACAATCTATTAACTTGTTAGTGGATTAGTGAAGTCGAGTGTTAGGGTAAAGTATTAGGGTTTAAAATCTTGAGCTTTCACCTTGCATTCTTAGACTTAGGTTATTTCTTGTGTGTCACAGTTATTCTGATTATGTACCTGCTCCGTTAGTATACGTAGGGATTCCAATCCTAAGCATCACCATCTCTCATTAGAATACAACCCTTAGTTAATTCGTCTTCTTTAGTATTTTAGTTTAATTAGTTTATTTTAGTCTTTTAATTAATCTTTTTAAAAACCCAAAAACAACACACTCATATTAACTACGACGCGTAGATCTTCAGGGATCTGTTCGCATACACACTTTCCCTTGGGTTCGATAATACTTGGTCCCTATACTTGCCCATACTACTGTGAACCCGTACTCTTGCGGGGAAGCTACTAGTAAAAGCTAGTGTAGTTCGGTTCAAGTCAATGGTGCCGTTGTCGGGGATGGCATTATATGCTTTTTGAATAGGACTTGTAGATAGCTTAGTAGTTAGTAGTGTGTGATTTATTTTCTATTTTTATTTTTATTCCCATTCATTAGGCAGTTGCGTTTTGATCCTTCTGCTAGTGTTTCAGGTTTATGAAAACCCGCTCACAAGGCAATACGAGCGAAGAGAGGTTACCTGCAGATCCTGAGACAATAGCTAGAAGGAACCGAGCCTTCTTGAGAAGAATGACTACTGCCGCGGGAAACAAAGACAAGATTTCTGATGAACTTGGGGAGTTAGACAAAATAGCTGCAGAGTATACTGCTCTTGTGGAACGGGCAGAGGGTGCTAATGGAAACAGCAGTAATCATCAGATACCCATAGGGGGAACTGAGAGCCCACACCCGAACCCACAAGACACAATCAACTCTGCACAAACACAACCCCAAAACCTGGGGAATTTGCACCAGTAATCAGCAGATACCCATAGGGCGTTAACTCTACCGCCAACTAACCACTGCATATTCTTCTCTCTCTCCTCTCTCGCTCTTTTTTTTTCCTTTTCTTTTTCTGGGCTATAATTCAATGATACGATAAGCTCGAAACACGAGTACCAGGACAATCGTGCCCTTTGGAATTTATCATAATGGTACAGTCCATAATTAGGAAATCAGTTTAAAACGAGTGATATGTGAATTCAGGTGATTATTTTAAAAGTTATTTTTATTATTATAAAATATTATTTCTTATTAATGAAAAATAATTTTTAAAAGGGTCATTTTTAATAATGACATAGTTAATTTTTAAAAAAAATGCACTTGAATCGTTCGATTAACTAGTGCACACAAGACTAAATCATTTAAAACTTGAAGTATTTGTTATATCTAATTTAAGCTTGTGTGAAACGAGTTCAAATAAAGTTGGCTTGATTTTTAAACATTAGTATATACATATACAACAGTGATAACAATTAATAGCATATATATACATGCACAACAGTGATAGCAAATATACATAATAATGATAGTGTTTAAATATAATAGTGATACTTGAGAAATCGAGTTAATGTAAACTTAAATTCATGCTAGTTTTTGTTTGTATACATAATAGAGATATTCAGAGAAAAAAAAATCACATAAAAACTGAATTCACTGGACAACTGTTCAATTTTTTAGCCTAAAGACATATGCCCTCCGTTCCACTATAAGTTCCTCACTTTTCATTTTTAGAAAATTTTCATTTCTTAAAAATAAAAAATAACACTTTATATATTACTAATTAATAAATATTCTTTAAACAAATACTCTTACTTTTTCATAACTACTCATTACTTTATACAAAAATATCATGTAAACCCAACATATATTAATAACAATTTAATCTTCGCGTGGTTGAAATCCTCAAACTCCACCGTGTAACTCCTTGAATCGCTGCCGCCTCTTTGTCTTCTCGCCGGAATCCGCCATTAAAACCGTTTCAAGCTTTTTTCATTTTTATTTTTTAGAAAACCTCAATCAAATGTCCTTCTCCTCTAGAACGGAATCATATCCCCCCCGAAACCCTGGGAAATACCCCCTCGTAGATCCTTCTCCATACTCTATTCCCGTAGTGAAAGTCGATTTGGATCCCGAGGCGGCCTCTGTAGTTCGATCTATAGAATCGGGAGCTCGCCCATCAAGGAAGGAGATCGTCGAGGTGAATCCAGCCTGTGAGGTCGTGGAAGAGACCACTTCGGACCTCCACTTCGAGGAGGAGGGCGAGGTTGATGTGCAACAACCCGCCCCCATATAGACGAGCTAACCTGGGAATTTCTGGCGAACATAAATTATCCAATGCCAAACCCAATTGAGTACCAGATCCCAGTCGCAGTAGCTCGCCAGGTCGACTGGGATGGTTACAAGAGGGAGTACTCCTCCCGTTTCTAGACTCCAATTCGCAGAAAGCGAAAACTCAGGACTAACAACTTCGCGGTGAGCTACATTGTCTCGGTGATCACCGAGGACGAACTGCCAAAAATTAAAAAGGATTACAAGATCCCTTTTGATGTTCATATGTATGCGCCACTAGAGGATGATAGAGTAGACCGACCACCTTGCGGGCTCACGGCAATCAACCTTGCAATTCTCAAGGTTGGAGTTACACCCCCTTCACCCGTTGATTGGACGCTTTTTGGAGCAAACAAATTTGGCGATCAGCCAATTAACTCTGGTGTGGTGCTGGTGCTAGTGCTGGTGCTATGTGCTCTGGAGGGTTATCCCAACATGCTCTACGCGGACGAGGTGAACTACCTCATGGCGCCTACAGCCTGCACATGAGATGAAGCGGGTTGGTACTACCTTAAGGCTCGTCCTGGCCTTAAGGTGATTGAGGATGTCCCTGGAAAGGTGAAGGACTGGAAACACGACTAGTTTTATATTGGTGGGGATTGGCGAGCTTCAGCTCGCCCTTATGGTGGTGACGAAAGAATTAACACCCCGGTGGAGTTTGAGATTTTCAAGCGTGAGTTTTCTTTTTCGTATTATTTGAATAAGTAAGACTAATTTTAATCTCTTTATTTTTGCTTCAGGTCCCAGAATTCTCAAGTGGAGGAGTGCCAAGGATGAAGCTGACGACCTATTCCTGTTCGTCGTGAGCCAGATCTCTCTAAGGAACCGAGCTGATCGGACTATATATCATCTTTACCTGGAGTCTACACGCAGAGTAGCTCGCCTCATCACTTACAGGCACAGGCCGAGGTCCCTGAAGGTAAACCTTCATTTACATGGCGAACTACTCTAACCTTAACTCCTCGTAAAAAAAATTCTAACACTGTTTGTTCGACCACTGCAGACCAGCTCGTCACTATTGATGTTCCTTCTGCTTTCACATTGCTCGACCAGCACATTTGGGATATCTCGACCAAGAAAATAAGGAAAAATGGGGACCCCATTTCCAAGATGGTTGCGCTCGTGGCCAAGACCAAAGAGGATCCCTGTAAGGCGGGTGCGTCGGGCTCATCTAAGCAGCCCGCCCCAGTGAGCAGCCCGCCGGTGGCTTAGAAGAAGAAGAGGCTTCATCACGGAGATGGCACTCCCATCTCTGAAGCTGAGCGAGCTCAGAAGAAGAGCAAAGGGCCCCAAGGAGTAGAGGCCAGTGTAGCTCTCTCATCCGAGCAGGAAGCATGCCGCACTTCCTCAATGGAGGTTCTCACTTAGCGTCAGGCGATTGCCTCTACTTAAGAAAGAAGTCCGGATTTTCTTGACGATGTGACCTTCTTATGTTGGGATACAGGCTGCTACAATGAGTAAGTGCCCTACACTTAGGTTTTTTTATTATGTGCCTAACACATCTGTTCTTTATTCTTTGTAGCTACCAACCTTCACACTACCCAGGTCGCTCTAACATGGTGCACCAGTACTCGTGCTCCAAGGTGTCGGTCTCCTTCAGGGAGATCACGAGCTCCCATGTCCGACGGGCCTCTGAATTGGTAGCTCGGTCTTGTACTAAACCCCTGGAGGAGGCTGTAAAGGAGCAAGCCCCAAGGGACAATGGGCGCCTCGCCATCATCGGTGTGGGCAACACCCTAGTGACCATTCAAAAGCTGGTCGATCAGGTAAAGGACTTGGAGAAAGACGCCAAGTAGCATGCCAATATAGTCCGCCGCATCGCCCAACAAAGGGATGATGCTCAATCAAAGGCGAACTTGGCCGTCACCAACCTCCAGGCCAAGGTGAAGGCCCACCAGGCGGCCGAGTAGAGTGCTCTTGAACTTCACCAGAAGGTCTCTAAAGAGCTAAAGATGAAAGAGGCTGAGCTAGAACTCATCTATGCCCAGCTCGCCTGCTAGCAAAAGAAGAGAGAAACGGCCGAGAAGTGGGCCACTGAGACCGAGGCTAAGGTAGCTCGACTAGAGGAGCAGCTCGACGGAGCTATTACTCAGGAGGAAATTGTGCCTAAACTAGAGGCGAGCTCCGTTATGGGATTTGTTAGTGCCTATGCAGAGTGCATCCGTGCTGTGAATGAGTTCGACATGCCCAACGTCCTCGCCAGCATTGGCAAGGAGTTCACGGACTTCCTCCTGGCAAATCCCCCTCCCAAAGGCTCAATTCTTCAAATAGGCGACCTGTCTGAGTATGGGGTGAAGATCGACTTCCTCGACCCAAGAATAGAGATCACCCATCCTCCGGAAGGCGAGGACGAGCAAGAGGAGGTCGTTGAGGGCGAAGCGGATGCCCCAACTGGCCCGACTGAGCAGACCCAGAAGGAGCGGGCTGATGCAGAGAGGCTTATTATCGAACTCACGGTGGAGGTCCCCCTCGACCCAAGTATCTCAGGGACGCCCTTGGATGATCCCAAAGATGACAACATCCCACCTCCAGCCGGGCAGGGGTCTTAGAATAGGGCTTTGTAATTTTTCTTTTTTTGCTGTAGTTGTTCGCTCCTTGAAGGAGTTGATTTTTGTAATCTTTTTTGGCGAACTGCCTTGTCTTCAATGAAACTTAAATTTGCTCATGTCTTCTTTATGTATTAATTGACTTGCATTTATTTTCATGCTTTACAATCTGGGCTTTGTTCAAAAAAGAATTTTGCCTTTAAAAATGGAATAGGGGCCTTGGCCTTAGGCTATGTTCATTTAAAAAACGAACAAGCTTTAATAGGCTTGATCATTTAACTTGACCTGTGCCTTGAGCTTGAACTTTTCCCTTTGAACGAACAATTATCATTGAACTTGCCAAAAATTTACAAGTATTAAAACGACCTACTTTACAAGTCTTTACAAACCAAGTCAAAATAGTTCAACTGCTATACATTTTGTCAAATAACTTTAAACTTGTCAAAATACTAAGCATGTACAAACATAAACAAGTTGCTAGGCTACAGTAGTTCGACTAGCACATCTTGTTTGACCACTAACACTTAATGAAAATTTCAAAAAATTAGGCAAGTTTTTTGGTCTTCCTTGAACATATGTAGTTCTTGCTCGCCCCTTTATCAAAGCAGCTCGCTTTAGTGATAGTACATCTTTAGATGGACTGTGTTCTAGGAGTATTGGGCCGAGTTGCCTTCCATATCTTCGATATCATAAACACCATTAGGTAACCTGTCCGTTATCATGTATGGGCCCTCCCAAGTCGGTCCGAATACACCTGAAGGTGGGGCGAGTTTCTTTCTTAGAACAAGGTCGCCAACTTTGAATTCCCTTAGCTTGACATGGGAATTGTAATAATACCCTGCCCGTTGTTTGTATTTCGCATTTTTTAATCAGCCATAATTCTTTTTTCCTCGAGCAAATCCAGTTCGACTGATAAGGCAGAGCTGTTCGCCTGTTCATCAAAGTTGGTTGTTCTAACTGTCTTGATCTTTAGCTCAATTGTGATAACTGCTTCTGTTCCAAATGCCAATGCAAATGGTGTTTCCCCCGTACTGGATCTAGGAGAAACTATGTATGCCCATAAGACATCCAGGAGTTCTAAAGACCAATTTTCCTTACTTTTTGTCAACCGTATCTTCATAACGTGTTTAATTATTTTATTGACGGTTTCAACTTGACCATTTGATTGTGGATGACAAGGGGTCAAAAAATATTTCTTAATCCCCCACTTGGTGCAGAAGTCTCTTAGCTTCTTCCAATCAAACTGAGGACCATTATTTATAACAATTGTTTTGGGAACTCCAAATCGACAGATAATATTCTTCCAGATAAAGCTGATCATTTTTTCTTGTGTAACTTTAACTAAGGCTTCTGATTCCACCCATTTGGTATAGTAATCAATTGCCACAACAACGAATCGTACATTACCCTTTCCAAGTCGGAAGGGTCCAATGATGTCTATTCCCCATCTTGCAAATGACCAAGGACTGAAAATGGAAATGAGCTCTTGTGCTGGAGTGTGGATGCTCGGGGTAAAAATTTGGCATCAATGACAGGCTCTTGCCATTTGATTAGCATCTTGGCGTAGAGTTGACCAATAGTAGCCTTGTCTTATTGTTTTGTAGGCTAGAGCTTGCCCCCCAACATGGTTTCCACAAACTCCTGAATGGATTTCTTCCAAAGTAGCTCGTCCTTGCCCCCTAGACAAACACTTGAGAAGTGGGATTGAAAAGCCTCTTTTGTAAAACTGCTCACCCACCATGGTATACCAGGCTGCTCGTTTTGTTATTTTGGCAGCTTCAAAAGGATTGCTTGGCAATTTACCATCTTTCGAGTATTTGTCTAAAGGAGTCCGCAAATCATCATCATCAAGTAGTTTGCCCACTTGATTAACTTGATAATCCAAAGTTGATGAATTGGCCCTTCTGGTGATAATAATATATGTTAACTCAGCTGGTCCTTCACTAGTGGCCAGTCGAGCTAGAGCATCAGCTTGGGTATTGCTTGCCCGGGGTACTTATTCAATGTAAACTTGATCTAGCATTGATACCAGGTGAACAACTATCTTTTGATACTCAATCATGTGTTGATATTTGGCTTCGTATTCACCCCGGACTTAATTTAACTTGAGCTATGGCCCGTAGCTCAGTTTTCCTCATTCTCTTTGAAATTGGAGTTCGCCCATCTGAGCATCCCCCTACGGGCCCTGACGGCTCCATCATAAGAATCTCCCCGGGTGGTCCAACCGCAGCAGCTGGAGTAGGTCGTCCCCTTTTGTTGCTCCTGAGGGGTTGTTCGTCTTCGTCCTCATCGGAGCTATTAGGGTTATTCGCCCGGGGTTTCTTTCCAGGCTGCCTTTTCACGAAGTTAGACAGCTTGCCCTCCTCATAAAATCGTCAGAGTTGCTTGAGCAAGTCTCAGCACTCACTAGTAAAGTGCCCCACATTTTGGTGGTAGGCACAATACTTTTTTGGGTTTAACTTGCTACTATCCTGGCGGATCTTTCTTGGAGGGGAGAACAACTCCTTCACATTATTATATACCGTATCGATTGATACGGTCAGCACCTGGTTGAGCTTGTCTTTCAATTTTGTCCCCTCGTTGAAAGCTTTCATATTCTTGGGGATCCTATAGCCGATTCCATAGGATTTCTTCGTACTTTCCTTCGGGTCTGTCTTGTTATCTCCCATGTCCTTTTGCAGAGCTTCATGTATAGAGATAAAAATTTCCGCCCGGTTGTGGAACTCGACATAACTTCTTGGGCAAGCAAGGTGCACCTCCTTCCAAAGATTGGTGCCTTTCTTTAATCCAGCCAAGACGACCACAATCTTGGTATCCTCGCTTACAGATTCCCCTTCCAGCAAGACCTTGTCAAATCTTTCCAAGTACTATCGGTCCGACTCATCATTAGCTTGTTTCAAGTCGGACAACCGATGTGTTTGGGATAGATAAGACCCGGCCGTGGAGAAATGGGATAAAAGTTCTTTGTGCTGGGCAAATGAATGAATGAAGGCCGACAACATCGCTGAAAACCATTTGTGCACATGATCCTCGAGGGTTAAGGGGAAGTCCCGATACTGGGTAGCATCACTAGCTCCCATGGAGATCATGTAGTCGGAAT
Source organism: Ballota nigra (assembly GCA_947034835.1). Classification (NCBI taxonomy): domain Eukaryota; kingdom Viridiplantae; phylum Streptophyta; class Magnoliopsida; order Lamiales; family Lamiaceae; genus Ballota; species Ballota nigra. The sequence continues at coordinate 74,091,337 of OX344724.1, read as the reverse complement.
ACTTGGTCAAGTGAACCCGGGGATCAGCCGTTCCCTCGTATTGGATACTGGTTGGGAACTTAATCTTCTTCTGAATCGGGGCCTTCAAAATAATCTATGATAATGGAGAGGAATGAAGGGTAGTCGCCCCGAGACCCCTTTGCAAGTCCAACTAACCTTGCATGCTTTCAATCGCCTTCCTCATTGATACCAACTCGTCCAGTGATCCCCCTGACTTGGAGGTTGTTCGGTGAACAATGGTGCATGACCATCAGTTCGTCGCAGTCCCTCGCTTGGAGGGGGATCTCATGAGCTGGCATTCTAGGGTTATTTTCCCCATCCGGACCTAGGCGACCAAAGGCCGACCTAGTCAGCCTCTCATGGACTGACTGGCGAGCTGGATTTTAGCCTGGTCGCCCCTCGCCAGCTCTGGGTCGAGCTCCATCTCTATTGTGACCTGGTCGACCAAGTCTATCCAGCACGTTCTGTCATGTGGTCCCATGGTTGGTCCCTGCCGCTTGGCTTGGGGTAGATTCCCTATGGCTGGCGGGCTCGTTGAGCTACTTCACCTTGCTCTTTGCTTTCTGGGCTTGAGCACTATCTGCCTCATTAGGCCGCTCATCCCAAACCTTCTCATGCCTATGAGCTTATGTTGGGCCAGACCTTGCTCTGGTATAAGAAGAACCAGGTCGCTCTTGTTCTTTATGCAATGCTTGAAGCATTGCAATTGTGCGAGCAAGGTCGTCAGGGTTATGCGGTAGAACTTCCAGCTCCGGGGGCATAGGTTGGCTGGCTGTCAGCCTGTTATTTTCCACAGGCCGAGCTACTTAAGCTCGCCGACCAGCTGAGGAGCCTCTGGTTGGTGAGCCCCTCGTTGAATGGTGGGAATATTGTGTTTTCCGAGATTGAGGCATCTTGAGTTGAATACTTGGGTTAATCTTCAAATGTTCAAATCTTCAAGTGAAGAACACCTAGAACACTTTGAACACTTTTGTTTGAGTTTTCAAGAGAAACTCAAGAATTTCTTCAAATCTTCAAGTTTTAAACTTGAAGTTCTAGATAATCACACTTAATCGGAGGTTCGATCCCTCTTTCTAACGTCAATTTGTTGATGATTGTTTCTAATCACGTGGATTAGTGGCTATTTTTAGTAATTAATCGGATCACCAAACAATTACGTGTGATTGATTACTACCGTAAATATTGAATATGATAAATCGGGTTAAGAAAAGTTAAATATGTGTATTGATTACATATTTGATTCGTATGTGTGTAGATTAAGGTGTTTAAATATGTGTAGACAAAGTATAGTTGTATTTGTGAATTTGTACTTGTTTTTATTCATGAAAATTATGGTTTTTATACAAGTCCTCCAACTAGGAGGTGGATTGACTCTTGCTCTCCCATGTGTGCATGTTTGACACTTGGAGAGTTGACTATTTGACCTTATCTAAGCTAATTTCTATCCTCTAAACTGGATTAGCTCGTATTAGAGAGATGTTCGTCTCTTTGGACTTGACCTTGAGGAGTTCTTAGCTTGATCTTGTTGGTCGATTATCTTTCAAACTTTTGGCTAAAGTAGCTCGCCAGGGTCTTATTTGGGTTCGGATGGTCTTTGCTTTGATGTAACTCAACTTAATAGAGTAGCTCGTCTGGCTGGAGTAGCTCGTCTGACTATCCCAGCTTGACCTGTCTTAGCTTGGCTTGTTTAATCTTACTTCTTGAGTGGTTAATTAGCTTAAACCTGCTCGCCTTAGATGGGATGTAGCTCGTCTATCAACAATTAACTAATTAAATGACTAAATTCAATTTCAGGTAATTTAATAACTTAACTAAATGAAAATATTAATTAACTAAATAAAAATTTAAATATATGTGTTGGACAATTGGAATTGGATTGAAATTTTGAAGTTGAAGTAAAATATTACATGTTGCGTACACGGCTGTAGTTGTACAAGTAAAATTCGATTTTAAACGGGCCACCAAATGTTTGAACCTAACTCTTGTACGGTTCATGGCTAAATGAGTCAACTCGCCAGCTCACTTCCCATTTAACATCTCTAGGTGGGTGGTTGGGGTGGAGGCGGTTAAGAAAATAAGTTGGAAAACCTAACTTAATTTTTTTACAGTTTATAAGCTATTAAGAGTTTATTTTATGATCTTATAAGATGTTAAACATCTTGTTATATCAAACATATTGATAGTGTTGATAAGCTTTTTAAAACAATTCATAAATTGTTTATAAGTTATTTTAGAACTCAGTCAAACACCCTCTTAATTTATTTAGAAAAAAATGGACAATTCCAAAAGAGGTCGGGCATGTCCACCCCCCATTGGCTTGTGTTCAATATTCATACTTGATTTCACGCCACATTACCTACGAGTACAAATTCAGCTGATGAATAAGCCCTACTGTACGTGTTTACCAGGCATAACATTTATTTTCAATAATCTAGATCTTAGTTTTTTTTTATTATTTCACTTTCATAAATTTTAATTTCTTAATCGGAAGAATTTCATTTCATTTAAATGACTTAACTTTTAGAGAGGTGTAAAATTAATTCATTTAATTATTATTCTACACTTCCCCTCATTCATGGATCGAACTCTCAACTTTCCCTTTTTAGGCAGATCCAATAAGTGAACAATGTAATAAGGGTGGAGTTGCTACCAAAAAGAATTCTACCACATCTAAATATTCGAATATGTAGAGAAGTGTGAAATTAATTTATTTAATTATTTGTCTTACATTAATTTATATAATTTTTGTTAGAATTATATAATATCTTTTAATAAGGATAAATATTAAGTATTTCTCAAGAATATTCTTTTACATTCGGTTGTATCAATATTTGATTTCTTTCCTTGTTCATTCCTCTGTTTAGCATAAGTGGCCGTTACATCAATTTGATGTCAAAAATGCATTCCTCAATGGTGTTCTTGCAAAATATATTTACATGTCTCAGCCGCCTGGTTTTGTTGATCCTAGATTTCCTCATAATGTATGTCATCTTAAAAAGGCACTCTATGAGCTTCGTCAGGCTCCGTTAGCCTGGTATCAGCGGTTTACTAACTTTATTTTCAGTCTTGACTTCAAGTAGAGTCAGTCAGACTCATCCTTATTTTATTATCTGAAGGGTAACACGATTATCTATCTTTTAGTTTATGTGGATGATATTGTTCTCACAGGTAATGATGTCTCCATTCTTCAACGTTTCATTGATTGTGCTCATTCTGAGTTTGCCATTAAAAATCTTGAAAAACTCAACTGCTTTCTTGGTTTGGAGGTGTCATATACATCGGACGGCCTATTTATTGGTCAATCTGAATATGCCCATGATATTTTGGAGCTAGCTCAACTATTAGACTCCAAGCCCATTGCTACGCCTTTGGTAGCCGGGGGCATCTCTTTCACCTGAGGGTGACTTATTCTCGGATCCTACTTTGTATAGATCTCTTGTCGGTGCATAACAATATTTGACCATTACTCGGCCCGACTTATCCCTTGCGGTAAATTTGGTTAGCCAGTTTCTCCATTCTCTTACTAACGCCCATTTTCTTGAGGTGAAATGTATCTTACGATATGTTAAAGGAACTATTCATTTTGGGTTATCCTTTAAATATCGGCAGCATTCTTCTATAGTTGGGTATTTAGATACTGAATGGGCCCGTTATATTGAGACGCGTCATTCCATCTTTGGTTATTCAATTTTTCTTGGGGGAAATCTCGTTTCTTGGAGTGAGAAGAAGCAAAACTCTGTTGCTCGGTCCAGTTGTGAATTTGAGTATCGGATATTTGCTAATACGAATTGTAGTGAGGTGCTACTTTATTTCCTTTAACCCCATCTAGCTGCAGCGCCACGGGTCGAATAGCCTCCGCCGGACTTGGCACACCGGGCCGTTATCGCGTCCGACTCAATTGGGAGATACTGGACTCTGCACCCAACACTATCTACTCGACTACTTCTTATATGTCATAGAAGAGTGCTATTTTTTGGAGTCAAAATCTGGTCGCTCATAAGCGCGCAAAGCACATTGATATCGATTATCATTTTGTTCGAGAGTTAGTTTTGGAAGGAAAACTCAAAACTCAATTTGTGTCTTCTCATCTTCAACTTGCAGACATCTTCACCAAGAGTCTTCCACGATCAGTTTTTTAGTTTTTACTTTCCAAACTTTACGCGTATCTTCATCCCACGACCGTTTGAGGGGGGGGGGGGGGGGGGGGGGGGGGGGTAAGGATAAAGATTAAGTATTTTTTCCGGTTATATCAATCTTTGATTTATTTCCTTGTATTTAGAATTGATTGATATAAATATTATGTATATATACAAATCATTAACCATCACCGCATTAATGGTGAATAGAATATCAATTTCTTATTTCTCACATCTTTCATCTTTGTCTTCGTGCATGACACAGTTTTAATTTGTGTGTATATAGTTGAACAAATTTATTTTAAAGATCTCACAAATGTCCTTTTAACTTATGATGTTACCCACCAAAGTCATATATACTTACTAAAACTAATAAATAGGTCGGAGCTTCATATATCAATGTATCATATACTATAGTAAATAAAATTCAATTTCATTTATATAAGATGTATCATATAATATACTATTTTCGTCTAATTTTAATAGACTTTATATGTTTTAAATGAATTTTATGAAAATAAATATACTATGTGTAAATATAAAAGGAATGGTAGATTGACAATTTAAATTGTTACTTTTAAGAAAAAATATATTTTTTAAAAGGAAAAATAGATATCATTACTAAGCCTTCAAATCGGACGAGTGGATCAGTGATCTGAAATAAAAGCAGAAACGCAAGAATAAATATAACAAGCAAGTTTATGAGCCACAATATTTTCATCAACCACCACCCCAACCCCCGCATTGCATCTCTCTCCAAAGCATCTAGCCACCATTCCAACACCATCTCGAGCCACCCCGCAATGCCTAGCACCGAACCCCCTTCTAATCGAAGCATTATTATTCAATTTCAGGCGTCCCGAAGATAGGGGTTTCCAGCATGGATTTAGTGGCGACACACGACGACGTTGAGGACGCGCCAACGCTTCCAAAAAATTCCGCCGATGCCTGAAACACCACCTCTGCCTCCGTGAGTACCGAGTCTTGAAACACTAACAAATTCCTTGCATATCAGATCGTCCACATAGTCGTGGAAAAGACACAAAAAGACTCCTCATCAAAAGCATACACCATACGCTTAATTCAATCCCCCAGCACAGTTCGATTATAACTTATGGACAAGGGAGTAAGGTTCCACACCTTACGAACCCAAAAACCGTCCAAATGATATGCTCACCTGTCTCAATATCCTCTCCACACCTCTTACACATAGGTTCAACGTCAACAAAGCGGGAAATGAGATTAATGAAATTTTATATTGATAGTTTAATTTTTTTTTTAATCTAATTATTCGACAGGTAAAAGCGGAAGTTCAATAAAATTAGCCGGACGGTGTAGTTAATAAAATCCAATCATTTATAAAATGACTTCATGCAAATGTTTATCTACTTTATAAGAAGCGGGGGGGACTTCAAGATTTACCCCAATTCCGATTAATATATATATGTGTGTGTGTCTTTATATAATTATTTTGGCTAACCAAAAAAATATTGTATCACACTATATTTAGTACCTATGCGCATCGGGAGACACTTGTAAAGAAAATGAAAAAAAAAAAGTCAAATTTTCGTGAAATTTATTCATAATATGAAACTGATATCGTTAGGTGTATTTATTGATATCGTAACATTTTATATTATAATTTTAGTTTATAAGTATAATGATATTAGTAAATGTATGTAATGGTATTAATTTCATAAGAATGATTTGTGGAAAAAAATATTTAATCAATTTTTAGTGATTGACTTTTTATTTTATTGAACTTATTTTGATACTCCTTCATCCTACAAGACTACAAAAATAGACTTACATATTTGTGTAAGTGTACACACAAATTCATATTTTTTTTAGGTAATGTGCAAATTTGTGTGGGACGTTTAAATAAAGAAAATGTGCAAATTTCTTTAGGACGGAGGGAATTTTTTTTTTCATATAAATAGAAGTTGTTATAGTTAAAACATTAATTTTTTGCTTTATTTAGCCCCTATGGCTATTCATATCTAGTACTCCCTCCGTCCCTGTTTTGTTTTCCCATTTGTCAAAAAGGTCCGTCCCAGTTTTGTTTTCTCATTCCTAAAATGGAAACTACTTTATTCATTTAAATAATACTTTATTCACCATTCATCATTCACAATACTACTTTATTCACCATTCATCATTCTCAATACTACTTTATTCATTTAAATATTAAAATTCAACTATCGAATTAAACTCCGCGCATAGTTAAACGGGAAAATAAAATTGGGACGGAGGGAGTAACAAGATACGTTAAATTAAATAGGGCAAAAATGAAAAATACAAATTATAATAATTTTTTTAAATATAGTAAGTGATTTATTTTTATAAGATAGATAAAAATAAAATATAAGGTTATTTTTCTAGGACGGAAGAAGTGCGCGATAATAATAAGTATGATTATTGTAAAAAGAAAAACATTATCAGTGACGAATCCCATATGATTATGACATTAATGATGAAAGCTTTAATTATTACTATAAGCCAAAATGGGGAAAGGGGTGCACATCGTCTGTCGGTGAAAGGTACCATATAAATTTGGTACAGTGATTAAGTTCACTTAACCCACTACTATCCTATCACTAAATCAAGATTTGTATAACTACGACTTTAATAACTTCAAATTAGTTGAGCAAGTTAACACGAAGATTAATCATGAGTTATTCTTGTGTTGTTTGCAGATTATTCGAAATCTTTGCTACCTACGCTTTGCTCTATTGAACTTATCACGCATTCACGAATATCGTAAATTTCTTGTAAAAATAAAAACAAAAATTCTAACATGTACCATGTGCATTATATATATCTAGATATTAAGCTCAATTTTTAAATACATTTTTTCCCTTGTCAATTAAAATTATGTAATTAAAAAAAATATTGAAATATTGTTAATTTCTGCTTAGAATGTTAATGTTAATTACTGTTTGAGATATTGTTGATTACCACTTGAAATTTTGTTGATTACCACTTGAGATTTTGTTGATTATTGTTTGTGATATTACCAATTACTACTTGGAATATTGTTGATTATTGATTGAGGTATTGTTGATTAAAAAACACAGTTCTACTTTTCATATTTTTTACAATTGAGTTTTTAAAATCCAAGTTCATAGTATGCACTTGGGTGAATACTAAAACTTCTAAAAAAAAGGTCAATTGAAAAAAAAATCACGAATTTTGATTTTTATTAATTACCATATATATATCAAATAATTTTAAGTTTTAAAATTCAATGAATCAAATAATTTTTCAGCAACAATTAAATAATGTCGTTGTCGGAAATATCACATAAATATCCATGTAGACAACAACAAATAAAATTATATTTTTAAATATGAAAATAACTTCTTTAAAAACCTTTTAAGTTATGTTTCTAAAGTTAAAATCCTATTTTAAAGATATTATTTTCATTTTTAAAGAACACAAATTTATTTGTTTGTATGTATGTGGACTCTATGTGGCGTATTCGGTAGGCACTTCATTTAATTGTTGTCATTGAAGTGCAAAATTAAAAAGTTGATATATTAAAGTGTAAGAGGAAAAATATATGTATTTAATTTGTAAAATTTTATATACCTACTTATACTTGAAATTAAAAAAATACATTTTATCCTTTCAACAAAAAAATTCTAGCCACTTAATAATTTGAGGTATAAATACCATTAAACATTGAAAAGCCACGTATTATATGGAAATAATTTATGATAAGCTTATCATGTAACAATTTTAAAATATTAATAATTTTATCAGGAGTATCACTAATCTCATCAAGACATTAATCTGGTTCAATGATATTATATTGTAATTGTTGCAAGAAAATTTGAACCCAAATTAATAATAATGTTGATGCTCATGATCAAATATTTAATACTTAAAACAGTTTTATGATAAACTTATCATGAACCATTTTTATATAAAACCTACCAAAATTAAAATGAGTTCAAAAGATCTTGTAAATTTGAATGGGTCCCGCCGGCCCAACCCCTGATATTATTTTCAATTATTTTATAACTTAGCATAATAGTTGAATTATCAATTGATTGATTCAGTTCATGCGTTGTAAGAACCATAGGCTATGGACTGAACTTTCAATCTCAATCTAAAGAAGAGAATATTATGCAGATAGATTGTTAATATCAAAACAGAAATTAAGCATTAGTTTTTATTAAAGTAATTGTGCTTATTTTATATATATATGGGTGAGTAACCTATAGCCCCAATTGGGAGGGTGTAATTGCACTAAACCTCACTATTTTCCCTTCATTTCAAAACACCCCAATTTGTGGGGTCCATGCCACAAAACTCTTTCCTCCCTTCTGCTGATTTTGCAGGCGTGTCAGTCTGTTTTTTTTTTTTTTTTTCTAATTTTGAATTTTTCAAATTTTTCGGCTTTAATTTTTCTTTGACTTTATGACCCCAAAATTCATTTATTCTATTGTCGATTATTTATTCCTTTTAATTAATGCAACTAAAAATTCCTTTTTTTTTTCCATTTTCATTTTCATTTTCTTTTTTATTATTTTTATTTTTGAATTTCATGTTTTCAGGGAAATTTTCATTCTCAGTAATTAAAATGCAGCCACATATTTTTTTTTAAATTTACACAAATTAAAAAAACAACATTATCAATAAACATTTAGGATATAAAAAATTCTAAAATTACATTCAAACAAACCATATGAAGACACTTCCAGTATTCAAATAACATTTGCAGATTGGGTTGCATAACACAATAATTTTTTCGCAGATTGAGTTGCATAACACAACAATTTATTTGCAGATTGGGTTGCATAACACAACAATTTATTTGAATAACACAACAATTTATTTGCAGATTGGGTTGCATAACACAACAATTTAGTTGCAGATATGCAACAACTATTGCAGAATACAACAATTTATTTGAATATCTGCAAACACAAGATTCCCAGATTGTCTTCTTATTTTTTGCTCCACCATTTTTGTAACTCCCAAGCCTACAAACACAGGGGAAAATTCAAGAATATCAACAACAAAAATCCTAAAAAAATATCCCACAATTAAATCCAACAGTCTATTAAATCAAAAATCCCAAATAATTTAACAGTATTTTGCTCCCAACTAAATTCCCCAACACATATTATCAATTTCCCACAAAAATATCCAGAACTCCACAAAACAGATCAATTTTCAAGAAATAATGCATATTAAACACATATTATTTTTCAAGAAATAATACCGAGGTCAGTTTTGCCAAGTTGTAGCAATATTCAATTAAACCCACCAATTCCACTAACCCCCTGTTAATTTATGAAAGTACTCAAGATGAATTGCATCTTGTTATTATGGTGTGAAAATTGCAAATAATTTAGGCAAAATCACCATAGAGTACAAAATTAAAGGAGAAACCGAAAGAACCGCATCAATATACCAGATTCGGCGTTGTGAGCGCATCTCGGCCTCGTCGCTCCGTCCAGCCGCCGGCGTCGTCGGATTCGACGGCAAAATATATCAGATCCGACGTCTTTTCTCCACAGCCGCCCTCGATCCGGCCTCGTCTCTCCAGATCAATTGGGAGAGAATGGTGGGGGTCGATGGGGGTGGGGGTGAGGCAGTGGGGGGCGGTGCAGTGAGGGGCGGTGATGGGCGGATGGGGGTGGGGGTGAGGGTGGATGGGTGGGGATGGGGTGAGGCGGTGGGGAAGGTGGGCGGCGGGGCAGATTGAGAGAGGGAGGGGAAGGTGGGGCGGTGGGGCAGATTGAGAGAGGGAGGAGGATGGAGAGAGAGAGGAGGGAGCAGATTGAGGTGGGTGGGGACTGGGCGGTGGGAGCCTGGGGCGGTGGGGGGTAGTGGGGAGTGGGAGGCGGTGATGAATAGTGGGGAGTGGGGTGGGAGGATACAGAAGGAGGGAGAGAGAGAGAGTCGGGGATTGTTAATTAATATTGGGGGTGGGGGTTGTTAATTAATATTGGGGGGCCGACAAAGAGGAAGAAGAGAGAGAAAAAAGGGGGAGAGAGGGAGAATGGTGGGGCCCGCCAGGGAAAATACAAATTGGGGTTTTGGGAAATAAAATGGTGTGTTTGGCAACATAGGATTTTTGGTGAGGCTTAATGCAATTAAGCTCTAAAATGTGTGGCTTGAAGCAATTATTCCTATATATATTAAGAGTAGTTCTAGTGTGCACATGTATACATGGTATACACTTAAATTTTGAAAAAACAATACTCTAAATAAAAATAAGTAAGACAGTTCGTTGTGTTAGTATATATTTTGAAAATAATTAAAATTTGAGTCAAAATCGAACTTAAAATACAAGCACATGCTAAAATTTATGATATTTAATAATCATATGTGTTATTTGGTTGCTGCTATCTGTACTCCTAAAATTATTAAATATATTTAACATTTGATTAAATATATATTTTTTAAATGAAAATAAAATTGAGCATAATTAATTAAATATAAGTGATGGACTGATGGGTGCATTTAAAAAATTTATAGGTCCAAATTCTCCCCTTATATTTATATTTCAAAAAAAAAAAAAAATTGACCTATTTTTAGTGGTGCCACATTTAATGATGAGACAGACGAGACAACGATCGGTTGTACGTTCATAATATGGAATTTGGCAGGTACAACAATAATGGTAAGTTAAGGATAGGATTTATTCATAATGTATGGATTGAAATTCCTATTTTTCGTAACAATCATCAATCAACTTATACAGCCAAAGCAAAAAATGCCTATGACATCTCTCAAGTATTCTCATTCCTCAAACTTTGGCTCTTCATTGAGTCAAGGGGTACATTTCATCTTGGTCTTTAATTTGATATTTCACTATTTCATCTTGTCCGTTGATCGATATTCTTTTGTTCTATAAATTGGACCATTTCCTCCTCATTTTTTTCATTTGTGTTCATCTTCGTCGTTGATGTTCGACCATTCTTTTTTTATGCGGGTTTTTGGTCATTCTTTGCCAATTTGGTGTCGGTGTCCCGTCGTTCGATTATTTTAGTCTGAAGGAATTTTTCGATTTCCAAGCAATTTCAATTTTTTTTCTTTTTATTTTGTGTAGCATATTAGTTTCCGTCGCATGATTGTGTCGGCGAGTTCTGTTGTACCGTTGTTGTATCCATGCAAATAATATTTCATTCACTTTATCTATTTTTCTCTATTGTTGTGATTAATATTGTTGCATCCGAAAATTGGTCTGTGTAGTTCTCTCAATGTAATATCCACTAAATCTTGATAATATTCTATGTGTAATGAAGAGGAACTTTATCCAAGGGTTGCCAAGAGATAATGTGGTTTGTTGTTTAGAAAAAAAGAGCAGTTTTTTGGTGAGCAGTGTACATATTGCCAAACAAGATTTTCTGAGAGTAGCATTGTCCGATTATTTTAGATTTGATCGTTATGTCCGTGGATGCACAATGACGATGGGAGACGAACATGCATTTCCATTTCCCTGCAAGTTCTACCTTTTTTTTCTATTGATATCGTCCAATTGACCCCACATGAATTAATGTTGTTAATTGTGTTTAATTCTCATAATTATGATTTAATTTTATTTATTATTACAATCTTATAAGAGCAAATTTTGTATAAATTGATGACCAATTGTAATTTATAAATAGTAATTTTGATTATTCGTACTCGGATAATTTTGGATAAATAATAAGGAATATCTACTCATTTAAATGCTTTTAAATGAAATACGTTTTTTTTTTTTTTTTTTTGTCAGAATAACTATAACAATTTATACTTAAGAAAATTGTAGTAATTTGATGGTTTTAGTTTAAACGCATTTGGGTAGAATAGTGGTACCATCTTAGACCTAATTTAATGAATTTTGTTAGTGAATTTTTAAATCATCATGTTTTGTTATTAAGGTATTTGTATATATGTTAAGTTGTTGTGAATTTATTGTATACATATTTAGTGAAATCTTTTTTTGGTCAATGACTATTAGCGAAAAACATGTTTAAAGGTGTGGCAATTTAATGGAAAAATAATTAACAATTCCTTCAATTGGGAGCTAATTGTACAAGGAAGATTAGGTATTTCAATTTTCAATTTTGAATGAAATTATAATGCCAAATATGTCTTTCAATAACTCTGTGTCGAGACATTAAACGTGGGTTGTATTCATTAATTTCCGAGGTAACAACTCCTTCGATTGAGGCATTAAATGTGGATTGTATTAATTAATATCAATATTATAAATTTGAATGTCATTATAGTGCAAATTAAGTTAATTAAACGGTGTTTAAATGTTATATGGAATATGCAATTAGCTCACCACTCAATTCCCCTGTTTGTCCTCTAATTCGGTTATCATAAGTTTTTTTTTTTATTTGTTCCACAAATTCTTAGTTAGTATTTAAGTTTATATGCATCAAGTAGACCGTGCAACTCAAATGTATTTTTAAAAAGTTGTTTTATTATTACTAAAAAGGCACTCCTGCTATTACTGAAAAATTACTCCTTATTAAATGCATTTTTCAATAATAGTAGGAGTAACTTTTCAAAAATATAATTGAGGCACTCGATGCATCTGGTGCATACAGAACTATGTCATTTTCTAAATAGATTGATTAATTGATAGTTGTTCCCACAATTAATTTTTCATTCTAATTGATAATAAGTAATTGCCAAAGTTTTAAATGAAAATTGTTCATAATAAGCTTATCATGAAAGTGTATCAAATATTTGATTAAAGTATCAAAAATTTCATTAGGAGTATAAAAAATCAGAGTCAGTGGTATTATATTGTAATCACAATAACTCTTATAGACAAGTTTAATAGTATGAAATTAATATCATTAGATATAATCATTGATATTATTATATGCATTCACTGATACCAACTAATACTATTTAGTATCCTTCGGCTAAAGAGTATTATTTGATTAAACTAAAAAGTTTTGCATGTAAATAACCTTTAGTACCCATTCACTTGAACAATATTTCATCATCAAAAATCTATTTTATCCATTTAAAATACTACAAATAAATTCTCATATTAAAGTCCGAAAAATCAACTGTAAAAACTAATTTGAGACGGAGGCGGTATTATATATATTATTTTCGTAAAATATTTAAAAAATATAAAAAAAATTAAATCATTTTTTTATACGTAAAATTTCTTTTCAGTTCGCGAAATTCGTGAGGTATTATCTAGTGTGTGTATATATATTTAATCTTTCAACCCTGCGGTTTAAACCATAATTTTATTGAGTGGTTTTATGTGAGACCATCTCATATTGGTGAGGTGATATATAAATTGGAAATGACACATTAACACTTTAATAAGGGATGGGTGACAATTTATCTTGTCTCATACTATGAGACGGTCGCACACAAATTTTTGCTATTTTTATTTCATGTATATATTTCGATCGATATATTTAATATGTTTGCTAAAATATATTCCCTCCGTCCCAAAGTCGTTTGCTACGTTACTATTTGCCACCCTAAACTAAATGAGTTTAATTAATAAATATAAATTAGTATGTGTAAGCTTTAACATGAGATATAATTATGTTAGTGTAGGGATGATATTATTGCAAAAAATAATATTGTTATATAGTCGTTTATGAAAATATCGATTAATCAAGGGGAAGGGTAGTTTTGGCAAGTAGCAAATAAGTTTGGGACAAATGTAGTAGTAAAAAGAGAAGGCAAAGTATAAAGTAAGCAAGTTTTATTGTGATTAAGTTTGGAGAGTATTAATTTTTCACTATTTCACTAAAAGATATTTATTGAAAAATATTAGTTATTTTACTAAAATATATTAATAAAGAGTATTTGTTGTTCACATCGAAAAGGTACCATTATTCTCACCAACGAATATTAAGCACATATTAAATGTCTTTGAAACTTATTCACACAACTTATTCACACTATACATATTAAATATTTTTTTATTTAAACCTACAAAATTCGGCATCTTCAAAAGTATTAAACGAGAGTTCAAATAAAACCAAAAAAGTATCAAACGGAATACATGTTTTTGCATGACTTGCCCAAATAAATTTGGACGTTTGGTTAACAATTCTTCAACTTGGTTAACAATTTAGTTATAGTGATTACCCAATATGGTGGCAATATGCTCCTCATACAATCTGAAAATGAATAAAAAAAAATTGTTGTATATTAATTGCATGGTTTAATTGACGCAATTTTATTCATTTTAATGAATTATAGGACTCATAAAAAAATAGAAGGAAGAGTATTATAGCATATAAACTGCTCCAGCAAAAAAATAAAAAATTGTTGATTGAAAATGTGTGTTAAAAATTGGGTTAAAATTGTATCAGTGTGCAATTGCTGTGCTAAAATGTTGCTCATTTGAAGTTGTGTACAAATTTATAAGCATTATATATAAACTAATTAATTTTACTAAATTTTAAATTTATACGTTATGGACAAGTTAATTTGACAAAAAAAAAAAAAAATCAATTTGTTAACTAGCTGTACACAAAATCACTTGCAACTTTATTTACAGACCACATTTTCAAACTATGGTAAAGTAGTTGCATTCTATTTGAATAATTAATACCAACGTAATATTGAATTTAGAATATTGACTACATACTTTAGATTATTGCAAGATTAAGTAAGAAGTTGGTAGCTCAGTTGGTTGAGTCTACCATCTAAAACTCCAAAAGTCTTGAGTTGAGACATGGAGTAGGAATTTATTCCCTTTTGTGGTGGGGTGGTGTTTCCCTCATGGTGGTTGCAGTTCCAGCTGCAGTTTAGTTGTGGTTTCGAGTTGCGGGTTCGGGTGGTCCCTCTTGTGGTGCGGGTTTGGATTGGTGTTCACTAAAAACTACTAAAGTGAAATTTAATGGTCAAAACCGTTAGTAGGAAAAACAGTACCCAAAAGAAAAAATCAAGCAACACAATACAAAGCTACAAACTGCAAATTTGAAACTCGTATAGAAGTTTCAATTCCAAGATAGTAAATAATTACTTTAAAATTAATTTTGAAGCCAGGTTTGCCGTATTTTAATATTTGCTAGATAATAATAATTTTAAAATTAGAACCCTTTTACACATTGAAAAGTAGAAGTATAGCTGTCAAATGGGCCGGGCCGGCCCGGCCCAGGCCCACTGGGCTTTTAGTTTTTACTGGGTCGGGCCGGCCCGGCCCGGTTGTTACCGGGCCGCCAATTTCCAAGCCCGTCCTGGCCCATCTCGGGCCGCCGGGCCACCGGGCCAAACCGGCCCAACTTTTTTATTTTTTTTAAATATTATTATTATATTTGATTTATATATTTACCTTATTAATTTATAATTTAGCATACAAATTATACTCATATAGTTATAAATATTATTTAGTTTGTCAACAACAATTCAATAATTAAAATAAAAATCAAATTCCTAAATAAAATTTAAGAATAATAATTCAACAAATCCTAATAGAATGGAAAGTGTTATTTTTTATTTCAACAATAATTCAATAATAAAAATTCAACAATTTAATAGGAAAGTGTTATTTTTTATTTTGATAAGATAAGGATATTATATGAATAAAATTGGGTATGTTTAGTAATGGATGTTAATTTTTAAATTTTATTGAGATTTGTTTAATAAGTGGGGCGAGTTTATAGGATTTTGGGGTTTGAGTAGTGATACTCTTAAATAAAATCTTATCCCTCAATTCATATTTGCCTTAATTGTACAAGTTTGTTATGTGTACCACCAATTTGTGGTTGTTCATAAGAATTCGTTCATTTCCCTGGATGAAAATTAAACCAATAAATTATAATGTATTTTATTTTAAAAAATGGGGTATGATCATAAATAATATGATACATATATATAGGGATGAAGAAATTAAGATCATAGTGAGTATAGGGATGGATGTGACCTGTGGCAACTATTACCAACCTTGGCCAAATCACTAATCTCGCCTACTGCTCCTTTTTTTTTCTTATCTCTAGGTTTTCAATTTTATTCAAATAAAAAAAAAAATCAAACCGGGCCGGCCCAGAAAACCGGGCTAAGCCCGGCCCAAGCCCATAGGCCCGCCGGGCCTACTGGGCCGGGCCAAAAAAGCCCGGTTCTTTCCGGGCCTATATTTTTAGGGCCCACCCCGTCCTTAAAACCGGGCTTTTCGGGCCGGCCCACCGGGCCGGGCTCGTTTTGACAGCTCTAAGTAGAAGTGATCGATCGGGCAAAGGTTCAAAGACGGGTAAATGATTTTAAATTAATGCTTAGGTTAAGGGCAGATTCACGTTTTTATGTTTCATACAAGTAACAAGTGTATATATATATATATATATGTATATATAAATAAAGTATAAACAGGGGCTGTTCACGATACCTATAAAAATAGAGATTTAAAAATATTCGTGTTCATTCCGAAATTCGGTTATTTTAAAAATCGAGTGTTCGTATTTGTACCAAATTTTCGGTATAGTACGATACACATATTTTATTTTTCGATACGGATCGAAACGGATTTTTGGTAGCAAAGGGACCGGATCGGATCAGTACAGAGCGGAGCGGAGAAATAATTCTTATCGTTATTATCTCATTTTAAAAATATGATGCACACTTACACAAATACTACACATCTTCAACCACAATTAAGCATATACCCTTCAAACTCAAATATAACATATTATATGATAATGGATGGTTAAAAAAAAACCACAAATCACCACGAATAGAATATCTAAAATATGCCTGCATGGGCGTAGCTCAGTTGGTTCCTAGGTGACAGATTGCTATAAGGACGCAGGTGTAACTGCAAATTTCGAATTTATTAAATATAATAAATACGAAAAAGATTACAACTTTAATTTATTCGGATCGAACCGAGAAATTTATGCGGGTTAACTAACTTTAGATTTGGTCTTCTGATTCTTCTCTTCGAAGTTGACTTTGACTTGATTCATGATTTTTCGGAGATTAGTCTGTAGCCGAATTTAGTCTGATGATGATGATGAAATTAATTCGAGGGCGTCAAGCCGTGTTTCAAATTAATTGTTGATGTTGAAGATTCCGTGGAGGGAGACGCTGGGTCGTTGAGTCCACGAAGTAGCTGATGTTGGAGAACGTTGATCAGTGGAGGTAGATGTTGCGTCATTGAATCCACGAAGTAGCTGATGTTGGAGAACGTTGATCAGTGGAGGTAGACGTTGAGTCGTTGAATCCACGAAGAAGCTGATGTTGGAGAACGTTGATCAGTGGAGGTAGACGTTGAGTCGTTGAATCCACAAAGAAGTTGATGTTGAAGAACGTTGATCGGTGTAGGTAGACGTTGAGTCGTTGAATCCACAAAGAAGTTGATGTTGAAGAACGTTGATCGGTGGAGGTAGACATTGAGTCGTTGAATCCACGAAGAAGTTGATGTTGAAGAACGTTGATCGGAGGGGCTTATCACCGTTATCTCGGATCAGATGTCGATGTTGATGAAGATCTTGGAGAACTTCGTAGGAGAAACGCGATCGGAGAGGTTGAGCACCGTAATTCCGAATCGAACGCCCATGTTGATGAAGATCTTGGCGAGCTTCGTTGGAGAAATGCGACCGGAGAGGTTGAGCACCGTAATCCCGAATCGAACGCCGATGTTGATGAAGATCTTGGAGAGCTTCGTAGGAGAAACGCGACCGGAGAGGTTGAGCACCGTAATCCCAGATCGAACGCCAATGTTGATGAAGAATGTCGTTGAATCTTCAAAGGAGAAATGCCGGATCGGAGGGGTGCTGGACCTTGATCTTGGATCGGAGGCCGTTTGTGGTAGACTTGCGCAAAGAACGCCTTTGAATCTTCAAGACTCCTGAGCTCTTGAATTTTCTGACTTCTGATGTCTTCTGTAATGAATGAATGAAAGTCCCTATTTATAGGGTGAGGAGATGAAAACTTTCATCCTTCATGGTGCCACGTGGCGCTTTCTGATTGGCCGATGCCGATTTAATGGGATTTTATTGGCCAATTTCCAGATTTAGTTGATTTGATTTTATTTTCATCAATTCATTTCCTTCTTCATGCAAGATATGATTTGATCTTTCTTGGACACTAAGTCAATTGTATTAATTACTGCAAATTCGTATTTTTGGCAAGCTTGTACCGTGTATACTATATACCAATTTATTTATTTTGTAAGCAAATTAATTTTGCACCTAATTAAATAATGGCACGTGTACAAATAAATATTAATATAATTTATTTTGGGGATTTAAATAAATTAATTCTTAAATTAAATATAAAAAAAATTGGTATTTAGTATACATGGTACAAGCTTGCCAAAAATACGAGTCTGCAGTAATAAATACAGTTGACTTTTGCCCCAAGAAAGATCAAATCATATCTTGCATGAAGAAGGAAATGAATTAATGAAAATCAAATCAAATCAGCTAAATTTGGAAATTGGTCAATAAAAGCCCATCAAATCGGCATCAGCCAATCAGAAAGCGCCACGTGGCACCATGAAGGAGGAAAGTTTTCATCTCCCCACCCTATAAATAGGGGTCTTCATTCATTCATTCATTCAACACACACATTCAGACAGACAGAAGCACAAGGAATTTAGAAATTCGAGAGCTCTTGAAGATTCAAAGCGTTCTTTATCAGATTCGAAGTGTTCTCCGTGGAAAGCGACCAGAAACAGACTCCGATCCGAGATCAAGGTCCAGCACCCCTCCGATCCGGCGTTTCACCTTGAAGATTCAAAGGCGTTCTTCACGGCTTCAAGGTATTCTTCGATCAAGTCTACCACAAACGGCCTCCGATCCGAGATCAAGGTCCAGCAGCCCTCCGATCCAGCGTTTCTCCTTGAAGATTTGAAGGATCTTCAAGAACATTCTCCGCATCCGCTCGAAGATTCAAAGGACGTTCTTCACCAAATTCAAAGGCGTTCATCCCGCCTTCGAAGGCGTTCATCCCCCAAATTTCGAAAATAACGTTTAATCCAAAACAAGGCGTTTCGCCCTTAGATTAACGTTATAAATTCAAACTCAATCTCAAACTCAAACGAGGATAAGGCGAGCATTTCTCCCGAAGGACATTCAAGTCAAGGTCAACACCGAAGAGAAGAATCAGAGGACCAAATCTAGAGTTAGTCAACCCGCACACAAGTTTTTCGGTTCAATCCGAATAAAATAAAGTTGTAATCTTTTTCGTGTTTATTATATTTAATAAATTCCAAATTTGCAGTTACATATTTATTTAATTTGAGAATTAATTTATTTAAATTTCCAAAATAAAATAATAAATTTATTTTGATATTAATATTTATTTGTACACGTGTTGTTATTTAATTGGGTGCAAAATTAATTTGCTTACAAATGCCCCCTCGTGCTTTGTTCACGGTCATTTGTGATTGGAGTGAACGGAGCACGAAAATCTTTTACGCCCTCTTTTGGACTTTTGAATCATGACTGAACTTAGAATATGTCTAAGCTGCCTACGTACCTCTTTGGTATAAGAGGATCAAGTCATAACGTAGTTCAAGAAAAAAAATTATTTGATTTGGGGTGCCATAAACAATTTATACTCGTGTAGGCTAGGAGTGACATACAGTTTAAACTCGTGTGTCAAGGAGATTTAATTTAATTTGTTTGATAGTTTATACTCGAAACAAGGAGTTTTAATTTCAAATTTGTAGACAGTTTATACTCGTATCAAGGAGATTTAATTTGAATTTGTTTGATAGTTTTTGCTCGTATCAAGGAGCATTAATTTCAAATTTGTATACAGATTATACTCGTATCAAGGAAATTTAATTCAAACATTTTTTATAGTTTTCGCTCGTATCAAGGAGCATCATTTGATTTGGAGAGGGGCGTTAATTTGTTCTTCAGCTTGAGAGCTTTAGATGGTTTTGCCTTGTCGAGGAGATTTGATTTGATGGGGTTTGAGATATTTTTCGCTCATATTAAGGAGCATCACAGACAGTTTATACTCGTATCAAGGAGCTTCACAGATAATTTATGCTCTTGTCAAGGAGCATTTAATTTGACTTCGGAGGACTTCAGAAAGTCTCTTCGAGCACTATGTTGTTAGTGTTAGTGTCCTAGAGACAATCCATCGAAAGGACATAATACTAAGATAATATTCAGATTTGGTTTAATATTATTATTGATTTAATATTAAATGTATGGCGTTACACTTATCTGAATATGATGTTTGATTGTTTGCATATATTCTTATTTGTGTTCCCATGAATCACTACTGTCATTGAGTGAGTGAGAACTCAGATGACCTAAGTATGATTCTTAAATAGCCCCGATCAAGGATCATCAAGAATGGGATATTGATGATGCAATTGAGATTGGTGTGCGATCTGCATCATACTCTTAGAGAGTGTAGTAAGATCTCACTTACTACGAGATACCGGGTATCTCATGATGGATGCACAGATACCTTAGAGGGTATTGGTATACCCATCTGAGAAACCGTTTGATGTAATTCCACATAATGTGTCTACGGGTGTCTCGGTTAGTGGGAGCGATGTGATACTCCTCTGACTTGAGGTCAATACGCACGACATGTGTGGAGTGGTGAACTTTGACCATGACCGACGCTTGCACCCTTCCACGGGTAGATATGGCATGGATTGGGTTCATCACGAAATGCATGTGCGTGGTAGTTGAGCCAAGAATATGATTCATTCCTCAATGTGGATTTAGAGAGAATACTCGTCTTCTCATCATAATTGGATCTAAGTCGTCGGCTGACGCACATCAACTTAGACTTTGTGGCTAAGTGTGATATACTTGATCAATTAGTGATTGGAGATAATATGATTAAGTTATTTGAATAGACACTTCATCATGTTCAAGGCTTAATCGAGTATTCGTGAATGAAAGGAAGATATCACAATAGCCTACAGTATTACAGGTAGTTGCAGATTTCCTCGCAACGTACCTCGTATATTGAGAATGTCTGATTTATTGTCTAGGGTTCAATTAAGACCGTTAGTTTGACTAATCGCTCGATATACGAGGGCTTATGGGTCACACAACAAGTAATGACAATTTACCAATTATAGTTGGTTGATTAAATATTGTATTGGATATAATATTTAATTTATGGAGAATATAATAATAATTATATTTGGAATTAATTATTATTATTATTTAATTAAATTAGATTTAATTAAATATGAAATCCCAATAATAATATTTGGAATATTATTATACAAGAATAATAGATATGGTAAAGATATTATTCGTAGGAACGTATCTAGGGAAATATAATCCGTAGAGATTATATTACGGGCTAGGCCCGATATCTTGCTTAGGAATTAAGCCAAGTTAATCCCTATAAATACGTGTCATGGGAATTCAGAAAACGATATACAAGAAATATAATTTCTCCATAAAATCTCAGTCTGAATTTTCCTAGCAAATTCGTCTCGAGATTCAACGCTGGCATATCGGTGCGGGTTGGTAGAAAGTCGTTACGTGGATACCATAGTTGAGGATTCCGCGTACAAATCGCTGTAAGGATTTATATATCGTTATTTATCCTTTATGTTTTATGTTATACAACCATGTTTTAGATTCGTTGTTGGTGAATCGTGTTTTTCCGCTGCGCCGAACATGGTGTTCGTGCCTCTAAAACCCAACAGTGGTATCAGAGCTCAGCTCTTTTATATGTTGTATAATCGTGCGTAGGTAAAATATGTCTTATTTGTAAAATAAAAATTGCCCGTAATTTTATTTTATTTTTAAAGTAAAATTAATCATATTATGAAGGTATATGATATAGTTTTCTGGGAAAACTTATATGCTATACACTCTTGCCGTACTATTTGACCAGGTTATGAAATTTGATTTTAATAATAAATAAAAAAAAAAATAGGCCAAAGAAAGGAACTGGGTTCTATATTTCCGCCCATCATTGCACTTCCCAATTACCGCCTATGCTTGCATAATTGGCGGAACTGGATGTCGCTTGGAAAGTTCCGGGACTGCCACGACGCCAACGGAAGTTTGCTAGGCAAATTATGTCTCGACGGCATTGGTGGGCGGCCCCGGATCCATTGCGGCATCACCGGCGGATCTCGTTGTAGATTGGCGGCGGAGCTGTGTCAAATCCGATCGGCAGCTCTAGGCTTTCGATTACGGATGTTGTTGTTCGCGATGATGGTCGATTGATCATCTTCTTCATCGACGAACATGCCGCGAGATCGCGCCTTAGATTTAACTCGCAGAACAGGCGACGATGCTAGGCTGGACGTTCTCCGTGACTGGTGCGGTGGCGCTCGTGGGCGACTCCGTCGATCGCTGGCGGTAGTTCGTCTGCCAACGGGGGCGAGTACAGTGGGAAGGAGCGATTTTTCCTGGCCCTGGTTGTTAGCGTGAATACGCCAGGGGCCTGGGTTGAAGAATTTGATTCTCCCCAGGCCCTTCTGTGCAATTATCAGAATATTTGCAAATAAGCCCCTAATATTTTTTTAATAATAATAATTAAAATTTCCTGAATTTTTAAGGCTATGTTTGGCATGTTTTGATTTGTTAAAATCTGAAAATTGGCTAAGGGCCTGTTTGTTTTAACTAGAATTCTAAAAATTTTGGAAATTAAATTAAGGGGTTGTTTGGTTGGACCAAAATTGCGAAAACGAGTTAAGGACACGTTTGGTTGGACCATATTTTGATATTTTGATAAAGTAATGTTTTGGGCAAAATAATTTTGAAAATGACTTTAGAAATTGACCGAAAGCTTGGAGCTTGTTGATATTTCTAATTTTAGCAATATTTTACCTACGGATAATTAATTGTTAAGCACGTTTATTTGATTTACGTGTTATTTATAAATATTGATTGTTTATGAATATTAAATATTTTGCATGTTTATTTGATTTATGTGCTAAATATTTATTGAATGCTTTATTTTGTGCAAATTTAAATTTTGAAATAAAGCATGAGAACTTGATTAGTTGCTCCCCACTTGTATAACTGCTTATGTGAATCGATATTTACATTATTAGTTGTATAGCCCGCATTAAATTGTTTGGGTAGGCGGCACCCAATATTTGTCGGACCGTTATATATGTTTTGGGTAGACGGCGCCCAAATAAGTGTTAGTCCGCATAAAATCATGTTTGGGTAGGCGGCGCCCTATAATTGCTCAAATGTGATATAGATTAACATGTCAGATCTCGATTAAGCAATTAATACCCCGCCTTAAAATGATCCTCACTAAAATATGGTTTTTCATTAGATTGAAAGATGTCTTCCATTAAAATTAAAAGTAAACCGGAGATTTTGTTCCAATGAGTATTTAAGGCCCTAGTCTTTTGCTCGGATCTACATCTAACGGGACTTTTATAGGGACACGTTTGTCGTCGCTTAATGGTTGTAAACCAACTTAATTCTGTTTCACCAGCCCTAGCAGGGAAACGAGAATTAGGTGACATCCGATTGAACTAGGTTCAATCAACTAGGAATTGCATGAGGCAATTGGTTTAGAGACCTACCAGTTATGTTGTTGCAATGTTCAGCCCTAGCAGTCATTGTAATAGTAGGAATGTGGATCCTAGTCCATTACAATTTATATTAGATATAAATTCGTACTCTTCCGATGAGGTCGTTGAGTATGTGAAAATAATGGAGACAAAATAAATTAAAAGACCATGTTTATTTTGATTGCTGAATATTAATCGTAGGAATTATGTGTTTAATTCCCATTTTAGTTTATTTCTCTATAATTGTTGAAATTAATAACTTGTCATTGAGAAATGTTTTGGAAACGAACAAATTGGCTGGGCCAAATTTTCTGGACTAGCACTGAAACGTGCGTTTGGTGCTAAGGCAAGAAGAGATTGAGCATGTGTTAGACACGACAATCCCTTTACCCATGAGGTTGGTTCAGTTGAGGCTGCAACGTTTGACGTTACGGCTCAAAGAAGCATCAAGATGATGCTTCCCAGCTCTATGTTATGATTGCTCGGCATGACTCCCGAATTGCAAAGGCAACATGAGAAAATGGATCCCTTCGAGATGCTTAAGCATCTGAAGGATCTCTTTGATTCTAGATCTCGTTTGAGATTTATGAAGTGATAAGAGATCTATTCAGATGTCGATTAGCGAAAGGAGGGAAGATTTTACCTCATGTGCTATCCTCAAGTCACTCCCCGATTCATATTGTAGTTTCGTAGTAAATTTAATATGAAGAAGACGGAAGCGGCGATGCCGGAGCCTCATAACATGCTTAAGACTTTTGAGTCTTCCACTGCTAAGGAAAAACCCGTGCTCATGGTGAGTGCTTCTACTTCTTCTGACCCGAAAGGTGAGAAGAAGCGAAGGAGTAAGGCTAAGAGGGCTTCAAGCCCAAACTTTCTGAAGGCAAAAGGTGGAGTTCAAAAGTAAGAGCGGGTTGATAAGGATGTATGCCCCACTACAATTGAAAGGGGTATTGGAAGAAAGACTATAAGGTTCTAGCAACTGAGAAGAAAACACAAGGTGTTTCAGATGCTAGAACAAGTATAGTTGTTGTTAAGATAAACATGTTCACTGATAGTTCAAACTGCTAGGCATTTGTTGAGTTATGGACATGATGTTCTTAATGTACAAAGTAGAGAAACAGCTTGGTAAGAGTATCAAGACTCTTCGATTGGATCGAAGAGGTGAGTACCTTAGCCATGAGTTCATGGATTACTTGAAGCTTCATGGGATCCAGTCGCAATGGACTCCTCCCGGAACACCTCAGATGGACGGTGTGTCCGAAAGGAGAAACCAAACCTTGTTAGACATGGTAAGGTCCATGATGAGTTTTTCTCTCTTCCAACATTCTTATTGGGATGTGCATTACAAACCTCAATCCACATTTTGAATAGGATTCCATCCAAATCAGTTGAGCAGACTCCATACGAGCTATGGCATGACAAGATGCCATCTTTTCTACACATTAGAATGTGGGGTTGCCCCGCAGTTGTGAAGAAAATGCTAACTAATAAGTTGGAATCCGAAGGTGAAAATGGTTATTTTGTGGGATATCCTAAGGAGACAAGAGGATATCACTTCTATCTAGCGGAGAAACAAACAGTGATTGTTTCTAGGCAGGCTAAGTTCCTAGAAGACGAGTACGTTTATAAGGAACAAAGCCGTAAGAAGATAGAACTTGAAGAGATTCAAGAACCACAAATTAACATAGAGACTGATGATTTATCAAAGCAACATGACAAAGAATCAGTGGGAGCATTCAGCGACTCTCATGGTGGAAGTTTATCACTAGGTGATCCTCTTTCAGCCAGTGGGAGCGTAATTGGAGTTGCATTGCCTTCGCAACAACCTCCAAGTGGGCTGAATGAGAATAACATAGTTCAAACTCCCGCCCAAGAGACATATGAAAATGTCGCTCTTGAGGACTCTCCGGTCAACGATGAAGTCGCTGCACCACAAAATTTTCACGATCAGAATGTACAGCCTGCACAACCACAACTCCGTAAGTCGACTAGGATTCGTAATCCAACCACTAGGTATTATGGTTTCCTCGTGGAGGAACATGATGACGTGGAGATTCCGGATAAAGACGAACCTAGAACTTATACTGAAGCAACAATTAGATGTTGACTCAGAGAAGTGGCATAAAGCCATGAAATCCGAGATGGACTCGATGTACACCAATTAAGTCTAGGACTTAATTGAGTTGCCAGAAAGGGGTTAGACCCATAGATTGCAAGTGAGTCTTTATGAGTAAGACCGATGCAAATGGCAAAGTACAAACCTATAAAGATAGGTTGATGGCGAAAGGTTATAGTCGATACGAGGTATTGACTATGATGAGACTTTCTCGCCAGTTGCTAAGATCAAGTCCATTCAAATTTTACTTGCGATGGCAGCACACCACGATTATGAGTTTTGGTAGATGGACGTCAAAACAGCTTTCCTCAATGGTAACATTGATAAGGAAGTGTTTGTGACTCAACCGGAGGGTTTTTTATATCTAAGCCAAAGTATAATCTTGTGTGCAAGCTTAAACGATCCATCCATGGATTGAAGCAAGCTTCTAGGAGTTGGAATATCCAATTTGATGAAGCTGTCAAATCTTTTGACTTCATCTGAAATTTGGAAGATCCTTGCGTTTATCGTAAACGCAGCGGGAAGAGTATTGTCTTTATAGTCGTATATGTTAATGACATATTGATTATAGGAAATAACATCCCGCCAATGCAGTCCATGAAAGATTGGTTATCAAAGACCTTCATGATGAATGATCTTGGTGAAGCATGCTACATCTTAGGGATTAAGATCCATAGGGATAGATCCAAGAAGATGGTAGGGCTGTCACAATCCACCTACGTAGATAAGGTGTTGAAGCGTTTTGTGATAGAGAACTCTAAGAGAGGGTCTCTACCAGCAAATCATGGGATATGGCTAGCGAAGCAGATATCGAGCACATGAAGGACATTCCATATCCATCATGTACGCCATGACTTGCATCATGCCAGATGTGGCCTACGCTGTCAACATCACTGGTACATACCAGCAGAATCCAGGTGAATCTCACCGGATTGCTGTTAAGAATGTTATGAAGTACCTCAGGCGTACTAAAGAACATGTTCTTGTCTACGGTAGGCAGTCAGAGCTAGTCGTTGCAGACTATGCTAATGAGAGTTTCTAGTCAGACTGTGAAGATTATAAATCACAGTCAAATTATATATTGAATCTCAATGATGAGGCGGTAAGTTGGAATAGTTCCAAGCAAGATCTCACCGTGGATTCAACAACCGAAGCTAAGTACATTGCTGTATCAGAAGCCTTAGAGGCTTTCTGGATTTTAAGGTTCTTGAGAGAACTAGGGGTAGTTCCGAGTGCCAGTTGTCAAATAGAGTTGTATTGTGACAACATTGGTGCGATTGCATGAGCAAAGGAACCGAGATCTGATAACAGAAATAAGCATGTACGGAGACATTATCATTTGATCCGAGAGATCATATCGATAGGAGAAGTGAAATTAAAACATTTCCCATAAAGGATAATCTTGCAAATCCTTTTCACTGTTCATGTACACACTAGACATTTGATGGTCTAGGGGTTAGACATGTAGGTGATTGGCTCTAGTCCAAGTGGGAGATTGTTAGTGTTAGTGTCCTAGAGACAATCCATCGAAAGGACATAATACTAAGATAATATTCAGATTTGGTTTAATATTATTATTGATTTAATATTAAATGTATGGCGTTACACTTATCTGAATATGATGTTTGATTGTTTGCATATATTCTTATTTGTGTTCCCATGAATCACTACTGTCATTGAGTGAGTGAGAACTCAGATGACCTAAGTATGATTCTTAAATAGCCCCGATCAAGGATCATCAAGAATGGGATATTGATGATGCAATTGAGATTGGTGTGCGATCTGCATCATACTCTTAGAGAGTGTAGTAAGATCTCACTTACTACGAGATACCGGGTATCTCATGATGGATGCACAGATACCTTAGAGGGTATTGGTATACCCATCTGAGAAACCGTTTGATGTAATTCCACATAATGTGTCTACGGGTGTCTCGGTTAGTGGGAGCGATGTGATACTCCTCTGACTTGAGGTCAATACGCACGACATGTGTGGAGTGGTGAACTTTGACCATGACCGACGCTTGCACCCTTCCACGGGTAGATATGGCATGGATTGAGTTCATCACGAAATGCATGTGCGTGGTAGTTGAGCCAAGAATAGGATTCATTCCTCAATGTGGATTTAGAGAGAATACTCGTCTTCTCATCATAATTGGATCTAAGTCGTCGGCTGACGCACATCAACTTAGACTTTGTGGCTAAGTGTGATATACTTGATCAATTAGTGATTGGAGATAATATGATTAAGTTATTTGAATAGACACTTCATCATGTTCAAGGCTTAATCGAGTATTCGTGAATGAAAGGAAGATATCACAATAGCCTACAGTATTACAGGTAGTTGCAGATTTCCTCGCAACGTACCTCGTATATTGAGAATGTCTGATTTATTGTCTAGGGTTCAATTAAGACCGTTAGTTTGACTAATCGCTCGATATACGAGGGCCTATGGGTCACACAACAAGTAATGACAATTTACCAATTATAGTTGGTTGATTAAATATTGTATTGGATATAATATTTAATTTATGGAGAATATAATAATAATTATATTTGGAATTAATTATTATTATTATTTAATTAAATTAGATTTAATTAAATATGAAATCCCAATAATAATATTTGGAATATTATTATACAAGAATAATAGATATGGTAAAGATATTATTCGTAGGAACGTATCTAGGGAAATATAATCCGTAGAGATTATATTACGGGCTAGGCCCGATATCTTGCTTAGGAATTAAGCCAAGTTAATCCCTATAAATACGTGTCATGGGAATTCAGAAAACGATATACAAGAAATATAATTTCTCCATAAAATCTCAGTCTGAATTTTCCTAGCAAATTCGTCTCGAGATTCAACGCTGGCATATCGATGCGGGTTGGTAGAAAGTCGTTACGTGGATACCATAGTTGAGGATTCCGCGTACAAATCGCTGTAAGGATTTATATATCGTTATTTATCCTTTATGTTTTATGTTATACAACCATGTTTTAGATTCGTTGTTGGTGAATCGTGTTTTTCCGCTGCGCCGAACATGGTGTTCGTGCCTCTAAAACCCAACATATGTCTCCTTGCTCGACTAATTGCATGACTTTTTCTTTGAAGATAAAACAATCTTCAATTGAGTAGCCCACTAAGCGGTGGTACTTTCAGTACTTTGGGTCATCTGTGCTTACGGCTTCCTCCGGCCGTTTCATCTTGGGCAACTCGATAAGCTTCGTATCCATCAAGTCATTGAATATTCCCGAGACGTCAGAGTCTAAGAAAGGATATTGTTTTTGTCGTAGATCTTTCAGACTCAACCCGCCTTGCCCCCTATCCCGAGGAAGGTCTGTTATGTATTCCTTACTTGAAGGCTTGTCATATATCATGCCGCGATACTTTTGACTTGGTGGTTCTTCAATTCCACTTGCGGTCATGCTTAGCTCCATGTCATGAGCTCTTGTAGCCAAATCTTCGAATGTCTTTGGTTGAATTCCTTGAAGAATATATCGGAGATTCCATTGCATGCCTTGGATACACATCTCGATTGCGGAAGTCTCAGACAGTTGATCCTTGCAATTTAGACTCAAGTTCCTCCATCGATTGATATAGTCGATCACGAGCTCATCTTTCTTTTGGCGGGTGTTGGTTAGCTCGATCATGCTAACAATTCTCTTTGTGCTATAGAACCGATTTAGGAATTCATACTCCATTTGATCCCAATTGTCGATGGAGTTAGCTTCCAAGTCGATGTACCAGTCAAATGCATTTCCTTTTAAGGAGCGGACACATTGTTTGACCAGATGATCTCCGTAGGTTCCGGCGTTGTTGCAAGTTTCGACAAAGTGAGCTACTTGTTGCTTCGGGTTTCCTTTGCCATCGAATTGTTGAAACTTAGGAGGTTGGTAACCGGTTGGCATTCGCAAGCTATCAATCCTCTTTGTGTAAGGCTTGGCATAGCTGAAGGTCGTTTTGGAGCTATCATTGAACTTGCCATTTACCGTCTCTAGAATGAGTTCTTTGAGTTGGTCGACTTGAATCCCTCCATCTGATGAGATCTGCAGCTCCTTGATAGTTTTCTTGATTTCACCAACTTGGTGTTTAGTTGAGGTCTCCCCTTCATCGTGCTCCTCAACTTGTTTTTCTTTAAAGTGGCTTACATCGCATCCATCCACCCTAATTGGCGATCTGGATGTCTTGATTCTTGACATGCTCCGTAAGCCCCGCCACGGCCTTGATCAGAGTGTCAAGTTTTTCATCAACGGTTGAGGCATTCGTCATCATGATAGTTAAAATTGCTTGAAAAGAGAAGAGATGAGAGGTAGAGTAGGTCCCACTGGGCGTGCCAAATTTGTAACTGCAAATTTTAAATTTATTAAATATAATAAACACGAAAAAGATTACAACTTTATTTTATTCGGATCGAACCAAGAAATTTGTGCGGGTTGACTAACTCTAGATTTGGTCCTCTGATTCTTCTCTTCAGAGTTGACTTTGACTTGATTCCAGATTTTTCGGAGATTAGTCTGTAGCCGAATTTAGTCTGATGATGATGAAATTAATTCGAGGGCATCGAGCCGTGTTTCGAATTAATTGTTGATGTTGAAGATTCCGTGGAGGGAGACGTTGGTCGTTGAGTCCACAAAGTAGTTTATGTTAGAGAACGTTGATCAGTGGAGGTAGACGTTGAGTCGTTGAATCCACGAAGTAGCTGATGTTGGAGAACGTTGATCAGTGGAGGTAGACGTTGAGTCGTTGAATCCACGAAAAAGCTGCTGTTGGAGAACGTTGATCAGTGGAGGTAGACGTTGAGTCGTTGAATCCACGAAGAAGTTGATGTTGAAGAACGTTGATCTGTGTATGTAGACGTTGAGTCGTTGAATCCACGAAGAAGTTGATGTTGGAAAACGTTGATCGGTGGAGGTAGACGTTGAGTCGTTGAATCCACAAAGAAGTTGATGTTGAAGAATGTTGATCGGAGGGGCTTAGCATCGTGATCTCTGATCAGATGTCGATGTTGATGAAGATCTTGGAGAACTTCAAAGGAGAAACGCGATCGGAGAGGTTAAGCACCGTAATTCCGAATCGAACGTCGATGTTGATAAAGATCTTGGAGAGCTTCGTTGGAGAAACGCGACCGGAGAAGTTGAGCACCGTAATCCCGAATCGAACGCCGATGTTGATGAAGATCTTGGAGAGCTTCGTAGGAGAAACACGACCGGAGAGGTTGAGCACCGTAATCCCGGATCGAACGCCAATGTTGATGAAGAATGTCGTTGAAGCCGCGAAGAACGCCGTTGAATCTTCAAGGAGAAATGTCGGATCGGAGGGGTGCTGGACCTTGATCTCGGATCGGAGACTGTTTGTGGTAGACTTGCGTGAAGAACGTCTTTGAATCTTCAAGACTCCTGAGTTCTTGAATTTTTTGACTTCTGATGTCTTCTGAATGTGTTGAATGAATGAATGAAGGCCCCTATTTATACGGTGAGTAGATGAAAATTTTCCTCCTTCATGGTGCCACGTGGCGCTTTCTGATTGGCCGATGCCGATTTATGGGCTTTTATTGGCCAATTTCCAGATTTAGTTGATTTGATTTGATTTTCATCAATTCATTTCCTTCTTCATGCAAGATATGATTTGATCTTTCTTGGGCACTAAGTAAACTATATTAATTACTGCAGATTCGTATTTTTGGCAAGCTTGTACCGTGTATACTAAATACTAATTTATTTATTTATTTAATTTGAGAATTAATTTATTTAAATCCCCAAAATAAATTAATAAATTTATTTTGATATTAATATTTATTTGTACACGTGTTGTTATTTAATTGGGTGCAAAATTAACTTGCTTACACCAGGATCGAGTCCTGGCAGCCGTAGTGTGGGAGTTTTATCCCTCTAATGTGGGGGATAGCTCCTTGTGGGCACCAGACACTAGTCCTCCCACCTAATGGGCCGCTGAGTCACCATAATTTACCACCTCCACCATTCCTATCGAGCCAGGAGGTGGGGGCCCTGGGGGCGAGGGTTTCTCCTTTTGCTACAAGAATATCTAAAATATGATATATAAAATATATATTTAAACAATCATTTCGAAATATCTTGTGAATAGAAAGTGCAATAGTAAAATCATATTGACTGTGATTTCTAACACGAGGTACACCATATCCAAGTTTTTTTTAAGAAATGAAACTAAAAGAATAAACAAATTAAATTTAAATCATTTTGATATACACCTAAACATGAGTTAACGTTTTAGAAACTTAATATGATAAATAAAATAATATTTATATTCTAAAAACTGAGATAAATTATGTTATTGTATAGTTGTATTTTAATTCAATAATATTATAATACATTTTGATGGATATAAAATAAATAATAATTATATTTTAATACATATTAAATACGGTTATTCGGTTTAGTTTGACTCGGTACGATCTCATTCAGCTTTTCTCTGTAAGGTTAACTGGTAATATTAAGATCCACAACAAAAAACTTTTGGTTCGATTTTGTACGGTTAAAGTAAAAGAGTCAACGAATTTTTCGGTTCGATTTTTTTTTTTGATGCGGATTTCAGTACAGGTTTGATAATCTCCGAACTCCTAATTTGTTATATAATTTTATTTCTAATCGACATGAATGAATGACAAACCTTAATTATAATTTTCTCTTATTGTTTAATTATTGCATTTATTCAGTATCTAATTACATCATCACATGTTGTTGCATGACTGTTTTATAAATAAAATTTCCTATATCTCTTAAAAAAAATTAGTGACAAACTGCGTCATTTTTTAAAGACTACGAGTCCGAATTTTCCACTAGGGCCCAATTAATTGTATAAAAAATATGTATCTACAATATTTGAAGACCTTTTATAATATCTCTCTATTATTCAAGAAAAGAAATTAGATAATCGACAAATTAAAGTAGTTTTAGTTTAAAGAGTAAGTTTTATACGAGAATGGTTCATGATAATTTTATCATTAAATTGTTTTAAAATAGCGAACATTTGACCAAAAGTATCGATAATCTACTAGGAATATTATTAATCTAAGTTTAAGAAAATTTAAAATAATTACAATATAATACCACCAACCCAAATTAATGATACTCTTGATGAGATTATCGATACTCCTTGACAAATATTCGATACTTTAATATAGTTTAATCCTAAGTTTATCACGAACTATTTTCGTATAATATTTTGTCTAGTTTATAATATCCTACTATGAACAAACAATTTGCAATTAAAGTAGTAATCTCTATAATTACACTATAAGAAATTAAATAATTAATGAATTATGTTACACAAATAAATAACTATATCTCTCCTATAACCCAATACATAAATCTTTACACCATATATAATTATTTATATAATAAGGATTAATTCATTAATCAACAGGAAATATTAATTTTTGAACTTTAAATTTAAAGAATTGACCTTAAAACTCTCAAATATTTATTTTTATGGTGAATTGACTTTAAAACCCTTAAATTTGGTGAATTTTAAATTAACCACGAAGACAAAAAGAAAAGGAAATAAGTATTATAGTGGGTAAAATGATAAAAATAAAAAAAAGGGAATTGAAATTGAAAGTGGGTACGTAGATAATAAATTGATTCATTGAAGATAATGTACACTATAAATTTATTTGTATTTTGGTTGAATTTTAACAATATTAATTATTTCGTTATAAAATGTTAATTTTGATAGTAAATTTTTTTTAATATTATTTTGAATTATATGGTGAAGCTAATTTACTAGATAATAGGGCATATTATGGTCATATATTGTCCTTTATTATTTTAGTAGGTTGTTTGGTAAACAATATAAATATAATATTGCCCGATTATAATATGTTTGACCCGATTTTTATGCACCAAAATCAACATAAATTATTTCATCTCACACCTATTACAATTTTATTATGAATTTTCACTCCTTAATTATATTACTTTATTCTATGTAAAACACCCTACCAAGCAATATTACTTTACTAGAGTGTACCCACGCGAATTTTGCGTACTGAAAAAATATATTATTTTTATTTTCTGTAGACATTTAATATAAGAGTATTTTTGTCTAAAAAATTTCGAGTTATATACAATAAATTATGGGGTTTGTTTAGCTATGGCCCGTGTCATTCACTAAACCCTATAGGTATATCCTACAAACTAAATAATTAAAAAAAAGAATATCAAAATTCACATAAATTAATAACAATTATGGAATAACATTACTTAGACTAATAATTTAATAATAATAATCAATTTCCATTTTAATATTGAATAATTTATAAATTAATCAACATTATTAGTTATTGGGAGTATAGGGTAAGAAATTAATTTATATAAGAAACAATACAAAATTTGAAATAAACTTTAACGTTACAAATACATGTTCATCGATCAAAATGAGTTCCAAGTAGAACTTGTCTCTATTAAAATTATTAAAAAATATTGTCCAACTTTTTCAATCCTAACTTTAACGGTCAATTTTTTGCTCTCACTCTTGATATTAGAAATCAGAGAAAATTGAGGTGTCAATACTCTTGAAATCTAAAATGAGATTTAAATTACAACAATTAAACCATCATAATTATTCAGATAAAAATATATGGTATAGTTAAATATATTATTTTTGCACATGAAGAATATTTAAACTAAACGATATAGAGCATAAAACAACAATCATTATTACTATTGATATTTAAATCTAATCAAATTGTAAGCACTTAAAATGATGAATTTAATTATAAAATAAATATACTAATAACAATAGATATATAACTAACCAACAATTGATGGGAGAAATCTCAGCAAAAGAGTGGAACAAATGAAATTTTGATGTGAAAAAATTAAATACAATATGCTCTTATTTATAATAAAAAAAATACATGCAATATTACATCTTGTCCATAATAAGAATATATCACATAAGAATATTCTTTGGAATATATAACTATATACCTTTTATTTTAGGAAAAAATAATCGAACATTATATTATACTATATATACTAAGTCAAACTTAGAAATGATAAATTTAGATTTATTCAATAAATAGATCATATTTAATTACATTAAGGTTTGTAAAAAATATGATTTATAATAAATTCTAAAAATAACTAAATAAGAAAATGGAAAAAATATCTATTTGCATTAATTATGCAGATATAAATTAATGGTTTAGATTTAATGATATAGAACGAAGGGTCGAGATTAAAAGTTTAACCAACTTTTAATGAGAGCGCAGTATTTCAAAATGGAGAGATTTGAGACATGTCACCTTATCCTTAAAATAAGGAGGTGTTGACACATCAACTTTGAGAGGTTTGGAAATATATTATAATAAGATTATATCCATATTATTTAATCACCTTATCTCTTTTAAACTATGCATCACTACCAAGTGGAGTACGCTTGGAGGAACATTTTTATTTTGTCATTGCTTTCCAATTTCTGTCCTTAATATAGAGCTGAAATTACCATCGCACCCTATAAATTTTTAAAAATCTCAGAGGACCAGTGCCTGCCGGCCAATAGTGGCGCCGTCCCTGTCTACATACTTATTAGGAAAGCCATTGGTCTCTCTATTCTATCTACCTAGTATTTTTTTTAGTTAAACAATGTATAAATTATACTAATAGTATTGGTGAAGTTCAATAACAAAATAATAATAATAGTATAAATATTAAATTAAAACATGATAAAATAATAGAAAGATGTAGCGATTATTGCCAAAGCACTAGTTATAATAAGAATGAAAAGAGTAGTTTGATCATCCAATTGAGAAGGACGTGTTAATAGTGGGCAATATTGCACTTATTATGCATGAAATTTGATTCTTTGGACTGTCCTTTTTCTCACCAAACTATTATACGTTTGGACTTTTGACCAATAATTTTTGTCGGTGTTGAAATTTAAATAAATTATATTTCTAAGAGTAGGTCTAAGGCAATTCAATTACATTTTCAAAAGAGTTACATTTATTATTATTGAAAAAATTATATTTAACTTTTACTAAAATACTAAATCTTGTTAAATCGCTACACGAATAACTTTTCAGTAAAAATAAGTAACTTTTAGTGATAACAGAGATTTTTTTTTTTTTTTAAATATACTTGATTGCACCGTAAGACTAAGACAATTTCTAATGCTTTCAATCCAAACTTATATTTAACTACCAAAATACCAATTTTCCCTCATAACCAATTTAGTTAAGGTTCGCAAAGAGTATTAATCGTTTATTTAAAAATAATAATTGATTAGAGTAATGTGTATCTAAAAATAATTATAAAGTGGATCATATATAAAATAATTTAATTCTAAAACATACTCTCAATAGTAATATTTTATGATTAAAATGTGTAATACCACAATGAGATTAATTATGCTTCTAATTTATCACCAATATTGTCTGAACTACAAATTGATTTGTATACAATAAGTCATACATTATAATTTATCACAAAAGTAAAGAACATTGTTTGGTCAAAGTAAAGTGTATCTAAAAATAATTATAAAGTGATACATATGAAACAATTTAGTTCTAAAACATATTTTCAATAGTAATATTTTATGATTAAATAAATTGAAATTAATTATATTTCTAATCTATCACCATTGTTGCCATAACTATGAATTTTGAAAAAAAAATCGAAAAAAAATTGTACACAACTTTCGTGGTATACTTTGATATGTAGAAAATAATTTAATATTTGTATTTGTAGCTTCATGTGTGACCTCAAATAATAGAACAAAAACTTAAATATTTCATTTCATATGCACCATCATAAATCTCACATTTTAAAAATAAGTTAACCACACATAAAAGGGATAAACTTATAAATTCTTATTTTTAAAATATTAGTTTTTTGGGATAATATATATAGGTTGAGAATTATTATCTAAAATTGCACACATCATTTAGTTTTTAGACTGGCACGTACTCATAGGAATAAGTATATCTTTCAAAAAAATTATCTATCATAACTCTACTCAACATAGCTTCATTATACACGATGCACAATATTAGTAAGATACTAAGAAAAATAATTTTATTTAAAAAAATTAGAACTTAAGAATTTCATAAAACTATTTATAATAGTTAAGACATTTCAATACTAAAATGTTGTCAAACAAAAAGGTACCACTACAATGAAAGTAAGGGGGTTTGTCTTTAAAAGTGCTCACATTACACATTTTTTCTAAACCATTATTTTTTCAAAAGGAGATTTTTTTTTTTTTTTTACAAAATAACAACTTGAACCACGACAAAATATTTTTACATGATTATTTTCTATAGAGTCTTGCTCAACAAATATGCACCATTATAAGTTGAATTTCATCTAAATGTATAAGAACATTACCTTATACATTTTTTGTGTAAATAATGTCAAGCAAAATTCCTAAATGAGAATATTAGATATGCTAGAGTTTTTTTATCTACTAATTGCCTCAAATGTTCACTAAAAGATAACATATTTTTTCTAAATAAATTTAATAATATCACTTTAGAAAAAATTCATATTGTTAGAATATTGAGAACCTAACTTCATACATGTAATTGTAGCTTCATGTGAGGCCTCAAGTATTAGAAAAAAAAGTTTAAATCTTTTATTTCATACATCATATCAAGAATATAACATCTTAAAAATAAGTCAACCGCACATAAAATATATATATATATATATATATATATATATATATATATATATTATAAGCATTAGTTTTTCATGATAATAAATATAGTTTGAAAATCATGATAAAAAAAATTCGCACGATATTTGATTTGTAGACCACCACATACTCATAGGAATGAATACATCTTTCAAA
Organism: Ballota nigra; assembly: GCA_947034835.1. Taxonomy (NCBI): domain Eukaryota; kingdom Viridiplantae; phylum Streptophyta; class Magnoliopsida; order Lamiales; family Lamiaceae; genus Ballota; species Ballota nigra. The sequence goes on along the minus strand of OX344724.1, from coordinate 74,053,827 downwards.
AGAGTTCTCCACCATTACACCATTCAACATAATTTTATTATACTGGGTGCATTGTATTGGTAAGACATTAAGAAAAAATAATTTATTAAAAAAACATAGAACATAAAAATTACATACAACTATCTATAATAATTAAGGCATTTCAAGACTTAAATGTTGTCAAACAAAAATATATATCACTACCATGAAAGCAAGTGGAACATGTCTTCAAAAGTGCTCACATTACAACTTTTTTCAAAAACTAATATTTTGTCAAAAGAAGAATAGAAAATTGAATTACAAAATAACAACTTAAATTATGGCAGTTCATGCATCTATTCTTATATGAGTCTTTTATAGAGTCTTATTTAAAATGGAGATGGAAAATATTATAACAAATAAGCACTATTATATGTTGAATTTCATTTGAATGAAAAAAAAAACTTGAATAAAGAGATATATATTCCTTATATAATTTGTTTCGAGTTTGTCAAAGTCATTCTTGCAATATAGACTCTACTTCCAATATTTCTTTCAGAAATAACCTCAACCTCGAGTATGTGATTTTCAAATCTAGTGACAACCAATTTTATTCTGTTGCACAGACTGAACTTCTGGTCAAGATTCCTCAAAAGAATTAGAAAAATGTATTTTTTTTATCCTTTAACTTTGAACATAAGAATTAGGAAAAATGCATCTTTTTATCCTTTAACTTTGGTTATCTTTGGTTTTCATCCTGTTAACTTTGAGCTTTTGAATTTTTTTCTATACCTTACAAAATTTATATATTTTTATCCTATTAATTATATGTTATACTAGATAACCCTTTCGGTAATATGACGTGGTATTTTGAGTTTCATCCTATAAATGACATAAAATTGGTGTCATGTGAGATTTACCGAAATAGTTACTTGGTGTAGTAGATAACAGGATAAAAAAAAACACAAAATTTTATAAGTAATAGAATAAAATTTAAAATTCCAAAGTAAACAGGATGAAAATCAAAGTCAACCAAAGTTAAAGAACAAAAAAATGTAATTTCCCTAAAAATTACAGACTATTATCTATATTAATTAAGACATTTCACCACTAAAATAATGACAAACTAAATTAACTCATATACGCAAGGAATTTTTTTAAGAAAATTATCTTATGGGTGTTTGGAAAATTAGGACACTATCATTTCGGTTTTACAAATTTAGGAAACTACCTTTATGAGCTTATAAAATTAGAACACTATCATTACAACCTTGCAAAATAAAGACTATCTTTTATGTTGGGCAAATCTAAGCCCAAATTTATAAAATGTGGATCAAATAAAATCTGATTATGATATGTCCATTTGGCCATATTTTATAAATTTTGGCCTAAAGTGGACTAAATTAACAAATACTGTCATAGTTTAAGTTTGTAAAGATATTGTCCTAATTTTGCAAGTTCGTAAAGATATTGTCTCAATTTTGCAAGTTTGTAAAAATATTATCTCAATTTTGCAAGCCCGTAAAGATAATGTCCTAATTTTGCAAATATTTATAATGTCCTAAACTAACAATCTTTCCCTTATAGCCAATATATTTAAGAAAAATAAGATTGAGAAACCGAAAAATAATGTTAATTTTAATGGAAAACAATATGTAACTTTTTTCAAAAAAATATTCTTATGATAACCGCTTCAGAGAAGAGTTGAGAGAGTTCACTCGATCTCTATTTTTTGTTTCTTTGTATAATCAAAACCATAATTAATTAATATATTAGACATTATAGTATCATTCGTTTTTTAAATAATATTTTTAATATGTTAAAACTATCTTCAAGTTAATTATATACGTAATTGTAGAAGTTGTTATTTATGACCACATCGTCCACTTAAGTAAAATTTAGACCAAATTTTACAAATTGTGGGTCAAATAAAGCCCGATTATGATATGTCAAGTTGGTCATATCTTATAAATTTTGGCCTAAATTGGCTAAAATTAAAAGAGATCGCTATAGTTTTGCAAGTTTGTAAAGATATTGTTCTAATTTTGCAAGTTTGTAAATATATTGTCTCAATTTTGCAAGCTCGTAAAGATAGTGTTCTAATTCTACAAACACTCATAAGGCTGTGTCCTAAAATAAAAAAATTCTTTTATAATCAATTTAGTTAATGGTAGCAAAGAGTATTAATTGATTATTTAAAGAACATCATGTGGTTAAAGTAAAGTGTACCTAAAAATAATTATGAAGTAAAGTTTATTTTAAAATAATTCTAAAGTATACTCTCAATAGTAACATTTCAGATTAAAGTATGTAATGCCACGTTGTGGTTAATTATATTTCTAATTTATTACCAATGTTGTCTGAATTAAGAATTGATATGTATACAATAAGTCATACCTTATAATTTATCACTAAATTAACTCATACACGCAAGAGAAAAAATTTATTTTTTAGGACATTATCTCACAGGGTTATTTGCAAAATCAGGATACTATTTTTTTCGGACTTATAAATACAGGAAACTCTCTTTATGAGCTCATAAAATTAAAACACTATCATTACATTCTTGCAAAATAAGGACACTATCTTTACGTTGAACAAATTTAGGCCAAATTTTATAAATGTGGGTCAAATAAAGCCCAAATACGATATGCTCAGTACACAGTGTTTATAAAATTTGGCTAGTGTCCCATTTTTTCAAATTTGTAAAGGTATTGTCCTAATTTTGTAAATTTATAAAGTTATTGTCTCAATTTTGCAAACTCGTAATAATAGTGTGCTAGTTTTACAAACACTCATAACATAGTGTCCTAAAATATCAATTTTCTCCTTATAACCAATTTAGTTAAGGTTCATGAAGAGTATTTAATTTTTTATTTAAAGAAAATAATTGATTAAAGTAATGTGTATCTAAAAATAATTATAAAGTGGTTCATATATGAAACAATTTAATTCTAAAAAATACTCTTAATAGTAATATTTTGTCAATAAAATGTGTAATACCACAATGAGGTTAATTATTCTTCTAATTTATCACCAATATTGTTTGAACTGCAAATTGATTTGTATACAATATTTAAGTCATACATTATAATTTATCACTAAATTAACTTATATACGCAAGGAAAAAAATATTTTTTATGACATTATCTTATAGATTTTTGCAAAAATAGAAGATTATCTTTTCGGGCTTACAAACTTAGGAAACTATCTTTATGGACTTATAAAATTAGAAGACTATCTTTACAATCTTGCAAAATAAGGACACTACTTTTTATGTTGGGCAAATATAGGCTAATTTTAATTAAATGTGGGTCATATAAAGCCCGATTATGATTTTCTAAGTTGGCCATATTTTATATAATTTGACCTAAATTGGCCAAAATTTAAAAATAGTGTCCTAGTTTTGCAAGTTCGTAAATATATTGTCTAAAATATGCAAGCCGATAAAGATAGTGTCCTAATTTTACAGACACTCATAAGGTAGTGTACTAAAATTAATATTTTCCCTCTATAACCAATTTAGTTAATGGTAACGAAGAGTATAAATTGTTTATTCGAAGTACATTAATTGGTTAAAGTAATGTGAATCTAAAAATAATTATAAAGTGGTTCATATATGAAATAATTTAATTAAAAAACATACACTCAATAGTAATATTTTATGATTAAGATATATAATACCATAATGAGGTTAACTATGTTTATAATCTACCACAAATATTATCCGAACTACGAATTGATATGTATACAATAAGTCATACCTTATAATTTATCACTAAATGGACTCATATAAGCAAGAAAATGTTTTTTTACATACTATCTTATGGATGTTTGCAAAATTAGGACACTATTTTTTGTAATTTGTGTAAATAATAGAAGATTGCATTGTTTAAATATTCACATTTTAGATTAAAAAAAAATCACAAATGGTCATCTAACTTTGTCTGAGTTTATGAATGATCCTGTAACATTTTTATTGTAACAGTTTTAGTCTTGTTGGCATCAATCTTGGTCATTTTCGTAGAAAATTCAAGTTCAGCAAAAACAAACTAAATTTGCAATAGTAAAATTCACGTACACACTAAATACTAATTATTGAAAAGCTACGAATTAAACATCTATTATGGCAAATTCCACCAAATTAGACCTACACAATCAAAGAATCACCAAGAATGACAATTTAACACTAAATAGTCATCAATTAATAAAGATCAAAAATAAAAAAATCTAGTCTATCAATTAATTATCGAATTTGGACTTGATAGGAGTATAAATTTTACATTATATCCGCATAATTGTATACTTTGAATATACACTAAATACCAGTTATTTAAGATAAATGAGCAAGACTACAACACAATAATTTTCACATACATGAGAACTAAATTCTATCTGAATAAAGATCTATTATGGCAAATTCCACCAACTTAGATCAATACAATCAAAGCAAACCTTCAATCCTTGATTTATATTTTAGGGGTTTGTTATTTACAAACTTATGATATATTAGGTTAACAATTTAACACATCCACATGTTTCAGGCAAATAATAATTAATAACGTGGCCTAAATATTTAATGGAAATGAGAATTATTTACTAAAGTTATCAATATTTAGAGTTCAACATGCTATAGTTTTTTTTCTTTTCTAAATTAATAATATAATGGGGAAGTGGGGGGACAATATAAAAAATTTCATTAACTTCATGTAGTCTACCAAATCAATAGCCTCACCACATTATGTTCGAAATATAAAATTTTTACAAAATTAATACTCAGGATGTAGGAGAAATAATATAGCGTATTTACTATAATTTTCTAAACTAAAATGTCAACTCAATCAAACAACCAAATTATCGCAATCTAAACCCCACTGTCGTAATTACTGTCAATCACAAATAAATTAACTGATCAAGCTAAAGTATTATACAAATAGTCAATTATATTATAATTAGAATACTAAATTTAAGTAATAAACAAACCAAATTGTCGCCATCTAAAACCCATTGCCATAATTACCGTCAGTCACAGATAAATTAACTGAACAACCAAAAATATTATGCAAATAGTCAATTATACTAAGATTAGAATACTAAATTTAAGTAATAATTATTTACACATCCAAGAATAATTACCTTTACAATGGAAACTCTGTATTTTGGGAGAAGATTTTAACCAATAATTAATTTGGAATTGACAAATTAACAACACATCAAAAAATTACTACCTTTACAAAATAATACGAATTGCTAAAATTGGATGCACAAATTACTACACAGATGACGGAGAAGTTGGCATCCACATAATCACATCTAATTGCAAGCAAAAAATTAAAAATTAAAAACTTAAAAACAAAGTTATATTTTTTTCGTTTCAATTTTATTTTTTTAATTGATTTTATTTTCCATTTAAAATGTGAGCTTTAATTTGTAGTATTTAAATAGATAAAATAATTTTTTGACGATTGAGTTTTAAACATGATCCTTCTATGGAACAGTAATAAAAGAATTTGTCCTATCTAATATTGAAAATGAAATAAAAGCATTTGACAAATCTATCGCGAGGAGCAAGCGTAGACTAATGTCACAACTAGAGATGTTAAACGGGCTAGCCCTAACCCTATAGGGCCGGCCCTAACGGGCATCGGGCTAAACGGGTTAGGGCCTTATCCAGTTCACTCTTAACGGACCTCTAATAATTAAGACCTAACCCTAACCCTAGCGGGCCTCGGGCTAAACGGGCCACAAACTGGTTATGTCGAAAAAAATAAAATTTAACACAAAACTTAAAATAGTGGCAATAAAATATTAATGAATTTAAACATTGTTCATAAATTCATTAAAATTATATAAAAACAATTCAACATAATTATAAAAATTCAAACATCAGTACTTAAAAAGTACAAAACACCAACTCGTAATAGTCCAAGCATCATTATGTAATTTATAAACTGATAATTGAAAAAATATGAGTATATTAATACTTTAATAGTAATAATTAATACACTTATTATATAATATAAATAATTAAAAAAAAATATATATATAACCGGGCTAGCCCTATTAGCCCACGGGCTAATAGGGCCGGGCCAAAAAGACCCGAATTTAAACAGGCAACCATGGCCCTAACCCTGCATTTTTTAGGGTTAAACGGGCCGACCTGTTTAGCCCGGCCCAGATTAACATCTCTAGTCACAACATTTAATATTTAGAATTTTATCATAAAACTATAGAAGAAATAAATGCCAAGATTACTTCACACTTGAACTCATTTCGTTTACAATTCGGTGAAAAGATCATGTGATGTAGATAAATAGTATCAGTCGTCATAAAGCATGAAGATATAATTGAAGAGTAGTTCTAGGGTGCATCCAAGTGCATACTATGCACTTGGATTTTACACCCTAATTTCAAATTGATTTTGACCAATTTGTAGAAACTCGCGGGTCGACCGACCCGACTAAAACTCGCGGGTCAGCCGATCCGAATACTAAATTTGCGGGTCTCAGGTCCAAAACCTGGAGCAAAAACCCCAAACCAAAAAACCCACAGCTAAACACGTACAAAAAGATTCAAAATAAAACAAAGAAAAATCGAAACCAAATCGAATTCAGAAATAACAGTGAAATCGTACTGCTGTGAAGAAAGAGATCGTCGAAATCGAAAGCAAAAACTCATTGCGAATTAGACGCGCACAAATATCAGATAAAATATGGAATACGCTGAAGAATACGATGAATCGGGTATTTGACCTAATTTGCAAATTTTTTACTGTCATTTAACAGATTTATGAGGAGCATTGCATAACTATACGAAGGGAATGATATAGGTGAAAATCTACACTCGATTCAAATACTACCAGCTGAAGGAGAAGAAGAAATATATGATTGCACAATAATTGATGAACAAAGTCTTCAAAAGGATGATGAGATATTAAAACCAGTAACAACTGAAGAACTTTTTGTGATAGTAAACAAAGGTAGAAAAACATTCTTCGGGTATTACTATTTTGATCTTGGGGTATTACTCATTAATAGCTTGAGGTATTACTGCTTTGTTCTTGGGGTACTGCTGATTAATACCTTCGGATATTGTTAATTTAGTCTTGGGTAATTGCTGCTTTGTTCTTGGGGTATTGCTTATTAATACCTTTGGGTATTGCTGATTTGTTCTTGGGGTATTGCTGATTAATACCTTCGGGTATTGTTGATTAAGTCTTGTGGAATTGCTACTTTGTTCTTGGGGTACTGCTGATTAATACCTTCGGGTATTGTTAATTTAGTCTTGGGCAAATGTTGTTTTGTTCTTGGGGTATTGCTTATTAATACCTTCGGGTATTGCTGATTTGTTCTTGGGGTATTGCTTATTAATACATTCGGGTATTGCAGATTTGTTCTTGGGGTATTGCTGATTAATATGTTCGGGTATTGCTATATTATTATTGGGGTATTATTAATTTAGTCTTTGAGTATTAATGCATTGTTCTTGGGTACTGCTGATTAATACCTTCAGGTATTGCTATATTATTATTGGGGTATTATTAATTTAGTCTTGGGGTATTACTACTTTGTTCTTGGGGTATTGCTGATTAGTATCTTGGAATATTACTAATTAAATGTTCTATTCTATAGTACTAATAATATTAAAAATATATGTGTCTTTAAAACAGATGACAATACTAAACATGTCGATATAAGAGGTTCTTTGATCGGCGTAGAAAAAGACACAGTAGAAAAGATGTATTCCTTATACTGTAAGCATGCACGTTGTTTGGGATTCAGTGTTCGTAAATCAACAAACATATTTTCTGCAACTGATAAATCTATACTTTTGAGCAAGTTGTTTGTGTGCTCCTGTACTGGAATAAGAACAAAAAAGCAGAGTAATTAAACTCCTGTAATATCTGTCAAAAAAAGAGAATTGGTATAACAAGAACAGACTGCAAGGCAAGAATGTTGGTCAAGAAGACTAAAGAGGGCAATTATTCAGTTGTGCAACATGAGACAGAGCACAATCATGAGCTAACTAGAACAAAATGGAACCATATGCACCGTTCGGAAAGACAAATCACTACAGACAAAAGTAGAGTGATAGAGGATATGGTGTCTTCAGGGATGAGAACAATAGACTCATATCGCTATATGACAAATGAAGTTGGAGGGGAGGAAAACTTAGGACACACAATAAAGGACCATTACAACTTGGTAAACAAGTTTAAAATGGAAGCAGTTAAAGGGGGTGATGCAAACAACCTGATCAACATGATGGAAGCAGAAAAAACAAGAGATAAAAATTTCTTTTACAAGTTTAGGCTCAATGAAGATGGGAGATTATCAAGTATTTTTTGGAGGGATTCTTTGATGATGAAAGATTATGAAATCTACGGAGATGTAATGGTTTTTGATACAACATACAGAACAAACAAGTACAACTTGATCTGTGCACCTTTTGTTGGGATAAACAACCGCTGGAAGAACGTAATATTTGGCTGTGCATTCATATTGATGAGAAAACAAAAACATTCGAATGACTTTTCCAGATGTTCAAAAACTTAATGGGGGAGAAAGTACTAAAGACATTGTTCACAGACCAAGATTTAGCAATAGCAAATGCGATAGGGAAGGTAATTTTTTTTTAATATTGTATACATTATTTAATACTTGAGAAGGAGTTATGTTTTATATTTGATTAAGTTCTGTTATTGATATTTATAGCATTGGGTATTGTTATATAATGCTTCGGGTATTGGTATTTTCTGCTTCGGGTATTGGTATTTAATGCTTCGTGTATTAGTATTTAATGCTTCGGGTATTTAAATTTTCTTCTTCGGGTATTGGTGAAAAAATCTTGGGATATTGCTTATTGAATGTTCTTTTACAAGAATTCCCTGAAGCAAGACACAGATTGTGTCTTTGGCACCTACACCAAAATGCAATTGCAAGATTTGGAGAATTAAAGAAAGACGGTCATTTTAAAGATGCATTCAACAAATGTCTATATGGATGCATGGATGAGAATGACTTCAAAAGCAATTGGAAGAACACGATATCAACATATGGACTCGAAAAAAATACTTGGTTTATCAGACTATACAGTTTAAAAGAAAAATGGTGTACGACATTAAGCAAGGACATATTTTCTGCTGGAATAAGGTCATCCCAAAGAAGTGAAAGCATAAATTATGCAATAGATTTCAGAGCAAACAAGCAGACAAATTTGACAGAATTTTATGAGATATTCAAGAACACGGTAAATAAATGGAGAAGCACTGAAAAAAAGATGAATTCAATTGCTCAAGAATGATACCTGAATCGCACCTGGGAATGAAAGGAATGCTCAAACATGCTGCTAAGATATACACACTCACCATATTCAGACGTTTTGAAGAGGAGTTCATAAAGTCCATATTCGTCAGTTCAACTGTTATACAAGTCTATGATACCAGTTTGATTTATGAGGTCAAAAATGATAATGTTGGGCACAACAACATAGTGGTATATGACACTGCCATGAACTTAATCACCTGTGATTGTAAGAAGTTCGAAGAATTAGGCATATTGTGTTATCATTCCTTGAGAATATTGAACATACATTCAATACAAAGGATACCCGATAACTATATATTAAAAAGTTGGTGCAAACTTGCAAAAGCACACGTGTGGGACAAGAAGCAAAATGATATCAATAACAAAGAAAGGTACAATTTGTGTTTTTTAATTACTATTATTTTACTATTCTCATTAAAATTGATAAGAACTAACTAATGTTACTATTCAATTTTTTTTTAAAACAGGAACAATGATAAAGTTGCAACCAATATCCCATGGAGACATGCTATCATAAGGAAGTACTATAACATAGTCTTGATGAGTGAAGAAATGGGAGAACTTGTTGAAGAAGGATGTGAAAGATATGAGAAAATACTTAAACAAAGATACTCTGCACAAAAAGAAGGAAGTGAAGCTCATTCTGAGACATCTAACAAAATTCTAGATCCAAAACGATCAGTAACGAAGGGAAGAAGTCAAAGAATTAAGAGTGGTCTCCATCAAAACAACAAGAAGAAGAAATCAACATCACAATCATCACAAATGAGGGAATATAGTTCCACTACACCAAATCCACATATTATTTGAATGACTATTGTAATTCTTTTTTCAGATTACTCTAAATTCACTAGAGATATTGATGATGAAATATTGGAGTATTATTGAAAGTACTTTATATTTTATATATTGATTAAGTTTTACCAATACCCGAAGTTATAGTTTGTAATACCCGTATTTATAAACAGCAATACCCGTAGTTATAAACAGCAATACCCGATAATATATTAGTCAATACCCGAAAACATATTTAACAATACCATAGGTAATAATTTTTAATACAACACAAAAATTAAAAAAACATATAAAACATAAAATAATCAAACCACTAAATACATCTTAACCCACATCATTTAAAACATTACAGATTAAACCAATAACAAAAATATATTAAATCAATTCAGTTAAACCATTACACATTTCAAAACAAATATACCTACTAAATAGTTAAAATGTTCAACTAAAAAATATCACTTAACATTTCTCCTCTTTCCCCTCCCCAAATCATCGGCCATAGTTTTCAAAGCATCAGCAGCCCGTTTTTTTTTCTCCTCAGCAGCTTTTTCATCTTTTTCCTTCTTCTTCAAATCAATATTCTTGATTAAATCGGTCTTTTGCTTATAAAATTGTAAACCTTCTCAATAACATCAGACCTAGACGAGTTAAAGTTCGAAAGAACTAGGATTGCACAGATTTTTGCCCTGATTGTTATATGAATATCCTCCTATAAAAAGTCAATAAAAATAAAATAAGTAAATAATTAAATAACAAAAAAACATCAAAAATGAAAGAAAACAATTACCCGAGTCAAGTCTGGATAAGAATAAGAAGTTCCATTGAATTGTTTGATGTGAAGCATCATATACACACCACAATCCTTATCGGGCTTTCCAGTTTTCCATTTTAAAGACATGTTTTCAAATTGATATTCCAAAATATCAGCAACCTTAGGATGTTTCTTCAACTTAAGTAACCTAGACATCAGTTTGACCTAAAAAAAAGTAAAAAAAAAAAAAAAAAAAACCATATAAATACAAAGCTGTAAATTAAAAATATAAATTAATTACAAAAAATATGTATAGAATAATTACCAATATATCAACAGACTTTGTGTAATCTTTAACTTCCTCAACATGCTTCAAGTTATCCAGCAATTGCAACTTTTTATCAACAAAGTTAATTACAACAACAACATAATGATCATGGATACAAAAAGGAACAAAAATCTAGAAAAACAAAAGGAAGAATTATTAAACTTTAGTAAAACCAAAATAATTAAAAATACAAAAAAGAATAACAATTCAACTAACCATTTATGTAGACATGAAACAACCTTCATACACAGAAATCCATGTGTACCACACACAAAAAAAGTTATCAGCCATTTTTTCAACATCAACTCCTTTCATTACGACCTCACTCAAGAAAAACTACAAAAAAAAAAATCAATAATAAATAATAGCATATAATTTAAAAAGCAATAGCCCAAGATATACAGAGCAATACCCCAAGAGTAAAACAACAATACCAGAGCAATACCCCAAGAGTAAAACAGTAATACCTCAAGATATACACATCAATACCACAAGATATACAGAGCAATACCCCATGAGTAAAACAGTAATACCCTAAGATATACACAACAATACCCCAAGATATACACATCAATACCCCAAGAGTAAAACAATAAAACCCTAAGACTTACACATCAATACCCTAAGATATATAAAACAATACCCCAAGATATACACAACAATACCCCAAGATATACTGAACAATACCCCAAGAGTAAAACAGTAATACCCTAAGAATTACAAAGCAATACCCCAAGATACACACATCAATACCCCAAGATATACACATCAATACCCTAAGATATACAAAGCAATACCCCAAGATATACAGAGCAATACCCCAAGAGTAAAACAATAATACCCTAAGATATACACAACAATACCCCAAGATATACACAGCAATACCCCAAGAGTAAAACAGTAATACCCTAAGAATTACAAAGCAATACACCATGATATACACATCAATACCCAAAGAGATAATTACCAACACCCAAAGCATTAACCACCAAAATACAAACAATACCTATAAAAAAACTTACACTGTGATTAAGATTGAAGGCAAATCTGCTCCGTCTACCATCCGTAAACACATCACCATTAACATCCAAGCACCAGGCAGAAACAACAGCAATATCAATCTCTTGGTTAGGAAACAATGTGTTTATTTCAACCTTATACAGTCTAATATCATCGCCATGACTATAATAAGATTCCCTAATAAAAAAAATGTATATATAAGTATACACACATATAACAACCAAACAAAAAAAAAGTTAATTAAATACTTACACTTCAACAGAACCATCACCATCATAAAAACAAAAGTCAACAACTTCCATATGAGTTTGTGGAATAGTACGATAACACTTCTTGTTTAACTTCACCAACTTGGAAACATACCCGACTTCATCATTAATCAACCAAAAAAGACTTGAAGTATCCTTACCAGCTCTTTTCACCTTTGAACAAACAGATTTCACTGCATCATCAAGCTCATCACCTGTAAAAGTATCTTCATGAGCCTTGCTACCTCCATCCACCCCAGCATTCTGACCACTGTTTTTATCCATCCTACCTCCATCAGCCCCATTCTTTGCACCAACATCCTCTTCAGCAGTTTTTTTCTTCAAACTTTCATCAACCACATGACTCTCTTGACCATGTTTATTCAAATTATCCATCCTACCTCCATCAGCCCCATTCTTTGCACTAACATCCTCTTCAGCAATTTTTTTCTTCAAACTTTCATCAAACACAGGATTCTCTTGACCAGGTTTATTTAAAGACGGCTCATCAGCCCCAAGATCAAAATTAAAACCGTCCTTAAACCAATCTGCTTCATCCCCAGATAAATTGGTTTAAAAAATAGGTGGGTCGGGAGTCAGCAAATCAAACTTAGGAGCTTCACCAGCCAAATCCTTCATCATGGTAACATATTTTACCAATTTATCAACGTATCTGTGAAGCTTCGGGTTCATAAAGAACTTTTGCGTATTCGAGAGATCAGATTCAGGAGTGAATTGTGAGGAAGAAGAGGACTGAATACCATCCACAAGCTTCTGAATCTTACGCATAAAAGATCCAGAAAAATCCCTAGCCTCTGACTGGATAGACACCAAAATATTTTTGATCTCCTGCAACAAAATAGAGAACAACAATAGCATAATTTAAAAAATAAGAAGAAGTAATATGGAAAAATTAATAAAATATTGTATACCTGATACTCGGTATCCACACTTTCTTTACCAGAAACGGTAGACTTCAAAACACCATAAACAGATACAGGATAAACACCACCAACCAAATCACCAGAACCAAAAACACCAGCACTAAGCTCTTGATAACACCTCTTCTTCATCTTCTCATTATTCCAATGCTGAATCAGAGGAATAGAACACGACTCACAAACACCCCTCCACTTCAGCCTATGCAAGTACATTATTTGTAACACAAGAACACAACCACTAACATTCTTCACCCCATCATTCTGATACGCTAACACAGAATCTGACAACCTTTTCAAAACAAAACTACACCAATCCAACTTAGGTATATCTTCTACAACCTCCAGAGACTTAAAATAAATGGTACTAATAGAACGGTTTGATGAAGGACAAAGAAAAGAACAGAGACAAAACAAAACAAAACAAAACAAAAGCCCGTTTAAAATCATCACCCCCTTCAACTAACTTATCAATAATCAAATCACCCAACTTTCGAATCGGAGTCTTAGCAGCAATACCATATTTCTTACTAAACGAATCAAACACGGACGTATCATCAGAATGAGAATAACAAACTACATTTCTCCCCTCATTCCTAGGTATCATAAAAATATCAAAAACATCATCAGCATTAACAGGGAATTGCCTAAATTTATCTACAGATAACATATGACTACTGTCATTAAAGTGTTCCACCAACCACTTCAATATTTCCTGACCATAGCACTTACTCAAATTCAACTTCAGAAGACCACCAAAACCAATGCTAATAACATCTTCAACAACTCAAACAAACCAAGAGGACGATACTGCGTCAAAAACGTGTTGCATATAGAAAAAATAGAAATAAGAACAAGAATAACAAACAAAAACTAAACAGAAACAATTAATAAATAATACCCAAAGATATAATAACCAATACTCGAAGGTATAGTCACCAATACCCGAAGGTATAATAACCAATACCCAAAGCTATAATCACCAATACCCTAAGGTATAGTCACCAATACCCGAAGGTATAATAACCAATACCCAAAGCTATAATCACCAATACACGAAGATATTATAACCAATACCCCATGGTATAGTCACCAATACCCCAAGGTATAGTCACCAATACCCGAAGGTATGGTCACCAATACCCGAAGGTATGGTCACCAATACCCGAAGGTATAATCACCAATACCCCAAGATATTATAACCAATACCCCAAGTTAAAAAATTACCAATACAACAAACAAGTTCTCAACAGTACCCAAAGCATTAAACAGTAATACCCAAAGACTAAAAAACACAATACCCCAATAAATAAATTAACAATACCCAAATGATAAACAACAATTATTGAGAAAAAGAAGAAAGAATACCAGCTAGAAGTCTCCTTCTTTAAAAAACTTTTTTCTTCTTAACACCAGAAGATTTACCAACAGATCCTTTCTTGAAAGGTCTTTCTCCACCAGATTTCACATCACCATCCTCCTTTACTGCATCAACATCAACCTTTTCCCCTGCCTTACTTGAATCATCCCTTTGGTACACTTTTCTCTTTTTTTAACACCACTTGATTTCTTCTTAGAACTTTTAACATCGGACCTCACAGCATCATCCTTCGCAACATCTTCAACACTAACTCCAATTTTATCCTTACTAACACACTGTTTTTTTTTACATATTTTACACTTCCAGAAACATTACTCTCATCCTTCCTCTTCGAACGACAATATAAACTAATAGGAATGGAATCCTCAAAATCATCAGTATCATTGCCAGAAACATTTGAAGGAACATTCAAAGGAACATTATCTTGAGACCTTTTCGAAGCATTTTCTAGTCTTCGATTAACATTAGACCTTGTTCGACTGGAAACAAGTTCCTTTCTCCTGGTAGGACCACCACCTTTGGGGACTTGATATTTAGTTCTCACCATTTAGGAAGAAAACTGAAAGAGAACAACTAAAAATCATTAAAAAAATTAACATGCAGAAATGAAAAATTGAATTAATAGAATAGGATTTTGAAAAAATACTTACGCGTTTGACGAAATACACTACTTCAACAATAAAAGCTTCAAAATCGTACAACAAAAACCTTCGATCGACCATCAAAGAATAAAATACTTTAAAAATAAAGACAATATCAAAAACACTCCGAATCGAGAGATATATAGATGATTACCAAATTCAAATACGAAAAAATTGACTAAAAACTGAATAAAAACTAACGATTTCGAAATAGAAACCGTTTAAAGAAGTTTCAAAATAAAAAAATGAAGAAAAATTGAACGAATGCAGGGTATTGCTCAAGGGTATCACTGAGAGAAGAACGAGCGCGAAAAAAGAGAGAGAAAAGAAAAAAAGGGTATTATCCGTTTCGAAACCAGACTTAACCCGCCCATAACCCGGCTCGGATCCGCAAAAAAATAAGGGCAACAGAGCAAAGACCATCCAAAGTCCCGGAGGCGAGCAACCGGGCAACAGAAAGAAGAACCAAGCAACGTGAAGATGTGATAATGGATGAAGTTGATAGTGAACAAACAAGGAGAGCTAAGGACAAAACTCCAATAAGTGAACGACTTGGGAGTCGAGGGGAGTCCACTCCGGGGACAGGCGAGGAGTCGAGCAGTGAGGGGGACAAAGAGTGCGAGTCACTCTCACACAAGAGGAAGGACAAATAACCATGGACATAGGAGAGAGACTCACCAGAGGAGCGAAGAATGGGCACATGAGCAAGCTCACCCTACTGCTCGCCCCTCAGTCCATGAGATGTTGAGAAGGTCAGCCTTTGGGCGTTTGGGTCCCAACGGTGCTAGCAACATCGCTAAGTATGTCACACAGGAGAAACGTCCCGTTAGCAGGGGACTGCGTCATGAAGAGGTCATCGAACCCAACCATGACGAACAACCTTCTAATGGAAGAACGTCTCCGGATGAGTGGCAAGCTCTGAAAAAAGCGGTGGAAGAGATGCAGAAACAGTTGGAGGCCCAAAAAGGCGTTGGATCGACGATATTGCCATCATCACCCTTGTCCCCAACTATTCTAAATGCACCAGTTCAGAAAAAAGTACAATTCCCGGTCATTTGTTTATATGAGGGGAATTCAGATCCAAAGGTGCATCTATCAAAATATACCGATTACATGATATCAGTAAGAGCATCATATGCAACATAGTGTCGCAACTTCCCGTTGACCTTGGGTGATGGCCCTCATAGATGGTTCTCCGCACTTGCCCCTGGCTCTATAGACTCGTTCATGCAGCTCAGCAAGGAATTCCTATCACACTTTTCAACAGTCGGATCTTATCTCACACAAAGCGACCCGAATCCGACCCGGCCCACCCGTGAATTTTAGTCAAAATTGATTTAAAATCAATTTCAAATTAGGGTGCAAAATCCAAGTGCATAGTATGCACTTGGATGCACCCTAGAATTTGTGATAATTGAATGTACATAAATGTATTATTGAATTTAAATGTATTAAATAAAATAAAAATATATTTCTATAACAACTGTGCAAGGAAAATTTTAAATTGAGAGAATGTATATAAGGCAACAATCAATAATTAATAACACATCCACAAATTATTACCTTAAAATGGACATTCTATATTTTCTAAAATAAGGCAACATGTAGCATATGCAAATAAACAACAAACTTTTGATATTGGGAGGATAATACAATTTTCACAATGTAGAAACGCAATACAGATGAATCATTTTCGGATTACATATACAATTACTATGACACTAAAGCAAATCACAAAAAAAAAGGAAAAAGAAAAAAAATCTACAAATGACAAACGATCCTGCAAGAGAGATTCGAATTCGGAGTCGCCGGACGCCCGAACGTGAAAGCAATGACCGATCTCACACGAATCTCAGCATCAAAGCGATCATCATCAACTTGAAAAAAATGCCGCCCGACGATAAGTATCCTGCACAATAACCAAAAATAAATCAAAATGAGAAAATAAGGAACTCGAACTCGAACGAAACGAAAATGAATAAGAGAGAACAACACATTCCATCAGGAAAATGAGAGGTTTGGAATGAAAATAAAAGTATCATAGAAGATCATATATAGGAAAAATAAAGGAAAATGGACGGTCAAGATAAAAAATAATTGAAAAAATTCTACAGCCTAGATCTCATACCATTCCAAGTTAACCACAAAACAAAGATTTGAAATAGAAGAGGGTGGCCTTGCCACATAGGATTTTACATCCTCTTCTTTATTAGTTATTAAGATTTTCACAATAGTTGTGTCAATCTTGATTGTATAGATATATGTACGGTGATTCGGATGTGATATAATATCGGAAATTATATGGCCACAGTGGACACAATATATATACCCATCGTGAATGTGATAATGACACATAATTAGTGGGCCCACTATAATTTAATTGATAGATTTTATCTACTTATGTGTTATTATCACATTCGCGGTGAATATATTATATTGTGCCCACTGATAGACTCGTGATCAATTCCGAATATAATATACTCCCTCCGTCCCAGCATTTTTTGCACACAAAAATGGACACACATATTAAGAAAAAATATTTTTTGAGTAAAGTAGTGATATATGTGTAAATATGTGTATATTATTGTGAGTGTGCACGCAAATCAATGTTTCATCTTTTAGAGTGTGCAAATAATTTTGGGACGGACGAAAAATGAAAGTGTGCAAATAATGGTGGGACGGAGGGAGTAACATGGATATGGTAACACAAATTTTCCAATCTTTTTTAATTAAAATATAACGTGAGTACGATTATAATTCTTTTAAATTATTTTATATCATTACTGTAAATATAAATGACTTTCATAAAATGAATGTAACACCTAAATAAATATAAATGATTTCATAAAATGAAAGTAACACCTAAATAAATATAAATTTAAATGAGAGGAAATATAACAATAAAACATGGAGTAACTCTCTTGTGCACTTGGTGTATGATGCACTCAATCAACAGTTAATTCTATATACACTGAAAAAATTGTTCCAATTACTGAAAAGTTCACACTGAAAATTAGAGGGGTGTATTGGTTATAGAGTCTGTAGGATTTTTTTAGACTTTTAAAGTCTGGGGGTATTCAATCTAGATTTTCAAAAGTCTTTAAAAATCCTGAGGTATTCAATACGGATTTTAAAAAGTCTTAAAAAATCTTTAGGTATTCAACAGTTTATGGATTTTAATACTCCACGGATTTTCTTAGATTTCCCTTCCAAAATATGAATCGATTTCACTCTTCAAAATCTCTTCTAATAACCAGAGATTTCTACGGATTTTGAAAAGTCTTAAAACATCTTTAGGTATTCAACAGTCTATGTACTTTCTTTGATTATTTTCCATTGGGATGTTAACGGGGCGGGGACGGGGGGTCATTCCCCATCTCCGTCCCTGCAAAATAAATGTGAAAATTTTTTCCCCCATCCCCGTCTCGCGGTGATTCCCCGTTCCCCGCCTACTTATTTTTTTATCTCATTTTTAAAATATAAAAAAAAAAAAAAATTAAAAACTTTAAATATACACAACAATTACTTTAAGTTGGTGTTAAAAAAAATTAATTTAAACAATTTGAAGAACCTCTAATTCTAATATTTTTAATTAACATATATACTAAAGTGAAAATAATATAATTTGGAACTAATAGCATAACATTAAATAAAAAAATGTAATTTTTAATAAATAGTTAATTGAGTAAGAACCTATGAAATATTTATTTGTAATTTACTTTAACATTAAAATTATATATAAATATATTAATTATCTAAAAAATAATGCGGTTCTCCGCGGGGAACGAGACGGGAATCCCCCGGGCTGAGAATACTATCCCGGTCCCCGCCTATGGAGCAAAAAAATTTCCCGTCCTTGTTTGCTTTGGGGATTACCCGCCCCGTTGTCACGTCTACTCTTCAAAAAATATAAATAAATTTTACTCTCCAAAATCTCTTCTAACAACCTGAGACTTCTAATGAGGGTGAGGTATAACGGTGATGGAAATGAAGATAAAATAATAATGTATTATTTTAACTAATGTATTTTTTTTTTAAATAATTTGGATATTTATTTTTTATATACAAGTGTGTCCCATATATATTTGCATCAATGGTTCCAGCGCCGGAGTCTATGTAAATCCATGTAAATCAATAAAAAAATGTATTCCACAATTCTGTAAAGTCTATGAAAATCCAAATAAATCAATAAAAAAAGTCAGTCAAACTCTGCATGGAGTCTATAGATTTTCTAAATCCACGGACTTTTTAAAGTCCAAAAAAATCCGATAGAATCCCAATTGAATACACCCCTCTTAGTTTTTAGTGTAAACTTTTCAGTGTAATCCAATCACACTTTTTAGTGTAATTAAAATAAACTTTTTAGTATAAACATGTACAACTGTTGAGTGAGTGCATCGTGCACTTGGTGCATATGAGAGTTTGCCTAAAACATATAGTTGATATGTTTATTGCAAAATCATAATAATTATAAAAAAAGTCTATGAGATAAATTCATTTTTAGGCCAAAAGAATTCTAAAATTTTCAAATTTTACTGCCGCATGTGTTCCATCTGTATCCTACAGGTCATTTTTAACTTTTTTTTTTTTTTTTTTTAATGGGCATGTTAATGAAGAGAGATTATATATTAATAAAATAATATTTTCTTGCTTACAATCCAGGGATAAGATCGTATATATATATATACAAAGTGAATAAAAACTGCAACATAACTTCTTGTTCTTATCTAAAATATTCTAACTAATCTGGAGATTTAGCCGGAGGTAGTTTGTCATCAATACGCCCCCTCAAGCGAACAGGTAGAAGAACCACGTGAAGCTTGTCCCGTAAAATAACAAAACGTCCATGGGAAAGAGGTTTAGTGAGAACATCTGCCACTTGATCGCGTGTAGATACAAACCGAACTTGGAGAACTTTCTGAGCAACCTTTTCACGAACAAAGTGATAATCAAGTTCTATATGTTTTGTGCGAGCATGAAAAACCGGGTTTACAGCAAGATAAGTTGCACCAATATTGTCACACCAAATAATAGGCAGACAGGGAAATGAAAGCCGAAGAACACGAGCAATATTGAGGAACCACTGAACCTCAGCGGCAACAGCTGCAAGAGCCCGGTACTCCGCTTCCGTGCTTGAACGTGCCACAGTTTGCTGCTTCCTAGCAGCCCATGAAATGAGGCAATCTCCAAAGAAGACACCAAAACCAGTAGTAGACCGACGAGTGTCAACATCACCAGCCCAATCTGCGTCTACAAAGGCATGAAGAGAGAGAGAAGATTTTGACTTTGCCGGGTAAAATAACACATGATCATGTGAGTTCTTGAGATAGCGAAGGACCCTCTTTACTGCTGTCCAATGATCTGTAGTAGGACGTTGCATATATTGGCAAAGTCGGTTGACCGCATATGAAATATCTGGACGAGTCAGGCTGAGATAATTAAGAGCGCCAACGACACTTCGATACAACGATGGATCATCAAAGGCTGTGCCCAGGAAAGTAAGATTTGATGATGTAGACATAGGTGTGGATACTGGCTTGGCAGTGAGCATATTAGTTCGACGAAGAAGATTAATGATGTACCGTTGTTGTGAGAGAAAAAGACCATCACATGTGCGGTGCATTTCAATCCCTAAAAAATAATGAACTGGACCCAAATCTTTAAGAGGAAATTCAGCACCCAAGGATGAAATAAGGTTATCTATGGCAACAGAAGATGACCCAGTGATAAGAATATCGTCAACATAAACAAGTACTAGAAGATGATGATCAGCCGTATGGATGGTAAATAGAGATGTATCTGCCTGTAGGTGAGTCCGAGTTTGGTGGGTGGCTGGTGGATTCCGGCATGGGGTGAGAACCATCAAGGAATCCAAAGAATCCTTGGCCACGAAAATACGGTTCTATTTGCAAACGCCATAGGAGAAAGTTCTCCCGAGTTAACTTGTGAGAAACAGTATGAGTAAGTTTAAGCAATGATGAATTTGGGGCATGAGTAGCCATGGAATTAGGATAGAAGAATCAGGAAAAGAAAATGAATATGCCAGGATGTTGGTCAATTGACCTGGTCTCTTGATACCATGTTAATGAAGAGAGATTATATATTAATAAAATAATATTTTCTTGCTTACAATCCAGGGATAAGATCGTATATATATATATACAAAGTGAATAAAAACTGCAACATAACTTCTTGTTCTTATCTAAAATATTCTAATTAATCTGGAGATTTAGCCGGAGGTAGTTTGTCATCAATAGGGCATAACACGTACCCGTCAATAAATTATTCATTATTAAAATGAATTCATTTAAAAACAAATCAACAAGCACTATTGGCTACTGGGCCCAAATTATGTCCATCTATCAACAGTGGTCCTCTGGATATTAATAACCAAACTTTTATGTTTCCGTGATGTTTTTTTCCTTTAAGATTGTTTTTTCTGAAACAATTTTTTGTTTATATTTATTATACTGATAAAATAGATCGAGAAAGAGAATTAGAAGACGATAAAGGCTGCATAAATGCAGTTCAACAACTTTTAGTTTCAATTATTGCAATATAAATTATCTATAATTTTTTTTATTTATTCGGATGAAACGGTAGATGCAGCTTTCATTACACACACACGTAGCATAATTCTCCTATTTTTTTATTAAGAAAATTAGGTGATATATCATTGAAAGTGGTATGAAAAGGCTGTCAGTATAAATACCAATAAGATTTTGGTTTTTAAATAAAATGTTTTTGATCAAAATTCAAAAGTTAAAAGAATGTTCTCAAAAATATTGAGGTTAGAATTATAAATGAAGGTGTAACTATATTTGTATAATAAAACACTAAAAGTTAATTCTAAGCAATTCAAAAGTTGATATATTTCTGCTGCTCAAAATTAACTTTAAAATATTTTATTTAATCATTTAAATGAGTATAAAATATTTTTTTCTTCTTTTATTTATAAAAAAACTCTAATCTAGTAAAAAGATATTGCATACATCCTCTTCATATGTTGCCACCGCCAAATGTTAGTGTCCTTAAAAAAAAAAAAAAAAGTAATCCCCTTCAATATGTATTCAAATTGATTGAATAATTTTAAGCAATTAAATTAATATTAGTTTGCATGTCCTGCCAAAACTATTTGGGCATTAATTTTTTTTCTTGGGTCATTATATGATTTATCCTAATTGAAGCCTATAGTAATTAATATTTTATAAATTGAATATCATCATGAAGTGGTCGATAACCAAACACTTTCTGTACTTTTGGATTAGCTATTGGGCTATTTTCAAGTGGGTTATAGTTATGTTGGCCATTGTAAAACTATTTAAAAAGTTAATATTTGATAATACTTTTCAAGTATATTATATTACTTTTAGAATAAAATGTAATACTCCTTAAATACCAGTTAGTAATAGAGTAATTAAATATTCTAATTTTTTAAATAAGCGTATTACTTTTTAAATAAAAATAAAACAAAGCGTGAAGAGTAGAAGCATAGATATTCTCAAATACTGTAGTACTCCCTCCGTCCATGAAAAATGGGCCTGTTACTTTTATCACGGTTATTAAGAAAGTTGATATAATATGTAAAAAGTAAGAATATTGTGTCAAATCAAGTACAAAATAAATTATTTTAAAAATGTTATGTGTGTGTTGAAAAAGTAGATAAAGTTTATTTTTACTATTTTAGGCAACAAGACTATTTTTCGTGGACAACCCAATAAGGCAACCAGGACTATATTTTGTTGACGGATGGAGTAATATATATGATGCCTACACCACTGATTTGGGCTTGAAGTTTGGTCTGCTAAAGGAAGATGTTACGTGGGCTTTATGATTTTGAATAGGCCCAGGTTATATGCACTCACATTTGTTGGTGGTACGCCCACCAGATGAGTGCACACACTAGTAAAATTAGCACACCAATGCTAACTTTCTAAACTACCCTTCTCTTAAAAAAAAAAAAAAAAAAAAAAAAAAAAAAACCAACTCTTCCCATTTTTGCCGTGCACCCCCGTCCCCTCCGTTCGCAGCAGCCACCCTCTCCACCCTTTCTCTCTCCTCCCCTCCCTTCCCCCCACCTATTTTTCATCTCCCTTCCCCGTCCCCCTCCACCCACCTGCCCCCCATCATCCCCTCCGCAGAACCCCCTGACCATTTTTTTTTTCTTCTTATCCTCCTCTCCTACTCACTCACTCACCTCCACCCTTATTCCTCTTCTTCTCATCCCCCAACAGTACCCCAACAGTAGGTCTACTGCTGTCGGCCATTCCCAACGCCCCCAAGGAAGCAGTTTTTTTTTTCCCTTCCATCCCCCAAATATTCCGATTTCCCGAAAATATTTTTTATTTTTTATTTTATCTTTCCAAGATTTCATTGTCATATTTCTGATTTTTTTTTACGGCCTTGATAATATTTCTTTTTTACTTTTTTTTTACAATTAAAATTTTCGAAAATCTTACAGTTTTTCATAAAAAAATGCGTTGCTGGTTTTCCGAAAAACTGTACTATCATGTTTATTTATTTACTAGTGTGTATCCCCGCGAATTTCGCGAATCGGAAAAAAATGTTATTTTTATTTTCAAATTATAAGTATAAATATTTTTATTTTAAATATCTTGTAATTTCGATATAATAAACGTCAATTCGAATTATTTAAAAAAAATTAATTCCCTCCTAAACATTTCATGTATACATGTATTTTGAAAAGATATATTAAAAAAATAAAAAATTTAAAGAAAAAAAATTAACTTTCAGTATCATAGTATTATACATGGTAAGATATTGTATATCATGTCAAGATTTTTTGAAAATAATGTGTTATTTTAGGGACAATGTCTTTTGGGTAGTAAAATTTTGTCCAAAAAAAATGTTATAAATCTATGGTAAGATATGATATTGGATGACAAGATTATTTGAGAATCTTGTCATTTACGTGACAATATCTTTTGCAAAATATTTCAATATCCTCTTAGAAAATTAGCAAATATAAATATTTTGTAAAAATATTTATTCCAAAAATATCTATTATTATATTATACATGGTAAGATATTGCATTTCATGGCAAAAAAATTTGGGAATAATATGTTATTTCAGTGACAATATCTTTTGGATAGTAAAATTTATAAAAAAAAATGTTACAATATATTATCCATGGTGAGATATAGTATTGGATGACAAGATTATCTTTTGCAAAATATTTCAATAACATCTTACAAAAATTAGCATATATAAATATTTTGTAAAAATAAATTCCAAAAATATCTAAGTAAGAAAATCGTTGAACTGTGGAAAAAATATATGTTTACATCTTAGAGGACATGGCATCGGCGTCGGCGTCGAGACTGTTCAATGGAGGATGACAAAAACTAAAAAAGGAGGCGAGAAAATAAAAACCTAAGACCAAGAAAAATACTATAAAAAATCAGTATCATACCTTCGATTCAAGGCCGCAGTATCCGATGCGGTTTGAGGCGGCGGGAGTAGAGCATCGAGACGATGCCTACATACCTTGCACGGCACTGGGCTAGGTGGAGGAACGACTTAATACGCAGATAAAACTTAATACCGAGGATAATTTCGCAAAAATTCGTGAATTAAAAAACAACCCTAACCTTTGGAAGATTTTGGGAATGAGGCGGCGTGTGCAGGGAATAAGACTGAAGCAGAGTCATGGCAGACAGCGGCAAGGAAGCCAGCGCCGTAAGGGCGTTATGAAATGGAAAATTTGAGAAAATGAACCATGAGATAAGTAGAAATGAAAAGACAAAAATAATAGAGATAATTATAACCTGACATTCAAGATTGGTCTGCGCTGATTGGAGAGGGGGCGGAAGCGGCGATATGAAAAAAATCGAAGAGGAGTGTGGCGGTGTGAGAGAGATCGAAGGGGAGAGAGAGACGACTTATGGGCGAAAGAAAATGATAAATAATTATATTAACCTAGTTATAAATTAATGGTTTAGATGTAACGATACAAAATGAATGGTTGAAATCAAAACTTAAACCAACTTTTAATGAGAGCGGAGTATTTCGAAATTGAGAGATTTGAGACATGCCACCTCATCCTTAGAATAAGGTGGTGTTGACACATCAACCTGGAGAGGTTTGGAAATATATTATAATAAGATTAAGAATTGACATTTTTGGGCGGTTCTGATCTGATCTTAATGATGGTTGGCGCCTTGGCGGTAGCGGTGTCATGGTCAAGGTGTTTGTCTCTGATGACAACGAACAAACTGGGTGGGTGCACGTATATTGAGAGGGGCATGTGTGTCTTTCAATATGTTAGTAAAATTAATATTATTTTTTTGTGTGTGCACCACCAACAGAGGTGGGTGCATATAACATGAGCCTTTTGAATAGGCCCAAGTTATTGTACATATACTAAAATACTAGATTAGTACCTCTACTAGAGCTGTCAAAATGAGCCCGGCCCGAATTGCCAAAAAAAAAAATGCGGATAAGCCACTGACTTAGTGATCGAATTTTGACCGCAAAACGTGATTAGCGACCGATTTCTGACCGATAAAAGTCGATAGTTAAAATGTAGGTAGCTAATATTAGCCACCGTTTTTGGAAATCGATCGCTAATCTGAGACCGCCGGGCGGTCGCTATTGTTTAGCGACTGCCACCTGTCAGTTCCTGAACTGACCGGGTTTGACCCGGCCGGGTCAGGTTTTAATGACCGCTTTTCAAGCGGTCGCTAATTTATTTTTAAATAAAATTAATTGTTTAATTCAAGGGTGCAAATGGCGTTTGGCGCTTGGCAGGCGGTATATGGCCGCCAAGCGCCAAGGCCGCCTAGGCGGCCGCCAAGATTTTTATTTTTTTTTATTTTTTTCTTCTTTTTTTATTATTAAATATATTTTGTTTAATATTTATCAAAGTAATAAAGTTCCATGTTTCCAACTTAATTTGTTTATTATCCAATTTAATAATTAAAGTAATTAAGTAAAATTAAACACATCTCCAACAAAATGTTCAAATTAATAAACTACCACAATTCACAATCCACATATGTGCAACTTGTTATTTTCTTTTTAATTTTTCTTTTTTTCTTTTTAATTATATAACATTTTAAAGTTATTAAAAATTAAAAAAAATTAAAAAAAAATCCCTAGGCACTGCCTACCGCCGAGGCCGCCTAGGCGCCGCCAAACGCGGTTTCCGCCAAATACGACCGCTTTGCATTAATCGTTGGCGGTAGGTGCTGACAAGCGCCTAGGCGGCCGCCATTTACATCACTGGTTTAATTTGATTTTTGTGATTAGCGACCGACCTATAAACGATCGTTAATCGACGGGTTCGAACCCGCGCTCATTGGGGTCCGGGCGGGGCGCGAACCACTGAACCAGTATGTCATATTACGCGAGCCATATAATATATAAGTCCTTGTAAGGCTTGTAGAAATAAATGGACAAATATACGCCCAGGGGGAATCGAACCGCCGACCTCCGGGTAACCCGGAGGAGGCGTGGACCACTAGGACACTTGCAATTATTGTCGTTTTTATGCATTTAATTGTATATAAGTTCAAATTGACTCCCATTTTTTTAAATTCATCAAATTAATTTATTTTTTGTTTCTAATTCATTTTTATGTATATATTTACTAACTTTTTTTTTTAATTTTGTAAATTTAATATTTTAGACTAATACTCCCTCCGTCCCAGAGGAATTTGCACCCCTGGGATGGCACACATATTAAGGAAAGTGATAAAGTAGTGGCATATGGGTAAATATGTGTATATTTATGTGAGTGTGCACGCAAATCGATGTTTCCTTTTTAGGTAGTGTGCAAATTGGTTTGGGACATCCAAAAAAGGAAAGTGTGCAAATTCGTCTGGGACGGAGGGAGTATAAATTATTAATTTTTCGTTTTTCATGCATTTAATTGTATATAAGTTCAAAATGACTTTTTTTTTTTAAATTCATCAAATTAATTTCTTTTTGTTTCTAATTCATTTATATGTATATATTTACTAATTTTTTTAGATTTATAAATTTAATATTTTAGACTAATATAAATTATTAATTTTTTGTTTTTCATGCATTTAATTGTATATAAGTTCAAATTGACTTTTTTTTTTAAATTCATCAAATTAATTCCTTTTTGTTTCTAATTCATATATATGTATATATTTACTAATTTTTTTTATTTTGTAAATTTAATATTTTAGACTAATATAAATTATTAATTTTTTTATTTTTTATGCATTTAATTGTATATAAGTTCAAATTGACTCTTTTTTTTAATTCATCAAATTAATTCCTTTTTGTTTCTAATTCATTTATATGTATATATTTACTAACTTTTTTTTAATTTTTTTAATTTAATATTTTAGACTAATATGAATTATTAATTTTTTCGTTTTAATGCATTTAATTGTATAGAAGTTCAAATTGACTTTTTTTTTAATTAATCAAATTGATTCTTTTTCTGTTTCTAATTCATTTATATGTATATATTTACTAATTTTTTTATTTTGTAAATTTAATATTTTGGACTAAAATAAATTATTAATTATTTCGTTTTTCATGCATTTATAAGTTCAAATTGGCTTCCGTTTTTTTTAATAAATTTTCATACATTATATGTAAATCTTGATTCATACAAATTATTTATTAAAGCATAATAAAAATATAAATGAACTAAATTCACTGAAATATTGTTTAAAAAATATAAATAAACATAAATTAAATAAAATTCACAAAAAAATATAAATTAAATAAATTATTTTTTTAATTCCCTCTCTCTCTCTTCTCTCTCTCTTATCTTTCTCTTCATCTTCTTCTGAATGGATCACTGTCCCAGTGATCCACCAGACCATCCCAGATCAAAAGCCCGTCTGGCGCTCGGTCCAACTCTACCCGCTGCCTACGCTCTCACTGCGTCTTCAAGTCGTAGATAATTTTTTGTACCGCTCTTGCGCTTTCGTGCAGAACAAGTCGTACATAACACTATCGTGGGCGGAGTTCCAAACGCACCGCCTCTGTAATTAAATTAAAAATATAATATTAACAAATAAATTCAAAAATTCAAAATTAGAATCATAATAAATAAATTTTTTTATACTTTGAACTCATCAAAGTACTCCATCCTCTTTTGCTCGGGCACTAGCCTCCACGAGTAGGCACCATACTCAAACGAGATCATCTTAATGACCTCTGAGACGCGAGCGCTAGTCTCATGGACTGGAAGCAGTCTGTGACAACAAATAAAAAATTCAAGTTATTATTAATATAATTAAAAGTACATATAATTCATTAAAAAATACTTACTTGTTGTCGACCGAGATAACATTGAGACGGTTATCTTGAGGGTTTATCTGTAATAATTATAAATTCAACAGATCATATCCTAATATACTATATAGGAGGGGCTGCAAAATCCTATGTGGCGAGCCCCCCACTATCTATTTCATTTTCTTGCTCTCTCATTCTTTGTTGCACGTTTTAATCTTGACCGTTCCTTATTTTTTGTTTCATCTTAATCGTTTATTTGAACTTTATTTTTTCTATTTAAGTCACTCTCTGTACCATAATTTTTCATATCATTTGCCTCAATGCATCGAACGGGCACCAGCTATCGATGCTCTACACGGCCCTCTACATGACGTTGGGGGATTTGGTTCCGACCAATTCTACGCTGTCTGATCCTAAAGAGGGAAAGACAATGTTGTACTTCTTCAACGGATTCTACTTCTGCATCAGCATGAGCTCCTTTTTCGCGGTGACGATTTTGGTGTACATACAAGACAATGTGGGCAGGGGATTGGGCTATTTGCATTTTTTTCGAGCATCCTCCGGCGTATTCCGCAAGCGTCTGGATTCATCCGTCGGCACCTTTCGGCGTATTCCGCAAGTGTTAAGGAAGAAATTTGGTGATATTGTAGTTTTAATTGTATTTCTATCTGTATAGTTAAATGAAATCGTGGTTTGTACGCCCAATGTATATTTCGAATATGTGATAATGAATTTATTTTCCTCCTATTTTGTATTTCCATTTCAGTAGTTTTGTTAGTTTGTAAGTACATATTATTGATGTTGAAATTCTTATGTTGAATCAAAACTGACGAAAGATGTTGAAATTCTTATGTTGAAACAAAACTGACCTGTATTTAATTTATTTACCGATTTCTGGTGTTTATTGATGATCAATTTTAAAGGATATTAACTTTCTCTAGATATTCTTCCATCTTTTTTTTCTGTCAAATGCATTATTTACCTAATTTGTATCTATGAGCAAATTTTGTACTATATTTTCTATTAAAATATCTCAAGTTAAAAAAAATTCTCTCATGTTAATTGATCAAATCACCGAAAAAGGGAGATTTTTTTTTAAAAATCATATAAAAAATATGTACATAATCCATTGTTAAGGTATGTGCACATACCTTTTTAGAGGGGTGTTCGTATACACTGGATAGATGTCCATTTCCATTTTAGATGAATGGTCAACAAAATCTCTTGAAATTAGGAGTAATTATTTTGACCTTCTATTTTTTTAAAGTTGGTTAACATTTTTAA
Organism: Ballota nigra; assembly: GCA_947034835.1. Classification (NCBI taxonomy): domain Eukaryota; kingdom Viridiplantae; phylum Streptophyta; class Magnoliopsida; order Lamiales; family Lamiaceae; genus Ballota; species Ballota nigra. Next base: position 74,023,911 of record OX344724.1, on the reverse strand, counting down.
AATTTTAATTTAGAACAGCGTTCCTTTTAGAGCGTTAATTTACTTAATGATTTCAAATTTATCCGAAAATTATGTATTCTTAATTTTAATATACCAAGTCAACCTTTACATAATGTCCATGCATTATAGTGTAGTTAATGAATATTGATTAATCATTGAAACCACTGTGAATTAAAAATACGTATTTGTTGGTATTTCCTATTGATTGTGCGGTTGAAATTGATTGTCAAAGAAATATTTATTGTAAAAATTAATGTATCGTAAAATAAATATAAAGTTTGTCCTTAAATATACAATTTGATCACACATGAATACAATTTATATTAATGCATTTAAAGTATTTCCATGTATTATTATATTATTGGTCCCATAAAGTAAAAAATTTAATGGTTAAGATTCTTACCTTTTTTTTTAATTTATGAAAAAATGATTACTATTTATAAATAAGTCAAACTTTGGATCATATTTAGGAAATATATATGTGTAATCAATATTTTATGTAGAGATTGTGAAATAGGTTGGTATTAAGGCATCAATGTGGGAAAAATATTACATCTCCCATATTAATTAGTCCATATGAACAATAGAGCATTATATAGCCATATAATGTCATATGGTTGATTAATATTGTAGTAATTTAAATTAACTTTAAAACTTCATTTTATTCTTACAAGGAAAATAACAACCCTGATTAATTCTAATTATATTTGTGTGATGGTGGATTTTCATAATGAACCCAATTGTCAATGTTACTGCTTATTATACTTAATATATTAAATGGGTTAAATATGTTGTATCAAAGCATTGATGGTGAGACAGAGTTTTAGGTTTGATTGAATTATAATAATTGCATTGCTGTTAATATGGCTAATTGGAAGTATATTTATTGTTTCCAGTAAAATTATAATTTTCATGTGAAACATGATGGTGTAACGTATAATTGGATGTATATCAATTGTATTTTTAATTAACATAATATTTTTTTGTCGGTTTGGAATTCCAATGAGTAAGATGGAAACATAATTGAAAATTAAATCTGAATGTTACGTAACTATTATATTCAATATAATATTTTTATATTTATCATTTTTAGTGTTAAATCAACTATTAAAATTTGTGAAGATTTATGTGGTACATAATTTTTTTCACTCTATTATATTTTACTAAAATAAAATATATATGTTCTTTAATTACCATTTTCCATATGAAAAAGTACAGGGTGAAAATGATTTATACATGAACCATTCGTAATCGGAATTTGTTTGACCCACATTTTTTAAGATTTGACCTAAATTTGCCAAAAATAAAACATAGTGTCCTTATTTTGCAAGATTATAAAAATAGTGTTTTAATTTTATAAGTCCATAAGACAGTTTGCTAAATTTTTGTAAGCCCAAAAAGATACTGTCCTAATTTTGCATACACTCATAAGGTAAGGTCCTAAACAAATAATTTTTCTTGCGTATATGAGTTAGCTTAATGATAAATTATAAGATATGACTTATTGTATACATATCAATTCGTAGTTAAACAACGTTGGTGATAGATTAGAAACATAATTAACCTCAATATGGTATTACATTCTTTAATCATAAGATATTACTATTGATAGTATGTTTTAGAATTACATTGTTTCCACATACTTACAATTATTTTTTGATACACTTTATTTTAATCAATTAATGTTCTTTAAATAAACAATTAATACTATTCGTTACCATTTACTAAATTGGTTATTAGAGAAAAATAATTATTTTAGGACACTACCTTATGAATGTTTACACTATCGTTATGGGCTTGCAAAATTGAGACAATATTTTTACGAATTTGCAAAATTAGGGCAATATCTTTACAAATTTACAAAAGTAGGGCATTCTCTTTTAATTTTAGCCAATTTAGGCCAAATTTTAAAAATACGGCCAAGTGGGCGTCTCATAATCGGGCTTTGTTAAACCCGCATTCTATAAAATTTGGCCTAAATTTGCCAAAAATAAAAAATAGTGTGCTTATTTTACAAAATTTCTGAAGACAGTGTTCTATTTTTATAAGTCCATAAAGATGATTTACTAAATTTGTAAGCCTGAAAAGATAGTGTCCTAATTTTGCAATTGTATATGAGTTAATTTAGTTTATCAATATTTTATTGGTGAAATGTCTTAATTGTTATAGTGTAATACCCCGTCCCGTTTTATACCTTTTATTTTGCTAGAAACCATATTTTATATTATTATCTTTGTTTCTTTTTATTTTATTATTTTGTGTGCTTTTGTGTAATTTAAATATATACCCTTTTTACAAATTCCTAAATTCGTCGAAAGAATCGAATCTTTCAAAGCGAATAAAGAATTACGAGAAATTAAATATTCAAGTCTTAATTAAGGATTTCGATCCGTATAATTTATTGAGTAAAATTAAAATACAATAAAATATTATTTGAGTTTTAAAACTGTATTAATTCTCAAATCGGGATTAAACTCGTGAACCAAACGATCCCTAAACCGTATCAAGTGGGAACGAAAATATCAAGAACTATAACAATAATTCCTAGCCACATAAATTAATCCTTCACTTTCCTTTTATTTTTTTATTAACTAATTAAAACTTCTTCTCTAAGATAAGGACAATGCCTCTCTCCTCATTCAACAACAAAAAGAAGAAAAACTCAGTTACCAATTTCACGCCTTCTCCTCCCTCTTCCCTCTTCGGCAACCCAGCGCCGCCATCCGTTCGCCGCCAATCGCGACGCCGCCCTTCGTCGTCGCCTCTTCCCCAACGGCCAGCGCGAAGCCACCGCCTTCTTCCTCTTCCGGCGGGCAAATCGCCGCCGTCTTTCCCTGGAGCGACGCTGTCTCCGTCGCACCACCTCCACCAGCAACGCGCCGCCCAGCTCCGTTCATCGCCGCCCTCTCGCTCGCGCCGTGGCCCCAGCCCTCTCGCTGCCGTCGTCTCTCTCAGACGCGGCGCGTGGCCAGGCCCGTCGCGCCTCTTTTTCCGATTGGCCGCCGTGCCCCAGTCGCCGTGCGACGCCGCGTCGCACCACCGCTAGCCCAGACGCGACCGTCGCTGCTCCCTCTCTCCTTCACGGCAACGCCGCCGTGCTAGCGCCGCTCTCCTCTTCCTCTCGCCACCTTTCCCGTCGAACAGCGATGGCACAGCGCCACCGCCGTCGCGTCTCTTATTCCCGCCGCCGCCGCCAATCACTGTCGCTTCCCGCGAGCATCACCGCTGACCTCCGTTCTTGTTGGGTGAGTTTCGTGTTCAATTACTTTCGATTCTTTTTCCAGATTTCGAATTAACATCATCGTTCACTTTTTAATCTCACAAATTATCTTTATTTTCAAATTGATCATCTCTTTGCCTTTCTGCCTTTTCGATGAAGCTCGGTCGAAGCCGCTGCTGCCCGTTTATTCTCGGGGAAACCGAACTACGCTGTTAGGCTGTCAAATTTACCAGACGAACCCTTAAACGAGCGCCGTTAGACTGCTCGATTTTATTCACGAAACACCGAACGATACCTCCTCAAACCGGAGCTCGTAAGAATTGCTTAATTCTCTCTAATTCTCGTAATAGTTGGATTAGGAATTGAACCGTTTTAGATTCCCCGTTGAGTCGTCATAAGTTTTTAAGATTTGTTTTGGATTTGAGACTTGTAGATGGACTTTGATTTTGTTGTTTTGGTGAGTATTGAATTAGCTATGTATTGTAGTGTTTTAGAGTACTGGTTATTTTGATTCATATTAGTGTAGATGGAATTGTATTATTGATGATTTTCTTATTAGTGTTATTGGAATAGCTGAAGAGTAATATTGGATTAGTTGGTTAGTATTATTGAATGGATTACTTTGGTATTATTGAATTAGCTGTTTAAGTATCACTGAAATAGTTGTCTAGTGTTATTGAATTGATGGATTAGTATTATTGAATTAAGTTGTTTAGTATTGTTGAAATTAGTTGTTAGTAATATTAGTTGAGTTTTCATAGACAAATGGAAACTCGTCTTCACCTCGTACCTCTGTTAGAATTTTTAGAAACGCAAAATAAAGCCTTTTAATACAATCCGTTATTTTTAGAAGAATTACAAACCAACTTTAGGAATACCACTAATATTAGAAAAAAAAGAATACCTTTTATAAACTATTTTTAGTTTATAATATAAATTTCTTAGAAAAAGTCCAAGTCTTTTAATAAGTTTAGAAGAGAGAAGTTTTATATTCAAGTTTTCGTTTAAAAAACAAGAAATAGAATTCTTAAGAAAGAAAAACCTTTTCTTTAATTTTATTAATATTTTTCTAAGTAATTTCTTATTTTTCTAAGTAATTCCAAGATGAATTCTTATATTTTCTTCCTTAAAGGGCCTTTATTAAGGACACCCCTAAATTCAGTAAATACACCCCCATGTTACACCACTGCTTTCAGTAAATACACCCCCGGTTACATCACTGCTTTCAGTAAATACACCCCCTGTTACACTACTGCTTTTAGTAAATACACCCCCCTAATACACCTCCTCTTAAAAAGGGGTGTACTTATCAAAAGATTGTTTTTGTAGTAATCGAAATAGTCATACCACAAGTATACTAGTAAATACACTCCCTAAATACACTCACCTTTCTAGAAGTGGTGTATTTACCAAAATAGAGTGTGACCCTTAAGCAAGTCCTTTTTGAGTTTATAAGACCACAACTTTCTCGATTCTCGTAACACAAACTCTCAAGTTTTCCTAAACGTTTTCAAAGGTCAACTTTTAATCAAATGGTTTCCTACTAGGATTCGGTACTAGTTGGAACGTGCACGAGGTTTTCGACCATCTGTTTGTACATCATTCACGGGACCCGGAGTTAACAGGTGGGTGATGATCCGTTGATTGATCTGCTATTAATAATGTCGTGCCGGTATTTTCTGAACTCGACTAAATCAAATCAAAAGTATCTAATCCAATATAAATGTAACACCTATCTATATAACTGTTTGGATTATGTGATATTACTATATGTGTTATATACTGCCTGTTGTTTTGTGAATCGATCACCACTGCATGAGTAAACACCTTACGTGAGCATGAACCAGTTCAATTATCAGTCAAGTATTTTCTCGATGAGGTTGTTGTATCAGTTTTATGGAAAATCAGTAAGTACGGAGTTGTGATTTGGGTATTGTTTTTCCGGCCTCCGGGGACAGCTGTCGTTGGACGCCCTCGGAATCAAGGTCGTTGATTATTTTTCCGGCCTCCGGGGACAGCTGTCGTTGGACGCCCTCAGAATCAAGGTCATTGATTATTTTTTCGGTCTCCGGGGACAGCTGTCGTTGGACGCCCTCGGAATCAAGGCTGTTGATGGTTGGAGTTGAAAAGAGTAACTATGATGGAAGTGGAATGGTTGTACGTTTATGGTTTGTCAGTTTGTGATAATATGTGATATGACTTTGGGCTTTGCCCTAATGTGAACCAACTTGTGCTATTTCAATTATATTATGCGAAATATGCTTAAATGCCGTTTAAACTTTATAATCTTATATACGACAACTGATTAAATAAAATAAACACTTTATCAATGAGTATAACTTAATATATTTCGGATTTACCAATCCCATGATGTTGCAAATCACCCATATGTGAGAATTCAATTCTCACGCCCCATTTTCCTAACCCCTTGCAGATTATGATTTCGTGGAGCAAGGACAGTAATAGAGACGACACGGAGTTCCCTACTTAAATAAAACATTCTGTTAATACTATGCCTTATGTACACATATATATGTGTAAGATACTTACTAATATTATTTTATTCATTTTCTTCCGCTGCTTAAAAACTCATCATCTCTCATTTCCGTTATATTTCCTTCAAAAAATTTTATAGTTCGGACTTTTGATCACAATAACACTTCGAATTCGATATAATTAATATATATTGGGTTCGGGGCGTTACAGGTGGTATCAGAGCTTATGTTCAAACTTTCGGACCTAAACTTCAAATCATTGTCTTCATCGAACCAAAATTCTTTTTCTTTAATTAAATTTTCTTATCATGTAAGTATAGATCACTAATTAAATCACTTGAGGGGAAATGTGTCTCCTATTACCGTCAGAAGCTCCTCGAAGGTATGTTCTTATTTTATTGCCTTAAAGTTTGTTATATTACGACAACTTGACTTTCATAACAAAACTCCAATCAAAAGATCGCAAACTCGAAACAACACCTATGAGGTGTAGAAAGAACCCCGAAATGTCATTTATAATACTGTTGAAATACAGATAATTAGTGAAAGATAGAAATAAATATAATTGTGTAAAGTTATAAACTTCATAATTGATGTTATATGATTATTTGAACTATGTGTCTTAATTGTTTAAATAATGTTTCTGAATAACTAAAATTTTGACTAGGAATTTCCTTTCCATATAAGAATCCACCTAAGATAGTTATATCCCGATAATTAGAAGACACTTAGCTAACCTTAGAATCTATCAGTGTGTTTATAACTCAGTTCACGAGACTGCGTGCAAAGGCAAGAGCCACTCCAATATCCCCAGACGAGACATATCTGACAGCCGTAATTCGTTTTGCCAGAAAGGTTACTGAGTTGTTCTCCGTCCTATCGCAGTAAGACTACTCGAACGGACGAGAATAGAAGACCCAGTACAAAGGCCCCACATTCACTTGGAGACATACCTAGAAAGAAGTCGGCGATGGGTATTTCCGCTTGATAGTAATGATCAGTCAGAGTGATCAAATCCTTTTAAACAGTTATCCTTTTGGTGTAGTCACAAATACATACACCCTAGATGTGCCACCCTTTCCTGACATATAGTAGTAGTCAGACGTATGACCGTTTTACTCCGACCGTAGCAGCGTAGCTCTAACCCGCTCCTTTTGTCGCTTGTGGACCATTCTGATGCAAGGAAATGCGTTAGAATTGTACTTAGAAGCCTTTTGTATTCTATGACGTAATGTAAGGAGACTGACCTCCGTAGGACCAAAACTTTTTAGATATATATATATACTTATTATGTGCTCACTATTTGTCAATATGTTTTACTTGCTTTATATATTAAATGTCATATTTTATCTGATTATCACTTAATGACACATTAGTTGTTCCTAGAATACTGTGCGAATGTGAGCACTGTACCATTGGGGCCCCAATGCGCAGCTGGTGAATTATGTACCACACGTGTTCTCAGTGAACGTTTTGTGTTAATTTTGGTTAGTCCGATTATGTTTTTATAACTTTCTCGCACCTATACATATCGTAAAAATATTATTCTTTTCCGATCAGAACCACCTTTAGAATTGCACCAGAACGTAGACGTGGACGACCCCCCCACGTTAACCCCATTCCTATATCAGTGAATCCTATAGGACAGAACTCACCTTCTCAGGCTGAACCTAAGCCACCTCAGCAGGCCGCGCTAAGAAATGTCTGGAACTACTATAGAAATTAAGGACCGAATTTGAGGTTTACCCCTAATGCTAAACGATCACTTAGTAGAGTCGGATCTTCTCATCCTTAAGATGAAAGTCTTTGGTATAATTTTAGGCTTTGACTGTTTAACAAAGGACGAAGCGATAATAGAATGCGCAGAACGAGAGATTGACCTCGAAACCCGTAATGGTCAACGCTTCACATTTCGTGAAATCAAGACCAAGAAGGAAACCCGAGTAATATCAGCAATACAAGCTGCAGTAATATTACGAAAGGAGAAATGCCAAGCTTACCTTGTCCACATCTCGGCAGGAGAGAAAGACGACAAGTTGCGCATCAAAGTGCCAATTGTGGATGGATATCTTGACGTGTTTCCCGAGGAATTAATTGGGTTACCTTCTGATTGTCAGATAGAGTTCTCCATCGACTTGATACCTGGGGCAGCACCAGTATCTAAAGTACACTATTGAATGGCGCCAAAGGCATTAGAAGAACTGAAGGAACAACTGCAATGCTTGCTTGAAAAGAAGTTCATCAGGCCTAGTGCATCACCATGAACACCCATGTTGTTCGTGAAAAAGAAAGATGGAACTTTCCGTATGTGCATAGACTATCGAAGTCTCAATCAATTGATCATTAAGAACAAATATCCTTCTCCAAGGATAGAAGACTTGTTCGACCAGTTGAAGAATGCTACGGTATTCTCAAAGATCGATCTGAGGTCTGGTTACCACCAGCTAAAGGTCAAGAGCGAGGATATCCCGAAGACAGCATTCCGAACTCGGTATGGACATTACGAGTTCGCCGTGATGCCTTTTGGAGTAACAAACGCTCCGACAATTTTCATGGATATGATGAATAGAGTGTTTCATCCGTACCTGGACCAATTCGTCATCGTCTTGTGTACTCTAAGGACAAAGAGCAACACGAAGAACATCTCAAGGCAGTCTTAAAGACAATGAGACGAGAGAAGTTTTATTCCGAATTCAGCAAGTGTGAATTTTGGATCAACTGCTTGTGTATCGATTAGTACTAGAGCATCTCACTCCCTTGTGCCTAAGAATTTAAGAAAATTTGAGGATATAGAGTATAGAAGAATAGACCTTAAGTGAAAGTGAACTTTTGAGGAATACAATGAGAACCCAACGTCGAGTGAATTGATTGGAGATAGACTTGGATGGACATCAATAGAAACTGAACTGCACGTTCTTAAGTTGAGTAGCTAGACGTTATTGAAAACGAACTAGTTCTATGCATATGAAGGAATATGAAACTTGAGCATAGTTACTTTCTTTTGGGATAACATAAGATTTTAAGCTTAAGTAGAGCCTTTTTGTGGAATGAGTAAGCTAGATGTAATCTTAAGTCTTACGTGTTAAGAATTAACATTTATATGTTATGGGAATACTTTAGTTGAAAGAGAAAGGACAATTGATTTTTATCTATGGGATACATAGTGGACTTCGAAGTAGAGGAAAATTTGCAACTATGTAGGAAGAAAAGTTTGCATGTTTGAGGATTAGAAAACCTTCTAAGTCTTAGATCAGGTAGAGTGACAACAAACTTAGTCAACTAAGAAAACCGAGAAGTTATTTTGGGTTTAACTAATGAGAAAGCTTTCAAAAATCAAACCTCCCCACTAAGGTTTACCACCTCTTTTGAACCAGAAGTTTTAGAGTAAGTAGTAAGACAAAACTACTTTGAGTGGAGTAAGATATAGTACCAGTTCATCCTAAACCTAGAATTCTCCACACAGTGCTGTGCAGATACCATGGTTTACGCGTTCACCCTATAACCGACCTTACGAGAAAGGATCCTAGGAGCGCAAAAGAACGATAAATTCTTGAGAGGAATACGTAAGCGCGCTGAGGAAGGAACCATTCAGAAGTTCGTGTTGAATACTGATGGAGCTTTAATGTTCGATAACAAAATCTGTGTGCCTAAGGATGAAGGAATGAGGAATAAAATTCTGAAAGAGGCACATAACACTCCATACACCATTCACCCCGGATAGACGATAATGTATCGGAGACTGGAAGGAAACTTTTGGTGAAGGGTATGAAGAGATCGATAGCTCAATTCGTCAGGAGCTGTTTAACCTGCCAACGAGTTAAAGCAAATCACCAACGACCTCCAGGGTTGTTGCATCCTCTGGAGATGCCAGAGTGGAAATGGGAGAACATCACTATGGATTTTGTCACCGAATTTCCGAAAACGGTGAAAAATCACGATGCCATTTAGGTAATCGTAGATAGACTTACGATAACTGCCCACTCTATCCCTGTTATAATGATGTATACGTTGGACAAGCTCGCCTAACTATACATAGCAGAAGTAGTTAGACTGTACGGTGTACCAGTCTCGATAGTGTCCGATAGAGACCCCGTTTTACCTCTAAGTTCTGGGGAAGTCTGCAACGAGTCTTGGGTACTGAATTGAAGTTCAGCACCGCATACCACCCGCAGACTGACGGACAATCGGAAAGAACTATCCAGACACTCGAAGGTATACTGAGAGCTTGCGCTCTAGATCTTGCAGGAAGTTGGAAGAGCCACCTGCCATTTGTAGAGTTCGCATATAACAACAGTTATCAGGCGACAATACAAACGGCACCGTACGAAGCATGTTACGGGAAAAGGTGTAGATCACCAGTTTGTTGGGATAAGGTCGGAATTCGAAAGATTCTCAAACCAAAACTAGTTGAAAGATCGGTTGAGATAGTCGCAAAGATTAAAGGAAAAATCAAAGCGGCTCAAGACCGTCAGAAGTCATATGCGGACGCTAGGAGAAGAGATTTACAATTCGACATTGGCGATAAAGTATTTCTCCGAGTGGCACCAATGAAAGGCCTAATCCGTTTTAGTAAAAGAGGTGAGCTAAAGTCGCGATACAATGGGCCATTTGACATCCTGAATAGAATCGGGGATGTGGCTTATCGCTTAGCACTACCACCAGAGTTATCATGAGTGCATGATGTGTTCCACACATCTACACCCAGGGAGTACATAAGCGATCAAAACCCTGTTTTTAGTCGTATAGATTTAAGTTTAAGTTGTGACCTAACTTATGAAGAAGTTCCAGTTACTATCCTAGGAAGGAAGTTACACTTATTAAGGAATCAAGAGATACCATTAGTTCTAGTCCAGTGAAGCTGACACGGGAAAGAAGAAACAACTTGGGAAGTAGAGGATGAAGTCCTAACCAAATACCCTCAATGCTTAAGCAGTACCTAGAAGCTGAATTTCGGGGGCGAAATTCCGTTAAGGGGGTGAGGATGTAATACCCCGTCCCGTTTTATACCTTTTATTTTGCTAGAAACCATATTTTATATTATTATCTTTGTTTCTTTTTATTTTATTATTTTGTGTGCTTTTGTGTAATTTAAATATATACCCTTTTTACAAATTCCTAAATTCGTCGAAAGAATCGAATCTTTCAAAGCGAATAAAGGATTACGAGAAATTAAATATTCAAGTCTTAATTAAGGATTTCGATCCGTATAATTTATTGAGTAAAATTAAAATACAATAAAATATTATTTGAGTTTTAAAACTGTATTAATTCTCAAATCGGGATTAAACTCGTGAACTAAACGATCCCTAAACCGTATCAAGTGGGAACGAAAATATCAAGAACTATAACAATAATTCCTAGCCACATAAATTAATCCTTCACTTTCCTTTTATTTTTTTATTAACTAATTAAAACTTCTTCTCTAAGATAAGGACAGTGCCTCTCTCCTCATTCAACAACAAAAAGAAGAAAAACTCAGTTCCCAATTTCACGCCTTCTCCTCCCTCTTCCCTCTTCGGCAACCCAGCGCCGCCATCCGTTCGCCGCCAATCGCGACGCCGCCCTTCGCCGTCGCCTCTTCCCCGACGGCCAGCGCGAAGCCACCGCCTTCTTCCTCTTCCGGCGGGCAAATCGCCGCCGTCTTTCCCTGGAGCGACGCTGTCTCCATCGCACCACCTCCACCAGCGACGCGCCGCCCAGCTCCGTTCATCGCCTCCCTCTCGCTCGCGCCGTGGCCCCAGCCCTCTCGCTGCCGTCGTCTCTCTCAGACGCGGCGCGTGGCCAGGCCCGTCGCGCCTCTTTTTCCGATAGGCCGCCGTGCCCCAGTCGCCGTGCGACGCCGCGTCGCACCACCGCTAGCCCAGACGCGACCGTCGCTGCTCCCTCTCTCCTTCACGGCAACGCCGCCGTACTAGCGCCGCTCTCCTCTTCCTCTCGCCACCTTTCCCGTCGAACAGCGACGGCACAGCGCCACCGCCGTCGCGTCTCTTATTCCCGACGCCGCCGCCAATCACTGTCGCTTCCCGCGAGCATCACCGCTGACCTCCGTTCTTGTTGGGTGAGTTTCGTGTTCAATTACTTTCGATTCTTTTTCCAGATTTCGAATTAACATCATCGTTCACTTTTTAATCTCACAAATTGTCTTTATTTTCAAATTGATCATCTCTTTGCCTTTCTGCCTTTTCGATGAAGCTCGGTCGAAGCCGCTGCTGCCCGTTTATTCTCGGGGAAACCGAACTACGCCGTTAGGCTGTCAAATTTACCAGACGAACCCTTAAACGAGCGCCGTTAGGCTGCTCGATTTTATTCACGAAACACCGAACGATACCTCCTCAAACCGGAGCTCGTAAGAATTGCTTAATTCACTCTAATTCTCGTAATAGTTGGATTATGAATTGAACCGTTTTAGATTCCCCGTTGAGTCGTCGTAAGTTTTTAAGATTTGTTTTGGATTTGAGACTTGTAGATGGACTTTGATTTTGTTGTTTTGGTGAGTATTGAATTAGCTATGTATTGTAGTGTTTTAGAGTACTGGTTATTTTGATTCATATTAGTGTAGATGGAATTGTATTATTGATGATTTTCTTATTAGTGTTATTGGAATAGCTGAAGAGTAATATTGGATTAGTTGGTTAGTATTATTGAATGGATTACTTTGGTATTATTGAATTAGCTGTTTAAGTATCACTGAAATAGTTGTCTAGTGTTATTGAATTGATGGATTAGTATTATTGAATTAAGTTGTTTAGTATTGTTGAAATTAGTTGTTAGTAATATTAGTTGAGTTTTCATAGACAAATGGAAACTCGTCTTCACCTCGTACCTCTGTTAGAATTTTTAGAAACGCAAAATAAAGCCTTTTAATACAATCCGTTATTTTTAGAAGAATTACAAACCAACTTTAGGAATACCACTAATATTAGAAAAAGAAGAATACCTTTTATAAACTATTTTTAGTTTATAATATAAATTTCTTAGAAAAGGTCCAAGTCTTTTAATAAGTTTAGAAGAGAGAAGTTTTATATTCAAGTTTTCGTTTAAAAAACAAGAAATAGAATTCTTAAGAAAGAAAAACCTTTTCTTTAATTTTATTAATATTTTTCTAAGTAATTTCTTATTTTTCTAAGTAATTCCAAGATGAATTCTTATATTTTCTTCCTTAAAGGGCCTTTATTAAGGACACCCCTAAATTCAGTAAATACACCCCCTGTTACACCACTGCTTTCAGTAAATACACCCCCTGTTACACCACTGCTTTCAGTAAATACACCCCCTGTTACACTACTGCTTTCAGTAAATACACCCCCTGTTACACTACTGCTTTTAGTAAATACACCCCCTAATACACCTCCTCTTAAAAAGGGGTGTACTTATCAAAAGATTGTTTTGTAGTAATCGAAATAGTCATACCACAAGTATACTAGTAAATACACTTCCTAAATACACTCACCTTTCTAGAAGTGGTGTATTTACCAAAATAGAGTGTGACCCTTAAGCAAGTCCTTTTTGAGTTTATAAGACCACAACTTTCTCGATTCTCGTAACACAAACTCTCAAGTTTTCCTAAATGTTTTCAAAGGTCAACTTTTAATCAAATGGTTTCCTACTAGGATTCGGTACTAGTTGGAACGTGCACGAGGTTTTCGACCATCTGTTTGTACATCATTCACGGGACCCGGAGTTAACAGGTGGGTGATGATCCGTTGATTGATCTGCTATTAATAACGTCGTGCCGGTATTTTCTGAACTCGACTAAATCAAATCAAAAGTATCTAATCCAACATAAATGTAACACATATCTATATAACTGTTTGGATTATGTGATATTACTATATGTGTTATATACTGCCTGTTGTTTTGTGAATCGATCACCACTGCATGAGTAAACACCTTACGTGAGCATGAACCAGTTCAATTATCAGTCAAGTATTTTCTCGATGAGGTTGTTGTATCAGTTTTATGGAAAATCAGTAAGTACGGAGTTGTGATTTGGGTATTGTTTTTCCAGCCTCCGGGGACAGCTGTCGTTGGACGCCCTCGGAATCAAGGTCGTTGATTATTTTTCCGGCCTCCGGGGACAGCTGTCGTTGGACGCCCTCGGAATCAAGGTCGTTGATTATTTTTCCGGTCTCCGGGGACAGCTGTCGTTGGACGCCCTCGGAATCAAGGCTGTTGATGGTTGGAGTTGAAAAGAGTAACTATGATGGAAGTGGAATGGTTGTACGTTTATGGTTTGTCAGTTTGTGATAATATGTGATATGACTTTGGGCTTTGCCCTAATGTGAACCAACTTGTGCTATTTCAATTATATTATGCGAAATATGCTTAAATGCCGTTTAAACTTTATAATCTTATATACGACAACTGATTAAATAAAATAAACACTTTATCAATGAGTATAACTTAATATATTTCGGATTTACCAATCCTATGATGTTGCAAATCACCCATATGTGAGAATTCAATTCTCACGCCCCATTTTCCTAACCCCTTGCAGATTATGATTTCGTGGAGCAAGGACAGTAATAGAGACGACACGGAGTTCCCCACTTAAATAAAACATTCTGTTAATACTATGCCTTATGTACACATATATATGTGTAAGATACTTACTAATATTATTTTATTCATTTTCTTCCGCTGCATAAAAACTCATCATCTCTCATTTCCGTTATATTTCCTTCAAAAAATTTTATAGTTCGGACTTTTGATCACAATAATACTTCGAATTCGATATAATTAATATATATTGGGTTCGGGGCGTTACATATAGATAATTGTATGTAATTCTTATGAAAATTACACCTATTTTCCTTTAACTTTTGTTGACTTTTGTTTTCATCCTATTTACTTTGAGATTTTGAATATTATCCTATAACGTATAAAAAATTGTGTTTTTTTTCCCGTTACCTGCTACACCAGGTAACTATTGCGATAAATTTCACATGACACCAATTTCTTGTAATTTATAGGATGAAATTCAAAATGTCACGTCAAATTTATCGAAATAGGTGTCTGGTATAGCAAACAATAGGACAAAAACATAGTATTAGTAATATATAGGACAAAAATCAATAGCTCAAAGTTAACAGGACGAAAATCAAAGTAAAAGGATAAAAAAGTGTGTTTCCTTAGTTCATAAGCCCATTAAGATTGTTTTCTAAATTTGTAAGTTCAAAAAGACAATGTCATAATTTTGCAAACACCTATAAGATAATATTGTAAAGAGTATTTTTCTTGCGTATATGAGTTAATTTAGTGATAAATTATAAGACATGATTTATTGTATACATGTCAATTTGAAGTTTAGACAGTATTGAGTATAAATTAGAAACATAATTAACTTCAATATGGTATCACATATTTTAATCATAAAATACTAATATTGGAATATGTTTTTGAATTGAACTATTTCATATATGAACCAATTTATAATTATTTTTTAGATACAGTTTAATTTAACCATTTAATGTTCTTTAAATAAATAATTAATATTTTTTGTTACCATTAACAAATTAATAATACCCGTTGATGAAAATAATTAATATCCTTCAGTGATAACAATAAATACCCTTAAAAATGTTCATTCTTGAATTATTTTCACTTCATACTTTGTCTACTATTGGAACATATTTTTATTTTTTAAATAATATTTTATGCAGACGTTATTATAGAATTGTACGTAGCATATTAGTTGTACATGTTTGTAATTGTTTTAAAAGATGTTAGTTGTTAAAATTGGACTTAAAAGTAATATGTACTACTATTGAATGCATTGTTAACAATACTAATAAGTAATGTATGATGTGAATGCTACTTACGACAAATAAAATCAATGTAAATTTTTTATTAATACGATTTAGTTAAACTACTAATACTTTTATTTGAAATAAATAATATCGGTGGAGCTGATGAATTTAGTGAAAATAATTAATACACTTCAAACAAAAAAAAAAAAAATAATACACGTCAAACAAAAAATAGATGATAATTTATTAACATAAAATTTTAGAATATAATATTATTCTAAATTTATTAACAAATTATGTATACATTACGTTTAGTATGTGGGGAAGGTGTATTTTTATG
This sequence comes from Ballota nigra, assembly GCA_947034835.1. Lineage (NCBI taxonomy): Eukaryota > Viridiplantae > Streptophyta > Magnoliopsida > Lamiales > Lamiaceae > Ballota > Ballota nigra. Next base: position 74,008,107 of record OX344724.1, on the reverse strand, counting down.
TCAAAAATAAATAATTAATAATTAGATAAACAAATGAACAGAAACATATTTATGTGATATACTAAAAAAAATTCTAACCAAGCTTTGTGTTTACATATTTTTCAATCAAATGAAATTTAATTTATAACCGTGTTTATTTGTTTGAATATTTCTATCTCCGTATTGAATGAGACTTTATTTATAAAAAACTTATGCAAGAATAGAAGCATGAACTTTTATAATTAAAGTTGTAATTTTGTAATTACGTTTTCTATTCTCTACTTGAAAAAATATTGGTTTAGAAAAAAATTGTAATGTGCGCACTTCTAAAGAGAATCTCTCCTTGCTTTCATTGTAGTGGTATATCTTTCGTTTGTCAATAATTTAGTAGTGAAATATTTTAATTATTATAGATAGTTGTATGTAATTCTTGGGGAAATTACACTTTTTTGTTCCTTAACTTGGTTGACTTTGGTTTTCATTATGTTTACTTTGGAATTTTGAATTTGATCATATAACTTATAAAAAATTGTGTCGTAACTATTCCGGTAAATCTCACGTGGCGCCACTTTTTTCTTAATTTATAGGATGGAATTCAAATACATGGTATACCAGGTAGTAGGGAAAAAAAATACATATTTTGTAATGTATAGTATAAAATTCAAAAGTTCAAAGTTAACAAGAAGAAAACCTGAGACAACCAAAATTGAAGAATAAAAAAGTGCATTTTCTCTAATTCTTTTGTTCCAAGTTTTTTTAATTAATTGTTTCTTCTTAATATCTAATTTATACAGTGCTCAAGTAACATAAAGTTAAGTGCAATAGAGTTATGACATAAAACTCTTTTAAAAGATATATTCAATCTTATGTGTATTTGGTAGCATACAGACCATATGTCATGTGAAATTTTACATCATGATTTGTAACCTATATTTATTACCATTGAAAACTAATGTTTTACAATTAAAATTTTATAATTTATATATTTTGTGGTTGTCTTATCTCTAAGAAGTGATACATATACAATAAGAGATTTAATTTTTTTTCCTAATGTTTGAGACCTCATATGAAAGTATAAATACATATGTTAAGTTAGGTTCTCAATATTCTTACTATATGTTTTACAATCAAGAGTTTATAATATCGCACACTCTCATATGCACCAAGTGCACCGTGCACTCACTCAACATTTGAAATTATTTACACTGAAAAGTAAGGCTGATTACACTGAAAAATATAGTTATGTTATATTGAAAAGATTTTTAGAGTATATTTTCCAGTGTAATCTAACAACACTTTTAAGTATTGTCAAGTCATATTTTTCAGTGTAAACAATCTCAACTGTTGAGTGAATGCATCATTCACCAAATGCTGTGTAGTTAACTTATTTTTAAAACATGAGATTCTTGATACATATATTAAGTTAGTTTCTTGATTTTCAAGTACACAACGAAAATTGTATATAAATAAATTTTTTGAAATTTGTAATTAGTATATTTTTTTTTTTGTAAATACAAATATTGTAGTTTTATTAGTATTTATATAATTTATATAATATTGAAGCAAATTATACCTAATTACATTATTCAATATTTAGATTACAATTAAATTCAAATTTTTTTGTTTGTATATATATTATAAAATTAAAAAGAAATTATACAATTTTTTTTTATTCTGCAAATAACTTTATTTACAATCCCGCGAAAATTCGCGGGACTAACACTAGTCATGTTATATATCAATCAACTAAATTAATTCAGACCTGCGTATATATACCAATCAACTAAATTAATTCATACCTACGTATATATACCAATCACTAAATTAATTCATACCTACGTGTATACATACATACATACATATATATATATATATATATATCAACTAATTAATTAAATTCATACCTACGTATATATATCAATCAACTAATTAATTCATACCCACGTAAATATACTACTAATTAATCAACTAAATTTCATATCAATCAACTAACATATATCCATACTTATATATAGAGGAAGCATTCTATGCCTACGTGGCAATATTAGTTTTCCTCTATTTCAAAATCCTTCTTTTCTCATTTAGTCAACTATGTAATTTTCATCTAAGCTGTTCATTTCATATTTTTAATCTTAACCATTAATTTTATCCAATTTTTTCTATAAAATCCCAAAAGTATTGTATGATCTCACCCATCCTCCATTTTTTTATGGCTCTCAAACTTCTGAAAAACATCGGCTTACAAATGGATGTTTGTTGCAGGTTTGTAACAAAAGTTTTTTTTTTATGATTCGTGCTAATATTCTTTTTTTTTTTTTGCAGGTTTATAACAATAGATATTCTTATTTTCTTGCAGAAGAGTACAATGATTAATAGATATTTGTGCAGGTTTATAAAAATTGGTGCACCCCTCTTCTCTTTTTTGTTGTTTAGATCTTTCTTTCCAAAAGATCGATGAAGATATTGCCTATAAGATGCTTATGGATCGAATTGCGATTAGCTATTATCATCTTCCAAAATCGTCAAACCATGGTCGTAGATATTGAAGAATTGTTGTTCTGTATGAGCTCTATATTTGAATACCATTTGATTGTGATTGCACTCCTGTAATCAAATTGGCGATATTACGCCAATCTGAAAATGCATATTGATTATAATTTGTAATTTCTAAAATTTATCTTTATATCAGTAAAATTGATTAACTATTCTTAACTTTTTTTTTATTAATTCTACATTGTTTTATTTAAATTTCGTAAAATTATTTTAAGTATTACAAAATTCCAATGACCTAATTAAGTGTATCCTGATTATTCTCCATAATTTACTTTGTATTTGGATACAACAATAATTTTTGCCTTGATTGTTTATATCATACAAAAAATAATCATTTGCATTGAATTTTTGTATTAAAAAAGGGTCAACTAATCAATATTATTAATTGAATAAAATATATCCGATCAAATTAATTGTCAATTTATTTTAAAATAAATCTTTCACATTTCTTGAAATCAATTCAATATATTAATATTTAGATATAACACACACACACACACATATATATATATATATATATATTGTACATTGTTTTATTTAAATTTCATAAAATTATTTTAACTATTACAAAATTCCAATGACCTAATTAAGTGCATCCTGATTATTCTCCATAATTTACTTTGTATTTGGACACAACAATAATTTTTGCTTTGATTGTTTATATCATACCAAAAATAATAATTTGCATTGAATTTTTGTATTAAAAAAGGGTCAACTAATCAATATTATTAATTGAATAAAATATATCCGATCAAATTAATAGTCAATTTATTTGAAAATAAATCTTTCACATTTCTTGAAATCAATTCAATATATTAATATCTAGATATATATATATATATATATATATATATATATATTATTCAATTTTTCATTTCTAATGATTATTTATGCTATCAATTTCTGAATATTATCAAATTAGTTTAAATTTCTGAATCTATATATTATTCAATTTGTCATTTCTGAATATTATCAAATTAGTTTAAATTTCACAGTTTTATACAGGAAAGTCGAGTAATGATTATTAATGCTATCAATTAATTAATATATGTCTTATTACCATGAATAGTTCACAATATCTCCCATAAAGCCAGCAAATAATATTATAAATTGAATGAAAATTATTCCATCAAATTAAATGCTTATTTATTATTCTATACATGAATTACGTCAACTAATGTACTTTGATTGATATCTATTCTATCAATGAGTATATTGAAGAACACAAATGTTATATGATACAGAATACTTTACAATTTTCTTTGAAATAAAGAGTTTTTGAATAATTTTAGTTTGAAATCTATAATATATTAAGTTATGCACAAAAATGTTGAATGAAAAGAAATTATGTTTTAAGGTCATCAAATATATCATTAATGTCAAAGTATTAGGTATGCGTATTGCCGAAACAATTTTTTATATACGCTATATTGAAATATTCAATATATTTTGATTCATAATTGCATAAAGATATGTTACTAATAGAAACATACATTATGTGAATTTTTAATTATCATATTGCAAATATCAATAAAATTAGTAGTCATTCTTTTACAATTTAAATTATTCATATGGAATAATGTTTCTATTAATAATCTTGGTGTATTATGAATTATCACATTGTTTTACCCCAAGTTTCCGTACTTTTGTCTTTGTGGTTGATGAATATTTGTTTTTCCCAAATTTAGTGCTGCTTAATTCGAGCTAATTACATATAATTAATGTTTCTATACTTCAAGCTAATTAATTTATTATTGACATATAATACATATGATCACATAATCTCAACATTATATTTTCAACTATTGAACTATTACCATGAATTGAATGCAGAGTAATCATTGTTAATCCTAATCATATGGATATATAAATATAATTAATGTTTTCAACTATTGAATTATTTTGTGAAATGGTTGTTTAATTTTGGTCCTTTAATTTAAGTTTTGTGATAACTTTCTTTTATAGTTGTAATATTTTCAATTAATTTGTAGTAATAATTATTTTATTTTGGATTTATTTATTATGTGCGTATAAATTGAATACTATATAATATGCAGCTATAATTAATTTAATTTAAGACGTATATAAATATTTATGTATATAAAAAAAATTGTTTACATATAAACATATTTGTGTATTTGTTTATTTATATGTGAATCTTGGGAAGGAGGTTAAAACTGCTATCACTTTGCCATAGTCAATATTACATTAAAACGTATTTACTTGAGTTTTCTATATGGAATATTATGAAATGAATAAGGAATAGAGAAAAAAAATTACCTGCCGCTTAATTGACGAAGAAGCTATGTTTTAAAAAGCGTATCGGACCGGCCGGTCCGACCGCTACTCGGCAAGGGCGACGGTCCGCTTCTACACGTTGGACCGCTCGAGGATCAAACCGTTCACGAACCGGTAAAAGCGGTATGAACCGCTGTTCGGTTGAGCCGCTCGAAGCGGCGGTCCACTGCAAATTTTGATAATTGTTGAATCTCCAAATTTTCTAATTTACCTCACTCTGTATACCGATCTGTGACGATCCAAATACGGAGAAGAAAGGATGTAATTGCATAAATGGGTGAACATAGAACCATAAATTGAAGAAAAATGGAGATTGTTTCTGCGATGAAAGATAACTGCAAAACCCGTGTAGTTTATTGACCCAGTTATCTGAAAATGAAGGGTTAGTTGGGGGCTGGGGACTTATCCAGCTGTCCACGACCAAGGAAATTCTCCCTGTCTAATTGTTTTTAATTTAATTTATTTGTATTTAGACACATAATTTTTCGTATGTTCAATATGAATACTTTACTTCTTTGAATATTTAATTGTGGCTAGTGGTGTGTACCAAGGTAGTTATGTTATAAAAAAAATTAAATTAATTGTTTATTTTTAATGTAATTTATTCATAAAAAATACTCTCTCTGTTTCAATTTTATTTTTCCATTTAACTTTACACGGAGTTTAATGCGAGAGATGAAATATAATATTTAAATGAATAAAAGAGTCTTGAGAATGGTGAAAGGTGAATAAAGTAGTATTTAAATGAATATAATAATTGAATTGTAGGAGTGAAATTAAAAAAAGGTGAATCACTTTATTTTTATTTTGGGAATGAGAAAATAAAATTGGGACATATCTTTTTGACAAATGGGAAAATAAAACTGGGACGGAGGGAGTATTATTTTAAGGGAAAAAATGTAGATACTAATTTATAATTTTATATTATATAATTATGACGTCATACCGATTTAACCGCTTTAAAAACGGCCAGACCCGATCGAACCCGGTCCGACCAAAAGCGCTAAGACAGTCCGGTTCAATAATCGCTTCCGCTTTTAAAACATAGCGAAGAAGATATGGAAAAAAAATGAGAATAAGGGGGCGGGGGAATTAGCTTAGATAACCATATATATTGAATTGTCAATGACTATTCTTCCAATTTTTTCCTAATCAATGGATTGGTCAATTAAGCCCTACAATTAGGGAGTCGGTTATCAAAAAATAAATTAAAATATTAAGATTTTTTAGGAGATTCTACTAATATATTATATGATATTTGAATTTTATGATACAAATAAATAAATATATATATATATAAAATATATAATATAATATATAAAAATAGATATATCCGGGTCATTCGGTTTTTTTACAACGGTTCAACCGGTCGAACCAGTGACCCAGTTCATCATCCGGTTCGATGTCCGGTCCGGGTTTGAAAACATTATCTTTGTGAAAAATCCTATATGTATTTATATAAGTATATGTTTTTCTTTACATAGTGTGGTTAAATATTTATGTTATAACATTGTTCATTTGATTTAAAGGAATCAATTCAAAACACGCTAGAATGAATAAAAGAATCATTATTTCAAGGAAACGGGGTAGACAAATTGATACTGTTAAACTCCTATTCATTTAAATATTCAAATTATTAATTTATTTTTTAATAATTTATTTCAATAATAATTTTTAAATTTTTTTTATATTAATAAATTGTACTTTATTTTTGGATTCATTAGAAAATTTAAAGACAATGTATTATATGAAAATAGTTCATAATAAGCTTATCATGAAACAATTTTAAAGTATCATTAATCTCATCGGGAGTATAACTAATATCATCAGGGGTATCATTAGTCTGAGTTCAAGAAAACTATTTTAAATTTTCTTGAACTCAGACTAATGATACCCCTGACAGGTTTAATGATACTCCTGATAAGATTAATGATACTCTAAAACTATTTCATGTTAAGCTTATTATGAAGCGTTTTCATATAAAACCTACTCAAATTTAAAACTTTCAATTACGTGATTGTTTAATGAATTGTAGATTGTGGATATATATATATATATATAACATGAATGTTGCCTGTAAACAAACTTACAATGAATAATTTAATTAATTTTCCTTTTAATTTAGGCACACTGAAAATATTGTAATATGCATTGTATTACAGATATATCATCAGAAGATGTAGTCGACTCTGTTGGTGTTTCTCAATCTACACAAAACACATCTATACAGAGGGACACACCACTATCACGAGGTAATCTTTAACAAAAAAAAAAAAAATTGTATGAATTACAACAGATTTAATTATGTATATGTTTTAATGAATTTATTTAAACACTGACAGATAAGGGAAAGTCACCAATGGATACGGCAAGACCTACTATTTGCAATCATTTGTCTATAATACACAGTTCTAAAAGGAAGTTTCAATTTACTGATGAATGCAGTAAATTAAATTCTGGAGAAGGTTTTTAATAAATAAAATATTATTACTTTCATTATTTTGGACTGATTTTCTTTGTTATTCATAAGTTTAATATTCTTATTATTTAGATACAATTGGAGGAGTTCTTGTTTTAGCGACTACAAATACAAATCAAAAGTCCCTACAAAATGAAGGTATTAAATATTAGTGTCAAATTTTATATTAAAATATATTTGAAAAAATATTTTAATTCATTCAATTTTATTCATCTTTCAATTTCTAGGATATGTGGATTTTGGTGATGCTACTTATGTTTGCATGCATTGTAATGCTTATATGTAGATATGTTAATCCGGGCCGGGCTAATAGGGCCGACCCGTTTATCCCTAAAAAATGCAGGGTTAGGGCTATGGTTTAAGGGGCCCGTTTAAATCAGTGCCTTTTTGGCCCGACCCTATTAGCCCGCGGGCTAATAGTGCTAGCCCGCTAGCCCGGGTTATATATATATATATATATATATATATATTTTAAATTATTTATATTATATAATAAGTGTATTAATTATTTATTACAATTAAAGTATTAATATATATATACTCACACTTTTTCAATTCATCATCTAGCCTTAACTTCAGTAAAAGATGATGTACGAGAAACTTAATCCATCCATTTTAGTGTTATTTTATTTTTAGTTCCTTTTTTTAGGTTCTTCCATCCATGTACTAGTTGTACTTAGATACACAAGTGCCCAATTAGATGAAAATTTTAGCTAATTTGCTGCTAAAATTGTATATTCTTTTGTTTCTTGGAGATTCAATTTATTAGTATCATTCCGATTAAATTATTTTTTTGGTATGATATGCATGGTAGTGAGCAGAACTATTACAAGTATGATTTGGTGATTTTTTTGTAATTATAATACTACAATAAATAAAAAATTAGCCGTATTGATGTTTGAACTATTACGTGTTGGTGTTTTGTACTTTTTAAGTATTGATGTTTGAATTTTTATAATTACGTTGAATTGTTTTTATATAATTTTAATTAATTTATGAACAATATTTAAATTCATTAATATTTTATTGCCACTATTTTAAATTTTATGTTGAATTTTATTTTTTTCGATATAACCCGTTTGTGGCCCGTTTAGCCCGAAGCCCGCTAGGGTTAGGGTTATGTCTTAATTATTAAAGGCCCGTTAAGAGTGAACCGGATAAGGCTCTAACCCGCTTAGCCCGAAGCCCGTTAGGGCCGGCCTTATAGGGTTAGGGCTAGCCCGTTTAACATCTCTACTTATATGTGGTATGAAGAAAGAACTTCAAAGACAAAGAGGGAAAATCCACCAAAATTTCCTTCGTGTTGTGGTAATGGAAAGGTCTGGCTGCCTTTGTTAAGATCACCTCCAGATACATTGATTAATCTTTTATCTTTAAAGGATGCTAAGAGAAAATAATTTATTGAAAATATAAGGGCATACAATATGATGTCCAGTTTTACGTCGATGGGTGGAAAGGTAGATTCTTCAGTAAACAGGGGTAGAAGACCTTATGTTTTCAAGATGCATGGTGCAAATTATCATCAAATTGGTAGTTTATTGCCTATTCCTGGACAACCACCAAAGTTCTCTCAGTTGTACATCTATGACACAGAAAATGAGATTACCAATAGAATAAACACTCACAGGTTAATATTATTCAACAATACTTAATTTCTTTTAAAAAATTCTTTTAACATAAATATATATAATAATATTTCAAGAATTTTTTATTTACTAATAATGTACTGTATCTTTTATGTATGTATGTGAAAATAGTGTTCGGGATAGAGAAAGAGCAACGAGGTTGGATAATGTTATTGTTGGCGAGTTGGGAAGAATGATTGACCAGGTTAATCCATTTGCTATCCAATTTCGAAATGCAAGGGAGTGAATAATGTCTGGATGTGATCCTTCGTTGAGGTTGAACTTGATTCAGTTGCGATGTACTGATGGAAGGACACATAATCTTCCAACAACATATGAGGTTGCAGCTCTTATTACAGGTGATATAGAGGCAATAGTCAAGAGAAGAGATGTTCTGTTAAAGACATGTGATGGAAAATTACTGAGAATAAGTGAACTCCATCCATTGTATCTACCTCTACAATATCCTTTGTTATTTCCTTATGGCGAAGATGGTTATAGAATCGATGTTAACCATAATGACTCAGAATCTACAAGTAGAAAGAGGATTAGATTGACAATGCGTGGGTTCTTTGCATTCAGAATTCACGAGAGGTTTAACGAATCTAATACTTTGTTTATGTCCAGAAAACTATTTCAACAGCTTTTAGTAGATTCGTATACTATGATAGAGGCAGAGAGATTGTCCTACCTAAAGTTTAATCAGGTGAAGTTGAGGTCTGGTAGAGTATGTGACATTTCATCTGCAGTTCAGACAGGCCATACAGATCCATCCACCGTGGGAAAGAGAATAATACCATCTTCGTTTACGGGTGGTCCAAAATATATGATACAAAATTTCCAGGATGCTATGGCAATCTGCAAGTATTATTCCTATCAGACTTATTCATCACTATTACGTGTAACCCCAAATTGCCAGAAATATCAAGATTTTTATCTACTAGAGGTCTCGACGCATCTGATAGACCGGATATTTTGTGCTGTATTTTTAAAATAAAACTTGATAAGATTGTAACTGATTTCAAGGATCTCCAGATATTTGGACAAATAGATGCAAATAAGTATTTCCCTACTATATTCTAAATCAAATATAGTTCATCTAATTTTAAATATCTATGTAGGAATGTAAATCCATAATTACTTATATTTTTTTAATTTATTTGTGAATATCCACAAATTTTAAATTGTAAAAAATATTGATACTAACTAAATATTTATAAATTGTTATTTTGTACAGTTTTGTCTACACTGTAGAGTTTCATAAGAGAGGTTTGACACATGCCCATATCCTTCTTTTCTTGAATCGTGATAGTAAGATTCCAAATCCAGATGATGTCGATCGACTAATATCTGCTGAGATACCTGATAAAGATGAAGACCCTCTGTTGCATAACTTGGTTACAGAATATATGATGCACGGTCCATGTGGATTTTCTAGAATAAAGTCACCATGCATGGTTGAGAAGTATTGTTCAAAGAAATTTCCCAAGAAGTATATTAATAATACTTCTGTTGATCAGGATGACTATCCATTCTATAGAAGACGGAACAATGAAAGAACAATAACTAAGAGTCAAGTTGAGCTAGACAATGGTTTTGTTGTACCATACAGTCCCATATTGTGGAAGAGATATGAGGGCCATATCAATGTTGAGTGGTGCAATAGACATAAGTCTATCAAGTATCTGTTCAAATATATTAATAAGGGATCAGATTGAGTTACTGTTTCTGTGGGTGGTGAAGAACGTTCCACATATGAAAAGGATGAGATTTAGAATTTCATCACATGCAGATACATATCTCCTTGTGAAGCGGTGTGGAGGACTCTTCAGTTTGATATACACCATAGATTTCCACCAATTGTAAGGCTAAATTACCATCTCCCAAATAAGCAAAGTGTTGTGTTTGATGATGAGGAATATATTGATGATGTACTTCAAAGGCCAAATGCATACAGGTCAAAGTTTACAGCGTGGATGGAGCGCAACAGAGAAGATCCTGATGCAAAGACTCTAACTTACATGGAGTTCCTTTCTAAGTATGTCTGGGATAATAAAAAAATACACATGGGAGAGAAGACGCAATACTAGGTTTGCTTTGGGAAGATTATATAATGTTCTTCCATGTGCTGGCGATTTTTTTTTACCTCGGAATGCTACTTCCACATAGTCCGGGTTCTGAGTCTTACGAAGAAATACTAACAACTGATAGTGTTCTACATAACACTTTTAAGAATACTTGCTATTCCCTAGGGTTATTAGATGATGATAGAGAATACATTGATGGAATAATAGAGTCAAGCTTTTGGGCATCAGCACATTATGTCAGAAATCTCTATTCAATTCTATTGTTGTCGTCATCTATGAGTTGCCCTGAAAATGTTTTTGATAGAACAATTGATTGTTTGTCGGATGATATACAAACACAACAGCGAAGAATGTTGAATTTGTCTGTTACAATTACTTATTTCTTTTATTTTAATTTATATGTACTTTAAAAAATTCTAAATTTTTAAATTTTTTTAATTGGCAGATTTAACACTGACAAGAGAAGAGTTGAAGAATTATGCTTTACTTGAAATTGAGAAATTACTGCAATTAAATGGCAGTACTTTGTCTAGATATCCTACGATGCCTCTGCCAAATCAGAATATAATATCAACCTCTGGTAATAAGTTGATACGTGAAGAGATGAATTATGATCGAGAGTTCTTTGAAAGATGAATATTAAAGGTTGGGTACAATGCTTACAGGAGAGAAAAATATTGTGTTTAGAGAAATACTTGATGATGTTTTGAACAACATTGGTGGTATTTATTTTTTGTATGGGTATGGCGGTACTGGAAAAATATTTATTTGGAAAACCCTATCTACAGCTATAAGATCAGATGAATATATTGTTTTGAATGTTGCGTCCAGTGGCATTGCAACACTCCTTCTCCTAGATGGTCGTACAGCTCATTCCAGGTTTGCTATTCCAATAAATATTGATGAGTCATCTACTTGTAATATAATTCCTGGAACCGAGTTAGCTGAATTGTTGATTAAAACAAAATTAATTATATGGGATGAAGCACCTATGATTAATAGATTTTGTTTTGAGGCATTAGATCGTACTTTGCGCGATATTATAAGAAATCCAGATGGTTCAGAAAACGATTCTCCTTTTGGTGGGAAAACTATTATTTTTGGTGGGGACTTCAGACAAATACTTCCAGTTATACCGAAAGGAAGTAGAGAAGATGTCATTCATTCAGCAATTAATTCATCATTTTTATGGGAGCATTGCAAGGTAATTATCTATTATATTTGTTAATTCCAATTTATAATTTAATTAATATTAATTCCTAACTTCTTTATATCATTCTTTTAAACAAGGTACTCGCTCTTACTCGGAATATGCGTTTGAATGATGGAAATAATAATACAGATACAGATAGCCATATTGCTGAATTCTCTGATTGGATTCTAATAATTGGTGATGGAAAGGTTGGTGATAGCAATGATGGATTTGTTGAAATTGAAATTCCAATGAAATATTTAATTTATGATGAACCTCATCCTTTAATGGCACTGATCAAAAGTATCTATCCATCTGTTGAGCATAATTTGCAAAAACATGGATACTTTGAAGAGCGAGCGATACTTGCACCCACACATAGAGATGTTGATTGCATCAATGAAAAAATTCTATCTATGATTCTAGGAGATACTAGAGTGTATTTGAGTTATGATAGTGTTTTCAAGTCAGAGTTACGCTCCGGTGGGGATGGAGAACTTATTTCGGTAGAATTTCTAAACACTTTGAGGTGTTCTGGAATGCCATCTCATCGATTGATACTTAAAGAAGGTGTTCCAATAGTTATTCTCAGACATATTGATCAGAAGTCAGGTTTGTGTAATGACACTAGGTTGGTTGTGGCGAGGCTTGGTAGTCACATAACTGAGGCTGAAATTATTTCTGGAAGAAATATTGGAAATAAGGTTTTGATTCCGAGGATGACATTGAGTAATTCAAATGTAACTATGCCTGTTAATTTTACGAGGCGACAGTTTCCAATATCATTGTGTTTTGCAATGACCATAAACAAAAGTTAAGACCAGTCTCTTTCAAGTGTAGGACTCTATCTTCCTAAACCAGTTTTCACACACGACCAATTGTATGTGGCATTATCTCGGGTTAAGAGAAGGGATGGGTTGAAAATATTAGCTATTAATTCTGAAGGAAAACCATCCAAGTATACAACAAATGTGGTTTATAGAGAGGTTTTTAGAAACTTGTGATAATTTTTACAAATAAATAAATTTTACATAATAAAAGAATAATTACAACTTGTATTCTAGCTTACATTACATTTATTTAGCTTTCCTTTCTGTTTTGATTACGAAACTATATATTACTAAACTAATAGTTATACATAAAAAAATTCAACTTTATTTTCAGTTACAATATTTTTGGTCATAAATTAATAACATCAATTAAAAAATACATTTAAAACTAATAATATAACTTAACAAATTAAGTATATCAGTGAAAATTGGTGATATTATATGTTTTACCCATAATAGAAAATACGTCACAATTACTTTATCACAGTAACCTACACACCTTGCCATGTAATTTGGTTGTAAACAATATATATTGTTTTTAGAATTAATAATATAAAATTTAATTTATTACTAAATCATAATATTATTAACTAAATGTCCATTGACTAATGTAATATTTATGTTTAATATTATGTAATAAAATATGTTCATAAAAAATTATACAACCAATTTAAAGAAAAAAAATATTTAAACAAAGAGTATTTAAGCTCGCGAAACATCGCGGGTCAATAACTTGTGTATATATAAAAGTGAAGCTAAACATATATAATTCAACTAATTAAACATCAACTATAACATAATTCCAACAACCACATAAATATATAATTTTCTCAACAATATTAATATATAATTTCATAACAAACATACATAACTATCCTACAAACATATATACTTGTCTCAACATTATAATTCATAAAATATGATTTAAAAATAATTTAAACGGTTAAAATTTTAAAAACTCACGGTTATTGTGTAGACAGGGATGCAACTAGAGTTTTGATCCAGACAAAATCCTCGACGGAAGTGGCAGCGGCGGCGGAGAGAAGTTTTATGCGTATATATATCAAATGGCGTATGGAGTCGATATTTAAAGGTTTAAAAAAATTAGCGACCGCCTCTATTGACCGATTTTTTGGTCTTCTTGACCGATTTTGTCGGTCCATTTGACCAATTTAGAATTAGCGACCGCTTTTAGGCGGTCGCTAAACTGCCCGCATTAATGACCCTCAACCGTTACCAAAATGGGTCAAAATTTACCGATCTGCGACTGCCGACCGCCACTAGACGGTCGCTGATAGTAAATTTGAAATTAGCGACCGCCTCCACGGTCGCTGATCTGGCGGTTGAAATTATTGGTCCTCTTTGACGACCTTTAGATTTAGCGACCGCTTAGTTGGTCGCTAATATTTTTTAATTAGGGACCGACCGAGCAAGGCGGTCGCTAATTATTCGTATTAGAGATCGATTTTTAGTGGCGGTCTCAAATTTCATTACTTTGAGACTACCAGTCTCTGTCGGTCGCTAATACAAAATTTTGAGACCGATTTTTTGGCTGTCGCAAATTTCGGTCGAAAAAACGTAATTTTTTTGTAGTGATCGACTATGAATTATTGAGAATTGTTAATGTCTCAAAAAATTTTGCCCCCAAAAAAAGATATACTATGAACTATTTTGGGAAGAAATAAATATTTTTTTTCCGAAATCTACTTATATTTTCAATTTTTTTAAAAATATTACAATTCTAAAAAAACCACAGTCTGAAATTTTTAGATCGAAATAATTTTTAAAAAAATTGTGTGGGGGCGGTGATGTAGAGGAGGAAGGAGAAAGTGGAAGAAGAGAAGAAAAAGGGAAGAGATAAATAATTAGGGTTTGTATGTGTACAATTAGGAAGAACGATAATTTTAATATTTCATAATTGTATTAAAAAACGGGTACAAGTAATCTAGGATTTTGAATATATAAGTTTAAAGAAAGACACAGACATATTTACCACCCATAATTCAGTAGTCCACCTCCCACTTGACGCAGGGAATACATGAATCTATAACAAGAACACTTCTAAATCTCCATTGATTCTCACAAGAATACCGACAAGAATAACAACAACAAGGAATAAAAGAGATTACAATTTTAATATTTTAATACATAATTGAACTGCCCTAACAATGACTTACAATAAGTAATTAAATAGCGAAAAAAACCTAAACATATGACGATAAATCATAAAGATACTAATTCTAATTTTCCTAATTAATTCAATTCTCAAAATCTTTATAAAATAATCCTAGATCTCTAACGCAATCTCGTCTCCATCACCTCTCGATACTGGCTAACGGAAAAACCACCCCTACCTATTGTTCAGCAATTTTTTCCGAACAATTGTCATTTGTTCGAGAAAATGATTTGAACATTATTCCGCTTTAGGATTTTCGTGGGGGATGAACTGAAAATTTTGGATGGTAAAAATTGAGTCATGCGGTGAACAACTTAATTATGGGGTAAGAATATCCTGCCCTCAAAGAAATATTAAAACAAAGTGGTATATAATATTAGGCCCAACTAAATAATAGTTAAGGCCACAATTATTTGCAGTAGCCTCTTTGGTAAAGACACTACCCGGATGAATACATTATGCACTACATGTTTTTTCCAAAAATTCATAAATAAACATAAATTTCGAATTTTTTTTTTCAAAATATTGTGCATTTTATTATGTTCGAAAAAAATATTCGAAAAATTGAAACAATTTCGAAAAAATATTCCGAAAAACAAATAGTGTATTCATTTGGATATTGTCTTTACCAAAGAGGCTAGTGCAAATAACCTGGGCCCAAGAGTTAAATGAATTGCACATTACTTGGCCGGTGAAAGGAAGTGGATCTAGGAAAACATTCACCATTTCTGACGCTACACTTCACCAGTTTCGAATATTGTGATATACGTACTCGATTTTTTTTAATTTGAATCATGATCGTCAAATACGAATATTAATTTAATGCAAACTTTCTCGTGAAATATGTTCATTATATAAAATTCATACTATTATATTAATTTAATAATCTATAATATTTATTTAATAATATTATTACACTTAATATAAATTTATTATAGTATAAAATATTATGAATATTAATCTATATAAAAAGACATAGTATTACTAAATGAATATTATGTTATCCGTTTCATATTATAAATAAATTTTAAATGAGAGTGATTAGGATTTTAAATTAAACAAAATACTTATATATATTTAATTTTTTTACAGCTCCACTTGTATTTTGTTATGACGTGAGTACTAGATACCAATAAAATTTGGTGCACTAATCAATTTCCTTATTTGATCTTACATTTCAAATTTACACTAGATTTTAAATATAAATGCCAGATTTTTTTAGGAAAAAAAAAGGCCAGTGTATAACTTCTGCTTTAAGCTTAATTAAATTCTAGTTTCAGTTTTAAGAGTTAAATATGTGGGTTCCTTATGGATCCAACCTATAAATTATTTGTACCATGCTCGTAGGAACAGTCGTCAAGGTCCACATATCAATACACAAAATGAAATAAATATACCATGAAAAAATAAAGAACATGATCATGGGCTGATTAATTAGGGGCGGGGTAGAGAAACTTGGACTATTATTTAATTCTCTATCATGATTTCATTAAAAAAAAAAAAGGATTCATTATTTCAATTACTTTTGGTCTTGATTAATTTGTCAGTTGATATGTCACTTCTATAGCTAATGCAACCCTGGCAAGTAATCAAATTATTCTAGAATGTGACTCGCGCTTGTTTGATTGGACCTCGAATAAGATTGATCTACCCCTAATTAACCTGATTTTACCTATTTATTAACAATATAAGAAAGCAACATGATAATGGCAAAACTATCGATTTTAGATTGTTCTAACCCTAAACTGATTTTACCTCTTAATCAGCAAAATATAAGACCAAACAACATGATATTGGCAAAAGTATGCATTTATATATTTGGGTAAATATATGCAACTATTTGTTTCAAAATGATATGGGATCGAATTCTTTCTGATGAACAACGATATATTTCTGGTTGTGCATTCTTCTTCTTGGGGTTAATTTTTTTTTAATCTTTTTACCATAAGGTGGCAAATTGAGGACCATTTATAAATTTTCGGGCTAACAAGAAGATATTTATAACTTTTCAGATTAACATGCAATTTAAGAATCATAACTTTTAAAAGTAGCAATTGAGACAAAATCAATTGAAGTTGGACCTAATTTCAGCACGAATTTCCAATCGGGTCAATTAGCTAGCCTAATTAGAGTTGAATTGTTCTCAATTCACTATTTTTTTTTTTTTTAAGTTATTGCCCTTACTTTGTCAATCCTTTAATTTACTGTCGAAAAGAAAAATCCATCGTATAAAAAAAAATCATTAATAAAAAATGAAAGATGAGTTAAAATACATTGAATTTATATCTTTCTCACAATAGTCTGAAACACAATACCGCGGATACAAAAAATTGGTATAGACTTTATTTTTTACATCATTCTTTTCGTAGTTTTCTCATGTTAGCACATAATTAAGAACTTTTAGAATGGGTTTACATCATACATGAATTGATCAGTACATATTTAATTATATGGGTAAATATATAGTGAGGATTTCGAACAAAAGGAGTAATAATTAATCAGTTAAGGAGACTTGGTTCCAAAGATTGGTTGCAAGCAAATTAATAAGGAGGAAATAGGTGTACAAGTGAAACGTAAGCAATCATAGACGATGATCTCCACCACCCAATATCCCACTTGCCTACATCATAATTCTCTCATTCCTTCATTCCCAAGCTACTTTTTCTTCCTCGGTGTATTTTTGCATGATTTATAATGATACTACTCTTTCTTTTAATGTATATATTTTTTATTTTAAGCATTTTTAATTTTACATCATTCCGCTTTATCACCCTTTTAACATATGCAATGTTTTAACCGAAGAGAGAAAAAGGGGAAAGCTAGAAGTTGAGACTATTTTGAAATGATTGGAGTCCATAATTCATTATTGGAAAAAAAAAATGCTTTTATGATCACTTAAATTTTGTTTTAAACACAAAAAACCCAACTTGTACTTCATATTATAAAATTATCTATTACTTGGCGGGTGCATTTTGAAAAATAACATATTTCTTATGATTGATAAATACGAAATTAAACAGTCCAGTTTGATATTATGGGATATAATATCAGAAAGTTGATAATAGTAACACTACGCCAGATCTAATTTGTTGAAAAAGGCTCATATGAACTAAAATTTCAAAGTTCAAAAATCATATATACGATGTCAATTTATATCATTTTTAGATAAAAACTAATCTCAACTAAAATTGCAACCCTCCACCAAATTTGATATAAATCCTACTTTCTAACTAAAAACACCACTTCACCTACCTATTATTATTTACTCTCTCTCAATTCCCATAAAATCCTCCTAATTTTATATAAATCATAGTATTTTCTAACTAAAATCACCACTTCACCTACCAATTCCCCTCTCTCTCTCTCGATTCCCATAAAATCCCCCTATCCTTCCCCCCACAAATACAATCAATCATTCTCTCTTTCACAAACCCTAAATCCAATAAACTCACCAAAAACAAAAATAGAAAATGACTCGCAAACTAGCCATCCTCCTGTTCCTACAATGCACCATCACCACGAGCCTAGCACAATCTCCGGCGCCGGCTCCTTCCGGCCCCACCAACATCACAAAAATCCTCGAAAAAGCGGGGCAATACACCACCCTCATCCGCCTCTACAAAATCACCCAAGTCGGAGACCAAATCAACACCCAACTCAACAACTCCAACCAGGGCCTAACCATCTTCGCCCCGACGGACAACGCCTTCTCCACCCTCCCCGCCGGAACCCTAAACTCCCTCTCCGATCAACAGAAGGTCTCTTTGATCCAATTCCACATTCTCCCCACATTCCTCTCCACCACCCAGTTCCAAACCGTCAGCAACCCCGTCAGGACCCAGGCCGGCGACTCCGCCGGCTCCTTCCCCTTGAATGTCACCACTTCCGGCAACTCCGTCAACATCTCCACCGGCGTCGACGAGGCCACCGTCGCCAACACCGTCTACACCGACGGCCAGCTGGCCATCTACCAGGTTGATAAGGTTCTTCTTCCCTTGAGCATATTTGGAACGCCCTCGCCGGCGGCCGCGCCGGTCGCGCCAAAGGCTACCAAGAAGAAGGCTGCAGATAGTCCCGTGGCGGGCGGAGATTCGCCGGCCGATGCTTCCGGTGCGGCGGCGCGTGGCTTGCATGGGGTTGTGGGATTTGGAGTGGCTTTGATGGCTGCCTTTTGTTTGTGAGATCTAATTCAGAAGAGAGGAAGCTTCATTTCTCCGCCATTTTTGTGAAATTGTATTCATTTTGAAATTTGTTTTTCGGTTTTACTTTTTGTTATTATTACTTTTTTTTTTTCGTTTAATTTGTTGGTGGTGTATGTTGATGTTAATTCATTGTTCAAGATTTGTACCAATATCGACGGGAAATATATATATATCAATCTTTGTCATTTTTAGTGACCGTTGGAATTGTTTTTAGTAGCATGATAAAATGTTGCTAATTAGCAACCTTAAAAAAAAAAAAAAAAAGGTTACTACTAGATGAGAATATTTAACTGGTCTATATTAAAACTATGATAAAGATTGGAGTATCGTTTATACTCTAATTTTTATAATAAATTTTTTTATCAATAAAAAATTACTACGACTACTAGTTTAAGACAACAGATTTAGCAAAATTATGTGTTTGGAGAGAGAACTTTTATAGTCCCGGAAATGCACATCACTTTAACTAAAGTGGCTGTGATCGTGCAATGAAATTAAATAAAAGATTCCATACTTCTTTAAAAAACTTTAGACTTATGAGATGAAATTTTTTTATGTTAGGAAAATTAAATAAATAAATAAATTTTATATCTACAAGTTTAAACTTTAAAATAAAATAATTTTTTTTCATGGTATAAAAGGCTAATGTCCACACAACTTGTTGACTTCATATTTCTATTGAAAGTAATTTTACAAATAATAAATTGTCTACTATTGGATCTCCACACCATAAAAAAAAAAAAATTATGAATTCAACCATAAATAAGGGAGAATGTAAGAGAATTACATACCTTTCTACACTTTCACTTTGAAATGAAATGAATTTTCTTCAGATTTATTGCATGTTATTATCTATCTATCTATTTTATTTATAAATTATATTAAGAATTTATACGTCAGTTTTTATTTCTTTTTGTTGTATTTTTTTTTTTTTTAATAATGGCGTGATTTTAACTCATTTAACTCAAATTTTGGCGCATGAGATGAATTTACTTTTTTGTGGTAAATTTTTCTCGAAAAAAATATATTATCACGCATATACTTTAGAAAATAAAATTTTCTCTTCTTAGTTTTATTCCAATTGAAACGAGAAATACACAAAAATCACCATCACTTTTGCCGTCTACCGCTTCGCATCTTTGCTCTGTTGTACACAGCCTCATGCGCCCGTCCCTTAACATCGTTTTCCATCTTATGTGCCGCCTTCTTGCTCCGTTTGCTATCAATTGACCTTTTTTTTACAAAAGTACCCCTCATATGTTGAAATCGGAGAAATTTTTGGCTAAAAATTAAGTTTAATGGTTTATGTGCCAAATTTTGATAGTTTATATATATTAGTGCCAAGAAATATAGTTTGGTAATTTAGATGTAAAATCGCCATAGTTTGGTAGGTTTTGTGCAATTAGGACTTTTTATTTTACTAACTGTTTCGGCTAAAAACCAAAGTAACTGATTGTTTGAAAACATGCAATAATAGGAGTGTGAGCATGCTATTTTTTTTTCTTGGCCAAGTGTTTCGATCTATTTTTAATTGATTCGTAGATTTTAACTCGTTTATATGAGAATTTTTTTTTTTAAGCCAACTTGTATTTATAATAAAGTCGTACGAATTTTAAAATTTAGAATTGTTAAAAAGCATGGGGGATCTTTAAAACATAACCAATGCTGATCTATTTCTGGTTTGGGCCAAAACTAAAGTATTTCCTATACACTAACTTTACGGCCAAGGTTATTTGCTCTAGCCTTCGGGTTAAATACTTTACCCAAATTAATAGACTATTGTTGAGAAATACACTACCCTCTTCATACCCACATAAACTACCCAAATATCTCTAAAAGGATTCCCTCTCATGTAAATCGAACTGTCACTATAAGAAAATATAAAATTGCCTACGGAATTTGTCAATATATGAAATTTCCAACAAAAAAATTTGTAGTGGAGATTACCTACGAATTGCCTACAAAAATTTCTAATTGTTAGGCTTTTTTAACATTTTCTTGTTCTTTTCCGTTCTTTCGATCATATTTTAGAAAATCACAAATATTGAAGGCTAGAAGTGCTTCGTACAAGAATCCTAACAAGGATTTAATTTTGGCATTTGTTGAGCGATGGGACCCGGAAACCAATTCTTTTCACTTTCCTTCTGGAGAAATGATGATCACCCTTGATAACGTCTATTGCCTTACCGGTTTACTTGTAAATGGTCTACTTGTCTAACCTAAGCATGAATCAAGAAAAACAGGAAGGAAAGATGTCATGAATCTTTTGGGTAGAACAGCGGAGGAAGCAGATTTAGCACTTGGTGGTGCACGTGGCTCCTCTGTGAAGCTACGTTGGCTGAAAGATACTTTTGCGCCCCTTATGAATTCTAGTGATAAAAAAGAAGTTGTTTATGCTGCTATAGCATATGTCTTATACACATTTGGTATCATTTTATTTGCGGCTAAGACTGGTACCCGTGTTAGCTGTTCGTGGTTGCAATACATGAAGGATATGAATGAATTTGTAAACTACGCTTGGGGAGCCGCGACATTGATGTACTCATATCATCAGTTAGGCTTGGCTTCTCAATTCAAAGTTAAACAGATTGATTGATATCTCACTTTATTGGAGGTATATTACTCACTCTATATTCAAAGTTTGAATTGAAAGTACATCGTTTGTTAATCAATGTTAATTTTTAGGTCTGGATTTACGAACATTATCCAAGTTTGATTTTACTTCCACGTGCACCCAATTTCGATTACCCTCAACCACTATCCACCCAGTATGCTCCTGAACCCACACAGGCCCAAGCATGGAACATATCCATGGATTCAATCAGAGTCTAGATGTAATTCTAGCCAGTCAGGTGAATCAAATGAATTTATATTAGTGTTTTTCATATTCGCGTACTAGTTAATATATCTTTGTATTTTTACAGGTTAGATGGACTCCTTATAATGTACTTCATGATTTATATCCACTGCAGAAGGTGACTTTCTTCCATGGGTGTCTTGTTTGTGGAGACATGATTGAGTCATACATTCCAAACCGCGTGTTGAGGCAATATAGATATGTGCAAACAATTCTAGAGAAGCCTCTTCTTTTTGTGATTGGTACATCTAAGAAGAAGACTGTAAAAAGAACGAGGCAAGTTTGGCCTGGAATGGGGGATTTATTTAAAACTTGGGGCACCCACGTACTCATTCCCCAGAGACTTGGTGTTGGGACAATGTCAGTTTTGATTAGATCCCAAAGCCCCTGAAAAGATGTTTGCATTTGTTTGTCAGGCTAGTCTTGGTTAGGATTTGTACTTAGTCATTTTACACTTCACAGGTACTCAGTAAGAGGAGCACTTACTGATGACAATCAAGACAAGAGCCTGAAGACGATTTACCATCTTGAACTTATGGCAGTCCTCTAAGCTGGCTGAGTAAGTCTCAGTGATGAAGAGTATGACCCTGAGGTCATTACTACTCAGTCCTGAAGGGAACAGGATGATACTGAGTTTATGGGAAGACTTGGAGTAGAGCCAAGCAATGCAAAAGGAATGTCAGCGTCAGGACAAGACCGGTGAGCTCAAGACAAAAAGAACTTAATAAGACAAGCCTGAAGCCTAGGAATAAGTTCTGAAATTCTCAAAAACCTGATGACGTGGACCAATCCGGGAAGGACATGCACGTACAGAACCTGACAGAAGACTGACTTCAGACTGCAAAATTCAACGGGCAAGCATTTAATGTGCATTTAATGCAACTACCTAATTCCATGCAAGGACGACTGCTGCATGAAGATATGTCCATTTGAAACACTCTACATAGATGACAAGAAAGGCTATCTCTCCAACAGATAGTTTTTCAAATCACCTATAAATACAGAAGGCCTTGAACCCATTCAAGGTTACAGGAAATTTCCAAGCTAGAAATTACTCAAACTCTCAAGCACTCAAAGCATTCAGTCTTTAGAAGAAGCACTCAAAACCCTTTAAATTTCCCAAGTGTTTCTTAGCAACTGAGAGTTAATCTGTATTCCAAGAGCGTACAAGCAATATCTCAAGCTTAGAGAGATTATCCAACCCTTAGCATAGCTTTGTCTTGTAAGGATAATCTCAACCTAGTTGGAATCCAAACTGAAACCAAAACCCTAAGTTAGGTTTGTTGGAAGTAAGTTAGTTAGTAAGGAAGTTTGTATAGGTCAGTGAGGTAGCTGATCTTGGTGCACCTTGGCACGTTAAAAACAAGAATCCCTTGAGTGGATTTCCTGTTAAATCAGGCCGTGGACGTAGGAGCTTGAGACTCTGAACCACGTTAAACTTGCTGTGTTCTTATTGCTTTGATATATTGCATACCTACCATATTAACTGTTCATTCATTGCATAAGATTTATCAGGCTTGAATCAATCAGCTTGATCTATTAAAAAGAGCACTGCCCTTACTAAATACTATTCATTTGAGTAATCAATTTTCAGAAGCAAACTAATCAAGACTTTAACTATCAGGACTCACGCATTTCCGCACTGAACTTAAACTGATAGTTAGCCAACTGACCCGCACCAAGTGTAGTCAGTAGGTGTGTTATCAGTTCCTAGTTCTTTATCACTCTGAGTAAAGGGGACTCAGTAAGGTTTTAAGTTTGAAAAATTGGTATACGTGTATTCCCCCCCATACACGTATTCCTCAGTCTTGTACCGGGACCAACAAATGGTATCAGAGCTGTGGTTCAAAAGACCACTGACTTTGAATACTAATAGTTTCAGTGGAGAGACTGTTGGTGGTCACTGAACAGATCTGAGTGTGCTTTTCATAAAACTTGCATCATCATGACTTCGAGAAGACTTGAAGCTTCGTTACCTGAATTCTCTGTATCTAACTTTGTCTATTGGAAGTTCAGATTAGAAGCGCATCTTGATGCCATCCATGACCAGATACCGCATGTTCTCAGTGAGGGACCGATCAAGATCACTATTCCTAATGTCAGAGGACTGGGATATAAGCATCTTGAGATTGGCGTGCAGGTTCCGAAAGAAAGGAAAGACATGACCAACGATGAAATCAAGATGGTGGGACTGGACAACGTTGCCAGAAACATCATTTTGCATACGGTGCCCTTCGAGGAGTCAGTCAGGCTGATGAACTTAAAGACGGCAAAGGAGGTTTGGGATGAGCTGACAAGGATGTGCGAAGGGTCAGAAAAGATAAAGGAGAACAAAAGAAACATTGCCATTCAGAAATTTGAAGCATTCGAGATGTTGCCTGATGAGACAATCGATCAGATGGAGTCAAGGTTCATCAAGTTGATGAATGAGCTGGTGATGCTGGACAAAGATGTTCCAAAGAGAGATGTTGCTTCAAAGATCCTAAATGCCCTTCCTGAGAGATGGGATAACAGTGTGTTGGTCCCACTAGTTAGATTAATTGCGGAAGCTTAAGTTAAATGTCTTTCAAAGTCTTTTACAAGAGAGCAATAATCAACAAACAATAAGTAAAATAAAGCGATAAAGAACACAAGATGTATAGTGGTTCGGATTGAATATCCTACGTCCACTCTCCCTTATAACCAAGGGGTCTCACTATCAACCAACTCACAAACTTACTTACTGGAATTGGGAAGTACCAGTTCCTTCTTACAACCTCTTTAGATTTAACTTCAATCTAAAGATCAACCAGCTAACAACCTTGTCTAATAGATGAACAGGTTGTGGTTTCAATAACTCCTTTAGAGTAGATAAATATTATGAACAATAAGAGTGCTTGGTATGAATATCAAAAGCTTGGATCACTTATGCGCGTGTAGAGTCTCTAGATCTTTTTCTTGAACTGCACTCTTGTATATATAGAGGGGATTAGGGCTAGCCGTTGGAGGGCTAATCCAATCAGATCCTCTATATAAGGAAGCCTCAATCAATCAATTCCCTAATTGATTGATTGGGTTGGTGGGATCCTTGGATTGATTATCTTAAAATACTTTCCAATCCTGATCTTGTTGACTTGATTTGAATCACCAACGGTCAATAGCTTCCTCTGCCTAACTCTGATTCTCTCCAGAGAAGGCAAGACCAGACACCAGGCAACCTCGGTGTCTTCTGGTCAAGAACCAGAATACTCAGTAGAGTCAGGGGATCAAACTGAGCATCTTTTGTTCTACCAGACTCGTCTGGTCCGGACTCGTCTGGTCTGGGGAAGGTCCTCTGCCTCTGGTCAATCTCATCTGGTGAAGTCTTCTGGTGGAGTCCTCTGGTGAAGTCCTCTGGAGAGGTCTTCTGGTGACTCTTCTGGTGAAGTCTTCTGGTCTGGCAGTTCCCCCTAGACTAAGTCCTAATCTAGATCATCATCTGGCTAACAGGTCCAGATGGTCCTATTACATCTTCTGGTTTGTTTTAACTCATCAAAACTAACAACTTTTATCCTAACAATTTCCCCCTTTTTGATGGAGTTAAAACATACCAGAACTGATCAAGAATAATAAACTTAAGCAAGAAAACATTAAAGGATAAGACCTTAGAATAGATCTTATCAGGCAAACAAATAAGACAACAAGGGGTTGTCTTTTGAACAGAGAAGATATGAGATTTTCATTGATAAAAATGACAAAGAAGATTACAGATTACAAAGCAATTCTGGTCCTATTCTAAGCATATCTTCTGTTATCTTTGGGCACCAGGAACCAGTCAAAGAATCTATCTTGAATGGCCTTCAACTCTGCAGAAGATGATGGGGTGAAGTTTGCCAACACCTTGGTCTTGTACAGTCTCTTCAGCTCAGCCCAATCAACCTGGTCTCCTGCCATTGGAGTGTTGAGAAAATGGAATTTAGGAGCAGTGACTTCCAGGTTGAATTCAATAGTTGAATCCATCAACTGCTTGTACAAATCTGCATCATATGCCTGCATCCAAGAATGGAAAGTCCTGTTGATGAGAGCATCATCCTCTGGTGGAGGTCTCTGGATGTAATGTTGAATGAACCAGAGAGTCTTGGCTTCTCTCCATTTTTCTATCAAAGGCACAGGAACAGTTGAGTCAAATGACCCTTCTGTCCTGAGAGGGAGGATGTTCATGACTTCAACATGCCCTTTTCTCTTCTGGCTGGATCCACTAGCACCAGGAGTGATGCCAGCTTCTCTGCTCTTCTTATTTTGCCTTCTAACATATCGGAGCCTCTGCTCTTCATCTATGTTTTTCCTTATCCTTGCTTGCCTCTCTTCAGACGACTCTTCCTTGAATCTCTTCTCTGCTTCTTCAACCACAGATTCAAGGAAGCTCTTCTTCACTTTCCTTATCTTCCTCTTTGCAGGTCCAGAGATGGAAATTGGATCCTGCTCTGCTTCGGACTCCTCTTCTGCAGCAAGCTGCTTAGCCATGGAAAGGGGTTTGAGCTCTTCCTTCTTCTTCTTCTGCAACTCAGCCTGGGCCAATGTATTCTCCAGCAGGTCCAGACGAGCTCCATGGCTGAAGAGAGTTTCATTTGTGGTCTTCGCCAGATCAGTTCTGGCCTTCTCTTCCCCCTTTTTAACTTCATCAAGGAGGGGCTCCACTACCTGCCTTATAAGATCAGGCAAGGCAGTGTTGGAGGAAGAGTGAAGATCACGTAGCTGCTTGGCCTCCTCCAGGTAAGCTTTAGACTCTGCAACAAGTCTCTCTTGCTTCTCCAACATCTCCTGGAGGGAGTCTTTCAGCTTGGCAGTTTGAATCATCTGGCTGGCCATCTCCACTTTGAGCACAGAGACAGGTCTTAACTGCTCCAGCACGTGCTCCTGTAGCTGCTTCTGGCTGTGCATGACATCCAGCTTGACGAATAAGCCATTTGCCTTAAAATAAGCTTTTACCTCTGCCAGAGAAGACTTTAACTGCTTCAGGAAGATTCTCCTCTCATGCCTGATCTGGTGCTTTATCATAGTAGGGGCCATATGTTGAATAGCTTTTGAAAAGCACCCAATCTGCATGATTTGCTCATTGAAGAAAGCTTTCATCTTCTGGAGCACGGCAGAAGACATCTCAAAGTCTTCCTCATCTGAATATAGCTCTGGAGGGAAGACAAAATGAGGACCAAACTTGTAAGTGGGGCCCTCTGGAGTGAGCATTACTCCTCTCTGGATGAGCAGGGTGCGAATCAAGACTTTAGCAGCACCAGGGGTCTTCTGCTCTGCTGGGTTCTGAATATTCATCCTCTGCTTTAGCTCAATCTCCCAAGCAGTGAAGTTGGAGGACCCATTTCCTCAAGCAACAGCATTAGGTCCTCCACATCTTCAAGTCTGGCCTTGCTCCAGACCTTGGCATCAGTAAGCTCTGCCAGAAGTGGTAAGTGCTCCAGAAGAACTGGGAAATGCTCTCTTAGCCAGAGCTGAGCACTTACACTCATACTCTGCCTAATGGGACCCATTTCTGCAGATGAGAAAGTGAAGGGTTTGGGCCCAGAGGCAGAGGAGGAAGGTGCTAAGTCAGCAGGCTCAAGTGAAGCTTCCTCATCTTCACTATCATCGCTGGTTAAATAGGTAGGAGAAGGGGGAGGGCCAACGAATCCCAGAGCCATAGAAATGGTTGGGTCCTGGTCTGTATGGGTTTGGGGAGGGTTAGGATTTTGAGAAGTAGAGGGTGTAGGAATGGGTTGCTCTGCACCAGAAGAAGATGGAACATCTGGTACAGAAGGTGTAGGAGGTATCTGGGAGGTGAAAGTGTTTGGAGGGGGGATTTCTGCACCAGAAGAGGTTGAGGGTACCTCTGGTACAGAAGGTGGGGGAGAGGGGTTTGTGGGAAGATGAGTTTGGGAATTTGGGGGAGAAGGTGTTTGGGTAGAAATGGTAGAGGGAGTAAATACTGGGGTATCTGGGATAATCTGCTCTGGTGGAACAATAGGGTTACCAGAGGCAGATGGGGTTTGGGGAATATTATCTGGGGGAGAGGTAGAGGGGGAGACAAGA
This sequence comes from Ballota nigra, assembly GCA_947034835.1. Classification (NCBI taxonomy): domain Eukaryota; kingdom Viridiplantae; phylum Streptophyta; class Magnoliopsida; order Lamiales; family Lamiaceae; genus Ballota; species Ballota nigra. Next base: position 73,979,790 of record OX344724.1, on the reverse strand, counting down.
TTAATGGGGGAAAAAGATGGAAGGGAAGGGTTTACCTCTGCTGGGTCAACACCAGCAGGTACAGCAGACTCTGGAGCATCCTCCATCATCTGGGAAGCATCCTCAATTGCCTTTTCCAAGGCCTCTCCAAGATCAGATCCAGAGTCAGGATCCTGAAGAAGGGCTCTCTTGGCTTTGGATTTCCTCACAAGAGGCTCAACCTCTTCTTCCTCTTCTTCCTCTGAAGGCTCATCCACCAGAAGGGTTTTCTTTGCCTTTCTGCTAGTCCTTCGCTTCTTAGCAGAACCTCTCCTGGCCTCGTCTGGCTGCTTCCTCTTGGCTGCTCCAGCCTTCTTAACAGCTTTATCATCATCACCCTTCTTCTTAAGCACATCAAGAAGGGGAATCTGGTCCTCCTCTGAGGAACCAGAAAAGGCAACGGTTGAAGAACCAGTTGCTTCAGAAGCTTTCTTATGGGTCTTCTGCTTCTGCTGCTTTCTCTGCCCCTTTGGAGGTGAGGGAATAGATTGAATAGGAGGGGCAGGGATAGCCTGCTCTCCATCAGAGTCGGCATGACCATGAAGAGGGCCATCCTTAGAGAAGAGGATCTTGGATTTGTGATAACTATGGCACCAAGATGATTTCCACTTCTTCTCTGGAAGGAGAGAATCCAGAATAAGAGTTAACTTAGTCCCCAAAGAGACATTTGCAGTGAAGAAGAACTGTAACTCCCCTGGCTTGGAAGGACAAGGCTCCTTCTTCACCTTCAATCTGTTCTTCCTCAACACATCCCAGAAGAACTCCGCCCAATTACACTGAACACCATCATATAAAGCCCTCATCACACACATCCTGCCGTTGAAAATGGCATCTGTGCTGTGATTCTCACACATAAGCACCTTAACAACTATATCAAAAAGGACCTTGTACTTCTGCCTCAGATGCTTGTCCAAAAAGCCCTTTGTGATATTCTGGCAGGAAGATCGAGCAAAGATCTTGAAAGAACCAATAATGTCATCCTCCTTGTACGTCAAAGGATCCACTCCCACCGCAGAAATGGAGCGCAGAAATCGTGCTTAGAAAACACCAAATCATCTTCATCATTCTTGGACGAAATGTAATCCTCATGAATCTTCATACGAACCAACAACTAGGCCGCATATCCGTCAAGAGTACGAAAATCCTTAGGAATGGTAGAGATCAACTTCTCCACCCCTGCACTCTGGAGCATCTCCAGAATCGACAGCACAACTGGGTTCTTGGTGGTATAAAAGTCCACCACCATCTCCGTCTTTAGCTTTTTCATCATCAGGACATGGTCAAAATTGCACGGAGGGGCCATTACTGTGAAAGAGAGAGAGAGAAAGAAATGCTTTGCAGAGAGAGGTTAGGGTTTGAAAGTATGGAAACGTGAAAGGACAGATTGACAGGAAATTTGATTTAAATAGGGTAATACGCGTGGCTAGATTATTAAATGAAGTGTGAACGCGTGTAATTTCAAAATTTAATAGAGGAAACAAAATCAATTTTAGCATTGATTGACATTTTGCACAGTGATTAAATCCGATGGCCACGATGAAAGGCAAGATACAGATTTAATCTGGTGCGTTGGCATAGTCATTGGGACTGGGCATAAAGGGGTTTTGTGGCAGTCAAGAGAAAAAGCGAAATGATTGCCTAGGCCCTATACCCTAGTCTTAAATACACTCTGAAGTTGAAACGTTTTGAGTGTACTTACTAATGTGAAAGGTGTATCCCAATGATCAGAGGCCAGAGAAGTAAAGACATACCTGTCACCTGATATTGTAACCAGATGATACCACAGCCAGTCTGGTGCTACATCTCCTCCGATGGAACTCATCCGGTTCTGGTAAGAGAAGACTCTGGATATAATGGAATCTGACTCAGCACCTCATCTGAGACAAGTGTCACCTGGTGTATACCTCATCTGGAGATATACCTTCTCTGATATGTCTAGTCTGCAGGTATGTTAGTTTAAGAAAATAAATGTATGAAGTAAAGTAATAAAACAAAGGATACTTCTCTGTTGTTCCCCCTAACACAAATCTGTCTCTGGATCCAACAAACTTAACTCAAAAGCTAACTCTCTGAATCTGGTCTCAGCCAAAGGCTTAGTTAAGATATCTGCTCTCTGCTTCTCTGTTGCAATCTTTTCCATCCTTATATCTCCCTTCTCAACATGATCTCTGATAAAATGATGTCTTATATCAACATGTTTACATCTGGTATGAAGAACTGGATTCTGGGTGATTGCAATTGCACTATTACTATCACAGAATATAGGAATATCCTTAGCTCTAATCTGGTAGTCCCTAAGCTGTTGACTAATCCAGAGTAGTTGAGAACAACAGCTCCCTACAGCCATGTACTCTGCTTCTGTTGTTGATGTAGCAACTGAAGTCTGCTTCTTAGAAAACCAGGATACCAATTTATTCCCTAAAAATTGGCAAGTTCCACTAGTAGACTTCCTATCTATTCTGCATCCACCATAGTCTGAATCTGAATAACCACTCAATTCTAAGTTATCATCTGCAGGATACCACAAACCTAAATTCACTGTTCCCTTAAGATACTTCAATATCTTCCTAGCTGCTTCCAAGTGAGTCTTCTTGGGGTTAGCTTGAAATCTGGCACAAACACCTACGGCAAAGGTAATATCTGGTCTGCTCGCAGTCAGATACAAGAGAGAACCAATAAGTGCTCTGTACTGAGTCTGGTCCACACTCTCTCCAGACTCATCTGGATCCATGTTGAAATTTGTCATCATAGGTATCTTGGCTGCTTTGCTAGATCCTACTCCAAATTTCTCTAACATGTTTCTGGTGTACTTAGCTTGATTAATAAAAATTCCCTTCTCTGATTGCTTAACCTGCAGACCCAAAAAGTAATTTATTTCTCCCATCATGGACATCTCAAACTGTCCCTGCATGAGCTCACCAAACTTCTCACACAGCTTCTTGTTAGGGGATCCAAATATGATGTCATCAATATATATTTGGATCAGAAGGATGTCCTTTCCTTCTTCTTTCCTAAACAAGGTTCTATCAATCTTACCCTTAGTAAAACCATTGTCCAGAAGAAATTGAGATAGAGTGTCATACCATGCTCTGGGTGCCTGCTTCAGCCCATAAAGAGCTTTCTTAAGCTTAAACACCTTGTCACCTTGTTCAAAACCAGGCGGTTGTTCCACATACACTTCCTCAATGAGAATCCCATTAAGAAAGGCAGATTTCACATCCATCTGGTATACTTTGAACTTCATGTGAGCAGCATATGCTAAGAACAATCTGATGGCTTCTAATCTGGCAACAGGAGCAAATGTCTCATCATAGTCTATTCCTTCAGACTGAGAATAGCCCTAGGCCACTAGCCTTGTCTTGTTCCTAGTAATGACATCATTCTCATGTTTCTTATTCTTGAAAACCCACTTAGTGCCTATCACCTTTTGATGTCTTGGTCTGTCTACCAGCTCCCAAACATCCTGTCTGGTGAATTGATTCAACTCCTCCTGCATAGCAACAATCCAATTTGAATCTTTCAGTGCCTCCTTGATGTTCTTGGGCTCAATCAAGGACACATAGCAACTGAATAAGACAGCTAAGTTAAGAGTTCTCCTAGTCTGGACACCCTTAGTTGGATCTCCAAGGATTAGGTCATTGGGGTGATCAACCAGGGTCCTCCTTCCCGTGGTCTTGCCTGGTTGATCATCTTCTGCAGTACCTTGGTGATTATCACCACCTGCAGAAGAGCTTCCCCCTACAGGAGTTCCAACCTCTTCTGATTCTGCTCCTTGTGAAGGCTGCTGCTTCAGAGAACCAGGAGATGGGTCATCATCTGAATCTGAATCTGAATCAAGAACAGGTGGATTGACTTTGATAACTCTGGGTGTAGTCTGATTCTGGGTCTCATCAGAAGACTTAGAGTCCACCTTGCACTCAAAAGCAAATTCATCAAAAACAACATGAGGTGTTTCCTCCACACAAAGTGAATTCTTATTAAAAACTCTAAAAGCCTTACTGGTGCTGGAATATCCTAAAAATATTCCATCAGCCACTTTAGCATCAAAGGTTCTTAATTTAGATTTCCCATTGTCATGGATGAAACACTTACATCCAAAAACATGAAAGTATGAAACAGATGGGGTTTTACCTTTCCATACCTCATATGGAGTCTTATTATGTCTCTGGGCAATCAGGCATCTGTTCTGAGTGTAGCAAGCTGTATTAATGGCCTCTGCCCAAAATCTCTGTGGAGTGCTGTATTCTGCCAGAAGTGTTCTTGCAGCTTCTTTGAGGGTCCTATTCCTCCTTTCTGCTACTCCATTTTGTTGGGGTGTTCTGGCAGCAGATGTCTCATGAAAAATCCCATGGTCCTTGCATTAATCTGCAATGTGTGAATTCAAAAACTCTGTTCCTTTGTCACTTCTGATTCTGACTATGCTCTGGTTCTGCTCATTCTGAATCTGCTTGAAGAACTCTGGCAGCTTTGTCATAGTTTCATTTTTCTTAAACAAGAACACTACCCAAGTGTATCTTGAAAAGTCATCTACTATCACTAAGGTGTACTTCCTTCCACTGAAACTAAGAGGAGAAACAGGTCCAAACAGGTCCATGTGAAGTAGTTGAAGTACTCTGGTTGTGGTTGTGCTCTGGACATCCTTAAAGGAAGTCTTGGGTTGTTTACCCTTCTGGCATGAACCACAAACCTGATTCTTCTTAAACACTTCATTAGGAAGACCTCGAATGAGACCTTTTCTGGCAATCTTATTCAGTGTTTTGAAGTTAAGATGACACAATCTCTTGTGCCAAATCCAGCTATTCTCTGCAGATCCTTTTGCAACTAGGCAAGCATTTCTTGGGCAACTGTTAAAATCTGCAAGATAAATGTTACCCTTCCTCAAGCCTATTAGCAAAATATCATTATAATCAGAAGAGAAAACAGTGCATGAATCACTAGAAAACTTCACTGAGTATCCCTTGTCACAGAATTGGGATACTGAAAGCAGATTATGCTTGAGTCCTTCAACATAGTAAACTTCTTCTACAGAAACTCCATTGAAGGTCAACTTTCCAACTCCTCTGGTGACGCCATAGTTGTTGTCACCAAACATCACTCTTGGTCCATTCAATGGCTTGAAATCTTGGAGATTATCTTTCTGGAAGGTCATGTGCTTGGAACATCCACTATCAATGTACCAGACATGGTTGCTTGAAAATCCTTTCTCCAATGGACTCTTATCTACCTGCAGAGAAATCAATTAGGTCCCCTACTAGTGCTGGGTCCTGATTGGTTAGTTGCAGGTTTTGTAGGAATCCATAGATAAAGATCATCCCTTGATGGATGAAGAGATCTTATCTTCCTTCCAAATCTATCTACCAGCACATGTCCTCTGACAATGACATATTGAGCTACTGGTCTGATAAGGACACCTTTCCTATAAACAGGTCTGGTGTATCTTTTCTCAAATCTGGCCTTTGGAATGGCCTGCCTCAAAGACATGGTCTTAAAGGTCTGGTTGTAAGGGTACATCCTAGAAGAACCATCTCTGGTGTCATAACTACCCAGATCAGTTGGTTTTCTATAGATGGGTCTGGAAGACCTCCTCTGGTTCTGATAATTAGACTGTCTCTGGTGGTTATAGTTCCTTTGAGTATACCTATTCTGGAATTGATTCCTCTGAGAAAATTGTCTCTGGGGTACCTGGTGCTGTTGAACATTGTTCCTTCTCTGGTAGGTCTTACTCTGATTGGTATTCCCCTTTCTTGAGTGTTTCCCTTGAGGTCCCCTAATCTGGTTAGGTTCCCTTCGAGGATTACTCTGGGGTCCTCCAACTTGAGTAAGTTCTACTCCTTGGGACTCATTGTTCACAGGACCATTGATCTTTAATGGTTCCCCTTGTTGACTTTTATTCTCTAGAATCTTCTCTTCCAGAACAGTCAACTCTTCTGGACCATATGTTATGTGATTAACAGAGTGATTCCTTTTCCAATCAGGATTGTGAACCACCTTGTAACCATTACCAGTCAAGTCTTTATCATCCCAGATTTCTACCAATTTACCAGCTCTTACAGACTTGTCTTTATTATAAAAGTATTTATGAGTTTTAGAGGAAAATCCAGAATATCCTAAACCACTCTTATCACAGATGCGCTGAGAAGACTCTGATGTGATAGATACAACAGATGGTATCTTAGGAGCTTCTCTGGGCATAGACATCTCCTCTATGTTGTGAGCAACTTGTTTTCCCTTGATAAGAGTCTGGTATTTGGCTCTGAGTTCAGTGATCTCATCTTCTTGAGAGTTCTTTTCTTTCATGAGTTGATCTACCAGAGTATCTCTTTCTGTGATCTTATCCTGAAGTTCAGAGACTTCTTTGGAATGATCTTTCATGAGTTCTCTGGTGGATTTATGCTCATGAGAGAGAGATTGAACTTCAGCTCTGAGCCTACCATTCTCTTTCTCAAGTTTTTGACAAAGTTTGACACAATTTTGGAGATCTGATAGCATTTGTTGCATATCAGACTCTCTGGAGTTACCAGATGAATTAGAGGATTCAGTACATTTAGAATTTGATAAAACTAGAGTAGTTTCATTTACCTCAGTGATGTCTGCCATAAGACACACATCATCATCTGATCCAAAGTCAGAAGAAGAAGAACTGGAACTAGTATCCTCCTCCTCTGCTTCTGCCAGCAATGCTCTCTTATCTGCATATCTTCTATCTCTCTTGATTCTTTTCTCTTCTCTTTCCCTAGGAGTGAGTTGAGGACAATCATAACTATAGTGACCAGTCTTGTTGCATGTGTAGCAGGCATTGTCTCCTCTGGGACTAGGACTTGGCTCTCTCCTCCTCTGGTTATAGTCTGATCTGGCAGGGCTACTCTCTCTCCTCTGGTAGTCAGGTCTGCCAGAGCTACCATCTCTCCTCTGATAATCTGATCTCCCAGAGTTGCCAGGGTTGTCATCTCTCCTCCTCTCTGGAGTTCTGAATCTGGTCTCCCTTGAGTCTCCAGATGTCTTCTCCTTCTCTGGAGACTTGAAGGAACTCTTTCTGTCTCTGGAAGATTCCTTCCAATGCCTTTTGTACCTGCCATATTTTGAACTCATTTTATCTAATTTACGAGTTAGAAGTGCTACCTGCTCCTTGAGGCTCAAGTCATCTGCAGTAGACTCCTTTGGCTTGACATCAGGCTTGATAGTTGAAGAGAATGCAACACCTTTCTGGCCAGAAGAGGAAACGTCTTCTGTTTGATCCTCCTCTTGAAGATCATACTCACATGCTTTGAGATCAGACAACAGAAGATGATGATCCAGAGTATTGAGATCCTTGTTGTCCTTGATCACAGTGACTTTAATTCTCCACCTGCTTGTTAGTGAACGCAAGATTTTACTATTAATTTCTTTTTCAGAGTAGGTCTTACCTAAGGCACTAGCCTTGTTCAGGAGGTTTGTGAGACGCATGTCCAGCTGGTCAATGGTCTCGTCTGGTTTCATCTTGAAGGTATCAAACGAGTGTTGAACAGCTTGGAGTTTGTTATCTTTGATCTTCTCTGTTCCCTCACAGAGTAACACCAGTTTGTCCCACATCTCATTGGAAGTGGCACACGTTCTGACCTTTTCAATCACCTCTTTGGTAAGTGTGTTGATGATCTCTGTTCTTGCCACCTGGTCCAAGTTGTAGAGCTTTCTTTCATCACTGTCAAGCTCATCTTTCTTTTTGAGGATTCGTTGCCTGGGGACTCTATCCTCTGCAGCTTTTTGGGCAGCTTCACTAGTTTCTTCCCTGGACTCAGACCTGCCACTATCAATAGGAGTCCAGTAAAATTGAATGGGGCCACTTTCAACCACATCTAACATGCGGTGGTGAATAGCTCCAAGACGATTGCTCATCATGAAACTCCAGTGGCTGTAATCCTCAAAAGAGAATTCTGGGAGCTTACGGCTCTTGTAAGAAGATTTTGCAGACATTTTGATAAGAAATTTAGGGAAATAACAAGAACTTGAACAAAAGCACTAAAGAGCAATGGATCTGCCCGGTGACCACCAAAAGCTTTACAAAGCAGTGGTTGTTGGACACACTGCTCTGATACCACTTGTTGGTCCCACTAGTTAGATTAATTGCGGAAGCTTAAGTTAAATGTGTTTCAAAGTCTTTTACAAGAGAGCAATAATCAACAAACAATAAGTAAAATAAAGCGATAAAGAACACAAGATGTATAGTGGTTCGGATTGAATATCCTACGTCCACTCTCCCTTATAACCAAGGGGTCTCACTATCAACCAACTCACAAACTTACTTACTGGAATTGGGAAGTACCGGTTCCTTCTTACAACCTCTTTAGATTTAACTTCAATCTAAAGATCAACCAGCCAACAACCTTGTCTAATAGATGAACAGGTTGTGGTTTCAATAACTCCTTTAGAGTAGATAAATATTATGAACAGTAAGAGTGCTTGGTATGAATATCAAAAGCTTGGATCACTTATACGCGTGTAGAGTCTCTAGATCTTTTTCTTGAACTGCACTCTTGTATATATAGAGGGGATTAGGGCTAGCCGTTGGAGGGCTAATCCAATCAGATCCTCTATATAAGGAAGCCTCAATCAATCAATTCCCTAATTGATTGATTGGGTTGGTGGGATCCTTGGATTGATTATCTTCAAATACTTTCCAATCCTGATCTTGTTGACTTGATTTGAATCACCAACGGTCAATAACTTCCTCTGCCTAACTCTGATTCTCTCCAGAGAAGGCAAGACCAGACACCAGGCAACCTCGGTATCTTCTGGTCAAGAACCAGAATACTCAGTAGAGTCAGGGGATCAAACTGAGCATCTTTTGTTCTACTAGACTCGTCTGGTCCGGACTCGTCTGGTCTGGGGAAGGTCCTCTGCCTCTGGTCAATCTCATCTGGTGAAGTCTTCTGGTGGAGTCCTCTGGTGAAGTCCTCTGGAGAGGTCTTCTGGTGGCTCTTCTGGTGAAGTCTTCTGGTCTGGCAGTTCCCCCTAGACTAAGTCCTAATCTAGATCATCATCTGGCTAACAGGTCCAGATGGTCCTATTACATCTTTTGGTTTGTTTTAACTCATCAAAACTAACAACTTTTATCCTAACACAGTGTAATTATGCTTAAAAACACTCAGGATATGAGTAACATAACTTCTGCTTTACTTTTTTTAGAGCTTAAGGCACTGGAATTTGATCTTAACAAAAGAAAGAAGAAAGTTCAGCCAGAAGAGGAAGAAAAGGAGAAAACTCCTGAGAAAAGTGTGGCGTTCAAGGCCAAGTCTGAACCTGTTGAATCTTCATCGAATTCACTGATGGAGATGAGCAAGGAAGAGCTTGCTGAGGAGTACAGCCTGATGGCCAGACGCTTTGATAAGCTTAATTCCAGGTTTGGTCGTTATAAGAAATTTTATCAGGACTCACGTGACAGGAAACCTGAAGGAACCCACCAAAGCTCAAGGAGATATTAGGAAAGGAGAAACACTGACCAGAGGAGAGATCGTGGCGATGAAAGAAGATATTCAGATCCAAAGCCCGATTGCAGAGATGAACAGAGACGTACTCATGATGACAAACACTGAGGGAAGACTGAAAGCTCATCAAGACAGAGGGAACCTGACTCAAGGAGGATCCCTGAACCAAGGAGAGAAAGATGAGATGAGCAACCAACATGTTACAACTGTAACAAGAGCGGGCACTATCAGTATGATTGTCTGAAGCTGAGTGCAAGGGAAAGAGAGGACAGGAGGGCTAAGAGAGACCAGAGACTTGCTGACCAGAGAGCGATGCTCGCTGAGGATTCAACTGACTCTGATGGTCCTGAGGAGAGGTCGCCTGAACTCTTTTCTGATGATGAGTACGATGATGTCTGCCTGATGGCAAGGGAGGAACCTGAGGTAACATCTAACTCTGTATGTGGTTCCTACACTGGTCAAAATCCTGAGCTTAGCTCAGAGTCAGTCAGAGAAATGAACCTTCAGATCTGTCTGGATCAATTGATGGTTGATTTCTCCAGATTGCAGGAAACTAATGTCTTCTTGGTAGAGGAGAACAAGAAATTGAGTACTGAGGTTCAGAACCTGAATGATCAGCTTCCTCAGTCTGATCTTAAAGAGTCAGGTCAGATTGTGAGACTAACTCAGGAAATTGATCTAATCAATGCTGAGCGTCTCTCAAGGGAGAAGATTCTGAAAGAACTGGCTGATGAAGAGTTGGTCAGGAAGGAAGAACTGAAAGCACTCAAAAGTAAGTTTGATGACCTCTTTGCCAGACATGAAATCCTGAAAAAGAGTGAGGACTCACTCAAGCAAAAGGTTGCAGCAATGAATAAATTCTCAGTGGCTAGAGAGGAAATAAATAGCAGCCAAATGCTTAGGAACGAGAAAAAAGGACTTGGATATGTTCCTAAGAAATCCTCACAAGGTCAATCTCATGTTGCTTCAGGGAGCAACACTGAGAGGGTATTTGTTCAAGCAGGCCAGAGTGCACCTAAGGTTGTACTTCAGGCCCGTCAAACTGATAAGGACAAGGAAACCGTTGACACAGTCAGGGTTGCCCCTAAGGTAGCTAAGCCAAAACCCAAGGGAAAGGCAAAGCAACCAAAGGAGGTCCCTGAGAGTTCAGGCCAGAGAAAGCCTCAGCAAAAACAGAGGAAGACTCAGGCCAAGAGCCCTCAGACTGGTCAACGAGGGTACCATCATGCTTGGTAATATCAACAGGGAAGGCCAAACATGATGACACCCCCATGGTTTTGGCATCCTGAGGCCTTTAACTATTTTCCATTCCCTCACTTGCCTAGGGGGAATAGAACACAAGGCCCTTATCAACAACAAGGCCCAAGACCTACTGCACCCAGACCTAGGAAGAACAGGAAGCCAACCCAAAAAACACCCACTCAGGCTCCTGTGAAGCCTAAGTCCAGCACTCATACACCATCTTTCTCTCAGACAAAGAAGAAGAAAGTTGTGTATGTTGATGTTTCAGGGAGACAGATTCACCACTCTGAGGCAATCAGGGTTGTGAAGCAAGTCTGGATCCCGAAGGGTACAACTGACACGATAGGACCCAACACCCAATGGGTACCTAAAGCCTGATTTGTTTGCAGGCGGCTGTGGATCACAACAAGAGGAGAGGAGACTCAAACAAAGCTGTTTGGTACCTAGACAGTGGATGCTCAAGGCATATGACTGGAATAAAGAGTCTTCTCCAAGAGTTTCATGCTAAGGATGGTCCACAGGTAACCTTTGGTGATAACTCAAAAGGTGTTACTAAAGGTTTTGGTATCTTGATAATAGGTACAATCAGAGTGGAAAATGTGTCCTTTGTAGAAGTACTGAAGCATAACCTGTTGTCAGTAAGCCAATTCTGTGACAAAGTTTTCAGTGTTGAGTTCTCATCGAATATATGTTCAGTCAAGGACGAATAAACACAAGTGCTTCTATCAGGTATCAGGAAGGTAATGTTTATCTAGCTGATTGGAGCAGTACAATTCCTAATACTTGTTTTGTTGCTAAAAGCTCTCTAGAGCTCAGCTGGTTATGGCATAAAAGATTAAGCCACCTAAACTTCAAGATTCTTAACAAAATTTCTAGACAGTCACTTGTTGATGGTCTACCTAATGAAGTTTTTAGCAAAGATCATGTGTGCAAAGCTTGTCAGGAAGGGAAGCAGGTTAGAGCTTCATTCAAAGAGAAAGCTTCCCATTCCACTGACAAGATTCTTCAGCTCTTGCACATGGATTTATTTGGTCCCATAACACTTGTGAGTATGAATGGCAGGAAATATACCCTTTTGGTTATTGATGATTATTCTAGATATACTTGGGTTATTTTCTTGATGAATAAAAAGGAAACACAGGTGAGGCTTCCAGAGTTGCTCAGGAGACTCAGCAATGAGAAGAATCAGTCCATTACTAAGATCAGATCTGACAAGGGCACTGAATTTATAAATTCATATATTTCTGACTTTTGTAATGAACTTGGTATAGCTCATGAGACTTCTGCAGCTAAAACCCCACAACAAAACGGTGTTGCTGAGAGAAGGAACAGGACACTGAAGGAAGCTGCCAGGACCATACTGGCTGAGTCAGGATTGCCCAAGAAATTCTGGGCTGAGGCAATCAACACTGCATGGTACACTCAGAACAGATCCATGCTAAACAAACAACATGCACAGACCCCATATGAGACATGGAATAAGAGGAAACCTCGTATCTCTTACTTTCATATATTTGGTTGTAAGTGCTTCATCCTCAACAATGGGAAGACCCAATTGAAAGCCTTTGATAGCAAATCTGATGAAGGGATATTCTTAGGATATTCGGAAGTTAGTAAAGCTTAAGGGTTTACAATTGTAGGACCCTTGTTGTGGAAGAATCACCACATGTTGTGTTTGATGAATCTGCTAATGAGTCTAGGGTAAGAGTGTTGAATCCTGACACTGAGGAGGTCACAAGAAGGGTGACAAGTCTAAGCTTAAAGAATCAACCTGATCCAAAGGTCAAAGTCGTGCCAATTCCAAGATGGGATGATGACGATGATCAGGATGATGAACCAAGTGCCACTCCTAAGCCCAACACATCAGGGTTTGTTGAGCCTCAGATTGAGAAACAGGCTCAACCTGAGGTAAGCACCGTCTATAAAGATGCAGTTGCAGCTGAGACGGTTCCTGAGTATCCTCATCAAGGGGGAACCAATGTCCCTGACATTGAGCTTGTTAATCCCTTTGGTATAGACTCAGGTTCATCTCCTTCTGTTCAATTTCCTGAATTTCATGAACCTGTAGACACTAACCTTGCAGGTACTTCAGGAACAACTCCTGGCAAAAGAACATGGATAGAGGACCATCCCATTGATCAAGTCATTGGTGATCCAACTGAGGGAGTCAGGACCAGACGGTTTCATGGTGAGAGTGCATTGTTCTGTTGCTTTCTCTCTGAGCAAGAGCCTCAGAACATTGAAGAATCTCTCACTGACTCGAACTGGATCATAGCCATGCAAGAGGAGTTGAATCAGTTCACAAGGAATCAGGTTTGGGAACTGGTTGATAGACACAGGCATCAAGGTGTTATTGGTACCATGTGGGTCTTTAAGAATAAGAAGGATGAGAATGGTGTTGTAGTAAGGAACAAGGCTAGACTGGTTGCAAAGGGGTATTGTCAGTCTGAAGGAATAGACTATGATGAGACTTTTGCTCCAGTGGCTAGATTGGAAGCTATCAGGTTGTTCCTTGCATATGCAACATACAAGAAGTTTAAGGTGTATCAAATGGACGTCAAGAGTGCCTTCCTGAATGGTGTACTCAATGAAGAGGTATATGTTGAACAACCTCCCGGGTTTGAGGTTGGAGATAGAGTATACCATTTAAAGAAAGCACTCTATGGACTTAAGCAAGCACCAAGAGCTTGGTATGATACCCTCTCTCAATTCCTGACAGACCATGGGTTCAAGAAGGGAACCGTGGATAGGACATTGTTTAGGATCACTGAAGGTGATGACATTCTCTTGGTCCAGATTTATATGGATGACATAATATTTGGATCACCAAATTATCAGCTCTGTGAGAAATTCTCTAAGCTAATGACTGGTAAATTTGAGATGTCTATGATGGGAGAGATGAACTTCTTTTTAGGATTGCAGGTCAAGCAGACTGATCAAGGTATTTTTATTAATCAGGCCAAGTATACAAGAGACTTGATTCATAAGTTTGGTGTTCAGAACAACAATCTAGCCAGGATCCCTATGAACACAAATTGGAGGATGGATTCTGACAATGAAGGGACTTCAGTAAATCAGACTGAGTATCGAGGGCTGATAGGTTCTCTATTATACCTGACTGCAAGTAGGCCTGACATTACGTTTACAGTTGGTGTGTGTGCTAGGTATCAGCTTGATCCCAAGAGAAGTCATTTGGAGGCTGCTAAGAGGATACTTAAGTATTTGAAAAGGACAGTCAATATGGGACTATGTTATCCTTCAGATGACAACTTAGAACTGACGGGTTATTCAGATGCAGATTATGGAGGTTGTAGGATTGATAGGAAATCAACCTCAGGGACATGTCAGTTTTTGGGGAGCAAGTTGATCTCGTGGTTTAGTAAGAAGCAGAATTCAGTTGTAACATCCACAACTGAGGCTGAGTATATGGCTGCTGGTAGTTGTTGTGCTCAGATTTTATGGTTAAGGCAACAGTTGAGGGACTACCAGGTATTTGCTAATGAAGTTCCAATCTATTGTGACAACAATAGTGCTATATCAATTACTCAGAACCCAGTGCTTCACACAAGGTGCAAGCATGTGGATATTAGGCATCATTTCATTCGAGATCATGTGGAAAAGAAGGGCATTAGGATTGAGAAAATTCACACTGACAGGCAGAGAGCTGACATCTTGACTAAGCCTTTGGCTGAAACAAGATTTATGGAACTGTCAGTGGAGTTAGGTCTCTTAGATCCTGGTGAACAGTCAGTGTAGGGTCTAGGGGGAACTCAGTCAGACTCGACTCAACGAGGTATCAGGGTGCTACAAAATCTCCCTGACAGGTTTGAGTTTCAACCCGACTTTGTGAATTTCAAGCGTCTTCCTGAATCCTTCGTCCTGAAAATCTTTATTAAATGCATTCTGTTTTCATTAAAAGCGCGCCTTTCCATATTTAAACCCACGCACAACGGAGCATTTAATGCTTCAGTTACTTTTTCGTATACGTGTCCGTTTTATACGAAATATGACTGACATGGGTAAATGATTGATGCTGAGATTAATCCTGGCCCTTCATTTCAAAACTTTCAAATTCAGGAATTGATCTCAACCCCACGTCTGAGTAACTGATTCAATCTTATCAATCAAAGAATGCCATTGAGGTTTTTACGCAAACACTAAATCACTTGCACACTGAGTATTCTCCTGCTCAAGCACTCAATTTCAGTTTTTCAAAAACCTCTTACTCTAAATCAATGGCATTCCTCAAATCAACCGGGTCCACAGACAACATTGATGATGTCGTCAACAAAAAGCTTGTGCACATGGAGAAAGTAATCTCCATGGACGGCATTTGCTTGAACGTGGAGGAAATCTGTCCAGTCTTCAAATGGATTTCCGAAGCAGGTCTTGAGACATATTTCACCAAACGACCTGTCTCCGTGCTACCCAAAGCAGTGGTTGAAGCCTACTTCAACCTCTTCGTTAGGAGGGGAGAGATGTTCACACGGGTGACCACTCTAAAGCCCACCGGAGAGAAGGACGTTGATGGCGAGCCTTTCTACGAATCGATGGAGGTGGAGATCGACCTCAGAAGAGCAGTGAGGGAAGTGTTCATTCTGCCATCATCTAGTGTCAACCCCAGGGTGTACAAGGAGAACGGTGAAGGAGTACTCCTTGCAAATTGGACTAAGACGGGGTCAGACGAGTTTAAGGCCCGTCAGAACAAGAGCACCCTGAAGCCTGAGTACAGGGCTCTTGTGGATCTTGTATCCAAGGTGGTCATGGGGTCCACTGGCTCGCATGAACAGTTGAGCCTGCCCAAGCTGAGGATCATGAGGGCAATCGTGGATGGAGTGGAAGCCAACTGGGAGCAGTTCTTCCTTGACCAGATCAGTCAGGCGGCGCTGGACAAGCTTAAGAAGGACGAAGATAAGAAGCATATCTCTGTCAAAGCTATCCTGCCCTTTGGCACGCGCCTGTCAATCCTGATTGCCCATGCCTGCCATGGGTACACGTTCGACTTGGAGGACACCCTATCTTCCAAGAGGGTGATGTTCACCTCGCTGAGTGATACCTATGCGATGCTAGGGCTGACTGATCTCAATGCCAAGGCAAAGGGTCAGGCCAAAAAGCCAGCCGGTAAGGCCAAGAAGGTGGCTACCAGTCTCATCGAGAAGGTAGATGAGCTCTTCGAGAGGAGGGAGGAGGCTGAGGAGGCTGTGGAGCCTGAGGAAGAGGCACAGCCTGTGGTGGAGAAGGTTGAGAAGAAGAGAGTTAAGATTATGCTGTCAGGGAAGAGCACGAGTTCAGGGACTGAGTCAAATCCCAAGATGGCCATTTCTGAGGCTGAGGGAACTGACGATGATGTCAGTAAGGATCAAGGGAAGAGGCCCTACAAAAGACTTAGGAAGGGACCCAAAAAGTCCCCAGCTAAGAGCCTTCCTGAGATCACAGAGAGGGAGAAGTCAAGCTCTCCTAGAGCCTCTGACTTGGAGGAAGTGAGAAAGTCTATCGAGACGGCTGAGTTGTTGCAGCCTGAGATAGCAGCCCATACATCCCCTACTCACCCTGACCCCCAATCCCAAACCAACCCTGATCCCTCACCTCAACCCACCCAATCACCCATCACCTCAGAGCCAAACATCTCAGTGTCAGTGCCATCTCCTCAGAGGCCTGACCAACCATCAGATTCCACCCCCAACCCTGAAGATTTCCCCACTTACCCCAACCCAAAAGACTGCCCTAAGACCCTTCCAACTGAAGAGGATGAGTTCCTTGAAATAGAGGAGGAAAAGTTAGACGAGCATTTGGCAGGAGACATTCTGGAGAATACCCTGAGGGGGAACGTGACTTGAAGCGAATTTACTAACTTCTACTAGTCGCTCACCCGCAAGCGGATGGGTTCACTGTAGTATAAGTACGTATAATGACCAAGTAGTATCGAACCCAAGGGATGGTGTATATGCGAATAGATCCCTGAAGATCTATGCGTTGTAGTTAATATGAGTGTATGTTTTTGGATTTGAAAACTAAAAGAATTAAGTCTAGACTAAATTACTCTACGAATGCAAAAGGAAAATTAAACTAAGTATCTAAGGTGTGTATGCAAGTATGAGATGGTGATGCTCAGGATAGGAATCCCTACGTATACTAACGGAGCAGGTACATAATCAAAATAACTGTGACACACAAGAATTAACCTAAGTATAAGAATGCAAGGTGAAAGCTCAAGGTTCTAAACCCTAATACTTTACCCTAACACTCGACTTCACTAATCTACTAACGAATTACTAGATTGTGCTTAATTAATGAGACCCTAATTTAACTAAGGTGATGCGGTCGTCCTCCTTCGCTAAATCGGTAGATGAATTAACCTTTCCTAAACCTTCTCGTTAAGACTACTAATTGTTATTGAGTGATGCGGTCGTCCTCTCTCTAACACTTTCGTACTAAATTCAAAGGTAAAGTTCAGATTAATTATAAGAATTCATTAACCAAGAGAATTAAAACCTAACGTCACAAGTTACTCTAATTACGTACCCACAACCTACTTCTACGAGTTCATCCTACCCTAAGTATGCAAGGGTTTTAGCTAGACATGACGTTAACAAACACAAAAGCAATAGAAGAAACAACGAACATAAACATAATGAATTGAACGAAGAAAATAAGAAACATGAACTAGGGTTTAAAGAAATAAATACTAAGAACTGAAATTTAATTAACTCAAACGAAGTTTCAAAGTGTTTAAAGAAATCAAACTAACGAAAAGAAACTAATAAACGAAAAGAAACTAAGAATTCGTACGAAAAACCTCAACAAAACGTAAACGTAAACTTGCTCGTTCTTCTCCTCTTCCTCTCTCTAAAAACTAAGTCTAAAAGTGATTTCTAAAGTTCGGGGATCCTTCAAAACGTGTTTGGAAGAGGTATATATAGGCACGGGTCGAAACGGGAGTTAATGGGCCGAAAATACGCATCCGGAGGCAAAAATCCGAAGTTGCTCGAGCAAAACGCTCGAGCAGTCCCGCTCGAGTAGTGTAGCTCGAATGACACAATCGCTCGAGCGGTTCCGCTCGAGCCGGTCGTGCGCTGAAATTGCACTGTATGTTTTGGGCGCTCGAGCAATTCGCTCGAGCGGTGGCGCTCGAGCTGCTCGATCGCAAGAAAAGTTCTGTAAGCTTAGGCGCTCGAGCAATGCGCTCGAGCGGTGTCGCTCGACCTAGTCACTCGAGTGACTTCCAACTCATCCCAACTAATACTTTTTCTCGTCCGCACTAATACCAATCGTATTTCTTCAATATCTTCTCATCCGGGCATCCGTTTGAGTCGATTCAAAGTCCTACGAACTCCGTTTTTCGTCCTCTATTCACCTATGAGCATCAAAGAGACAAATTCATCAATGTGTAGAAATAATGCTCAATTGACTCTAAATACTCGATAAACTCGACCAAGATTGGGGTATTTCAAGCTACGAATCATGACAATTTCACGCCTAATCAGAATGCTACTGAATGGGCCTCCAAGTGCTGGCCGGGGCTGACGAAGTATGGGGAGCTAGCTGCAAATGTTGTTGAGCTCAAAGTCTGGTTGGACTTCAAGCAATCCAACATGCATGAGCAGCATTTGTTGGTAGATGCTCGTGGATGGGAACACTGGGAGATGGAGGAGGCAAGGTTATGCTCTTTCTTTGGACTGACTAGCTGGCTTCAACTGCTGAACTTCGAAAACCTTAAGAAGCTAGTCACTGACTTGATGTCCAAGAGTAAGGCCGACATCCTTCCTGATGGTGAGAAGGATAAGGAGGATGAGGATGATGATGAGGCTCAAGGAGGAGCAATGGAGAAGGCCGTGGAGGAGACGACAAGAGAAGTAGATAGTATGATCCCTGAGTCTCAGGCTCAGGGGGAAGGTGTGAAAGACACTGGTGCCAAGGGTGGACCAGTGGCTGAGGATGTTGTGAACATCTCAGCCGCCGATGAGACATCTGTCGATGAAGGGATTCCCTGCCCTGAGACAAGGGAGAAAGATGTTGAGGCATCAAAAGAGACTCCCAGTTCTGAAGGACAAGTTCCTAAGGTTTGAGATGGCATGGCTGAGCCTGAGCAGGCGGCCACGACCACTCAACAATTGCCTTCAGTGCACCCTGAAGTGGGGACTGATGTCGCAGGGGCTGACAAGGGAAATCAGCCAATCACTGAGGAGGCTGTCGATGAAGAAGAAGACGTTGTCATCACCGGGGTCGGACGCGCTGAGTTCACTACCCTTGTGGAGGTAAAGAAGGAGAAAACCACTGAAAATCTAGCTGAACTTCAGGAGGAAGTGATGAGGCTACGAGCTGAGAAAGATGAAGATGCCAAGGCCCTGGCGAAACACATCAGGTGGACAAAGTCAGCATACAACACTCTTGCAAACATGGAGTTGATTTTGCTTAAGAGGACGATGATTGACACGGCCAAGTCAGTGAGGAACGAGAGGAAGAGCACAAAGAAAATGTTGAGGCAAACCTTGAGACAGCTGGCTGAGAAGGATGAGCAAAGGAAGGAGGAACACAATCAGGCGGTGGAGAAGCTTGCAGCTCAGGCTGGGGCCCTATTCACTCAGGCCATTCAAGACTCAGTGTCCAAGTTGGAGCTGGAGTCAGATCGTATTGCTCAGACTTCAAAGTCCATTGCTGAGAGGCTGACCCAAGCAACTGATCAATCCGCTAAGGTGGAGGAGAGGATCGAAAAAGCTGAACAAAAACTCCAGCTTTCCATGGAGGTCTTTGAGAAGAAGGTAAATGCTACAATCAGTTCTGTATCTTTTGCAGGGACTGGTATCTCGATGGGAGTTGAAATACTGAAGGAGGGAATCACTGAAGTCCAATCCTTAACCTCCTTCGTGATCAACAACGGATTTGACGCGTCCCATCGCAGGCCGATGAAGATGCCAAAAAGGGGGAAAAGAAGAAGAAAAGATCCCGACCTGAGGTATTGGAGGCAGTCAACCAAGGCGAATTAGTTCTAGCTGACCCTGAAGCCAATCCTGAAGGGAACGTGCTGAGGGTGAGGAAATCAGCAAGGTTGGCGGCAGCAGAGAAGGAAGATGAGGAAGTTGCTGCAAGGCTGAGGGCTGAGGCAGTGAAGAAGGCAAAGGCTGATGAACCTTCAAAGCAACCTGAGCCAGTTCAGAAGTCTTCTCCCATGAGCACAAGGAAAAACCCATCACTTACTCTGCGGAGACGGTGGCGGAGTTATGCGCTGAGGCGTGGGGAGCACCTTCTGAGAAAACTGAGGCTGAGCGCAGAGCTGAGATAGCACAAAAAGAGAAGATGCACATTTTGGAGAAGAAGGTTGAAAAGTTGACTGATATCAATGAGCTTCAACAAAGGGAACTCGATGATGCAGTGATCAGTCTGCTTAGGAGAAAGAAGGCGAAGCCTGAGCCTAGGAAGTACAGAAAGAGGCCAACAACAAGGAAGTCAACAATTCTTCAAGTCAGAAGGCCGGAATCAGGATTAAAGGAAGCTTATGTCGACGAGTTCATCTCCGAGGCACTGAAGGAGTTCTGGGCTGATGCGAAGGATGAGTTTGTGAAGTTGTGGTATGTTGTGAAGAAATGGGGCGACACTGACGATATCAATGCCCACTTCACTGACTACATGATGGACAATCATCCCGAGCTGATCCAAAAGATATTGGAGGAGGCTGAAGCAGCTCAAGTCCAAGTGAAGGCTCCTGAATTCACGATTCGAGCTCCTCCCTTAGTTCCTGGAACTCAGAAGCACAATACTAAGGCCATTATGATGGAAGTCTTCAAGATTGCCAAGGCTGAGGGGTACGTGAACCAACCTAGCAGAGTTGACGAGTTAAAGGCAAGAGTCTATGCAGGATATGGACTTGAACCTGAGATGAGATTAGTCTAGCTGTTCACTCTCTTTTTGGTGTAATAGATTAAGATTCATTGTAACCCTGATCATATTCATCAATGAAATCTATTACTTTGCCCTCAGACAAAAACTTATTGTCTTTTTGGCTGTTATTTAAATTCTGTACTTTATCAAGAACTGCTCTAACACTGATTTATCTTATAGATAGGATTCATATTTCCTCTAAGTGTTTTGAGGATCTTTTCAGTGTTTTGGCATCATCAAAAAGGGGGAAATTGTTGGGACAATGTCAGTTTTGATTAGATCCCAAAGCCCCTGAAAAGATGTTTGCATTTGTTTGTCAGGCTAGTCTTGGTTAGGATTTGTACTTAGTCATTTTACACTTCACAGGTACTCAGTAAGAGGAACACTTACTGATGACAATCAAGACAAGAGCCTGAAGACGGTTTACCATCCTGAACTTATGACAGTCCTCTAAGCTGACTGAGTAAGTCTCAGTGATGTAGAGTATGACCCTGAGGTCATTACTACTCAGTCCTGAAGGGAACATGATGATACTGAGTTTATGGGAAGACTTGGAGTAGAGCCAAGCAATGCAAAAGGAATGTCAGCGTCAGGACAAGACCGGTGAGCTCAAGACAAAAAGAACTTAATAAGACAAGCCTGAAGCCTAGGAATAAGTTCTGAAATTCTCACCAACCTGATGATGTGGACCAATCCGGGAAGGACACGCACGTACGGAACCTGACAGAAGACTGACTTCAGACTGCAAAATTCAACGGGCAAGCATTTAATGTGCATTTAATGCAACTACCTAATTCCATGCAAGGATGGCTGCTGCATGAAGATATGTCCGTTTGAAACACTCTACATAGATGACAAGAAAGGCTATCTCTCCAACGGATAGTTTTTCAAATCACCTATAAATACATAAGGCCTTGAACCCATTCAAGGTTACGGGAAATTTCCAAGCCAGAAATTACTCAAACTCTCAAGCACTCAAAGCATTCAGTCTTTAGAAGAAGCACTCGAAACCCTTTAAATTTCCCAAGTGTTTCTTAGCAACTGAGAGTTAATCTGTATTCCAAGAGCGTACAAGCAATATCTCAAGCTTAGAGAGATTATCCAACCCTTAGCATAACTTTGTCTTGTAAGGATAATCTCAACCTAGTTGGAATCCAAACTAAAACCAAAACCCTAAAGTTAGGTTTGTTGGAAGTAAGTTAGTTAGTAAGGAAGTTTGTATAGATCAGTGAGGTAGCTGATCTTGGTGCACCTTGGCACGTTAAAAACAAGAATCCCTTGAGTGGATTTCCTATTAAATCAGGCCGTGGACGTAGGAGCTTGAGACTCTGAACCACGTTAAACTTGCTGTGTTCTTATTGCTTTGATATATTGCATACCTGTCATATTAACTGTTCATTCATTGCATAAGATTTATCAGGCTTGAATCAATCAGCCAGATCTATTAAAAAGAGCACTGCCCTTACTAAACACTATTCATTTGAGTAATCAGTTTTCCGAAGCAAACTAATCAAGACTTTAAACTATCAGGACTCACACATTTCCGCACTGAACTTAAACTGATAGTTAGCAAACTGACCCGCACCAAGTGTAGTCAGTAGGTGTGTTATCAGTTCCTAGTTCTTTATCACTCTGAGTAAAGGGGACTCAGTAAGGTTTTAAGTTTGAAAAATTGGTATACGTGTATTCCCCCCCATACACGTATTCCTCAGTCTTGTACCGGGAACAACACTTGGTGATAATGTTGTACATCGGTGGTATTGTGCTAACGGTTACATGGATTGGTTTCTTGTAAACTGTTACACAACTGTGTCTCATCCATTAATTGTGAAGCTACCGCAATGAGAGTCTGCAACTTTAACCAAACCCCGGTAGAGGAATGAAACAACAACAATTGAGCTGCAAAATCTTGTGGACAAAGAGGTCTAATGAGAATTTGGGTTTGGGAGAAGCAATGCAGGTAGTCTTAAACTCTTTTACCACTCTTTGTGGACAGAGAGAAACATGATCATCCAAGAACAGATGTGGAAATAGAGGAAAGGATAGAAGCAACCAATGCAGGGGGAGAAATTGATAAATGTTGAAATATTGTCTTATTTTGGATGAAATATTTTGGATGCTATTGTAGATGACTTTGATGGATGCTATTATGGTTGTTATTTTGTTTTAATTTGATTGATGATATTTAATATTTTGATGAATGTTATTTTGGATTTATGAAATATTTGATGGATGTTATTTTGGCTTTATCAACATTTTGTCTAATTATTGAACGAGAAAAGTTCAATCCTCTTGGCAGATATAATTACACAAACAACAAAAGTAAATATTATTAGAAAATGTGATAATTTAGTATCATGGTGAAGCCACTAATTTAATTATATATCAAGGAAAAATGAAATTAAGTCAATAAAGGACGTAACTATTATAACTTGAAACAACCAACATATCCACTTCAGTTTAAGAGCGAGTTGGAGTTTATGGCAATACCTTTCCCGTAAAATATAGCTGTAGCAGATGATATAACACACTATAGCTAGTAGCAGAGATGTACACAAACCTCTTGTCACCTAAAGATAAAAAGAATAAATTAGAATCCAAAGGTCTATTCATGGGACTAGAGTTAGGACTATATTAAACACATACATTGTGACGATGAGAAGTCCAATTAAACTACCTTGGGAAGAGAACATAAAGAATTATCCTAGTCGAAGTTGGCATCAAGGGCTAGGGGGGGGGATTGAACGAAATCGCATGCTTCCAAAGAACCTTTAATAGAAATAATATTTACAATTTCAACCACTTTCTACATCTTTGAGTTCGAACCAAAACCTCAAACACCAGAGATCTACAGATAAAAGTAATTTCATCGATAGAACACAAGAACCTTAGAAAAAGTAAGAAAGTGAATATAAGATCCTCCAAGATAATTATGATCAAGCAAAAGAGATAAACAAAAAATATACCAATAAATGCACAATTTCTATTATCATAATTCCTTCCCCTACAATTAATAATCCTGATCATGAAACGACACATATTATTTATGTTGCCCGTTAAGCTTATTATTGATTAGCACTTCTAATGTTAGCTTTACAATTTCCCATAGAAATCCATTTTTTTTACAAGTCTATCAGATTACTGTCCACAACAACGAACTGAGGTACACATAAGATATATTAGTTTCTATAGTAAAAAAGGACATAAAAATGAGTAAAACTAAATCATTTATACAAAGTATTGTTTTTTATATATAACAAGTGACTGGGGAGAATGACAAATGAGAAGTCTTACCAGCAAAACTAGGAAGAACATCTTTCTTATTTTTCCCATACAGGAGCTAATATGCTTATCATTAAGCCTCTAAAAGTCCACCTGACTTAAACAAACATTAAAATGGCTCAAAGAAGACCAAACAATATATATATATATACATATATATATATATGTACATATATATATATGTACATATATATATATATATACATATATATATATATATATATATATAAATAATATATAAAAATTAGAATTGTTCTGAGAATAATAAATCAGGATAAAAGCAAAACAGAGCCAAAAAAATACAACATATTTCTTGGGATAATAATTATCTCCTACTCTAGAAAAAACGATTTTGCACCAAATACCAAGTTTTACAATAGATGCTAGCAGGGTACAAATTGAATTAGTATACACCAACAAAATCATGATTATGGTCAAAACATATCATTTAGAAAACAGTTAAAGCAATATCCCAAATGTCATAAGATGCTAAATTATCAGTGTACAATTTATCAATGTTAATTTAGTTACTAGTGTACAATTTCTCATCTATAGCTTAATAATGCGAAAAGTAAAAAATAATTAAAGGGCTACAAACCTCAATATATTTACTTAATCCCAAGTAAACCAGATGCTAATTTGATGCTAATTGTGGTTGTGCTTCACCATGACCTTCTGTTCTGCAAGCAGGATTTTACGAAAAAATTAAGATGCAAGAACGGTGAAATTATACATTTTCAATCATTATTAACTATTAAAACTGGATGTTATTATTTTACAATGAATCAATTCAATCAACTACAAATATTCCTAAAATCCTAATTAGTTGGTGTACAAGAATCAAAAGTCCTAGAAACTATTAGGTTTGCGGCACAACCGCAATGATATTATGATGGTGTAGCATTGCCACTAGTGGAGGGAAATAACCTTTCTATCTCCCCAGAGATCCTGAAGATGCTAGTCGAGAACCAATTCAAGGGGAAGGTCGGAAAGGATAATCCTAATACCCACTTGAGGAATTTTCTGATGATTGCCTCACTTTCAACCATAATGGCATGTCTGAAGATGCCAAGAGGCTCAGGTTGTTCCAGTTCTCTTTAACTGGAATCGCGAAGGAGTGGTATAATAACAAGCTCCCAAGGGGAGGTGTAACCACATGGGCTGAGCTCGAGCGTCTGTTCCTTGAGCAATTCTACCCTCCGTCTAGAACAATCAAAGCAAGGCTTGAGATATCATCTTTCAAGTAGAAGCCAGGAGAGGAATTACGTCAGGATTGGGAGAGATACTATAATATGCTCATTGAGTGCCCACAGCACGGGTACAATGAAGGGGACATCATGGCTTATTTCTACTGTGGAGCAAGCAAGGCAGGTCAAGACCACCTTGATGCATATGCTGGCGGAGCATTCCTGAATTGTGGTGCAGCTCGGTGTAGAGAGATTGTTGATAACATTCTCAAGAATGCGGGGAAATGGAATGAGGCACAAGAGTTTCAGTGAGCTTATCAGATGGATGAGAGTGAGGGTACTAGAAAGCTTTTGATGGCGATGATGGAGAAGATAAGTAACTTGGAGGTCGGCCAGAGTTTGAGTGGTCAGAATAATGTGATGAGTGAGAAAGTGGACCAACCAGCAAGCCAGCAAGCCAGCAAGAGGAGGTCAACTATATAGGCAGGCCTAATTACAATCAAGGCGGATACCAACAAGGTGGCAACCAGCAGGGAAGACCTCTTTACAGTCAACCGTTTGTACCACCAGGTCCACAAACTCCTCAAAATAAGTGGTGAAATAACCAAGGGTATCAAAGAGGCCAGCAGCCTCCTCAGAACTAATGGAGGAAGAACGAGAACTTGTCCTACAGTAATCCGAGAGCGGGGATAATTGTACGTCCAAATGTCTACCCTGGCTCAAAACTCCCCGGAGGAGAAGGAGGTGCTACCACTGATGAGATGTTACATGTCATTCTGCACAAGGTGGAGGAAGGTAGCAAGAGACTATCCTCTTTGGAGTATGATATGAAGGAGATGAGTAAGAAGAATGATCAGCGTGATCAAGATCTCCAGAAGAGGGATATGGAGCTGAATAGATAGTTCACTTCTATGGAGTATCAAATTAGCCAGATCACAAAATCATTGGGTAGAGAGCCCGGAAAATATCCTTCTATGCGGAGGGGAACCCGAAAGAGCAATGCAAGACGATTCAACTAAGAAGTGGAGTCAAGTACGACGGTCCTCCAATGCCTGCTGAATTAGAGGAGATACATAAGGAGATTGAGATGGAGGGTCAAGAACATAAGAAAGATGGAGATGAGAAGGTTGAGGAGGAGGTTGAGGTAGATGAGACCCAGAAAGGCAAAGACAAGGAGGAAGGAATTGATATAGATGAGTCCCAGAAGGGCAAAGACCTTGAGGAGGAAAAGATTGAGGAGACTGAGAGAGTTCCAAAGTGGAAAAAGGCAAGAGAAGCAAAGCAAAACGTGAAGGAAACCGAGCGAGATGAATGAGGAGTACCAAAATCTGTGATTCCAGTCCCATATCCACAGCGGTTCATGAAGAAGAAATTAGATGAAAATTTTGCTAAGTTTCTTGATTCCTTTTTATGATCACTACTAGAAAAATTGGCTTTAGTGACGCGATAAAGCGTCACCAATGGAAATGATTAGTGACGCTTTTACTTTAGTGACGCTTTGGATAAGTGTCACCTGATTTGGCGTTTCAATGGCTTGTTTTTGTGATGCTTGGAAGCGTCGTTACAAGTTTATATTGTGATGTTTTTATGTGTCATATCAACATGTTTTAGTAACGCTATATGGTGACGCTAAGTGGCATCATAACTATGCGCTTTAGTGATGCTTTCCCGCGTCATATAAAAATTTATAACTAATTTAATCATCTCGTTCAGTGACGCTAACATATGTGGCGAGATGATAATCTAGTGACATCATTATGCGTCACGATAAGCCATTTAACAATATTTTTTTTACCAATGTCGTATCTTTTTTTTTCTTTCTAACTAGTAAAAATAATTTGTAAATCCAACGTAAAATAACAGACAAATTTTTATAAAATACCAATCAATCATCTAGTAATTCTTAATACAATAAAATTTTGTACAATATCAACCAATCATTTTAAGGTACATGTACATTACACTTCCATATGTAAGTCCAACTATACATAATAATTACACATCCAAAAGATGTCAGAAATAATGTCAAAAATACCAGAATTTATTTAGTCATTTCTTGAGCCAAATCAAATCATAACCCTCCCTTCACTATAATCTCTGTATTTTCCAGAAATCTTCTTCTGTTATTATGAGTTATTCTTGCTTATGTAAGAAGCCCGTGTAAGAAATAATATAAGAAAAGTCAGTTTTGAAAATAAAAAAATGAGAAATTGCCTCAACATTTTGTCTAATTATTGAACGAGAAAAGTTCAATCCTCTTGGCAGATATAATTACACAAACAACAAAAGCAAATATTATTAGAAAATGAGTTAATTTAGTATCATGGTGAAGCCACTAATTTAATTATATATCAAGGAAAAATGAAATTAAGTCAATAAAGGACGTAACTATTATAACTTGAAACAACCAACATATCCACTTCAGTTCAAGAGCGAGTTGGAGTTTATGGCAATACCTTTCCCGTAAAATATAGTTGTAGCAGATGATATAACACACTATAGCTGGTAGCAGAGATGTACACAAACCTCTTGTCACCTAAAGATAAGAAGAATAAATTAGAATCCAAAGGTCTATTCATGGGACTAGAGTTAGGACTATATTAAACACATATATTGTGACGATGAGAAGTCCAATTAAACTACCTTGGGAAGAGAACATAAAGAATTCTCCTAGTCGAAGTTGGCATCAAGGGTTGGGGGGGGGGGGGGGGGGGTGGGGAGGGGGTTGAACAAAATCGCATGCTTCCAAAGAACCTTTAATAGCAATAATATTTACAATTTCAACCACTTTGAACATCTTTGAGTTCGAACCAAAACCTCCAACACAAGAGATCTACATATAAAAGTAATTTCATCGATGTTGATAGGCGAGCAGGATCATCATTTGGGCGACCAGGATTAGCGCAAATTACACAAAGATTAAGTTGGAATTAACACATGATTCACCCAAGACATCCGGCGAGCAAAACCTACTTGCAATCAAGACACACAGGCGAACAAAATCAGATCAAAAGCCACATGATGAGCTCAAACGGCATCCTGCCGATCAGATCCAACCACAACGCCAAAATAACAATTAAACAAGAGAAAAGACCATCAGAATCAGACTAAAGACTCCTCAAGGACAAGTTCAAAATGACGAACAGCTCTAGACAGCGAGCAAGTCCAATAGATAAGGATAGAATTTAGTTAAGATAAGGTCAAATTAGTCAAAGGACAGGTGTCGAGCATGCAGACTTGGTCGGCCAAAGGTCGTGCCACCTCCTGCTGGGCAAAAGTCTATAAATACTTAGATTTTTTTTCAGCAAATAAAAAAAGACAAGCACAAATTTTTACACACGTCCAAACTTCAATTACGAATCTAAAGCAGCTCGATTAACTTACAATCGAACTTAAACACGTAAGCTTTCATACGATTCTAATCCACCTAAACCCGAAAATCCGTATTCACTAATTACGTTAGTGATCAATCACACGTAATTGTTTGATGATCAATTAACCATCTAAAACAGCCATTAATCTTCAAGATTAGAACTGATCGTCAACAAATTGGCGCTAGAAGGAGGGTCCGAACCTCCGTTTCATTGAATACAAAGAGATTACCCCAGAATTGAAGAACGAGTTTGAGTTTTTGAAGAAAACAACTCAGGAACATCAAGAATAACACTTGATATTCACTGTGAAAATGCCTCAATCAAGGGAGACACAACGTTCTCAACATATAACCCGGGATTCGCACTCTCGAATGTCCCAAGCTGGTGGGCGAGCAAGGGCGAGCAGAAACAACCAAGAGAATCAAACTAATGTTGCTCACCAGTTAATACCACCAGAGTTGGACGCCATTGCCCGCAACCCCGACGAATTGGCGCGTACAATTGCCATGCTCCAGGCTTTACAGAGAAAACAAGTCCAACCTGGCCCATCATATGTGCGAGCAAGGGGTAGCCCCACGAAGACTCGCGAACATATTAAGGCTAGGGGGGATCATTTGAATGAGGCTGACAGCGCCCAAGCTCGTAAGGCCAAAGGCAAAGAAAAATTGAACATTGAGGTCGCCAGTCAGGGAGGTTCAACTCAGAACCCGGCCATGGCGGCAAGTCAGGGTACGCGCCAAAGTGCTCTGGAAAGATTGGGTCGATGTGGCCCGGGAATCCTGGAGATACATCCCCCTGCTGGAGCAGCTCGCCCAGCCGTAATACCTGCTCGCCAATCGGTCCTTGACCGACTGACTAGGTCAGCTTTTGGTCGCCTTGGTCCGAATGCAGAGCCCAATCCCAGGAGGCCAATCCAGGGGATTCCCATTCCCAATGTGGGAATGGAGCGAACAGAAGGCTGTACGCCTCAGCTCGTCGAACAGCCACAGGGTCAGGGGGGATCTTTAGAGGAGCTCGCCTCCATGAGAAAGGCCATCGAAAGCATGCAGGGCCAGCTGGATCAACAGAGAGGTTATGGGAACACGACTCTACCGGTCTCACCCTTGTCAGTAGTAATTCTGAAGGCTCCAATTCAACAAAAGATCCAGTTTCCAGCAAGTATCCAATATGAGGGCACGGCGGATCCCCGAGTGCATTTGATGAAATATTCCAATTATATGGTATCAATGGGGGCAAGTGATGCAACCCAATGTCGAAACTTTCCTTTAACTCTCGGGGATCGTGTCCATAAGTGGTTTTCGGCCCTGCCACCAGCTTCAATTCATTCGTTTGCCCAGCTGGGTAAAGAGTTCTTATCCCATTTCTCTACAGCCGGGTCTTATCTATCCCAAAGACATCGGTTATCCGACTTGAAACAAACTGACGACGAGTCGGACCGATCGTATTTAGAAAGATTCGATAAGGTCTTGTTGGAGGGAGAGTCCGTTAGTGAAGACACCAAGATTGTGGCTGTCTTGGCGGGACTCAAGAAGGGTACTGAACTCTGGAAAGATGTGCACCTAAGATGCCCAAAGACATACGCCGAGTTTCGGGATCGGGCAGGCGTTTTTGTCTCAATGCATGAAGCCCTGCAAAAGGATATGGGAGACAAAGGAGAACAAAAAGAGGGTACAAAGAAACCTGGAACTGGTTATCGAGCCCCCAAAAATATGAAGGCATTTACCGAGGGCACTGAGCTAAAAGACAAACTGAACCACATTCTCACTGTATCAATTGATACAGTTTATAATAGTGTCCGGGACAAAGAGTTGCTAACACCTCCCCGTAAGATACATCAGGAAACGAGCAAATTGAACCAGAATAAATATTGTGCCTACCATCAAAGTGTAGGGCACTTTACAAGCGAATGTCGTGACTTGCTAAAGCAGTTGTGGCGCTTTTACGAAGAGGGAAAGCTATCGGAGTTCGTGAAAAGACAGCCCGGCAAAAGAACCAGAGACGAAGATTCTGATGAAGAAGACCAGGACCAGGCACCTCATCGGAATCGAGCTGGACGACCAGCTCAGGCGCCGGCCGGGGGGCCAATACCGGATATCCAGATGATGGAACCCGCAGGACCCATAGGTGGTTATTCTGATGGACGACCACCGATCTCTAACCGGAAAAGAAAGGCAGAATTACGAGCAATCGGACATATACAGGAAATGGGGATCATTCCACCTACCATGCAAACACCGGAATTAATTTTCACCGACAGAGATTTGGAAGGAGTTCTGACCCCCCACAACGATTCGCTTGTGATATGTGCCAAGATTATGGAAGCAAGGGTGCATAGATTACTGGTGGATACTGGAGCCTACACTAATGTCCTTTTTAAGAAGACACTTGATCAAATGGGAGATTATGCAGGCTACATCAGAGACACAAATCACCGTATCCTGGGATTTGGGAATGCCGTGACAATCCCGTTGGGAATAGTAACTTTCGCTATGCAACTTGTGACGATCAAAGAGCCTGAAAAGAATATTGCAAGAATGGTGGATTTCCTAGTCGTCGATCAAGAATCGTCGTACAATGGATTCCTGGGTCGACCCTTCTTAAACGAATTCAGGGCCGCATGTTCAACTTACCATTATTGCATAAAATTCCCAACAGCAAGTGGAGTTGGCACGGTGAAAGGAGACCAAAGAAAAGCTCGAGAATGTCTTCTGCAAATTCAGTCAAGGCAGGGACAAGTATCTATGATGGAAGCATCAACTAGTCAACTCGAAAATGAACCTTCAATCTTGGAGGACATCCTTGGGGCCCAAAACAATAAGATGGACATTGACGACCAACCGACGCCCACAGGCGATCAAGCACAGCAGGACGACGGGCAGAACCAGCCGAGAGCAGTGTTACCTCCCGTGGCCGACCGTTCGTACCTAAATGATAACCAGGGAAGTCCAACTTTGGTGGCCGAGTCTCACCCAGGGCCCGCAGATGACTTTGACCCTCGATTGGGTGCCGAACCCATGAACATTGAGGATGAGCCAAGTCCGGAGGGGCCAATAGTTGACCCTCGGTGGAAAGGGCAGAAACGACGGGCAACTCCTGTTGAAGAGTTAGAGGCCATCAAGGTTAATCCTGAGCATGACAGTCTTGAACTTTACATTGGATCTGAACTCCCAGAGCCTTACAGAACACGCATGACGAACTTTCTGAAGGCAAACTTGGACGTCTTTGCGTGGTCTCATGCTGATATGGTGGGAATCAGCCCGGAGAATGCTTGTCACAGGTTGAATATCAACCCAACCCGAAAACCTGTCCACCAGAAACGGCGAAAGTATGGACCAGATAAGTATCAAGCTTTAAACGAAGAAGTAAAAAAGCTGCTGGACAACGATTTAATTAAACAAGCGTTATGTCCACAGTGGGTTGCAAATCCTGTCCTGGTACGGAAGCCGAACGGAACCTGGAGGTTATGCATAGATTTTACAGATCTTAATGCAGCATGCCCGAAGGATAACTTTCCGCTCCCCCACATCGATCAACTGGTGGACAGTACTGCTGGTCACGAAATGTTCACATTCATGGATGCTTTCGCAGGGTACCACCAGATTCCAATGCACCCGGACGACCAAGAGAATACGGCTTTTTATACAAATAAAAATCTGTTGTGCTGGAAGAGGATGCCGTTTGGTCTAATTAATGCTGGAGCAACTTATCAGAGGTTGGTGAACAAAATGTTCGACCAACAAATCGGAGATACAGTAGAAGTCTACGTTGATGACATCGTAGTCAAAAGTCCCCATAAGGAGGATCACCTCCATCATCTTTCCCAAGTATTTGACATACTCCGAAAATACAATATGAAGTTAAATCCAAAGAAAAGTAGTTTTGGAGTACATTCTGGAAAGTTCTTGGGCCATCTGGTCAGCAAACGTGGAATCGAAGCTAATCCAACAAAAGTAAAGGCAATTGTCGATATGAAACCACCACGCTCTGTTAAGGAGGTACAAAGGTTGACCGGTTGCCTAGCAGCCTTAAACAGATTCATATCACGGTCAGGAGACAAGTGCCGTCCATTTTTCGAGGCCATCAAAAAGGGCCACTTTGCTTGGACAGAAAACTGCCAGAGAGCTTTTGATCAATTGAAAGAATATCTGGGAGATGTAAAAATTTTGTCAAAACCAATTCCCGGTGAGAAGTTATATTTATACCTGGCAGCATCTGACACAGCTATAAGTTCGGTACTAGTTCGGGCGGATGGCAAGTTTCACCTGCCAATCTACTATGTCAGCCAGGCCCTGCATGATGCTGAAGTAAAGTACACACCAACCGAAAAGCTGGCCTATGCTCTTGTCATGAGTGTCAGGAAATTAAGACCATACTTTTTCGATCACCAAGTCGAAGTCTTAACAACTTTCCCCCTCAAACAAATATTACATCGACCCGACACAGCTGGACGTCTATTGAAATGGTCCATAGAGATCGGCCAATTTGGCGTGACTTATGCACCTCGAACCGCGATTAAGGGACAAGCGTTAGCCGACTTTATAGTTGAACTAACCTTCCCTCAAAATCCAACGAGAGGGCTAGATCACCCATGGCATCTTTACATAGATGGTTCGTCAACAAATCTGGCCTCGGGGGCAGGAATAGTACTCATCAGTCCCGACCGGCAAGTATTCACTTCGGCGGTCAGATTTGAATTCATGGCCACTAACAACGAGGCAGAGTACGAGGCCCTCATTGCAGGTCTTCACTTATCACTAGCAGTTGGGGTTAGACAACTCCAAATTTTCGGGGATTCCCAGCTCATTGTAAGCCAGGTACGAGGTGAATATGAAGCCAGAGACGAGCAAATGATCGAATATCAACGAATAGTGGCTCACTTGATATCTCTTTTAGATCAAGTGTTTATTCAACAGATACCACGAACGAGTAACACACAAGCTGACGCCCTAGCAAGATTAGCAACAAGTGATGGGCCAGCAGACCTGACGGACATTGTCATTACCAAAAAAGTTCAACCATCAACAATGGACTACGAAGTAAATCAAGTAGTCGAGTTCAACAATGATGATGATTGGAGACCTCCTATAGCCAAATATTTAAAAGACGGGGAGTTGCCAAATAACTCGTTTGAAGCTGAAAGAATTAAAAAACAGGCGACCAGATATACTCTGGTAGACGAACAGCTTTACAAAAGAGGCTTCTCACTCCCGCTACTCAAATGTTTGTCTAGGGGGCAAGGAAGGACAGTCTTGGAGGATATACATTCTGGAGTTTGTGGAAATCACACTGGGGGGCAAGCTTTGGCCTACAAAACTATAAGGCAAGGTTACTATTGGCCAACCTTACGAAAAGATGCAATCCAATTAGCCAAGGCTTGCCATCAATGTCAGGTTTTTGCTCCAAGCATCCATGCCCCAGCCCAGGAACTTGTATCGGTTTACAGCCCATGGCCATTTGCAAGATGGGGAATTGACATTATTGGTCCTTTCCCGGCAGGATTGGGAAATGTTCGATTTGCCGTTATAGCAGTCGATTATTATACGAAGTGGGCAGAAGCAAAAGCCATGGTGAAAATTACACAGCAGAACATGATCAACTTCATATGGCAGAACATCATCTGTCGCTTTGGAATTCCACGAACAATTGTGACAGATAATGGCCCACAGTTTGATGGAAAGGAACTACGAGATTTCTGTACAAAATGGGGGATCAGGAAACACTTTTCAACTCCCTATCATCCCCAGTCAAACGGGCAGGTTGAAGCTGTAAATAAGATCATCAAGCATACATTGAAAATACGTCTGGCAGAAAGCAAAAGCAGCTGGTCAGAAAAACTCCCGGAAGTCTTGTGGGCATATAGGGTTTCTCCCAGGTCAAGCACCGGAGAGACACCTTTTGCAATGGCTTTCGGAGCAGAGGCGGTAATACCAATTGAATTAAGAACTGACACAGTCAGGACAACCAGCTTTGATGAACAGGCAAATCATTCTGCCTTAGCCACAGAAGCAGATTTGCTCGAAGAACGAAGAATACATGCTGAGCTAAAGAATGCCACGTACAAGCAGAGAGCAGAGCGTTACTATAATTCCCAAGTCAAGATAAGAAAATTCGAAGTTGGTGACCTCGTTCTGAGAAAAAAGCTTGCCCCACCTCCAGGCATTTTTGGCCCGACTTGGGAGGGCCCATACAGGGTAACAGATAGGTTACCCAATGGAGCATATGACATAGAGGACTTAGATGGCAACTCGGCCCAATATTCCTGGAATGCAGCTAATCTAAGGAAATACTTTCAGTAGGCGACCAGTTCTGCTTCATGAGAGAGTGAAGTTAAGATAGGCGAGCTACTAAGTCCACTGGGCGAACTGGAGTGGCAGAGATACAAGATGGGTCCAAAAAACTTGCCTAATTTTTTGAAATTGTTCACCAAGTATAAATGGTCGAACAAAAATGAATTGGTTTAAGTCTGGTCGCGTGCTGGGATGTTAGTGTAGTAATTTCATTTCCTCTTAAGAGTCTAAAGGATGTCTTGACAAATTGTATAGCAGTCGAGCAACTTTGACTCTTGGTGTAAATTATGTTCTTTAGTAAGTTGGGAGCTTAACATTGTTTCTGTCGAGCAAGTCCAACATAGCTAGTGCAAGGTTATGTTCTTGGTCGCGTTTGATACTTGTAATTTTTAAATGTTTGTTCAATATTAAGTTGTTCGTTTGAAATAGAAATGTGAGCTCAAGGCGCAAGTTGATTATACAACCAAGCCCATTTAAGGCTGTTCGTTTTTAAATGGACATAGCCTAAGGCCAAAAGCCCATCAAATCCTAAGGCAAAAAAAAAAGGTTCTTAAAGAACAAGGCCCAACTACATTAAGATTGTTGAAGCACAGAAAAAGATGCAAAGAACAATTAATGCGAGATAAAAGACGAGCAAGTAAGCGAAATATATCCATTGATGATAAGGCTTAATCGCCCAAAAATTACAAAAGGATGAACAACAAAAAAGAAGTACAAGTTCCTAGCTAATCCTGTCCGCTAAGATCCTTGTCCGGCAGGAGGAGATATGTTGTCATCCTTGGGGTCTTCAAGTGGAGAGCCTTCAATGGCAGGGTCAACTGGGATCACCTCAGTTAGCTCAGCAATCAATCCCTCAGCATCAGCACGTTCCTTCAGAGCTCTTTCACTTTGATCGGCAGGAAGGATTTGCTCGCCCTCCGCAGCATCGCCCTCTTCTTCCTCGTCCTCGGCAGGACTTGTGATAATAATCTCGGGGCCAATGAAGTCGAGCTTGATCCCATATTCAGGCAGGTCGCCAATTTGCAGAGTTGTGCCCGGAGCAGGAGGGTTAGATTCAACAAAATTGCACAACTCCTTGCCGATCTCCTCAACAACTGCGGCAGCCTTGAATTCATGGGCAATACGGATGCTCTCCGTGTAACCCGTTACGTAACCAAGAATCGAGCTCACCTCCATTTTAGGAATAAGTTCCTCTTGGGTAATGGAGTTGGCGAGCTGGATCTCAAGGTCCGCAACTTTGGCCGTCGCTTCAGTTGCATATTTCTCGGCGACCTCCTTCTGCTGCTGGGCACGAGCAAGTTCTGCTCGCATGTGCTCAACCTCGGCCATTTTGACCTTCAGCTCCTCGGAGACTTTGACGTGCAGGTCCAAGGCACGCTGCTCGCTAATCTGATGAGCTTTGGCTTTGTTCTCGAGATCGGCAATAATCTTCTTCGCCTCAGCCTTAGCTTCATCACGCTCCTTGGCAATACGGCTGACCGTGGCCGCATGTTGTCGTGAGTCCTTCTCAAGGTCCTCAACTTGGTCGACCAGACGTTGCACGGCCGCCAAGGTGTTGCCCGCCTCGACAAGACACAAACGGCCATTATCACGAGGCGCTTGTGCCTTGACGGTCTCATTAAGCTCCTTGGTCCAGCTCCGAGCAACGACCTCGGAGGCGCGGCGGACAAAAGAGTCCGGGATTTCGCGCAAGTTGGTCGGCACCCTTGAGCAAGCGAATCGATGCACCAGGTTAGATCGCCCTGGATACTGCTCGGGCGAGTAGCTGAAAAGAAATCTTTCAGTTAAAAAAAAAAAAAAATGCTAAGTGTAATGGGCGAGCAAGGTTATACCTGTCAAGACGACCTTTATCCCAACCAAGGTAGGTGGGATCAGATGAAGGACCAGATCCTTCACGAGTGGTGACAACCAGAGCATGCTCGCCGGGACGCTCCACCGAAGGAGTTTGTT
The DNA here is from genome assembly GCA_947034835.1 of Ballota nigra. Taxonomy (NCBI): domain Eukaryota; kingdom Viridiplantae; phylum Streptophyta; class Magnoliopsida; order Lamiales; family Lamiaceae; genus Ballota; species Ballota nigra. Next base: position 73,943,113 of record OX344724.1, on the reverse strand, counting down.
CGCTGTCGCCTTCGGATGGTCGGACAGCCACCGTCACCTTCTCTTGAGCCGTCTTTGCTCGTTTGGCTGCCTTCTCGGTATCGGAGACGGGGGTACCGTCTCCACGGAGAAGCCTCTTCGCCCTCGGAACCAGTGTCTTGGGCGGACTCGCCACGGGGGCAGGAGGCTGTGCCGAGCTGGACCCGCCGGCTTGTCGAGGGTCTCCTTTTCCACCCTTAGCCGCAAGGGCGATGATTTTTGAGAGGGGATCCGACTTCTTGCGTCCTTTTTTGGTCGGCATCTCCCAAACCCGGTTATCAAGCTCAAGGAAGGAAGGGTGAAGCGCAACGGAGGCGAGCTGATCTGTAAAAGAAAGAGAAACAAAATTAATATTAAGTATAAAATCGACCAGATCTGCTCGCCCAGCTTAAAGATAATTACCCTCTGGGATACGAACTAGAGCCTCGAGATGGTGAGGGTAGGTCGTGAGGTGAGCAACTCGCAGTGTGTCCTCGGAGAAGAGATGGCCGATACTTCGATCTTCTCGGCGACGAAGGGCGATCAAGCACGCAACAAACAGGAATAGGTCGCTTATGCTATTCTTCACAGTTCGCCACCCCAAGTTCTTGGGACCTGAAACAAAGGGAAAAGAGAATTAAAATTAGTCCAACCACTTCAAAGATATAGAAGAGGTAAGACTCATGCTTTAATTCCCTAAACTCCGCCGGGGTCTCGATTCGTTCAGAACCCCCTGAAGAGCGAGCAGAAGCACGCCAATCGCCTCCAATCCAGAACCAGTCATGCTTCCAATCCCGCACTTTCCCAGGAATATCCTCGACAAGTTTTTGGCCTGGTCGCGCCTTTAGATAGTACCAGCCCGCCTCTTCCCCAGTACAGCCGGTCATCGTCATTATGTAGCCAACCTCCTCGGCGGACAGCCTGTTTGGATACCCCTCCAGGGCGAACATTACCATCAGGGCCATCAGATTCATCCGCCCAACAGGAGTAAGTTGGGTGATAGCCAAGTTCACATCATGTAGAAATTGGCCGACCAAAGGGTGCAGCGGCAGAGAGACTCCAGCGTTTAGGGTGGCAAGGTTGATCGCCGTCAGTCCGCGTGGTGGGCGATCAGCTCTATCGTCCGCCAAGGGAGCATACATGGGGATGTCAAAGGGAATCTTGTAATCCCTCCGAATCTCGATTAACTGTTCCTCGGTAATGGCGGATACGATGCAGCTCGCAGCGAACTCGGTCGCTTTAAGTTTCCGTACTCCGCGAGCAGGAATGACAAAGCGATTGGAGTGCTCCTTTTCGTACTCATTCCAGTTGACACGGCGAGCAACCGCGACTGGAACCCGATGTTCGATCAGTCTGGGCGCCGGAAAGTTAATGTCCTTGAGGAAGGCCCAAGTCAGCTCGTCAAGGTTCACCGGCTGAAGTACCTCGACTTCTTCATCCTCGTCTTCGTGGAGATCCGAGCTCGTCTCTTCTAAGAGATGGCGAGCAGGATTTGCTCGCTCCTCTCTCTCCCCGGAGGGGTGAGCTCCAGAATTAACCGAACGTGCAACCGAGGCCGCCTCGGGATCAGATTCCAAATTGACTATGGGTGGATTCTCTTCGACGGGCCTTTTTTCAGGATTCCGAGGAGGAAAAGAACCGGTCTCGGAGTGCGACGCCATCCAGTGAACTAGGGGGAGGAGATTAGGGTTTTTTGCAGATTCCGGCAGAGGGAGAACACGGCGGCTCGGAATTTTCCCCAGCGGAGTAAGGAGTCTCGATGAATCAAGAACGCACACTAAGCAAGAAAAGAAGAAAGAGAAGAAAATAAGCAGAAAAAAAAAAAACTACCTTGACGTTGCTCGAAGATCGCCGGAATCTGGAAACGTCGCCGGAAATTTCAAAGAAGAAAGAAAGAAGGATTCGCGCCTAAGAAACAATGAGAAAATGAAAAAAAACGAAGAAAATTTTCCTTTTATACTTCTGGAAAAACGGGGTACCAGGCGAACAAAGTTGAAAGTGGAAGGACCAAATTGCAAATTCTGGGCGCGTGCAGCACCTGTCCGACAAAACGGGAAGGCGCGTCTCCTCGGGAATGTGTGCGCGTGGGCGGTAGCAATCATTTCGCCCACGTCACACCTCGAGCCGTGCCCAGACCTTGGGATCCCAACCGTCTCCGACCCGAGTCTGCTCGACCAATGTTGCCCGCCCATGAAAAGCTGCTCGCTCCAGGAACATTCTTGCTCGCCTTTGTGGCACTTAAAAGTTGCCAACTCAAAAAGTGCTCATCCACCACCTTCACAATTTATTGATCGGCAAGGGGGCAATTGTTGATAGGCGAGCAGGATCATCATTTGGGCGACCAGGATTAGCGCAAATTACACAAAGATTAAGTTGGAATTAACACATGATTCACCCAAGACATCCGGCGAGCAAAACCTACTTGCAATCAAGACACACAGGCGAACAAAATCAGATCAAAAGCCACATGATGAGCTCAAACGGCATCCTGCCGATCAGATCCAACCACAACGCCAAAATAACAATTAAACAAGAGAAAAGACCATCAGAATCAGACTAAAGACTCCTCAAGGACAAGTTCAAAATGACGAACAGCTCTAGACAGCGAGCAAGTCCAATAGATAAGGATAGAATTTAGTTAAGATAAGGTCAAATTAGTCAAAGGACAGGTGTCGAGCATGCAGACTTGGTCGGCCAAAGGTCGTGCCACCTCCTGCTGGGCAAAAGTCTATAAATACTTAGATTTTTTTTCAGCAAATAAAAAAAGACAAGCACAAATTTTTACACACGTCCAAACTTCAATTACGAATCTAAAGCAGCTCGATTAACTTACAATCGAACTTAAACACGTAAGCTTTCATACGATTCTAATCCACCTAAACCCGAAAATCCGTATTCACTAATTACGTTAGTGATCAATCACACGTAATTGTTTGATGATCAATTAACCATCTAAAACAGCCATTAATCTTCAAGATTAGAACTGATCGTCAACAATCGATAGAACACAAGAACCTTAGAAAAAGTAAGAAAGTGAATATAAGATCCTCCAAGCTAATTATGATCAAGCAAAAGAGATAAAAAAAAAAATATACCAATAAATGCACAATTTCTATTATCATAATTCCTTCCACTACAATTAATAATCCTAATCATGAAATGACACATATTATTTATGTTGCCCGTTAAGCTTATTATTGATTAGCACTTCTAATGTTAGCTTTACAATTTCCCATATAAATCCATTTTTTACAAGTCCATCAGATTACTGTCCACAACAACGGACTGAGGTACACATAAGATATATTAGTTTCTATAGTAAAAAAGGACAGAAAAATGAGTAAAACTAAATCATTTATACAAAGTATTATTTTTTTTATATAACAAGTGACTGGGGAGAATGACAAATGAGAATTCTTAACAGCAAAACTAGGAAGAGCATCTTTCTTATTTTTCCCATACATGAGCTAATATGCTTATCATTAAGCCTCTAAAAGTCCACCTGACTTAAACAAACATTAAAATGGCTCAAAGAAGACCAAACAATATATATATATATATATATATATATATATATATATATATATATATATATATATATATATATATATAATATAAATATTAGAATTGTTCTGAGAATAATAAATCAGGATAAAAGCAAAACAGAGCCAAAAAAATACAACATATTTCTTGGGATAATAATTATCTCCTACTCTAGAAAAAATGATTTTGCACCAAATACCAAGTTTTACAATAGATGCTAGCAGGGTACAAATTGAATTAGTATACACCAACAAAATCATGATTATGGTCAAAACATATCATTTAGAAAACAGTTAAAACAATATCCCAAATGTCATAAGATGCTAAATTATCAGTGTACAATTTATCAATGTTAATTTAGTTACTAGTGTACAATTTCTCATCTATAGCTTAATAATGCGAAAAGTAAAAAACAATTAAAGGGCTACAAACCTCATTATATATACTTAATCCCAAGTGAACCAGATGCTAATTTGATGCTACCTTCTGTTCTGCAAGCAGGATTTTACGGAAAAATTAACATACAAGAACGGTGAAATTATACATTTTCAATCATTATTAACTATTAAAATTGGATGTTATTATTTTACAATGAATCAATTCAATCAACTACAAATATTCCTAAAATCCAAATTAATTGGTGTACAAGAATCAGAAGTCCTAGAAACTATTAGATTAAAGCTTCAAGTCATTAAACTAGCTGAAACTCTACGAAAACTTATTTGATTCCACATTACCAAAAATATGAATTAAATTACATTTGCACTTAATTAACAAAAGACAAATAGATGCTCCATGGATTACCATTATATTATACCAATTTATTACCGTTGCATGATGAGAAGGCATATAGACATATGATATATTGCAATAATAAAGAATCCCCTTCTTTCCATACCCTGCAAAAACAACCAAATTATGAAAACCATAGATTAATAAATTTAAAACTTAAGTCTGCCAAAAAATTTGCAGCAGAAAATTATTGTAAAATAAGTTTAAATAAAATATATAAACTTTTAAAAAACTTTTGAAATTGAATTGCCTACTCCATTTTGAAGAGAAGAGAAGTGTCATTTTCAGTTTTTCGTGAACCGGTGGATGGATTCGGAAGGAGAAACAAAACAAAATCTGGACAAATAATTAGTGCATCCATTCCGGAGTATATCCAATCGATTCATTCAACCCTCAAACTACGAATTCTCTGCTAAATAGTCGTCTGATTGAATCGATACAGTGAAGATGATTCTGAAATAATGTAAGCAGGGCTCTGAGATCAAAGTGAATATGGCGCCACACTGGAGAAAATGAGTGAATAGTTAAGGCAAAATCTAATTTAACTGTAATACGTACGAAGGTCCATTTTCATGGCTAAATAAAAAACTTACTAATATCATACACCTTGAAGGCTTGATGCTGCAATTAACGTTAAAATAGAGAGATTATCGAAACAAGATGGAATATATCGTTAACGAGATGAACAAACTATTCGTGAAATCATCAAACATACATAATTGGGTAGGGTCGAATCTATTAACGTTTACGGATTCTAGGGCTCTCCCAATAGACGAATTCAAGGCTATGAGAAGAGGAAACAATAAAACTAACACGATTAAACAATTCTAGGGTTCACAATCAAATATTGCCTTGAGGAAAATTAGGGAAAAAGATTCTCAAATGCGGACTGAAATACATCCATCTATTTAATCTTAATAAAAATTAATAAAAAATATACGGCAGGGCGGAAATCTTTTTTAAGCGTCAGGATATGTACTAGATTAATGAGAGCGTCAATATATAAATAATATGGTGAGTCTTACTTAAAAGGGTCATTAAAAAAGGGTCACTAAATGGGGGTCGTTTTAGTAGTGGATGCTTTGGAACAGATGCCGAATTATGCCAAGTTCCTGAAGGACTTGATAGCTAAGAGGAGGAGAGTTGATGAGCCCAAGTTGGTGCAGTTGAACCATGAGGTGAGTGCATTAGTGCACAAAGTGCTTCCCCCGAAGTTGAAAGATCCCGGTAGTTTCACAATCTTATGTGATATCGGGAAAGGAGTCAAGAAGGGAGCGTTGTGCGATCTTGGAGCAAGCATTAATTTGATGTCGTTGTCACTATTTAAGAAGTTGGAAGGTGGAGAACTTCAGCCGATAATGATGACACTTCAACTCGCCGACCGGTCTATTACTCGACCTCAAGGTATGGTTGAAGACGTCCTCGTTAAAGTTGGAGATCATATCTTTTCCACCGACTTCGTAGTACTCGACATGGAGGAAGATGAGCACGTGCCCTTGATCTTGGGAAGACCTTTCTTATCTACGGCGGGAATGGTGTTAGATGTGGCGAATAGGAAGATCAAGTTGAAAGTTGATGATAAGGAAGTAAAGATTTCCCTATATGAGGCCATGAAACAACCGAAGGGCGAAGAGAGCTGTAATTCCATTGATGTCAATGATCCTTGTGTTGAAGACATAACTCCTATCCCTAACCTTTCTTATATACATGATTATGATCAACCTTCACTTAATGATTTAACCTTTGAGCATTATGATCTTGATTGTTTTGATAGGGATAAAGGCAAAGAGTTGAAGGATGGAGAGCTGAAAAGTGTGGAAGTGGCCCAGTTGGAGAGAAAAGGAGGAGTTGATGTTAAGAAGAAAAAAAATCAAGAAGTGGGTACCTCCGTGGAGAGAAACAAAGAAGAAAGTGAAATCACCGCCCGACGTGAAGAAGGAGAATGGGAATCGAGCGAAAAACTTAGACATCTTCTCTTATGAGAATAAGGGAGGTAAATTTGAGTATCATGTCCCATAAGCTCCTTTGAGCTTGGTTCGACATTAGGACCTTAAAAATAGCGTTGTGTGGGAGGCAACCCATTTTTATTTGCTTTTGAGTGTTTTTAGTTATTAGGGTGTTGTTTTGAGTCGTAAGTTCTAACCTCGTACTTGAGGGTTTTATTTTGTAGGCTTGCCTTGAGGGTGAAGGAGTGCCTAAGAAGTGGAGATTGAAGAGACCAACTCGAGACAAGGGAGTGTGCCAAGTTGTTAAGAAAAACTGAATTATTTGGATGAGGTAACCACCACCCCGAACTTAGACCGCTTCACAAGGTCGAAGTTTGGGGGAGGGGTGGAGTTTTTATATGTTTTATGGTTACATTACACAGGCGCACACCCTCTCTTTGAGTTGAGTTTGGTTATATATTGTGCCTTGAGATGCTGCTTGAGCTGTTTTTATATTGTGAACTAATTTGGTGCTACTACATATTTCATGCCTATCAATTCTCTTATGCTTGTTGATTGCTATCTTTGAGTGTGAAGTATGAGTTAGTAAGTTGTGGAGTTGAGTTAGGGATATATTGTGTGAGTGTAGGAGTTAGAGTTGATTTGATAGGGAACTCGTATACTTACAAATTTTCCTTTTGAATACTGGTGTGATGAGAGTGAGAATTCACTAGGACTAGCATGGATGTGAAAACCGAGAGATTTGAGCCTTTTAGAGATTGAAATGCATTATGTTGATCTCTTCGTTTGAGAGTGGATCGTCACCATAGAGGATGCTAGAACTTTTGGGTGCTCTCGTTTCTTGATTATGTTTAGTTGAAATGCCGAAAGTGATTTTAGGCCATCTTTGATTTGATTGAGTCACTTAGCCAAATTTTCCCTACCAATAAATTTATCCCTTGTTAGCCCGGTTGAGCCTTAACCTATTTCATTTGCTAGCATATTTAAACTTAACCAAATTCTTAAACTCTTTTTGTTCCAATTTGAGTGGAGAATAGGAAAAGTTGTGAATGAGAAAGGGGACGAGTTGAGTTGTGAAAGGAGAATTATTAATGCTTGAGTGTATCTGAGAAGAAGGTGTAATGAGATTGTGGGTAGTGGGAAAGAACAATGAATTTGAGAATGAGCAAAAGAAAAATGAGCTCATGTATGTGTGAAAGAGAAAAAAATAAAGTGATTGAAAAAAGTGAAAATTGAAGTGTTGAGAGTAGTGGAATTGAAAAGTGTATTGCATGAAGACGTTTGAAGTACTCTGTTCCTTGTCTCGAAATACCAAAGTTGGATTTCCTGTTCTCCATTCACTTGAGTCATTTATCCCATATAGTTACCCCACCTGTCCAAAGAGCCTACATTACAATCTTGATAAAAGTCCTTTTTGATTCGGCATAGATTCTAGAGTATGGTTAAAGTTGAGAGTGCTTACAAGCCTATGACTGCTGATATGTATGATTGATTGATTGAGGGTGTCCCTTAATACTTTTATACACTTGTGAGGGAGTGAAATACATTGTTGAGTGCACATCCATGTTTGATCTTGGTGTTTCTTATTATTATTGCATGAGTATGATGAAGGGGGTGAGTTCGTGTACGAGTGATCGATCTTTGACACTTGAAGCTCTATTACTTGCATGATTGGGTTATTTAATTCATTCTTAACAATTTTACTTGACTTATTATTTCATTGCTTGAGGACAAGCAATATGATAAGTTTGGGGGGGGGGGGGTTGATTAGGCGTGAAATTGTTAGGTTTTATAGCTCGATTTGCCCGTGTTTTGAGTGATTTCGATGAGTATATAGAGTCAATTGAGAATTATTTTCATAAACTAACTAATTTGTCTCTTTGATGCTCATAGATGGATAGAGGGCAAAACATAGAGTTTGTAGGACTTTGAATCGACTCAAACAGACTCCCGGATGAGAAGATATGGAAGAAATACAAGAAGTACTAGTCCGAACGAGCAAAAGTATTATTTGGCCCGAAGAAGGAGGACTCAAGCAAGAAGAGGTCGAGTCCTTAGGACTCGACCAACAAGAGCTCGAGCCATAGTGATGTTCTGGAGAAGCAAGGCAATCGACCAGGCCTTGCTCGAGTCCTAGGGACTCGAGTGGTCGAGTGCGCACTTGAGCATGAAGAGGTCGAGTCCTTAGCTCGAGTCCCATGTTTGTGCTGGAAGAGGGAAGTACTCGACCTAGAGGAGGTCAAGTCCTCCACGGTCCAAGTCGGCCCATGAGCTTCCAAATCGACCCATTGTCTATATATACCCCATCCCAAGCACGTTTTAAACAACCACTTGACAATTAGAGATAGATTTTGAGAGAGAAGAACACCGGGAGAGTTGAGCAAGCTTACTTTACGAGTAATCGAGGTTTTGAGATTACGAATTCATAGATTAGAGTTTGATTTTAATTTTCTTTCTTCGTTTCTTCAAGACTTGGTACTTAAGACCTTTGATTTCGTTCTTAATTGATATTCATTTTTTAGATTTTGATTCCTTCGTAAAACCTAGTTTATATTCTTGAGTTATTTTTCAATTAAATTCGTCATGTCAATGTTCGTTGTTTGTTTAATTGCTTTCGTTATCGTAAAAACCATGTTAGGCTAAAACACTTGAATGCTTGGGGGAGGATGAACTCGTAGAAGTAGGATGTTGACACATACATAGGATAATTCGTGATGTTTAGTGCTAGTTCTCTTAATTAATTGAATTTTTAAAATAAACCCTAGAATTATCTTGGAATTGAGTACGAAAATTATTAGTGAGAGAACGATCTTATCACTCTTTAATAACGAATAGGCTTAACGATAGGGTTATAGAAGGGGTTTATAATCTACCGGTTTATCTAGGGAGGACGACCATATCACCTTGGGTAAATAAGGGTCTCATTGATTAAGCACAATCTATATAACTTGTTTAGAGGGTTGTGAAGTAGGTTGATATGACGAAGTATTAGGGGTAATTCTTGAGCTTTTAGTCTTTCAATCTGGTGCTAGATTAGGGAAGTTGATTGCCTAGTTTTAGTACACTTAGTGTTAGGATATAGATTAGATGTTTTGAAGATGTTAAAACAAGAACTTGTAATAGGACTAGCTGAACCTGTTAGTCAGCTACAGATTAGTCTTGGTCTAGAATAGGTCTTTGGTTAAGGGGGAAGAAATATGGGTAGACCAGAGAAGGTACCAGAGGAGGTACCAGATGAGGTGACCAGATGAGAGGTGACCAGATGAGATGTCCAGAGCAGAAGAGTCACCAGAGCAGAAGTGTCGCCAGAGCAGATGAGGTCCAGGGGAGTCTGACCAGATGAGCTTGGACCAGAGGAGTCTGCCAGAGGAGTCTGACCAGATGAGCTTGGACCAGAGGAGTCACCAGAAGACCCCACCAGAGGACTTCACCAGAGGACTCCCCAGAAGACCTCTCCCAGATGAGGACCAGAAGACCCCAGACCAGACCAGACCAGACGAGAGACGGATTAGTTCACCTACCAGAAGCTACATAGTAATCTGGAGACAAGGAGACTTTGGAAATTCATGATGGAGATGAAGGCAATCTGGAAGTCAACTGATGGAGGATCTGATTGATTGATTGCTTGATTAAAGTCAACTAATCAATCAATATAATCAATCTTTGATTGATTATATTCCTCCAATTATGGTTGTTTGAATTGCTAGCTCTCCAACGGCTAGTTAATTCACAACTATAAATAGGAGTGCTTGGATTAGTTCAAGAGACAAGAGTCGCGCGAGAGCACACAACAAGAACACACGAACTCTTCCAATCACTCACCTTTGTCCTTTCTAGTTTATATACACTCTATTAGGAGTTTAGTTGGATTATTACTCAACCTGTTCATCTAGTTAGACAAGGTTGTTGTAAGTTGTAAGAAGGAGCTGGTACTTCACAATTCCAGTAAGTGAGTACGTAAGTTGGAGAGTGAGAAAGACCCCTTTGAAGAAAGGGAGAGTGGACGTAGGACAAGTTGGTCCGAACCACTATAAATCCGGTGTTCTCTACTTTTCTGCAATTTAGATTTTTGCACTTTAAATTTTAGTACTTAATTAGAAATTGGGTTTTCATTAAAATAAACTTAAAAACGCTTTCCGCTGGATAACCTTTTAGGGACCAACAAGTGGTATCAGAGCAGTGTGTCCTATAGACCACTGTTTTGAAATCATCTCGGTGGTCACCAGGGCAGATCCATTTTTTTGAAAACCAAAGTATTTGTTGTGCTAACAAATTTTGCAGAAATGGGCTCAAAGAGATGCAGTAGAAGAGACACCAGGAGATACTCCAAAAGAAGCCTAGCAGATGAGGAAGATGAGGTATCCACTTCTGGCTCATCATCAAATTTTGGACCAGACGAAGAGATATGTCTGGTAACAGATGAGGTATGTAATCGAACTCCCTCTTCCTCTTATTCTTCTTTTTCTGAACAATCAGAGGAGTCTGATATGCAGAAAATGCTATTAGACCTCCAATCTTCTATACAACTTTGTCAAAAATTGGAAGAAGAGAACACAAAGTTGAAAGCAGAAAATCAGAAGCTTTCACAATGTTTTGGCAACCCAACTGATCTACCAGCTGAACAGGTTCAAACACTGGTAGAAGAGTCCACTGACTTGAAAACCAGATGTGATGAACAAACTAAGCTAATAGAAAAGTTGCTTGTTGAAAACATTGAGAAAGACAATGAATATAACCTGCTGAAAGCTAAGTTTGATGAACTCTTCCATCAAAACAAAATTGTAAAAGATAGTGAGGACAAGCTCAAGCTGAGACTGGAGCAGCTGACTATAGCAAACAATGCTGTGTCACATATAGCTGCCTCATCTCAAAGAGAGCATGATAAAACAGGCCTTGGTTTTTCCAAACCTGAATCCTCACATGTTCAGAAAGAAGAACAGACTAGTAATTTTATTGACAAGGGTAAAAGGCCAGCTGACCAGGCAACTCAGCCTAATGGGCAGATGAGTCCTAAAACTCAAAAACCCAAAAGGCAGAGGAGGAATTTTAAGAAGGGCTATACCCAGAATAAAAGACCTCAGCCAGGCCAGCAGAGTAGAAGACAGTCTGGATCTTCTCAAAAGAAGCAGAACCAGATGACTCCTACTCACCTGCAGAGGACTTTCAAGTCATCTGCCAGACCAGCTGGAACCTTTGATGGTTCTAGTAAAACTTATCCTTATCAAAAGAATTTCAAGACTGTTGCTTTAAGACAAGTTACTTCTTCTACTGGACAAGCTCATAAGAGAAGAAGAGCCTCTAGAAGAAATAACCATGTCAAAGGTTCTTTTGTTGAGTGTGTTTTTGTGGATATGTATGGAAGAAAGATAAGATCACCTGATTCAAAAAGGGATGATCTATTCTTGTGGCTTCCTAAATATTGTGCTAACCCCCCTGGACCCAGTAGGGTACCAAAAAGTTGATTGCCTGCAGATACACAAGAAGACCAGCTGATGTTTTGCCCCAATATCAGCTGAGCATACTTTGAGGGGGAAGATCAGTTGACCCATCCTGCTAGAATCTCTATTTTGTTATTTCAATATTTTCTTGTCTTGTTTATTTAAAGTTCTTCCAGTTTTAACATCATCAAAAAGGGGAAAATTGTTAGGATATAGATTAGATGTTTTGAAGATGTTAAAACAAGAACTTGTAATAGGACTAGCTGAACCTGTTAGTCAGCTACAGATTAGTCTTGGTCTAGAATAGGTCTTTGGTTAAGGGGGAAGAAATATGGGTAGACCAGAGAAGGTACCAGAGGAGGTACCAGATGAGGTGACCAGATGAGAGGTGACCAGATGAGATGTCCAGAGCAGAAGAGTCACCAGAGCAGAAGTGTCGCCAGAGCAGATGAGGTCCAGGGGAGTCTGACCAGATGAGCTTGGACCAGAGGAGTCTGCCAGAGGAGTCTGACCAGATGAGCTTGGACCAGAGGAGTCACCAGAAGACCCCACCAGAGGACTTCACCAGAGGACTCCCCAGAAGACCTCTACCAGATGAGGACCAGAAGACCCCAGACCAGACCAGACCAGACGAGAGACGGATTAGTTCACCTACCAGAAGCTACATAGTAATCTGGAGACAAGGAGACTTTGGAAATTCATGATGGAGATGAAGGCAATCTGGAAGTCAACTGATGGAGGATCTGATTGATTGATTGCTTGATTAAAGTCAACTAATCAATCAATATAATCAATCTTTGATTGATTATATTCCTCCAATTATGGTTGTTTGAATTGCTAGCTCTCCAACGGCTAGTTAATTCACAACTATAAATAGGAGTGCTTGGATTAGTTCAAGAGACAAGAGTCGCGCGAGAGCACACAACAAGAACACACGAACTCTTCCAATCACTCACCTTTGTCCTTTCTAGTTTATATACACTCTATTAGGAGTTTAGTTGGATTATTACTCAACCTGTTCATCTAGTTAGACAAGGTTGTTGTAAGTTGTAAGAAGGAGCTGGTACTTCACAATTCCAGTAAGTGAGTACGTAAGTTGGAGAGTGAGAAAGACCCCTTTGAAGAAAGGGAGAGTGGACGTAGGACAAGTTGGTCCGAACCACTATAAATCCGGTGTTCTCTACTTTTCTGCAATTTAGATTTTTGCACTTTAAATTTTAGTACTTAATTAGAAATTGGGTTTTCATTAAAATAAACTTAAAAACGCTTTCCGCTGGATAACCTTTTTTTGGGACCAACACTTAGGATTAATACTTGCACATCACGGTTGTTTTAATTATCGTACTAGCTCTGTTAGTATATGTAGGGATTCCTATCCTGAGCATCATCATCTTGTATTAGATTAAACCCTTAGTTATTTTGTTTGATTTCATAATTCGTATTGTTAGAAGTAGACTTTAGAGTAGCTTAATTCCATTCTTAAACCAGAACACACACTCATATTAACTACGACGCGTAGATCTCCAGGGCTTTATTCGCATACACACTTTCCCTTGGGTTCGATACTACTTAGTCCCTATACTTGCCCATACTACAGGGATCTCATACTCTTGTGGGGTAACTACTAGTATAGCTAGTATTTTGCGTTCAATTCAGGCCCCAACGAGCAACAATGCCAAAAGGTGGTGCACTTACCAGTTCATGGAGTGTACAATACCTATCAATCCACATGGCCAACCAAGTTCCTGACGAACAAATGTTAAAGATCCAGAGGACCCACATACACCTTGAAAATACAAGCGAACAACTTGTGAACCACCTAAACAAGAGGTGAACAACTTCTACAGAAGAACTACAAGTGATGATCTAGCAAGCAAACAACGACGAACAACAATGGATCCGAGATAAGATCAAATACAAGTCTTTGTAATTAAGTTTCAGCCTAGATAAGGTTAAATATGGTCAACATGACACATGTCAAGCATGCAAGCTTGGTAGTCCAAGAGTCATGTACACCACCTACTTGGTGGACAGTATAAATAAGTTGTTCTCCACCTATAAAAATAAGTTCAAATTCACAAATACCACAAATACACACACTCATACACCTAAATGTGCACACACACGAAATAAATATGATTTTGATACTCGTATTTGCGATTATATAACCCGAACAATCAAATTTACCATTTACGGTGGTAATCAATCACACGTTCTTGTTTGGTGATCCTAAAACCGGTTAAAAACAGCCACTAATTCATGCGATTAGAATCGATCACCAATAATTTGGTGCTAGAAGGAGGGTTCGAACCTCCGTTTTAAGTGTGATTATCAAGAACTTCAAGTTTAAAACTTGAAGATTTGAAGGAATCCTCAAGAAATCCTTGAAAATTCAAACAAAAGTGTTCTTGGTGTTCTTCAATTTTAGATTTGAAGATTCAAAGATTGAGAAGATAATTCAAATCAGGATGCCTCAATCTAAAGAAACTAGGGTGTCACATCCCTCGATGGGGGTTTCCCCAACTCTGGTCTCATCCACTAATCAGCAGGACCGTAATCCGCGTCATGCGAACAAGGTCCAACCTTCGGTAGCAACTCACATAATACCTCCAGATTTAGAGGCATTAGCTAGAAACCCACATGAGTTGGCCAAAACGATAGCTGCTCTCCAAGCAATCCAAAAACAACAAGAACCAAGACCTTCACAAGCAAGGTCTAGGTCTTGAAAATTAGAAGTAGTGAGAGCAAGGTCTGCTCGAGGCGAGCAACGCGAGGTCAACAATGCCCAAAATCGAGGGGACAAAGGCAAAGCTAAGATGGTGGACCAAATGGAAGGCCAAGCTGAATCTGTCCATGTGCGAACAACAATGTCTAGCCATGGGACATCTCGTTCCAGCGCACAGGATAGATTAGGCCGACCACAACCACAACCAGAAGTTGCTCGCCCAGAACAAGGGCAATGGCGAGCAACTTGCGAGCAAGCACGCCCATCAGTACATGAAAGGTTGACAAGATCTGCCTTTGGGCGCCTGGGGCCACATGCGGCGAGTAACCTAAGGAGGCAGCCTAATGAGAGTCCCCCTACAAGTGAGGGACTGCGACGAGCAAAAGGACATGAATCCTTGCTCGCCGAATAGCCTCCAAGTCTGGGGGCATCTCTTGATGAGTTGTCCAGCCTGAGGAAAGCCGTAGAAAGAATGCAGGGCCAACTTGACCTTCAAAGAGGAATTGGGGTGACCAGCATGTCATCCTCACCACTATCGTCAACCATCTTGAAATCCCTAATTCAGAAAAAGATACTGTTCCCGACAAGCTTACAATATGAAGGCATTGCTGATCCCCGTGTTCATCTAACAAAGTACTCCGATTATATGATCTCAGTAGGGGCAAGCGATGCAACTCAATGTCAGAATTTTCCCCTAACTCTGGGGGACATAGTATATAAGTGGTTTTCTACAATGCCACCAGTATCCATTCACTCATTTGCTCAGTTGAGCCGAGAGTTCCTCTCTCATTTTTCAACGGCAGGATCGTACCTTTCTCAGAAGCACCGACTATCGGATTTAAAATAAAATGATGACGAATCGGATCGGGCTTTCATGGAAAGATTCGATAAAGTATTGTTGGAAGGGGAACTGGTTAGTGAAGATGCAAAGATTGTAGCCGTCATAGCCGGATTGAAGAAAGGATCAGACTTATGGAAGGAGGTACGTCTGAAGTACCCAAAGAGCTATGACGAGTTCATAAATCAAGCCGGCATATTCGTCTCTATGCATGAAGCTTTACAAGCAAATTTGGGGGACAACAAGGCTGATCCAAAGGAGAACAACAAGAAGCCCGGTGGAACAGGCTATCGAGTCCCTAAAAACATGAAGGCGTTCACCGAAAGGACAGAGCTAAAGAGAAAACTAAACCAGGTGCTAACAGTATCCATCGATACTGTGTACAACAATGTGAAAGAAAAAGAGTTGCTCTCCCCTCCCCGCAAAAATTGCCAGAAGATTGGCAAACTTAACCCAAATAAGTATTGTGCCTACCATCAAAGTTAGGGCATTTTACAAGTGAGTGTAGAGATTTGCTCAAGCAATTATGGCGATTCTATGAGGAAGGCAAGCTCTCTGACTGTGTCAAAAGGCAACCTAGGAAAAGAGGCCGAGAGAACAGTTCAGAAGAGGAGATAGATGACCAACCTCCAAGGAACAATAGAACTGGGCGACCAGCTCCCGTCGTTGCTGCTCGTCTAGTGGAAGATGTATATATGATGGAACCCTCAGGACCTACCGGGGGGTGTTATGATGGATGACCACCAATGTCTAATCGTAAGAGAAAGGTAGAATTACAAGCAATCGATCATGTACAATGTTGATGGACGACCAGGCAAGTAATAGTGTTTAGAGGATTAAGAGACTAATAATACGATTTAGAAGTCGGCGACCAGCAGAGCTTAAGAAGGTTTTAAACACCAGGTGACTGGGAGTGACGTCAGACGGATGTCAGATGACCAACACATCAAAGGAGCAAGATGAACAAATAATTAAAATAAACACAAGGGTAAGATACTCACTATTTAGGCGACCAAGCGAGCAAGACTGAGCCACGAAGGACAGCTCAAAATTCCACTAATTTAAACATTACATTTGGAGCAAACAAGTGTACTAAACACTTGTCATTGTATAAAATGTAATAGTTTAGGAATAAGACAAGTGGCTAAACACTTGTCAAAGCCAAAATCAAAGGGCTAAGAGGGTGACACCTCCTACTTGCTTGTAGGCCTATAAATATCCCTTCATGAAAGGGTAGAAATAAGTTCACATATTCAAGGAAAAGACCAAACTCTTGCAATTTTATTTCTCAACCTTCATTAAACACAAAGTCCTTACTTGTAATCTTGTTTGGTGACCTTCTTAGTGTTAAAACAGCCACTAATCATCAAATTCGGATCAAGGTTATCAACAATTGGCGCTAGAATGAGGGTGTCGAACCTCCGATTGATCGAAGATTTAAAGAATTCGGTAGGAAAGCCACCGGAATCTGCAAATTGACATCGGAATCCAGCCAAAAGTCACCGGAAACTGGGTATAAAAGGAATAATTTGGCATTTGTGAAGGATTTGTTCATATTTAAGGGTTTGAATGCATGCATGTACGAATTAGGGTTTGTTAAATAACCAAGTTCACACATACAAGGCTAGTTACTCTTAAATTGGCAAAAACAAACATAAAATCTTCATCACCAAAAATACCCAATAAAAAATGGTGGGATCACAAGAACGACAGTCTTCAAGTGCACACCCGTCACATAGGTCACGGACTCGAGTATCGTCTACAGGTGACCATGCGCGTACTGTACGAGCCACATCCACCAGAAATATGTAAGTCATCCCTGGCCAGAAACCCAGAAGAGCTTGCAAAAATAATTGCAGTTTTACAATCAATACAAAGACGTCAAGAAAAAATAGAGCCGTCAAGAGCGCTGGAGACGACCAGGCGGTCAGCTGAGCAGCAAAGTAAGAGACAGGAAAATGTACGAAATGACGAGGTGGATAGCGCTCAGGCCCAACGGAACAAGGGTAAGACCCCAATGAGCAAGAGGTTGGGAAGCAGAGGAGAGTCTACGCCGGGAGGAGAGGTAGAGCCGAGCAAAGGTGCAACAAGGAGCACAGGTCATAACAATGATGGGAGATCAGAACGCAGGAGAGAGATCAAAGAGGTCACACCACCACGGAGCGAGCAGCGACCACACACTGATGCTCGCCCATCCGTTCATGATCGATTACGGCGATCAGCCTTTGGGCGGCTAGGTCCCAATGGGGCCAGCAATGCCGCCAGGCGACCAACTTAGGAGAAACGTCCCGTTGAAGAGGGACTGTGTCATAATGAAGTCATTGGACTTGATCACAACAAACAGCCTCCCAACGGTGGAGCGTCTCCGAACGAGTTGCAAGCCCTCAAGAAGGCAATCGAGGAGATGCAAAGACAGTTAAACTCTCAGAAGGATATTGGATCGACAGTTCTGCCATCATCACCGCTATCACCGGTAATCTTAAATGCGCCAGTGCAGAAAAAAATACAATTTCCGGCCATCAACTTGTATGAAGGAAATTCAGATCCCAGAGTTCACCTAACGAAGTATTCTGACTTCATGATATCAATGAGAGCGTCTGATGCCACACAATACCGTAACTTTCCACTCACACTCGATGATGGCCCCCATCGTTGGTTTTCAGCACTTGCTCCCGGATCTATCAACTCCTTTGCACAGCTAGGCAAAGAGTTTTTGGCACATTTTTCTACAGCCGGGTCGTATTTAACTCAGAGGCACTGACTGGCTGATGTCAAGCAAGGGGATGACGAGTCAGACAGGAAGTTCCTAGAGAGGTTTGATAAGATACTTCTAGAAGGAGAGATGGTCAGTGAGGACACCAAGATGGTGGCGGTGATGGCAGGCTTGAAGAAAGGGACCAATTTGTGGAAAGAGGTACACCTTGCCTGCCCTAAGACATACACAGATTTCAGACATCGGGTAGGCATACATGTATCCATGCAAGAAGTACTGCAGAAAGAGTTGGGTGATAAAGTTGATCCCAAGAAAGCTGGAAAGAAGTCCGCGGGAAATGATTACAAGGCCCCCAAGAACATGAAAGCCTTCAATGAGGGAGCGGAATTGAAGGAAAAGCCCAATCAGGTGTTCACCACATCGATAGAGGTTGTGTATAACAACGTCAAAGATAGGGACATGCTGTCAGAACCAAGGAAGATCCGACAAGAGCGCGGAAAGCTAAATCCAAACAAATATTGCGCCTACCATCAGAACATCGGACATTTCACTAGTGAATGTCGCGATTTATTAAAACAACTCTGGAGGTTCTATGAAGAGGGCAAATTGTCCGAATTTGTGAAAAAGGAACCCGGGAAGAGACCCAGGATGGTTAGTGCACCCAGCACGGATGACGAAGGCAGTGACGACCAACCGAGCAAGGCGACCAAGAAGGGAAAAAAGGTCCCATCGGCACCGACAGAGTCGATGCGGGAAGTTTTTATGCTTGAGGCAAGCGGGCCTATTGGAGGCTGTTCAGATGGAAGACCACCAATCTCGAAAAGAAAAAGGAAGGCAGAACTGAGAGCAGTGGCTCAAGTTAGAGAGGTGGGAGTCAACTAGACCACCAAGAAAATAGGAGACTTGGTATTTTCAGAAAGGGATTTGGATGGAGTGCTCACCCCGCACAACGACTCATTGATCATATGTGCTAACATCATGGGAACTCGGGTCCACCGATTGCTCGTGGATACCGGCTCATATACAAACATTCTATTCAAAAGCACATTAGATCAGATAGGAGATTGTGCAGAATATGTAAAAGATTATAATCATAAGATAGTGGGATTCGGGGATGCTGTAACTGTTCCCCTAGGAGTAGTTACGTTGCCAGTTGAACTTGTATCGACCGAGAATGCTGATAGGAGGTTAACTAGAATGGTAGAATTCCTAGTGGTAGACCAACAATCCTCCTATAATGGATTTCTCGGCCGACCTTTTATTAATGAATTCAAAGCAGCTGTTTCAACGTACTATTATTGTGTCAAATTCCCAACACCAAAAGGGTCAGGTACAGTAAAAGGCGATCAAAAAAGAGCTCGTGAGTGTCTCCTACAACTGCTATCCAAAGACAATCAGGTATCAATAATAGATGAACAGTCGAGCAACAGTGCTGAAGATGAACCATCCATACTCAATGAAATTATGGAATCCATTGATACAGAGATGATGGAGGTAGACGACCAGCAAGGGGACGAGCAAGAAATCCAAAACGACCAGCAGAGACAAGGGACTGGACCTTACCCAAACAAGGTGGAAGACCTCGAACCGCGACTAGGAGCAGAGCCAATGGTGGTTGAAGATGAGCTCAACTTGGAAGGGTCCATCATTGATCCTCGATGGAAAAGTAAAAAAAGAATAGCAATGTCGGTCGAAGAGTTGGAAACAATAAAAGTTGACCCGAACCGAGAAGACTTTGAACTTTTTATTGGGTCTGAGCTCCCAATGCCTTACAGATCCAGAATGGAAGAATTCTTAAAGTCTAATCTCGATGTATTCGCATGGTCACACAATGACATGGTAGGCATTAGCCCTGAGCATGCCTGCCATAAGCTAAATATTGACCCAACAAGAAAACCGGTGAAGCAAAAAAGGAGAAAATTTGGGCCCGACAAGTACGAAGCGTTGGATACATAAGTTAAGAAGCTATTGGACAATGACCTTATCAAAGAGACTTTGTGCCCTAAATGGGTGGCAAATCCAGAGTTGGTGAAAAAACCAAATGGCACGTGGAGATTATGTATCGACTTCACGGACTTGAATGCTGCGTGCCCCAAGGACAACTTTCCATTGCCACACATTGACCAGTTGGTGGACAACACGACAGGGCATGAACTCCTCACATTCATGGATGCATTCGCTGGCTACCATCAGATACCAATGCATCCAGACGACTAGGAGAGCACAATTTTTTACACCAACAAAAATTTGCTATGTTGGAAAAGGATGCCGTTCGGGTTAATTAACGCGGGAGCCACATATCAACGACTAGTCAACAAATTGTTCGATGAACATATCGACAGAACGATGGAGGTGTATGTGGACGACATAGTCGTAAAGAGCCCGAGGAAGGAAGATCATCTGGAACACCTGACACAGGCATTCGAAATACTCTGAGCATACAACATGAAATTAAATCCAAAGAAAAGCAGCTTCGGAGTCCATTCAGGCAAGTTCCTCGGACACCTTGTTAGCCAGCGAGGCATTGAAGCAAATCCATCAAAGGTGAAGGCTATTCTAGACATGCAGCCACCAAGGTCTGTCAAGGAAGTACAACAAATTACCGGATGCTTGGCGTCCCTAAATATATTCATCTCAAGGTCTGGCGACAAATGCCGACCCTTCTTTGACGCCATAAGGAAAGAAGGATTTCAATGGACAAATCATTGTCAACAAGCATTCGAGCAGCTGAAAGAATATCTCAGCGACACAAAAATTCTATCAAAACCCGTTTTAGGTGAAAAGTTATACCTGTATCTGGCAGCTTCAGAAGTGGCCATCAGTTCAGTCCTAGTTCGTGCAGAAGGGAAATTTCATCTACCCATCTACTATGTGAGCCAAGCATTGCACGAAGTAGAAATCAAATACTCCCCAATGGAGAAATTAGCATATGCACTAGTGATGAGCGTAAAAAAACTTCGACCATATTTCTTCGATCACCAAATAGAAGTACTGACGACTTTTCCGTTAAGATAAATCTTGCAGAGGCCAGACACTGCTGGTCGCCTCCTCAAATGGTCCCTCGAAATAAGCCAGTTTGGAATATCATATGCACCTCGAACAACGATCAAAGGACAAGCGTTGGCCGACTTTATATTCGAGTTGACCTTTCTTCAAGATCCGACGAGAGGTCATAATCATCCATGGCATATGTACGTCGATGGATCATCCACCAACGTAGCGTCAGGAGCCGGAATAGTACTAATCAGCCCAGACAGACAAATCTTCACCTCGGCAGTACGATTTGAGTTCATGGCCACAAACAATGAAGAAAAATATGAAGCGTTGATAGCCGGACTCTGTCTAGCATTGGCAGTCGGGGTTAGAAGATTGCAAATATACAGGGACTCACAGCTGATAGTCAACCAAGTCCGCGGAGAGTATGAAGCGAAAGACGAAAACATGGCATTATATCAGAAAATTGTAGCTCACTTGGCTTCCACGTTTGAGCAAATTTACATCGAACAAGTACCCAAAGAAAATAACGCCCAAGCAGATGCACTTGCTCGCCTGGCTACCAGCACGGGCCCATCAGAATTGTCAGAAATCGCCATCACAAAAATATGTTAACCATCAACACACGATTACAAGATCAATCAGGTAGGTGAAGAGTCTGAAGAGGACGACTGGAGAACATCCATTATCAAATACCTTCGTGATGGAGAAGTCCCAGAAGATCCTCAAGAGGTGACCAAAACGACCAGGCGAGCAGCAAGGTTCACAATCATGGATGGGCAACTGTACAAGAGAGGATTCTCACTTCCGTTACTGAAATGTTTGACAAGAAGGCAAGGCCAGAAGGTTTTATAAGAGATCCATCAAGGCGTCTATGGAAACCACGCTGGGGGCGTACATTGGCCTACAAGACAGTAAGATAAGGATATTACTGGCCTACATTATTGCAAGATGCTATCAAAGTTGCAAGAACTTGTCACAGATGCCAGATATTCGCACCTAGCATTCACAAGCCACCAACTGAGATGATTGCAGTTAACAGTCTATGGCCATTCGCAAAATGGGGAATCGATATCATAGGGCCATTCCCAACTGGAAAAGGGAATGTAAAATTTGCAGTGGTAGCCGTAGACTATTACACAAAGTGGGATGAAGCAGAGGCACTAGCAACAATCACGCAGGAAAAGATGATTAGTTTTATATGGAAAAGTATCGTATGCCGGATCGGAGTCCCACAGGCTATTTTGACTGACAACGGACGACAATTTGAAGGCAAGAAAATAAGAAGTTTTTGTGAAAAATGGGGAATAAAAAAGTATTTTTCAACTCCGTATCATCCCCAGTCCAACGGCCAAGTAGAGGCAATCAACAAAATAATCAAACACATACTAAAGATCCGGCTGGTGGACAAGAAAGAAAAATGGTCAGAAGAGCTACCAGAAGTGTTATGGGCATATCGAGTATCTTATAGAACAAGTACATGAGAAACTCCGTTCACCATGGCATTCGGTGTGGAAGCAGTAATACCCGTAGAATTGAAGGTGCCAACACAGCGAACAACAACGTTCGACGAACCGGCAAACAACATGGCTCTAGCTGCAGAGATGAATTTGGTTGATGAGAAGAGGGTTTTGGCAGAAATCAAGAATGCAATATACAAGAAAAGAATCATAAAGTATTACAATTCACAAGTAAAAGTTAGAGAATTCAGAATCGGAGATCTCGTACTTAAAAAAGTGTTGGGACCGCCACTAGGAGTATTTGGACCAACTTGGGAGGGCCCATATAGGATAACTCAGAAATGGAACAACGACGAGTACGACTTGGAAGACATGGAAGACAACTCGGCCCAATACTCTTCGAATGCAGCTTTGTTGAAGAAATATTATCAATAGGCAAAAATTGTGTAGCGCGAAAAATTATATAACACATGTAAAATTTTAGTTCAAGTTCCATGTTGTTTTATGAAATATCCAATTATAAGTATGGTTGAAAAATTACAAAAAATTTGTAAGTACCTATGTACATATGAAATTTTGTATTGTAAAATTAATTCATTCAATTGATCACTAAAAAAAAAAGTTGCGCGCCCAAAATGCACAGACAAAAGAGGCGAACAACTCAGGACCAAGTCCACGAAAGGACAAAAAGGCCCAAAATTGGTACGACCACGAGGGAAAGATCCTAGGCCAAGTCCATATAAAGACAATAAGGCCCAAAATTGGGAGTGATCACGAAGGAAAGATTCAAGGCCAAGAACATGAAAGGACCATAAGGCCTAATCATTCAAGGCTAAGTCTTTTTTAAGACAATAAGGGCCCATCTAAATCGATCAGGCGATCATTGAACATAAAGACGTCTATCTCTAAAAAAAAGAAAAATTTTAAGTTCGTGAAACTTATATAAATTCAGGCGAACAACAATGCAAGTAGCGAACAAAAAAGAAGCAAGAAAGCATAGTAAGTAAGAAGATAGCAAACATTTCCAAATTTTTCATTGAAGAGCAAAAAGTGTTATAAGAAGGAAAGCAAAGAAAGTACAAGATTGCTGTTGGTCCCAAAATGGTTATCCAGCGGAAAGCGTTTTGAGTTTATTTTTAATGAAAACCCAATATATAAATTAAGTACTAAAATTGAAATGCAGAAATCTAAATTGCAGAAAAGTAAATAACACCAGGATTTATAGTGGTTCGGATATAACGATCCTACGTCCACTCTCCCTTTCTCCAAAGGGGACTTTCTCTCTCCAACCAACGTACTCACTAACCACTGGAATTGCGAAGTACCAGCTCCTTCGTACAACAACTTACAACAACCTTTCAAGATGAACAGGTTAATTATAAGATCCAACTGAAACTCCTAAAGAGTGAATAAACGTTAATGAACAAGGTGAGTGTTTGGAAGAGTTCGTGTGTTCTTGTTGTGTGCTCTCGCGCGACTCTTTTTTCTCTCTCTTAAACTCATCCAAAACACTCCTATTTATAGTTGTAGGATTAACTAGCCGTTGGAAGCTAGAAATTCAAACAACCATAATTGGAGGGATATAATCAATCAAAGATTGATTATATGATTGATTAGTTGACTTTCAATCAAGCAATCAATCAAACAGATCCTCCTATCAGTTGACTTCCAGATTGCCTTCTTCTCCATCAATGATCTCCAAAAATCTCCTTGTCTCCAGATTACACACAGCCTCCTGGTGGGTGAACTAATCTGTCTCCCTCATCTGGTCTGGTCTGGTCTGGGGTCTCATCTGGTCAGGTAACACTTCTGCTCTGGTCCTCATCTGGGAGAGGTCTTCTGGTCAGACTCCTCTGGTCGACTCCTCTGGCAGACTCCTCTGGTCGGACTCATCTGGCAGACTCCTCTGGTCAGACTCATCTGGCAGACTCCTCTGGCAGACTCCTCTGGACCTCATCTGCTCTGGTCTGGACACCTCATCTGGTTACCTCCTCTGGTCACCTCATCTGGTCACCTCATCTGGTCACCTCCTCTGGTCTGCACAGATTTCTTTCCCCTTAACCAAAGACCTATTCTAGACCAAGACTAATCTGTAGCTGACTAACAGGTTCAGCTAGTCCTATTACAAGTTCTTGTTTTAACATCTTCAAAACATCTAATCTATATCCTAACAATTGCCCTACTACAAATCTAAGAAAAACAAAAAATAAAAGTCTTCCATCTTGGAGGGCCGGAGGAGCATCGGTAGTCGCCGGGGCAGAAGGAGTTGCATCTATGGTAGTAGCTTCGGTGGTGGCCGCCGCAGCTGAGGTGCCCGCCCCATCAATGGGAGTGAGAGGAAGGGAGTTAAGGCCATAAAAATATCAGCTTCCTTGCTCGACTCTTCGCCCGAGAACTGGGGGGCGATGACTTGAACATCCTCACCAAAAATGTCCAAAGGGACTCCCATCTCCCCAAGGTCGGCCACCGGGACAACAAACCCAACACCAATAGGATTATCCTTGACATAGTCAATGAAGTCTTTCTTGGTTGTGGCCAAGACATCTTTGCCATGGTCCAAGGCAAACTTCACCACCTAATGCTCTCCGCATAAGCACACACATAACCGAGGTTAGTGTTGTCGGCCACATCCTGGGCATAGACATCAAAGGCGACCATGCCAGTCTTTTCTTGCTGAAGGCGAGCAACCTCAACTTGCAATCCCTCAACTTGGGCGACCATGGCAGCTTTCTCGCCCTCCAGCACCCTTAGTCGCTCATCAGCAACTCCCAGTTCAAGGAACAGCTTCTCTGATTGATTAAGAGCAACTTGTTCGCTGTTCAGAAAAGTGTTGTATTTCTACTCCAAATCTACCACCACCTTAGCATGCTCAGCCTTCTCCTGGGCAAGCTCATCCTTCTTCTTCTTCAGAGCAGCTGCCTTCTCCGCCTCAAAACCGTCAATCTTGCGACCAAGACTGCGGCTGGTTCTCTCCAAGAGCACGATCTGGTCAAGGAGTTTTTGAGCCATCACAGCTTGATGACTGGCATTGTAGGCGACCAGACGGGCATTGTCGCTAGCAATCTGCTCTTGAATAATATCCTCGCAGGTTCTGGTCTAAGAGCGAGGGACCATCTCAGTTGCCCGGCGAACATGAGAGTCCGGGATGTCCAAGTAAGGAGGAGGAGACTTAACACAACTGAGCTGGTGAAGCACGTCTGTTCCCCCAGGGTGCTCCTCAGGTTTGTATCTGGAAAAAAAAGAAGAAATCTTAAGTCAGAATGTGTCACAAAAAGCGATCATCAAGGTTACAGTTCAAAGACTTACTCTCTCAACTTCACGGGGTCATACCCCAGGTACGAGCGATCATTAGATGCTCGCTTCTTCTTCAAAACAGTAGCCACAGCCTGCTATTCGCTTACAACCTCAACAGAGGTAGGCTTAGAGATTGGAGAGCGAGGAGCCCGACTACTAGCCTCTATGATGGGCTTCGAACGCTTGGATGCTCGCTCAGCACCCTCTCCTTCACCACGGCTATCCTCGCGCGAAACCTTCTTCTTCAGCTTTTCTTTCTCCGCACCTCGAGGAGAAGAAGTGGTTTTAGGGGCTCTGATTAGGCGTGAAATTGTCATGATTCGTCACTTGAAATACCCTAATTTTGGCCGATTTTGTCGAGTATTTGGAGTCAATTGAGCATTATTTCTCTACATTGATGAATTTGTCTCTTTGATACTATTAGGTGAATCGAGGGCGAAGAACGGAGTTCGTAGGACTTTGAATCGACTCAAACGGATGCCCGGATGAGAAGATATCGAAGAAATACGATTGGTGTTAGTGTTGAAGAAGAAAAGTGATACTTGGTGAAAATTTGGGAGCACTCGAGTAAAGCACTCGGGCACTAGTGCTCTAGCACGTTGCTCGAGCGCCCAAAACATACAGAAGAATTCATGCGCTCGAGCAGCTCGAGCGCCACCGCTCGAGCGTGTTGCTCGAGCGCCCCAAAATATGCAGAGAAGTTTGAGCATTCGAGCAGCTCGAGCGCGAGCGCTCGAGCCCATGTGTCATTCAAGCTCTACGCTCGAGCGCGACCGCTCGAGCAGGTCCGCTCGAGCACTTCCAATTTTTGCGTTTCACAAGGCGTTTTTCGGCCCATGAGTTCACGATTCGGCCCGTGGCTTATATATAAGCGTCCAAAGCTCGTTTTTGAAGAAGAGCACACGAGAACCACATACACCACACTTCACGATATAGTTTTAGAGTTCGTTTTTGGAGAGGAAGAAGAGAAGCAAGTTTACGATTACGTTTTTTGAGGTTTTCATTACGAATTCGAATTACGATCTTACTTTTTAGTTTCTTTTGGTTATATTTTCGTTCTTGAACACGTTGAGACTTATTTTCTTGAGTTAATTTCAGTTCTTCTTTTGTTTCGGAAAACCCTAGTTTATGTTTGATCTCTTCTTCGTCTTGATTATCATGTTTATGTTCGTTACTTATTTAATTGCTCTTATTTACGTTAAACCTATGTCTAGCTAAAACCCTTGCATGCTTGGGGTAGGATGAACTCGTAGAAGTAGGTTGTGGGTATGTAATTAGGGGTAACTTGTGACGTTAGGTTTTAATTCTCTTGGTTAATGAATTCTTAAAATTAATCTAGACTTTACTTTTGAATTTCGTTCGAAAGGTGTTAGAGAGAGGATGACCGTATCACTCTTTAACAATAAGTAGACTTAACTAGAGGGTTTAGGAAGGGTTAATTCATCTACCAGTTTAGCGAAGGAGGACGACCGCATCACCTTAATTAAATTAGGGTCTCATTAATTAAGCACTATCTATTAACTTGTTCGTAGATTAGTGAAGTCGAGTGTTAGGGTAAAGTATTAGGGTTTAGAATCTTGAGCTTTGACCTTGCATTATTTTACTTAGGTTATTTCTTGCGCGTCACAGTTATTTTGATTATGCACCTGCTCCGTTAGTATACGTAGGGATTTCTATCCTAAGCATCACCATCTCTTATCTGAAAACAACCCTTAGTTAACTCGTTTCTTTCGTTCTTAGTTTAATTAGTTTATTTTAGCTTTAAATTAATCTTTCAAAAAACCAAAAAAAACATTACACTCATATTAGCTACGACGCGTAGATCTTCAGGGATCTATTCGCATACACTCATCTCGTGGGTTCGATATACTTGGCCGTTATACTTACTCTTACTACAGTGAACCCGTCCGCTTGCGGGTAAGCGACTAGTAGAAGTTAGTAATAATCGCTACAAGTCAGGCTCCTCGGGAGCGACCAGCAGGGGCTCGTGGGCGAGCATGAGCAGCTGGCTCTCCCCCAGCTCGGAGACGGATAAGTGACAGTGGTGGATCCTACTTCCTCCTGGTCGGCTCCTCAGCGGCCATCTGCTTCACTCTAGCGGCCAAGAGGTGATAGGATTCTGGGATGGTGGGAACAGCAACAGTCACACGCTGATCTGTCAAAAAGTAAAGAAGGAGCGAAGATTAGAAACCCCAGGTGATCAAGCGAACAAGAGAGTAAAGAGTCTTAGAGATGATTACCCTCGGGTATTTCCGCTTGAGCTTCCAAGTGATGTGGGCTTGTGAAAAGTTGAGAGACTCTCCGGCAATGAGGTGTCAACAGGTGAAGAATCTCCTAATCAGCGCGATTCCGCAGAACTATCACAACCAACGTGAACAGGAATTCCTCGCTCAAGTCCGGATGCCCCCACTTTAAAATTTTTGGACCTGCAAAACAACATAAAAGAAGAAATTAAAATTAGTCCCTAACACAGTCCCAGGAAGGAAATAAGATGCCTACGTTTCACTATGCCAAAATGTTCAGGAGAGTTAATGCGCGCTTGGCCGCCAGCAAAGTCCGCTGATGCTCGCCAGTCCCCTCCTATGAAGAAGAACTGATTATGCCAGTTTTTTACTTTGTTTGCGACTCCCTCGATGAGTTTAACCCCCGTCCTCGCCTTAACATAGTACCAGCCCACACCCTCTTCTTTGCAGGCTGAGATGACCATGGCGTAGTGGATCTCGGCCGTACTAAGTTTGTTCTTATAGCCTTCGAGGCCAAAAA
This sequence comes from Ballota nigra, assembly GCA_947034835.1. Taxonomy (NCBI): domain Eukaryota; kingdom Viridiplantae; phylum Streptophyta; class Magnoliopsida; order Lamiales; family Lamiaceae; genus Ballota; species Ballota nigra. The sequence continues at coordinate 73,914,610 of OX344724.1, read as the reverse complement.
GGGTCATCAGGGCGAGCAGGTTACTCCACCCATTGTGAGTGATTTGAGTGATCGCCAGGTCGACATCTTCCAGGAAACGACCAATGAGGGGATGAAGTGGCAGTGGGAATCCCGTGTTAAGTATATCCAAGTTAATCACCATACATCCTGGTGGTGGGCGATCAGCAGTTTCTCCCTTCTTAGGGGCGTACAAGAAGATATCGTATGGTATCTTGTAATGGGACCTGATGCTGTCCAAGTCATCCTCAGTAATCAAGCTAGATATCCTGCTCGCCGTAAAAGTGTTCTGCTGGGCGGTCATAATCACACGGGAACGGACAGGGAAGGCAGTGGAATAACGAGCAGCATATTCACCCCACTCATTCTGGCGAACAACCCCCTCAGAAATCTGGGACTCGGGAGCCACTTTAGAGGTAGGGAAGCCTATCTCCTCCAGAAACTCCCAAGTTACAGCTAATCTTGATTGCTCCTCGGGGTGGTCGCCTTCAGCATCAATCTCGGCGGCCACTTCTTCCGAATCTTCTCCCAAGTCGGAAGAAGTTTCTTCTGCATCCGGGCGACCAACTGGGCGCTGTATCTCTTCGTCGCCAGAGTTGTCCACGACATGAGCCTCCACGGAGCAAACAATAGAGGATGCCTCAGAACCTGTTTCTTCATCCACTAACAAGGTTCTTGGATTGCGAACAAGTGCTTAATGGATGGAGCGGCGAGGAGCGGGGGAACTCTCTTCTTCCATCGGACGCTTCCCAGGGTTACGTTCAAAAATCTCGATTGAGGTGGTTTCACTCGAAGAAGAAGCCATTTTGAAAGTCGTTTTTCAAGGAAATGATGAGAGTAATAGGGGATATTAAAGAAGGGTAAAAGGAGAAGCTTGAGGGGCAGAGACGGCGGAGCACGGCGGCACTGGAGAAATCAGCGGTGACGGAGGAGGGATTTCGATAAAAAATAAAGAGGAAGAAAACAAACAAAAGTAAATAACAACAAAATACAAGAATGAAAGTAAAAACAGAATTAAAAGCTATGATCAACAACTACCTGGGGATTACGCACAAGCTCTATTAAAGATTTGATGAAAATGAGTGAAAGAAGAGCTTGGAAGTAAAGCTTCAATGGCGGAGGAGAAGAAAGGATTCGAAAAGAAGGAAAAAGAGGAGAAGATGAGTATTTATAAAGATGGAAAATGGGGTTCAAAATGAGATTTTTTGAAAAATTCATAGGCCCCTATTTGCAAAAAGAAAATAACGCGTGGGCGGTGATGACGTCACCTACCGCCCACGACGGTACGGATTCTGAGAATCTCGGAAATCCAACTATCACACACGCGTAGAGTACCCTGCTGATCGCTCCGCTGACTGGGTGGTCGCCAGACTTCCCGCTCAAAAGGAATTCGAAAACTTGTTGCTCGCTTCATGCATACGGTTATCATTCTACCGAAATTGTGCCTTGTTCCTCATTAGTCAACAATTTTCCTAATAAAGAACAAGTCAGGGGGGAATGTTGATGGACGACAAGACGAGCAACAGTGTTTAGAGGATTAAGAGACTAATAATACGATTTAGAAGTCGGCGACCAGTAGAGCTTAAGAAGGTCTTAAACACCAGGCGACCAGGAGCGACGTCAGACGGATGTCAGGCGACCAACACAGCAAAGGAGCAAGATGAACAAATAATTAAAATAAAAATAAGGGCAAGATACTCACTATTCAGGCGACCAAGCGAGCAAGACTGAGCCACGAAGGACAACTCAAAATTCCACTAATTTAAACATTACATTAGGAGCAAACATGTGTACTAAACACTTGTCATTGTATAAAATGTAATAGTTTAGGAATAAGGCAAATGGCTAAACACTTGTCAAAGCCAAAATCAAAGGGCTAAGAGGGTGACACCTCCCACTTGCTTGTAGGCCTATAAATATCCCTTCATGAAAGGGTAGAAATAAGTTCACATATTCAAGGAAAAGACCAAACTCTTGCAATTTTATTTCTCAACCTTCATTAAACACTAAGTCCTTACTTGTAATCTTGTTTGGTTACATTCTTAGTGTTAAAATAGCCACTAATCATCGAATTCGGATCAAGGTCATCAACATATAAGAAATGGGGGTTAATTTATTTATCCTACAAACACCGGAGTTGATCTATATGGAGGACTTGGAAGGAATATTGACCCCCCACAATGATTCTCCTGTAATTTGTGCCAAAATTATGGGAACCAGAGTGCATCGATTGTTGGTGGACACCGGGGCTTACACTAATATCCTTTTCAAAAAGACGCTCGATCAACTGGGAGATTATTCGAGCTATATCCAAGATTCAAATCATCGTATTCTAGGCTTTGGAAATGCTGTAACAATTCCTTTGGGGATAATTAGGTTGTCTGTACAACTTGTAAGGGCTGAGGAACCCGAAAAAAATATAACAAGAATGGTAGATTTCTTGGTCGTAGATCAAGAATCGACTTATAATGGGTTTCTTGGTCGACCCTTTTTGAATGAATTCAAAGCTGCATGTTCAACCTACTATTAATGCATAAAATTTTCAACGGCAAGTGGGGCAGGTTCGATAAAGGGAGACCAAAGAAAAGCTCGTGAGTGTCTCCTACAAATGCAGTCAAAAGAAGGACGAGTTTCCATGATGGAAGCCACCACCAGCTATCCAGTTGATGAACCATCAGTACTGGAAGACGTGATGGAGGCAGGGGAGGATCATATGGATCTGGACGAGCAACTCTTACCTGCTGACGAATAACTTTTGGGCGAGCAACTCATTGCCACCAATGAGACACCTTCACCTGACGAACAACATTTGAATGACGACGAGCAACTTGCTACCAATAACTCAAAGGTCCGCAATCTGGCAAACAATAATGAACCAAGGCAAGCAGATGATCTTGAACCCTGTTTGGATGCAGACCCAATGAACATCGAAAATAATTTCGACCCAGAGGGACCAATAATAGATCCTCATTAGAAAGGGCAGAAACGACGAGCAACTCCAGTTGAAGAACTGGAGGCCATTAAAGTTAGCCCTGAAAACGAGGAGCTAGAATTGTACATAGGATCTGAGCTCCCTGAGCCATATAGATCCCGAATGGAAGAGTTCCTCAGAAAGAATCTAGATGTTTTCGCATGGTCTCATGCAGATATGGTGGGAATATATCCGAAATATGCTTGCCACAAACTAAATATCAACCAAGCAAGATGACCAGTCCATAAAAAAAGACGGAAGTACGGCCCAGACAAGTATCAAGCTCTAAACAAAGAGGTAAAAAAGTTTCTAGACAATGATCTGATTTGGCAAGCGCTTTGTCTACAGTGGGTAGCAAATCCGGTCCTTGTGCGAAAACCGAATGTAACCTGGAGGCTATGCATAGATTTCACAGATCTGAATGCAGCATGCCCGAAGGACAATTTTCCTCTTCCACACATCGATCAATTGGTAGACAGCACTGCGGGGCACGAGATGCTAACATTCATGGACGCGTTTGCTGGATACCATCAAATCCCGATGCATCCCGACAACCAAGAAAATATAGCCTTTTATATAAATAAAAATCTGTTGTGCTGGAAACGAATGTCATTTGGCCTAATCAATGCAGGAGCAACATATCAAAGGCTGGTGAACAAGATGTTCAACGAATAAATTGGGGACACTGTTGAGGTCTACGTTGATAATATCATGGTCAAAAGTCCCCAGAAAGAAGACCATATCCAACACTTAACCCAGGTGTTTGATATTCTCCGACGTTACAACATGAAGCTAAATCCAAAGAAAAGCAGCTTTGGAGTACATTCGGGGAAGTTCCTAGGCTATCTTGTTAGCCAGCGGGGAATTGAAGCCAACCTAATAAAAGTAAAGACTATCGTGGATATGCAACCTCCTCGTTCGGTAAAGGAAGTTCAAAGGCTAACAGGCTGCCTAGCAGCTCTGAACAGGTTCATATCCCGATCAGGAGATAAATGTCGTATGTTCTTCGAAGACATCAAAAAAGGAAAGTTCACATGGACGAACAACTGCCAGAGAGCATTTGAATAACTCAAAGACTACCTGGGAGATGTGAAGATACTATCAAAGCCCGTCCCAGGAGAAAAACTATATTTATACCTAGCAGCATCTAAAGTGGCGATCAGCTATGTCTTGGTGCGCGAAGATGGTAAATTCCATCAACCAATTTACTATGTCAGCCAAGCTCTACATGAGGTGGAGATTAAATATTCACCAACTGAAAAACTGGCATACACACTTGTCATGAGTGTGAGAAAGTTAAGACCATACTTTTTCGACCATCAAGTCGAAGTGCTAACAACTTTCCCACTCAGACAAATTCTTCATCGCCCAAACACAGCTGGACATCTACTAAGATGGTCACTAGAGATCAGCCAATTTGGGGTGATCTATGCTCCTCGAACAACGATCAAGGGGCAAGCATTAGCCGACTTTATCATCGAGTTAACTTTCCCCCAAGATCCAATGAGAGGACTTGATCACCCATGGCATCTTTATGTTGACGGATCGTCCACCAACATGGCCTCGGGGGCAGGTGTGGTGCTCATTAGCCCCAACAGACAAGTTTTCACCTCTGCTATCAGATTTAACTTCATGGCTACCAATAATGAAGCTGAATATGAGGCTCTAATTGCTAGTCTCCACCTATCACTTGTAGTAGGTGTTAGACGACTACAAATATTTGGTGATTCACAACTGATTGTAAATCAAGTCCGAGGTGAATATGAGGCGAAAGATGACCATATGATCGAGTATCAGAGAATAGTTGCTCACCTGATATCCTTGTTGGATCAAGTTTTCATAGAACAAATACCAAGGACAAGCAACACTCAAGCGGATGCACTAGCTCGACTAGCAACAGGTGAAGGACCAGCTGAATTGGCAGACATTGTCATAACCAAGATGAACAACCCGTCAACAAAAAGCTATAACGTTAACCAGCTAGACGAGCAAACTAATGAAAATGAAGATTGGAGAACATAAATAGTCAAATATTTGAAGAGTGGGGAAAAACCAAACAACTCTTTTGAAACAACCAAGTTAATTAAATGAGCCGCCAGATACACTCTGGTGGGAGAACAACTTTTCAAAAGAGGAATACCAATCCCACTCCTCAAATATTTGCCTAGGGGGCAAGGACGAGCAATACTTGAAGAAATACATGCCGGAGTATGCGGAAATCACACTGGGGGGCAAGCCTTGGCATACAAAACTATCAGACAAGGTTATTATTGGCCGACTTTACGTCAGGATGCAATCAAGAAAGCAAAAATTTGTCACCAATACCAGATTTTTGCCCCGAACATTCACACCTCGGCTCAGGAGCTCGTGTCAGTTTACAGCCCGTGGCCATTTGCAAGATGGGGGATGAACATTATTAGTCCCTTCCCAACAGGAGTTGGAAATGTTCGATTTGCCATCGTGGCAGTCGACTATTATACAAAATGGACAGAAGCAGAAGCCATGGTGAAAATCACGCAACAGAAGATGATCAACTTTATATGGAAGAATATTATCTGTCGTTTTGGAGTTCCACAAATAATTGTGACAGACAATTGTCCGCAGTTTGATGGGAAAGAGTTGAGAGACTTCTGCACAAAGTGGGGGATTAAAAAGCATTATTCTACTCCCTATCATCCCCAGTCTAATGGACAAGTCGAAGCCGTTAATAAGATTATCAAGCATACATTAAAAGTACAATTGGCGAAAAGCAAATGCAATTGGTCTGAAGAACTTCCGGAAGTCGTGTGGGTATACAGAGTTTCTCCCAGGTCTAGCACCAGAGAGACACCTTTTGCGATGGCTTTCGGAACAGAAGCCGTAATACCAATCGAGTTAAAGGCCAATACAATCAGGACGACCAACTTAGATGAACAGGCTAACAACTCTGCTTTAGCTACTGAAATGGATTTGCTCGAAGAAAAAAGATTAAATGCCGAGCTAAAAAATGCTACATACAAGCAGCGAGCAGAACATTATTATAATTCTCATGTCAAAATAAGGGAATTCAGAGTTGGTGATTTGGTTCTAAGAAAGTTGCTTGCCCAACCTCAAGGTGTATTGGGACCGACTTGGGAAGGCCCGTATCGTATAATGGACAAATTCCTTAATAGTGTATACGATATCGAAGACATGGAAGGCAAACCGGCCCAATACTCCTGGAATGTTATACACCTAAAGAAGTATTATCAATAGGCCGAACAAGTTCAGCTCTTGGGCAAGCAAATATCTTTGGGGGGCAAGTGAACCAAATGAACAAAAACTTGCCTAATTTTTTTGAAATTTTGTTAAGTATAAAATGAAAAATTGTTCGGCACATTGTATAGTTTGGTGGTGTTCAAATTTTTTGGTTTTAGATAGAATTGCTCGGCAAAAATATTATAAGCGAGCAAAAGTTTTTGTATTAGTGTTCAAAGTTGTTCGTCAGATTGTATATGTTAATGACAAACAGTTTTAAAACACTTGTAAATTTTCATAATGTAAATATAGTTGTTCGTTGGAAGATAAGTCTAAAGCTCAAGGTATAAATCCAATTTTAAGGATCAAGGCCACTTAAAGGTTGTTCGTCTTTTCAGATGAATAGAATCTAAGGCTAAACCCGTATTCTATTATTAAGGCAAAGTTCAAATTGAAAAAAACCCAACATTATATATGTTATAATTGCAAAAGAATTAGACAAAAATGTAAAGACAATTAACATATAAAAAAAGAAGATGAGCAGACAAAAGACACTTTCATTAATAAAAGGCTAAAAGCCTAAAAAAATAGTACAAAGATGTGGAAGTGGACTACAACAGAAAGTTGACGAGAAACTATTGCAAAAGATTACATCAAGAAATTCTAAGTCCTAGCAGAGGAATCTAAGTCCTACTCCTGATGTTGCTCGCCTTGAGGCAAATCCTGAGGCTGATCGGTGGAAGGATCAACAATCATATCACTAACCATATCCTCAGCCGCTTTCTTTTCCTGCTCGGCAACATCTTGCTCGGCATCTGCTGCTTGCTCGTCTTCAACAGAGGTTGGAGGACGGGTAATGATAATGCTGGGATCAAGTTTATCAATCTTGATCCCATAGTCTTCCATATCTCCCAATTGGAGTTCTATCTCGTTAGGGGGAGGATAATGTTCGACAAATTCAGCAATGTCCTTCCCAATGTCCTCAACAATATTGGGTCTATCATAATAACCAACTGCACGAATGCAGTCAGCGTAGGCACAAATATAACTTAAGTTTGAGGAAGGACCCGTACGAACTTGCACTTCAGCCTCAAGTTGCTTGGAAGTGTACATTCCCCCCATTACCTCCTTGAGGTGATCAACTTCAGCCTCGGTCTCTGCCAGCTTTTGCTCAACGGCAGCTTCTTTCTTCTTCTGCTCCTCGAGCTCAACATCCTTACTCTTGAGCTCGACCGACAACACTTGATATTCTTCGACGTATTTTTTCTCAATATCGTTGACGAGCTTTAATTTATTGTTCAGGCGGGCAATTCGGGCTTCATGCTGGCTGACCAATCCGTCCTTCTCCTCCCTGAGCTGCCGAGTAGTATTTGAATAGCGTCGAGCAGCATTCTCTAGCTCGGCAAGCTGGGCAATCCCTTTTTGGGCAGTAATCAGGGAGTTGGCAGCTTGCATCATTGAAAAATGGAAGTTATCCGCTACTCCTTGGGCGGAGATGGATTTCTCCAACAACCTTGTCCATGACCGGGCGATCAACTCTGTGGCCCGGCGAACGTGCTCGCCTGGAATCTCCCTTATGTTAACCGGGGTCTTGGATCAAGCATACTGATGAACATGGCTTGCTCGGCCAGGATGATTCTCCACCCGATATCTGCGAACAAAGATATAAATGATACTTAGAAATTTTTATGGAAATAGAGAATTTGTAAGGTGCTCGAACATTAAGTGGGGATAAAAACTTACTCGGCAAATTTCTTGGCATCCCAGCCAAGATGTGTAATGTCCTCCGGCCCTCTAGGGGGAGTTTGCCTGTCTTTACCGGTCTTGCTCGCCCTTTCTATCGGCTCAATAGAGGTATGGCGAGCAGCTTCCTCAACTTGGCCGCGGGGAGGACCATTTCCTACTTTTTCTTTCCCCTTATCGCCAGCAGGGGCAGCCTGGGTAACAGGGGTCCCATCTCCCCGTTTCAATCTTTTAGCCCCATGGGGGGAACCAGCGGGGGGAGACGGTGGAGTAGCACCAGTCGGGGGAGGGCAGCTTGCCGAGCAACCGAGGCCCCGGCGGGTTTGTTCGTCATCGCTAAAACCTTGGATGGTGGATCCCCTTTTACCTTTCGTACTTTTAGGGGCGGCATCTCATGGACTCTCTACTCTAAGAGGCCGAAGCACAGAGGAATGACTACCGTAACTTGCTCGGCTAAAAAAAAAGTATATTAGACAAGCAAGTTCTGTGACAGGAAATTAATTGACGAGCAAGTTTATGATTAGGAGTTAGAATTTTTTATACCTGGGGGCACCTCGACTTGGGCCTCAAGATGATGAGGATAAGTGAAGAGGCGAGCAACTTTTTGACACTTCTCCTTGTTCACGTGCTCGATGGTCCTATCAGCCTTGTCTCGCCGGGCGACCAAACACGAGGTGAAGAGGAACTCTGAGCCAATCTCTTCGTATTCCACTTGAGCAACCGAGGACCTGCGAGCAAACAATAAGAGTTAAATTAGAACAACTTAATCCAAAGACGAACAAATGCAAGCTTACGTTTAATTTTTCTGTATGAAGCGGGGGAATCTATGCGCCCAACACCACCGTGTGTACCAGAAGATGCTCGCCAGTCGCCCCCTATAAAGAAGAAGTGCTCTTTCCAGTTTCTAATCTTGTTCGGCACCCCTTCTACCATCTTAAGTCCAGTCCGGGCCTTCAGGTAGTGTTGATGTTAGGTCAAATGTTGTTCAAAATGTCACAACATTTTCTGCAACATCAAAATTTGCCCTTTCTCCTAACACTAACTCCAAATGTTGAAATGTTATCTTTAATATCTAAACATGCAGAATGAAGACGTGGCAGTTACCAAGTCTGGCGGTTGCAGTTTAGAGTGAGTTACTTGAAGCTACAACATGGGCAGTTATCAAGATCATGGAGACTTAGTGATGGGCAGTTTTACATCATGGGAAACCATGATTTTATGTGCTCACATGCAAGATACAAACTCTATAAATATCACACGCATGAGACTTATTCGAGTGAAGAGTTTGAGATATCTACTTTACATGTAGAGTGTAGCTATTTCGAATTACTCCTATGTTATTTTAGAAGTATTTTATTTCGATCTTTGAATAGGTTATTTAGTTTACACTTTTAGAATTATAGGCTGTTGATTGTATACCTAGGGTATATGATCTTGATGTAAATTCCTATAGTTGGTTTTTACTTTGTCTTTGTATCACTACTCGTTATAGTGAAGTTTCGCCATGAGGCATCATAGATTATTCAATAATAATCTATGATAAAGTTTTGATATCTCATTTACAAACATTAATTTCTATTTTTCTAAGTCTTCCGCTGTGTATGTTGTCGTTTATGTTTCAACACAATTGGCAACATTCTGGAAAAATACCAGCAAACACCTTTCAATTGGCACCAGAGCCATAACTAGATATACTTAGTTAGATCCTGTGTCTTTAAGTGTGTAAATTTTGTTTGCAGTGGAATATCCACTTACCCCCGCTTTAAAACCTCCGATTCTAGATGGATCCAATTACGCATATTGGAAACCTAAGATGCGAATGTACATTAAATCCCTTGATGAACGAGCATGGAGGAGTATACTATCAGGGTGGACTTCACCTAGAACTCCAGCTGATGAGGATAACGAAGTACGAGTCAAACGTGAACTGGATTGGACCAATGATGAAGTAACCTTGGCCATTTACAATTTGAAAGCTTTGAACGCTATTTTTACATCAGTTGATGTATCTATGTTCAAACTGATTTCGAATTGTATATCTGCAAAGGATACTTGGGATCGTTTGCAAGAGCATTGTGAAGGATCTGAGAGTGTTCGTAGAACAAAGCTACGAATGCTAGGCACCAAGTTTGAAAATCTCAAAATGAGAGAAGATGAAACTATCTCTGCTTATAATGAGAGACTTTATGAGATTGCCAATGAATCTTACTCTCTAGGTGATCTAATTTCGAATACCAGGTTAGTTCATAAAATACTAAGAACTGTTCCAAAATGTTTTGATACTAAAATATGTGCTATAGAAGAAGCTAAGGATACGGATAATATAAGTCAAAATGAATTGATAAGTATTCTGAAAACCTATGAAATGAACCCTGATCAAAAGAATGAGTCTTTTGATAAAAAACTATCTATTTTCAAAGGTGAAACTTCTTCAAAATTTGAAAAACCTTCATTCGTAACTGAAATCGATTCTGATTCTGAATGTGTTGATTTATGTGATGACAATTCTAAGGACATTGCTTTACGAACAAATCGGTTTAAGTCTTTTTTAAAGAACATGGCTAATAGGTTAAAAGGCAATATTCAACCAAAAGTAGAAATCAACAATAATCAACAAATATCTGAAAGAAGAGATATGTTTAATCAAAACAGAAGATCAGGCAGTAATAGTAACAAACCGAGGTATGATCCTGAGTATAGAAAGCCAGTAAGATGTGATGCATGTACTGGTTTCTGTCATTATGCAAATGAATGTGCCAACACTTTGCTGAGAAAAAAACTGAACTTTAATGCTACCTTGAGTGATGAATCAGAGGATGAAAATGAGTCTGAGAAAAATGAAGAATGTGCTTTCTCTGCTAGATTTGTATATGATGATACTTTTGATGATCATCTGGACGATTACTACACAGATGTTCCATCATTAGCCAATACATCTAGTAATAACAGTCCAGATGTGAGCTGTTTTACAAGTTCTTTTGTGGAGACAGGTACTTCCTCACTAGATAAAACTGGTTGTATCTTATGTCAAGATAACATCACGGAGATTGAGTCACAATCACAGATTTTTAAGTCAATGACTCTAGAAAATTCTGAATTGAGAGAATCCTTAATCAAGCTCAAAGTAATTCTCACAAGGAAGGACATGGAGCTTGAGAAGCTGAAGAAGAGCTTAGAGGTTAACCTTGAACCTTAAAAAATTAACCAAAGACACTGGAATTTTGGATAATGCCTTGGTACTTGGTAATTCTGGTAGAAAAGGTCTTGGATATGTTGATTTGTCTGATAAATCTAAAGTTAGTAATGAACCTGTTAAATTTGTAAAATCAGGAGCATATTCCATAAACACTTTTGACTCTACAAATAAATTGTTTGAAAAAATAAGTGATTTTTGTGTCATTACTGCTATAAAAAGGGGCATATTAAACCTTACTGCTGGAAATTGAAAAGAGATTGTAATGCTAAATCTGTGTCACCAAATTTATCAACTCATTTAAAAGAACATGTTTAAAAAACAAACTGGGTCAGTAAGTCTAAAAGTTGTGATGTTGTGTATACTTTTTTAAAGGCCCATGCACTCGATACGTGGTATTTTGACAGCGGTAGTTCTACGCATATGACTGGAAATATTGATTTTTTTAATGGATTATAGACTAGATGCTGATGGTCATGTGATTTTTGGAGGTGGTACTCGTAGTGCAGTCATAGGTAAGGGTACTTTAAATGTTCCAGGGTTCCCTAAACTGACTAATGTGTTACATGTTGATGGATTGATTGCAAATCTGATTAGTATAAGTCAATTATGTGATGATAGCCTACATGTTGATTTTGATAAGGATTCATGCTATGTGAAAAATGATAAAGGTGAATATCTAATGATTGGCCGCAAATCTGTGGATAATTACTATGTAATTGATACCCCAAAATTTTGTAACAATGTGAAATCCGATGAGAGCTTTCTGTGGCATAAAAAATTAGGACATACACATTATCAGAATATATTGAAATTAATTAAAACGGGAGCTGTAAATGGGATTCCGAAATTACAATTGAACAATTTAAGAGTGTGTGGTCCATGCCAAAAAGGTACGCAAGTTAGAATGTCACATAAAATGTTGACACATTGTTCTACACAAAATTGTTTTGAACTCCTTCATATGGATCCGATGGGTCCAATGGAAACTAAAAGTATAGGTGGAAAAAGATATTCTTTTGTGTTGGTTGATGACTATTCAAGATACACCAGGATTGAATTTCTTAAGGAAAAATCTGAAACCTTCTCCGTGTTTAAAAATCTGTATAAGAAATTCAAAAATGTTTTTAATTCAAAAATTAAGAAAATCAGGTCTGATCATGGAAGAGAATTTGAAAATAGTGACTTTACAAAATTATGTGAAGACAAAGGTATCTTACATGAATTTTCCTCACCAAAAACACCACAGAAAAATGGTGTTACTGAAAGAAAGAATAAGAATTTACAAGAAATGACTAGGGTCATGCTAGTATCAAAGTATCTTTCAAAAAGATTTTGGGCTGAAGCTCTTAACACGGCATGTCACATTTCTAACAGAGTCTACCTAAGATCAGGAACTACAAAGACCTCTTATGAAATTCTTAATAACAAAAAACCAAATGTTAAGTACTTTCATGTGTTTGGTTGTGTTTGTTATATTTTGAATAATAGAGAACAGTTGCACAAGTTCGATTCAAAAAGTGATAAGGGATTCTTTCTTGGTTATTCTAGAAATAGCAAAGCATATAGAATCTATAATTTAAGGACTGATACTGTGCAAGAATCTGTTAATGTGGTTTTTGATGACTATGCTAGTCTTGCAGGTCCAACCATTGAGGATGATGTCACTGGACTTATTGATGTACCTATGAATTCTACAGATTCTGGACAGAACAATGATGTTGTTACAAATGTTCCAATAACTAGAACAACAACTGAAAAATCAGAAGGTTCTGGGAATTCATTTGAGTACAACAAAGTTCCATCTTCTAGGATAATTAAAGACCATCCTGCAGAACAGATCATTGGAGAAAAGCATTCCAGAGTTCAGACAAGAAGAAGAATGAGTATTGTAAGCAATCTGGTAAGAACTATCTGTATGTCTTCCATCTGCAATAAGGTAGGTTATGAGTGTTATCATTCCTTAATTGAGCCTAAACACATTATTGAAGCTTTGAAAGATGAGAACTGGATAAATGTTATGCATGAGGAACTAAATCAGTTTGAAAGGAATAATGTGTGGACTTTAGTACCTAGACCAGAACATACAAATGTCATAGGCACTAAATGGATCTTCAAAAACAAAACTGATGAATCCGGTAACATTGGTAGAAACAAAGCTAGATTAGTGGCTCAGGGTTACACTCAGGTAGAAGGAATTGATTTTGATGAAACCTTTGCTCCAGTTGCTAGAATTGAATCTATAAGATTATTACTTGTAATTGCATGTTTTCTGGACATTAAGCTGCATCAAATGGATGTTAAAGCTGCTTTTCTGAATGGAATTTTGATTGAAGAAGCCTATGTAGAGCAACCAAAAGGATTTTAAAATCCTGACTTTCCAGACTATGTGTATAAATTGAACAAAGCATTATATGGCCTCAAACAAGCTCCTAGAGCTTGGTATGGAAGGTTAACAAATTTTCTTGTTAATTTTAGTTTCATTAGAGGTGAGGCTGATAGGACCTTATTTATCAAACAAAATGAGAATGACATCATGATTGCCCAAATCTATGTTGATGATATTGTGTTTGGTTATACAAGTGATAAAATGATTGAACTGTTTGTAAAAGAAATGACAGCCACTTTTGAAATGTCAATGGTTGGAGACTTAAATTTCTTCTTAGGTCTTCAGATTAAACAAGACATAAATGGTATTTTCTTTTCACAAAGCAAATATGCAAAGAATCTTGTTAAGAGGTTTGGACTTGAAACTGCAAAATCAATGAGAACTCCTATGGGTTCAACACAAAAGCTGTGTAAGGATGATGTTGGGTAGAGTGTTGATCCAACTTTGTATAGGTCAATGATAGGCAGCTTACTTTATTTAACCTCAAGTAGACCAGACATCATGTTCAGTGTATGTTTGTGTGCTAGATATCAGGTTAATCCTAAAGAATCTCACATGAGTGCTGTAAAAAGGATTATCGAATATGTTGCAGGAACATGTGATCTAGGAATCTGGTATGGTAAGGATGTTAATTGTACATTGATTGGTTATAGCGATGCCGATTGGGTAGGAGACAGTGATGACAGAAAAAAGTACAAGTGGAGGATGTTTCTATATGGGAAACAACCTCATCTCTTGGCACAGTAGAAAATAGAACTGTGTTTCTCAATCCACTACTGAGTTAGAGTATATTGCAGCAGGGAGTTGTACTCAATTACTTTGGCTTAAGAAAATGTTTGATGATTATGGTTTAGACAGTGATATACTAACTATATATTGTGACAATACAAGTGCTATCAATATATCAAAGAATCATGTAGAACATTCTTTGACAAAACATATAAGTATAAGACATCATTTTACTAGGGATCTTGTTGAAAAAGAAATAGTGAAATTAGAATATATCTCCATTGAAAAACAACTTGTAGATATATTCACTAAAGCTCTTGATTTTGAGAGATTTTCTTCACTTAGAAAATCTCTTGGTTTATGTACTATCTGAATAAATTGATATTGTGTTGTGAAAAATGTTTCGACATAGATCACAACATCAAAAAAACTCAATAAATTTTGTAAGTATTAATTCTGTTTGATTCTTGATTGTTCATATCTTTTAGTTGTTTGAATTTGAAAGTATTTTTTTTTTTTATGATCACATATCATTGCATATTTAAAAATGTTTGAAATATCACAAATAAAGTACTTGTTGGTCCCATTACAAGACTGATGAATACGTGTATGGGGGGGAATACACGTATATGAATTTTTCAACTTAAACCTTACTGAGTCCCCTTTACTCAGAGTGATAAAGAACTAAGAGCTAATAATATACCCACTGACTACACTTAGTGTGGGTCAGTTGGCTAACTATCAATTCAAGTTCAGTACGGAAATGCGTGAGCCCTGATAGTTTAAAGTCTTGTTTAGTTTGCTTTCTGAAAAAACTTGTTTACTCAATTCTGAATAGTGATTAGTAGGGCAATGCTCTTTTTGAGGATCAGGCTGATTGATTCAGTCCTGATAAAACAAATGCTATGAATGATCAGTTAATATGGCAGGTATGCACAATATCAAAGCAATAAGAACACAGGGAGTTTAACGTGGTTCGGAGACTCAAGCTCCTACGTCCACGTTCTGATTTAATAGGAAATACACTCAAGGGGTTCTTGTTTTTAACGTGCCAAGGTGCACCAAGATCAGCTAACCTCACTGACCTATACAACTCCTTACTAACTCACTAACTGAACTTACTACCAACAAACCTAACTTAAGGTTTTGGTTTCAGTTTGATTCCAACTAGGTTGTGATTATCCTTACAAGACAAAGCTTTGCTAAGGATTGGATAATCACTCTAAGCTTAAGATAATGCTAGTATGCTCTTTTGAATACAGAATAACTCCCAGTAACTAAGAAACACTTGGGAAATTTAGTTGGTTTTGAGTGCTTCTTCTAAAGGTTGAATGCTTAGAATGCTTGAGAGTTTGAGTAATTTCTGGCTTGGAAATTTCCCGTAACCTTGAATGGGTTCAAGGCCTTCTATATTTATAGGTGATTTGGAAACTATCCGTTGGAAGAGATATCCTTCTAGTCATCTACGTAGAGTTATTCAAACGGACATATTTCTCATGCCGCAGCCGTCCTTGCATGGATTTGGTAATTACATTTAATGCACCATTTAATGCTTGCCCGTTTAATGTGCAGTCTGAAATCAGTCTTCATGTCCGGGTCCGTACGTGCGTGTCCTTCCTGGATTGGTCCACGTCATCAGGTTGGTGAGAATGTCAGAACTTATTCCTAGGCTTCAGGCTTGTCTTATTAAGTTCTTTTTATCTCGAGCGCAACGGTCTTGTCCTGACGCTGAAATTCCTTTTGCATTGCTTGGCTCTACTCCAAGTCTTTCCCATTAACTCAATATCATCCTGTTCCCTTCATGACTGAGTTAGTAATGACCTCAGGGTCATACTCTTCATTACTAACACTTTATTTAGCCAGCTTAGAAGACTGTCATAAGTTCAGGATGGTGCTCTTAGTCTTGATTGTTATCAGTGAGTTCTCCTCTCACTGAGTACATGTGAAGTGTAAAATAACTAAGTACAAGAACCTAACCAAGACTAGCCTGACTAAGACATTCTAAGGCCAATTATCTTTTCAGGAGCTTTGGGATCTTAATCAAAACTGACAATGTCCCAACAATTTCCCCCTTTTTTATGATGCCAAAACACTGAAAAGATCCTCAAAACACTTAGAGGAAATATAAAATCCTATCTATAAGATAAGTCAGTGTTAGAGCAATTCTTGATAAAGTACAGAATTTAAATAACAGCCAAAAAGACAATGAGTTTTTGTCTGTGGGCAAAGTAATAGATTTCACTGATTGATTTAGAGATGATTACAATGAATCTAATCTATTACAAGAAAGGATGTGAACACCTAAACTAATTTCATTTCAGGCTCGAGTCCATAACCAGCATAGACTCTAACCTTCAGCTCGTCAATTCTCTTAGGTTGGTTCACATAACCTTCAGGCTTAGCAATCTTCAATACTTCAGTCATGGTGGTCTTTGTATCGTGCTTTCCAGTTCCAGGTACAAGAGGGGGTGGACGAATCACGAACTCAGGAGCTTTCACTTGGACTTGGGCTGCTTCAGCTTCTTCCAAGATCTTCTGAATTAACTCAGGGTGGTTGTCCATCATATAGTCAGTGAAGTGGGCATTGATATCTTCAGAGTCGCCCCACTTCTTCACTACGTACCATAGCTTGACAAACTCATCCCTTGCATCAACCTAGAACTCCTTCAATGTTTCTAAGATGAACTCATCAACATAAGCTTCCCTCTGAGCTGTTTCCGGCCTCTTGACTTGTAGTAATGTGGACTTCCTGGCTGTTGGCTTCTTCCTGTACTTGCGTGGCTCAGTCTTCGCCTTCCTCCTCCTCAGTAGACTGACCACATCATCGTCAAGTTCACGCTGTTGCTGATCAGTGAGATCAGTCAGCTTCTCCACCTTCTTTTCCAGTATGTGCATCTTCTCTTTCTGAGCTATGTCTGCCCTGCGCTCAGCCTCCGACTTCTCAGAAGGTGTTCCCCATGCCTCAGCGCAAAGTTCCGCCACTGTCTCCAAAGAGTATGTGATGGGATTCTTCCTTGTATTGACTGGGGGAGACTTCTTAATGGCCTCAACAGGTTTGGAAGGGAGTTCCTTGGAAGGGTCATTCGCCTTCTTTGCCACAACCTCTGCCTCTGCCGCTGCTTCAGCCAACCTTGCCGACTTCCGCACAAAAAGGACATTCCCATCAGGGTTTGCCTCAGGGTCTGCCACAACAACCTCTCCTTGGTTGACTGCCTCAGATGCCTCAGGGCGGGATCTTTTTCCTCTTCTTTTCCCCCTTTTTGGCATCATCATTGGCCTGGGATGGGAACACTTCAGCTCCACTGTTGATGATGAAGGCAGCTAATGATTGAACTTCTTGCACGCCCTCCTTCAACATATCAACTCCTGTGGTTATCCCATTGCCTGCATACGATACTGAACTGATGGCAGCTTTCAGCTTCTTTTCAAAGACCTTCATGTTGTGTTGGAGACTTTGTTCAGCCTTGGTGATCCTTTCCTCCACCTTCAAGGACTCACCACTGACCCTGCTCGCCTCAGCCAGTATCTTAGCGGACTCATCAGTGGCCTTAGCCAAAACCTCAGCAACAGT
The DNA here is from genome assembly GCA_947034835.1 of Ballota nigra. Classification (NCBI taxonomy): domain Eukaryota; kingdom Viridiplantae; phylum Streptophyta; class Magnoliopsida; order Lamiales; family Lamiaceae; genus Ballota; species Ballota nigra. Next base: position 73,896,801 of record OX344724.1, on the reverse strand, counting down.
TTGAGAAGTCTGAGCTAACTTCCCTGACTCCAGCTCCAACTTGGACGCTGAGTCGTTTAGAGCCTGAGTAAAGAGCGCCCCAGCCTGAGCTGCAAGCCTCTCTACAGCAAGATTTAGCTTTTCCTCTCTGAGCTCATCCCTCTTCTCAAGCTGCTTTAGAGTCTGCCTTAGCATCTTCTTCGTCCTCCTCCTCTCACTTCTCACTGACTTGGCCGTATCCACCATTGTGCGCTTCAGCAGTATCAACTCCCTATTGGCAAGAGTGTTATACGCGGACTTGGTCCATTTGAAGTGTTTAGCCAGGGCCTTGGAGTCTTCTTCTTTTTCAGCCCTGAGCCTCACCTCCTCCTCCTGAAGCTCAGCTAAGTTCTCCGTTGTCTTTTCCTTCTTCACCTCGAAAATACTGGTGAACTTAGCTCTCCCTACTCCAGTGATGATCACATCATCTTCTTCGCATGTGGTCTCATCAGTGAGTGGCTATTCTCCCTTGTCAGCCCCTACATCCTCAATCCCCTCTTCAGGGTGCACTGAAGGCAGTTGTGGAGTGGTCATAGCCGCCTGCTCAGGCTCAGCTAAGCCAGCTCGAACTTCAGGAACAAGTCCCTCAGAACTAGGAGTCTCCTTAGATGCCTCAACATCATCCTCATTTGTCTCAGGGCAGGGAATCCCATCATTGACTGATGTGTCATTGACAGTTGAGATGTTCTCAACATCCTCAGCCATTGGTCCATCCTTGGCACCAACGTCTTTAACACCTTCCTCCTGAGTTTGAGTCTCAGGGATCATCCTGTCCACCTCTTCCGCAATCTCTTCCACCATCTTCTCAACTGCTCCTCCCTGAGCATCATCATCTTCCTTATCCTCCTTCTCTGACTCTGTGAGAAGACCAGTCTTCATCCTCGCCATCATCCCACTTTTATTTGTTTTTCAGTGTTTTCATGTTACTAGGGTGTTGTTGAATCGTAAGTTTTAACCTCGTACTTGAGAGTTTATTTTGTAGGCGTGTCTCGAAGGAGTAAAGGTATCATGGAGTTATTCAGATTGAAGGAACCAACTCGAGACCAAGAAGTGTGATACGTTGTTGAGAGAAACTTGAACTATTTGGATGAGGTAACCCACAACCCCAAACTTAGACCTCTTCACAAGGTCGAAGTTTGGGGGTGGAGTTTTTATTTGTTTTATGGTGACATTGCACAGGTGCAAACCCTCTCTTGAGTTGAGTTTGGTTATTTGGTATCTTAAGATGCTCTCTGGGCTGATATTGATTTGATTTGCTACAACATATTTTATACCTATCAATCATCGTATGCTTGTTGATTGCTATTCTTGAGTATGATTTGGTTAGTAGAGTTAGAGTTGTGAAGTTGAGTTAGGAATTTTCTTATGTGAGTGTAGGAGTTAGAGTTGATTTGAGAGGGAACTAGTATACTTACTAATGCCCCTTTTTTAGTGCTTGTGTGATGAAAGTGAGAATTCACTAGGACTAGCATGGATGTGAAAGTCGTGAGATTTGAGCTTTTAGAGATTAAATTGCATTAATTGATCTCTTCGTTTGCGAGAGGATCATCACCTTAGAGGATGCTAGAACTTGTGTGTGCTCTCACTTCTTGATTGTGTTTAGTTTGATATGCCGAATGTGATCTTAGGCCATCTTTGTTTTGATTGAGTCACTTAGCCTAAAATTTTCCTTACCATTGATATTTATCCCTAGTTAGCCAGTTTGAGCCTGAGCCTATTTTCTTTGCTAACCCGTTTAAACTTAACCAAAATCTTAAACTCTTGTCCCAATTTGAGTGGAGAATAGGAAAAGTGTGAATGAAAAGGGATCGATTTGAGTTGAAAATGAGAGTTATTATTGCTTGAGTGATTATGAGAAGAAGGCGTGATGAAGAATATGAGTTGTGGGAGGTAACAAAAGAATTTGAGATTGAGCAAAAGAAAAAAATGAGCTCATATGTATGTGCGAAAAAGAGAAAAAAAAAGTGAAGTGATTGAAAAAAGTGAAATGAGTTAGAAAAAAATTGAAGTGTTGAGAGTATTGGAATTGAAAGTGTGTTGATTGAAAATGTTTGAAGTATTCTGTTCCTAATCTCGAAGTACTAAAGTTTGAGTTTCTATTCTCCATTCACTTAAGTCACTTATCCATATTGTTATCCCACCTGTCCAAAGAGCCTACATTACAACCTTGATAAAGTCCTTTTTGATTCGGCATTGATTTCTAGAGTATGGTCGAAGTTGAGAGTACTTACAAGCCTATGACTGCTGATATGAGTGATTGATTGATTGAGTGTGCCCTTAAATATTGTTATACACTTGTGAGGGAGTGAAACACATCGTGGAGTGCACATCCATGTTTGATCTTAGTGTTTGTTGCAATTGTTGCATGAGTATGAAAAAGGGGGTGTAAGTTTGAATACGTGTGAACAATCTTTCAAACTCGAGTCCATTTACTTACATGATTTGATTCTTTGACTCATTCCTAACAATTTCACTTGACTTATTATTTTATTGCTTGAGGACAAGCAATATGGTAGGTTTGGGGGGGTTGATTAGGCGTGAAATTATCATGATTCGTAGCTAGAAATGCCCAAGTTTTGGTCGATTTTATTGAGTATTTAGAGTCAATTGAGTACTATTTCTACACATTGATGAATTTTTCTTTTTGATGCTCATAGCTGAATCGAGGGCGAAAAAGGGAGTTCGTAGGACTTTGAATCGACTCAAACGGATGCCCGGATGAGAAGATATCAAAGAAATACAAATGGTATTAGTGCGCGAGAAGAAAAGTATCAGTTGAAGAAGAAGGAGGGCCACTCGAGTGGAGCCACTCGAGCACCTCCTCTCGAGCATGTTGCTCGAGCGCTGAAATCTTCCAGAGAGTTTTGCCCATTCGAGTAGCTCGAGCGCCTCCGCTCGAGCATGTTGCTCGAGCGCCCAAAACCAACAGAGAGTTTTGCCCATTCGACCAACTCGAGCGCTAGCGCTCGAGCCCTTGCACCATTCGACCTACACAGCTCGAGCGCCACCGCTCGAGCGGGTGGTGCTCGAGCACTATTCCTTTTTTGCCTCCAAATTCATTTTTCGGCCCATGAGTTCCCGATTCAGCCCGACGCTTATATATACTTGTTCCGAACTTGTTTTTTGAGGATCATCACATACCACTTAACACCACGTCACTTTTAGAGTTCATTTTTAGAGTTAGAAGAGGAGTAGAGACGAGCAAGCTTTATTCTTACGTAATCGAGGTTTTACTTTATGAATTCTTATTTCGGTTTGGATTTTAATTTATTTTCGTTCGCTCTTTGACATTGAATACTTGAGACTTCATTTTATTAATCAAATTTCAGTTCTTAGCATTTATTTTCTTTAAACCCTAGTTTATGTTTAGTAGTTACTTAGTTCAAATCATCATATTTATGTTCGTTATTTCTTCAATTGCTTTTGTTGTCGTTAAAGCCATGTCCGGCTAAAACTCTTATATGCTTAGGGTAGGATGAACTCATAGAAGTAGGATGTGGGTACGTAATTAGGGTAATTCGTGAGGTTTAGTTTTAATTCTCTTAATTAATGAATTCTTAAAATCAATCTTAACTTTCCTTTGAATTTCATTCGAAAAGTATTAGAGAGAGGATGACCGTATCACTCTTTAACAATTAGTAGACTTAACTAGAAGGTTTAGAAGGGGTTAATTAATCTACCGGTTTAGCGATGGAGGACGGCCGCATCACCTTAGTTAAATTAGGGTCTCTTTAATTAAGCATGATTCATTAACTTGTTAGTGGATTAGTGAAGTCGATTGATAGGATAAAGTATTAGGGTTTAAATTCTTGAGCTTTCATCTTATAATCTTTTACTTAGGTTATTTCTTGCACGTCACGGTTATTTTGATTATGCACTTGCTCCGTTAGTATACGTATGAATTCCTATCCTAAGCATCACCATCACTTATTTGAAAACACATCTTAGTAACTTAGTTTAATTTTCCTTTTGCATTCGTAGGATAATTCTAGTTTATTTTAATTCTTTAAAAAAAAACATTACACTCATATTAACTACGACGCGTAGATCTTCAAGGATCTATTCACATACATTCACTTCCCTTGGGTTCGATAATACTTGGTCCCTATACTTGCTCATACTACAGTGAACCCGGACGCTTGCGGGGTAACTACTAGTAGAAAGCTAGTGCAGTTCGGTTCCAAGTCAATGGCGCCGTTGCCGGGGAAGGCGTTGTATGTCATTTGAGTAGGACTTGTAGATAGCTTAGTAGTTAGTAGTGAGTGCTTTATTTTTCTGTTTGATTCTTATTCGTTTGGCAGTTGCGTTATGATTCTTCTGTTAGTGTTTTAGGTTTATGAAAACCCGCTCGCAAGGAGAAACGAGTGAAGAGAGAATACCGTTGGACCCTGAGACGATAGCAAGAAGAAACCGAGCTTTCTTAAGGAGAATGAATACTGCCGGTGGAGACAAAGATAACATGAATCTAGATGGAATTGGGGATTTAGACAAAGTTGTTGCAGAGTACGATGCTATAGTGGAACGGGCGGATGGAGTTGATGGAAACAGCAGTAACCAAGATTCAGAACCCACACCCGAACGTACAAAACCAAAACAACTCTGCACAAACTCAAACCCAAAACTAAAACCAGAATCAAGTCATCCACCAAAACCAACAAAACCCATTTAACAACCCTGCTTACCCACTGAACAACCTACCTTACCCTTACCCATATCCATCCTATCTATATCCACCATACCCGTATCCGCCACCTCCTGTTTATAACCAACAACCAGTACATCAACCACTACCAGTCCAATAAGTACCGGTACCACCTGTTTTTCCTCAGCACGTTCCTCAGAACGCCGATCAGAACATGGCCATTCGAGGAAGGTTCGCGGCACAGCCGCAACGGTACTATGATGGAGTGGCATTGCCTCCTGTAGAGGTAAACAACTTCTCGATTTCCCCTGGAATTCTAAAGTTACTTACTGAGAATCAATTCAAGGAGAAGGTTGGGAAGGAGAATCCTCATACTCATCTGAGGAGTTTTCGTATGATAGCATCCACATTCAATTATAATGGCATGTCTGAAGATGCCAAGAGGCTCAGGCTATTCCCATTCTCTTTGACGGGAATAGCTAAGGAGTGGTACGATAACACGCTCCCACGGGGAGGTGTAACCACTTGGGTCGAGCTCGAGCGTCTGTTCCTCGAGCGATTCTACCCTCTATCTAGAACCATAAGAGCAAGGATAGAGATCTCTTCCTTCCGCCAGAAGCAAGGAGAAGACTTACGTCAAGCATGGGAGAGATACTCCAACATGTTGATTGAGTACCTACAACACGGGTACAATGGGGGAGATATCATGGCATTCTTCTATAGTGGAGCCAGCAAGACTGGTCAAGCCCATCTTGATGCGTGTGCTAATGGAGCGTTTCCGAACCATGGTACATCTAGATGCAGAGAGATTGTTGATAATATTGTCACGAATGTCGGGCAGTGGAATGAGGACCCAGAATTTCAGAGGGTATATCAGATTAAAAAGAATGAGGGAACAAGGAAGCTGTTGATGGAGATGATGGAGAAGATAAGTAACCTCAAGATGGGACAGAATCAGGTTGGAGGGAATGTAGCAGCGAGTGAGAAAGTGGACCAACCCACGAGTCAGCAAGAGGAGGCTAACTACATGGGAAGGCCTAACTATAACCAAAGCGGGTATCCACAAGGTGGCAATCAATTTGGAAGGCCTTCTTATGGCCAACCATTTGTACCACCTGGTCCACAACCTCCTCAAAATTAATGGAGAAACAACCAAGGCTATCAAAGAGGCCAGCAGCCTCAACAAAATCAATGGAGGAAGAATGAAAATTTCTCGTATGTCAATCCGAAGGCCGGAATTACAGTTTATCCGGGGGTTGACTCAGGGTCGAAGCCTCTGGGTGGAGAAGGCAGTTCCTCGACTGATGAAATGTTGAGAGCTATCCTTCAAAAGGTGGAGGAAGGAAGCAAAAGATTATCCAGTTTGGAGTATGATGTTAAAGAGTTGCATAAGAAAGGTGATCAGCGTGATCAAGATCTCCAGAAGAGAGATGTAGAGCTGAATCGAATTTAGCAAGAGAACAACCGGCGGTTCACTTCCATAGAGTTTCAGATGAGCCAGATTGCAAAATCATTGGGAAGAGAGCTGGGTAAATATCCTTCCATGCCGGAGGGGAACCCGAAAGAGCAATGCAAGGCTATCCAGTTAAGAAGTGGAACCAACTATGATGGTCCCCAGATGCCTGCTGATTCTGAGATGCCCCAAGGAGATATTGAGATAGAGGGGAAAGAGCCTAAGAAGGATAGAGATGAAATTGAGGAGGTAGGAGTTGAGAAGAAGATAGAGGGTGAAGGCACTCAAGAGAATAAAGAGCCTGAAGAGGAAGGCATTGAGAAGATTGAGAGAGTTCCTAAGTGGAAGAAGGCAAAGGAAGCAAGGGAGAAAGTGAAAGAGACCGAGCGTGATGAATGGGGGGTACCCAAATCGGTGATACCCGTCCCGTATCTACAACGCTTCATGATGAAAAAGCTTGATGAGAAATTCGCTAAATTCCTTGACGTTTTAAGAAATTACATATTAACATTCCTTTTTATGATGCTTTGGAACAGATGCCTAACTACGCCAAGTTCCTGAAGGACTTGGTAGCGAAGAGACGGAGAGTGGATGACCCGAGCTAGTGCACTTGAACCACGAGGTGAGTGCTATGGTGCACAAGGCGCTTCCTCCCAAGTTGAAGGATCCCGACAGCTTTACCATTCTATGTGATATCGGGAATGGAGTTAAGAAGGGAGCATTATGCGACCTTGGAGCGAGCATTAATCTGATGTCATTGTCGCTATTCAAGAAGTTGGAAGGTGGAGAATTTCAGCCAACAATGATGACGCTTCAACTTGCCGACCGGTCTATTACTCGACCTCAAGGTGTAGTTGAAGATGTCCCCGTGAAAGTTGGGGATCACATTTTTCCAGCCGACTTTGTAGTGCTCGACATGGAGGAAGATGAGCGAGTGCCTTTGATCTTGGGAAGACCGTTTTTGGCAATGGCGGGGATGGTGCTAGATGTGGCAAATGGGAAGATAACATTGAAAGTTGGCGATCAAGAGATAAAAATCTCCCTATATGAGGCCATGAAGTACCCGAAGGAGGATGAGAGTTGTTATTGCATGGATGTCATTGATCCTCGTGTTGAAGACACACCTCTTATCCCTAATCTTTCTTATATTCATGATTTTGTTAGTCCTTCACTTGATAATTTGACCCATGAGCATTACGATCTTGATTATTTTGATAGGGATAAAGGGAAGAAGTTGAAGGATGAAGAAGTGAAAAATGTGGACGAGGTCCAGTTGGAGAGTAAAGGGGGAGTTAAGAAGAAAAAGTCAAAATTCAAGAAATTGATTAGTAAGACTCCTCCAGATAAAGGTGAGAAGAAGTTGAGACGCCCACCACTTGAGGATGGGAAGGAAGGAAAGGAACTCATGATGAATGGGAATGAAGGAAAGAAAGTCAACCACCACTCTTATGAGAATAAGGGAGGTAAATTTGAGTATCATGTCCCATAAGCTCCTTTGAGCTTGGTCCGACATGAAGACCTTAAAAATAACGCTGAGTGGGAGGCAACCCACTTTTATTTATTTTTCAGTATTTTTATGTTATTAGGGTGTTGTTGAATCGTAAGTTTTAACCTCGTACTTGAGAGTTTATTTTGTAGGCTTGTCTCGAAGGAGTAAAGGTATCATGGAGTTATTCAGATTGAAGGAACCAACTCGAGACCAAGGAGTGTGACACGTTGTTGAGAGAAACTTGAACTATTTGGATGAGGTAACCCACAACCCCAAACTCAGACCTCTTCACAAGGTCGAAGTTTGGGGGGTGGAGTTTTTATCTGTTTTATGGTGACATTGCACCGGTGCACACCCTCTCTTGAGTGGAGTTTGGTTATTTGGTATCTTGAGATGCTCCTTGGGCTGATATTGATTTGATTTGCTACTACATATTCATGCCTATCAATCATCTTATGCTTGTTGATTGCTATTCTTGAGTATGATTTGGTGATTAGAGTTAGAGTTGTGAAATTGAGTTAGGAATTTTCTTGTGTGAGTCTAGGAGTTAGAGTTGATTTGAGAGGGAACTAGTATACTTACTAATGCCCCTTTTTGAGTGCTTGTGTGATGAAAGTGAGAATTCACTAGGACTAGCATGGATGTGAAAGCCGTGAGATTTGAGCCTTTAGAGATTAAATTGCATTAATTGATCTCTTCGTTAGTGAGAGGATCGTCACCTTAGAGGATGCTAGAACCTGTGTGTGCTCTCACTTCTTGATTGTGTTTAGTTTGATATGCTGAATGTGATCTTAGGCCATCTTTGTTTTGATTGAGTCACTTAGCCTAAAATTTTCCTTACCATTGATATTTATCCCTAGTTAACCAGTTTGGGCCTGAGCCTATTTTCTTTGCTAACCCATTTAAACTTAACCAAATTCTTAAACTCTTGTCCCAATTTGAGTGGAGAATAGGAAAAGTGTGAATGAGAAGGGATCGATTTGAGTTGAAAAATGAGAGTTATTATTGCTTGAGTGATTATGAGAAGAAGGTGTGATGAAGAATATGATTTGTGGGAAAGAACAAAAGAATTTGAGAATGAGAAAAAGAAAAAAAATGAGCTCATATGTATGTGCGAAAAAGAGAAAAAAAAAGTGAAGTGATTGAAAAAAGTGAAATGAGTTAGAAAAAAATTGAAGTGTTGAGAGTATTGGAATTGAAAGTGTGTTGATTGAAAATGTTTGAAGTATTCTGTTCCTAATCTCGAAGTACTAATGTTTGAGTTTCTATTCTCCATTCACTTAAGTCACTTATCCATATTGTTATCCCACCTGTCCAAAGAGCCTACATTACAACCTTGATAAAGTCCTTTTTGATTCGGCATTGATTTCTAGAGTATGGTCGAAGTTGAGAGTACTTACAAGCCTATGGCTGCTGATATGAGTAATTGATTGATTGAGTGTGCCCTTAAATACTGTTATACACTTGTGAGGGAGTGAAACACATCGTTGAGTGCACATCCATGTTTGATCTTAGTGTTTGTTGCAATTGTTGCATGAGTATGAAAAAGGGGGTGTAAGTTTGAATACGTGTGAACGATCTTTGAAACTCGAGTCCATTTACTTGCATGATTTGATTCTTTGACTCATTCCTAACAATTTCACTTGACTTATTATTTCATTGCTTGAGGACAAGCAATATGGTAAGTTGGGGGGGTTGATTAGGCGTGAAATTGTCATGGTTCGTAGCTAGAAATGCCCAAGTTTTGGTCGATTTTATTGAGTATTTAGAGTCAATTGAGTACTATTTCTATACATTGATGAATTTGTCTCTTTAATTCTCATAGGTGAATCGAGGGTGAAAAATGGAGTTCGTAGGACTTTGAATCGACACAAATGGATGCCCGGATGAGAAGATATCAAAGAAATACAAATTGTATTAGTGCGCGAGAAAAAAAGTATCAGTTGAAGAAGAAGGAGGGCCACTCGAGTGGAGCCACTCGAGCGCCTCCGCTCGAGCATGTTGCTCGAGCACTGAAATCTTCCAGAGAGTTTTGCCCATTCGAGTAGCTCGAGCGCCTCCGCTCGAGCATGTTGCTCGAGCGCCCAAAACCAACAGAGAGTTTTGCCCATTCGACCAACTCGAGCGCTAGCGCTCGAGCCCTTGCACCATTCGACCTACATAGCTCGAGCGCCACCGCTCGAGCGGGTGGTGCTCGAGCACTATTCCTTTTTTGCCTCCAAATTCATTTTTCGGCCCATGAGTTCCCGATTCTGCCCGACGCTTATATATACTTGTTCCGAACTCGTTTTTTAGGATCATGTAGGATCAAGCGCTTGCCATTAGACTAAAAGCCCGGACTTGTAGTGAGGTGCTACTTTATTTCCTTTAACCCTATCTTGCTGCAGCGCCACGGATCGAATAGCCTCCGCCGGACTTGGCGCACCGGGCCTTTATCGCACCCGACTCGGCTGGGAGATGCTGGACTCCGCGCCCAACATTCCCCCCCCCTCCAGCATCTGCCAGCCCTTTTGGCCAACAAATGTCTTCCACTGGGATTCGAACCCGTGACCTGTGCTCTGATACCAATTGTAGGATCAAGCGCTTGCCACTAGACTAAAAGCCCAGACTTGTAGTGAGGTGCTACTTTATTTCCTTTAACCCTATCTAGCTGCAGCGCCACGGATCGAATAGCCTCCGCCGGACTTGGCGCACCGGGCCTTTATCGCACCCGACTCAGCTGGGAGATGCTGGACTCCGCGCCCAATAGATCATTACATACCACTTGACACCACATCACTTTTAGAGTTCGTTTTTAGAGTTAGAAGAGTACTAGAGACGAGCAAGCTTTATTTTTACATAATCGAGGTTTTACTTTATGAATTCTATTTTCGATTTGGATTTTAATTTATTTTCGTTCCCTCTTTGACATTGAATACCCGAGACTTCATTTTATTAATCAAATTTCAGTTCTTAGCATTTATTTTCTTTAAACCCTAGTTTATGTTTAGTAGTTACTTAGTTCAAATCATCATGTTTATGTTCGTTATTTCTTCAATTGCTTTTGTTGTCGTTAAAGCCATGTCCGGCTAAAACCCTTGTATGCTTAGGGTAGGATGAACTCGTAGAAGTAGGATGTGGGTACGTAATTAGGGTAATTCATGACGTTTAGTTTTAATTCTCTTAATTAATGAATTCTTAAAATCAATCTTAACTTTCCTTTGAATTTCGTTCGAAAAGTGTTAGAGAGAGGATGACCGTATCACTCTTTAATAATTAGTAGACTTAACTAGAAGGTTTAGAAGGGGTTAATTAATCTACCGGTTTAGCGAGGGAGGACGGCCGCATCACTTTAGTTAAATTAGGGTCTCTTTAATTAAGAACGATTCATTAACTTGTTAGTGGATTAGTGAAGTCGATTGATAGGATAAAGTATTAGGGTTTAAATTCTTGAGCTTTCATCTTACAATCTTTTACTTAGGTTATTTCTTGCACGTCACGGGTATTTTGATTATGTACTTGCTCCGTTAGTATACGTATGAATTCCTATCCTAAGCATCACCATAACTTATTTGAAAACACACCTTAGTAACTTAGTTTAATTTTCCTTTTGCATTCGTAGGATAATTCTAGTTTATTTTAATTCTTTTCAAAAACCAAAAACAAAACAAAACACTACACTCATATAAACTACGACACGTAGATCTTCAGAGATCTATTCACATACATTCACTTCCCTTGGGTTCGATAATACTTGGTCCCTATACTTGCTCATACTACAGTGAACCCGTACGCTTGCGGGGTAACTACTAGTAGAAAGCTAGTGCAGTTCAGTTCCAAGTCACTTAACAACCCTGATTGCCTCAGAGTGGTAAATATGTCTCCCTGAAACATCAACATACACAACTTTCTTCTTCTTAGCCTGAGAGGAAGATGGTGTATGAGTGCTAGACTTAGGCTTCACAGGAGCCGGAGAGGGTGCCTTTTGGGCTGGCTTCCTGTTCTTCCTTGGTCTGGGTGCAGCGGGTCTTGGGTCTTGTTCTTGATAAGGACCCTGTTTTCTGTTCCCCCTAGGCAAGTGAGGGAAAGGAAAACACTTAAAGGCCTCAGGATGCCAAAACCATGGGGGTGTCATCATGTTTGACCTTCCTTGCTAGTATTGCCAAGCGTGATGGTAACCTCACTGACCAGTCTGAGGGCTCTTGGCCTGAGTCTTCCTCTTTTTCCGCTGAGGCTTTTTCTGGCCTGAGCGCTCAGAGACCTCCTTCGATCGCTTTGCCTTTCCCTTGGGTTTTGGCTTAGCAACCTTGGGGGCAACCCTGACTGTGTCAACGGTTTCTTTGCCCTTATCAGTTTGACGGACCTGAAGTACAACCTTAGGTGCATTCTGGCCTGCCTGAACAAAAACCCTCTCAGTGTTGCTCCCTGAAGCAACATGAGACAGACATTGTGAGGATCTCTTAGGAACATATCCAAGTCCCCTTTTCTCATTCCCAAGCATCTGGCTGCTATTTATTTCCTCTTTAGCCACTGAGGATTTATTCATTACTGCAACCTTTTGCTTGAGTGAGTCCTCACTCTTTTTCAGGATTTCATGTCTGGCAAAGAGGTCATCAAACTTACTCTTAAGTACTTTCAGTTCTTCCTTCCTGACCAACTCTTCATCAGCCAGATCCTTCAGAATCTTCTCTCTTGGGAGACGCTCAGCATTGATTAAATCAATTTCCTGAGTTAGTCTCACAATCTGAGTTGATTCTTTAAGATCAGACTGAGTGAGCTGATCATTCAGGTTTTGAACCTCAGTACTCAATTTCTTGTTCTCCTCTACCAAGAAGACATTAGTTTCCTGCAACCGGGAGAAATCAACCATCAATTGATCTAAACATATCTGAAGGTTCATTTCTCTGGCTAACTCTGAGCTAAGCTCAGGATTTTGACCAGTGTAAGAACCAAAAACAGAATTAGATGTTACCTCAGGCTCTTCCCTAGCCATCAAGCAAACATCATCGTACTCATCGTCGGAAAAGAGTTCAGGCGACCTCTCATCAGGACTATCTGAGCCAGTTACATCCTCAGCGAGCATGGCTCTCTGGTCAGCAAGTCTCTGGTCTCTCTTGGCCCTCCTGTCCTCTCTTTCCCTTGCACTCAGCTCCGGACAATCATATTGATAGTGCCCGCTCTTGTTACAGTTGTAACATGTTGCTTGCTCATCTTCTCTTTCTTTCCTAGTTCAGGTTCCTCCTTGAGTCAGGTTCCCTCTGTCTTGATGAGCTTTCAGTCTTCCCCGAGTGTCTGTCATCGCGAGTACGTCTCTGTTCATCTCTACGATCGGGCTTTGGGTCTGAGTATCTCCTATCATCGCCACGATCTCTCCTCTGGTCAGTGTTTCTCCTTTCCTCATATCTCCTCGAGCTTTGGTGGGTTCCTTCAGGTTTCCTGTCACGTGAGTCCTGATAAAATTTCTTATAACGACCAAACCTGGAATTTAGCTTATCAAAGCGTCTGGCCATCAGGCTGTACTCCTCAGCAAGTTCTTCCTTGCTCATCTCCATCAGTGACTTTGATGAAGACTCAACAGGTTTTGACCTGGCCTTGAACGCCACACTTTTCTCAGAAGTTTTCTCCTTCTCGTCCTCTTCCTGCTGAACTTTCTTCTTTCTCTTGGTAAGATCATATTCCAGTGCTTTGAGCTCTGAAAAAAGTAAAGCAGAAGTTATGTTACTCATATCCTGAGTGTTCTTGAGCATAATTACACTGTTGTCCCATCTCTTAGGAAGGGCATTCAGGATCTTTGAAGCAACATCTCTCTTAGGAATATCTTTGTCCAACATCACCAACTCATTCATCAACTTGATGAATCTTGACTCCATCTGATCGATAGTCTCATTAGGCAGCATCTCGAACGCTTTGAACTTCTGAATGGCAATATTCCTCTTGTTCTCCTTTATCTTTTCTGACCCCTCACACATCCTGATCAACTCATCCCAAACCTCCTTTGCCGTCTTTAAGTTCATCAGTCTCGCTGACTCCTCGAAAGGCACCGTATACAAGATGATATGTCTGGCCACATTGTCCAGTCCCACCATCTTGATCTCGTCAATGGTCATATCCTTCTTCTCCTTAGGGATAGGTAAGTCAATGTCAAGATCATCATATCCCCTTCCTCTGACATTAGGAATAGTGATCTTGATAGGTCCTTCCTTGATGACACACGGCATCTGGTCATGGATGGCATCTAGATGTGCCTCAAGTCTGAACTTCCAGTAAACAAAGTTAGAAACATAAAATTCAGGTAATGAAGCTTCAAGTCTCCTCAAAGTCATGATGATACAAGTTTTATGAAAAGTAAACTCAGATATGTTCAGTGACCACCAACAGTTTCTCCTCTGAAACTATTAGTATTCAAAGTCAGTGGTCTTTTGAACCACTGCTCTGATACCTCTTGTTAGTCCCATTACAAGACTGATGAATACGTGTATGGGGGGAATACACGTATACAAATTTTTCAACTTAAACCTTACTGAGTCCACTTTACTCAGAGTGATAAAGAACTAAGAGCTAATAATATACCCACTGACTACACTTAGTGCGGGTCAGTTGGCTAACTATCAATTCAAGTTCTGTGTGGAAATGCGTGAGCCCTGATAGTTTAAAGTCTTGTTTAGTTTGCTTTCTAAAAAACTTGTTTACTCAATTCTTAATAGTGATTAGTAGGGCAATGCTCTTTTTGAGGATCAGGCTGATTGATTCAGGCCTGATAAAACAAATGCTATGAATGATCAATTAATATGGCAGGTATGCACAATATCAAAGCAATAAGAACACAGGGAGTTTAACGTGGTTCGGAGACTCAAGCTCCTACGTTCACGGCCTGATTTAATAGGAAATCCACTCAAGGGATTCTTATTTTAAACATGCCAAGGTGCACCAAGATCAGCTAACCTCACTGACCTATACAACTCCTTACTAACTCACTAACTGAACTTACTACCAACAAACCTAACTTAGGGTTTTGGTTTCAGTTTGATTCCAACTAGGTTGTGATTATCCTTACAAGACAAAGCTTTGCTAAGGATTGGATAATCACTCTAAGCTTAAGATAATGATAGTACGCTCTTTGGAATACAGAATAACTCTCAGTAACTAAGAAACACTTGGGAAATTTAGTTGGTTTCGAGTGCTTCTTCTAAAGGTTGAATGCTTTGAATGCTTGAGAGTTTGAGTAATTTCTGGCTTGGAAATTTCCCGTAACCTTGAATGGGTTCAAGGCCTTCTGTATTTATAGGTGATTTGAAAACTATCCGTTGGAAGAGATAGCCTTCTAGTCATCTACGTAGAGTTATTCAAACGGACATATTTCCCATGCCGCAGTCGTCCTTGCATGGATTTGGTAATTGCATTTAATGTACTATTTAATACTTGCCCGTTGAATGTGCAGTCTGAAATCAGTCTTCATATTAGGGTCCGTACGTGCGTGTCCTTCCTGGATTGGTCCACGTCATCGGGTTGGTGAGAATGTCAGAACTTATTTCTAGGCTTCAGGCTTGTCTTATTAAGTTCTTTTTGTCTCGAGCACAACGGTCTTGTCCTAACGCTGACATTCCTTTTGCATTGCTTGGCTCTACTCCAAGTCTTTCCCATTAACTCAGTATCATCTTGTTCCCTTCAGGACTGAGTTAGTAATGACATCAGGGTCATACTCTTTACCACTGACACTTTATTCAGCCAGCTTAGAAGACTGTCATAAGTTCAGGATGGTGCTCTTCGTCTTCAGGCTCTTAGTCTTGATTATCATCAGTGAATTCTCCTCTCACTGAGTACCTGTGAAGTGTAAAATAACTAAGTGCAAGAACCTAACCAAGACTAGCCTGACTAAGACATTCTATGGCCAATCATCTTTTCAGGGGCTTTGGGATCTTAATCAAAACTGACAATGTCCCAACAGTACTTTAAGAACTGAGTAACTATGGGACACGGAGCTCGCTATTACGATGTACTCTTTTCAAAAGGTGATTAAAAATGTATCAATTTGTTCATAAATCCACTGAGTAACTATGGGGCATGGAGCTCACAACTACGATGTTCTCTTTTCTAAAGGTGGATCAATGTGAAATCTTGTGATAAAAGTGGTAAATTGATAAAAAAATCCAATGTTGATTGTATTACTGAAATGTTGAGATATGTGTTAAAAAAAATAATAACATTCTGAGAATTCAAATTAACGATCTATATGAATTAATTATTTTTTAATAGAATAAATATTAAGGGAATCTATTGAGAATATTCCACAGTATTTATTTAAATTCAGTATTTTGCAAAAAAATCGTGGGCAATATTTATTTAATGTCTTTTATCACACAATTTCACACACCAGGTTCAAACCAGTTATGGAGGAAGTTCTGAAACACTACCACATAACGCACGACACTTGTTGGAGCATATGTGATAACCTTCATATTTTCTTCTATATAAGATCGTCTAATTCAGTGTTGATTCTAAATACTCATAAGTCATTTTCGAACCTTGTTTTACAGATTCATAAAGGTATTTTTGATAGAAGCACTCTAGTATTATTCGCAATGTTATTTAGTATCATCTTCTTCGACCTATAAGAGGCTTATATGTGTAAATTTCTGAATATTTTTATTCATAATTTTTAAATCAAAAATTTTATCTTTTGCAGGGTTAAAATGTCATCTCAAGGAAACTTTTCATCTTCTCCTCATTCCCCCAAGTTTCCTGTATCTTCTTCCACTTCCGAAAACCCTCTCAACTTGCTAGCTTCAATGGCCTAAAAAACTGATTCCCAGAATGTTGCTGCTAATGTTGGTGCCTCTCCGCCAATATCTCCTTCGATCACTGTTGGTTCTTTCGAAATACCAATCCCACAAGAAATCAATCCTTCCATTTCGACTCAAAACCCTACTTCTATGAAGGACACAACTGATGTTCCTTCATTCTCTGTTCAACCCTTTGCAAATGTGGCTGATTATCTTGACCCTAATCCTATCTCTATAAACTTCGGTTTAGGAACCCCCTTTGAGCAAATAGATGCTACATATCAAGTTCTGGAACTTAAAACTCAACATCCTAAAATACTTCTTGGTGATGAAGAGATAGACCTTACTGAACTAGAGAAAATGAGTAAACCCCAGAATGAATCACCAGAAGCTGATGATCAAGGAACTGAAGCTGAACCTGCAATGGACACTCAACCTGAAACATCAAATAATACTGAAGGACTAGGTGAAAGGATCAGGAACGCCCAGAGAAAAGGAAGCCAACCAAAGAAAGGAGGAAAAAGAAGGAGATCGTACAGGAATATGGGAAGAAAGGTGGATTATGCTAAGACAAAAAGAAAGGGAAGGAAGGAAGATACCTCAAAGCCAATTATAATCGATGAAAGCTCAGAAGAAGTAGCTACAGGGCCTGATGTAGCTGAAACTGAAGAAGTGCAATCTGGATCCACTCAAGTGCCAGATTCTGACTCCGAGATGAATGTGCCACTTGCACAAGTAAAAAGAAGAAGCAAAGAAAAAAAGAAGACTGTTCCCATGCCAACTGTTACTGAAAATGAACCTGTTGTTGCCGAAAGTGTTCCATCACCTATGGTAACATCTGAAGAATCTGAACCAGAACAAAAAGATGAAGAAGAGAAGGAGAGTTATAACCCTGATTCCAGTGATCCATCTCCAGATGATTCTGATTCCAGTGCCAAGGTACTATCTAATCACTTCTCTAGTGAAGATGAATATAATGATATGAAGAGTGATAAGTATAGGAAAATCCGCACTAGGATATTGGTGGGTGAAAAAATTATTAAGATGACTGACTTTAGAGAGCAAAATCTAGTGGAATACTTTAGGGAAAGATCACTGTTGCATGCTCTTGAATTTGCTACTCCATATATTGTATAATGGGTTTATGAATTCTTTGCATCTGAGGGTAAGTCTGGGCAAAACAAATTCTAAGCACTATGGTACTGTCTGGTTTAGAGGTGCTAAGGTCAGGTTTACACCCAAATCAATAAATCTGTTTTTGAGAACTAGGAGTATGATTGAAGAACCTGTTGATGACATGAATGAGGTAATTAAGGTCATAACTGGTGGACAAATTGAAGTTTGGGAAAACAGATTGAGTAGCTCTAAGTTGACCAGCTTATATTTTGTTCTTCATAAACTTTATGTGTACAACTGGTTGCCATCTTCAAACACTACAGTCTTGACTAAGGAACAAACAGTCTTAATGTATAAGATTGGACATCTGAAGAAGTTTAACCTTGGGCAAACTATCTTTAATAATGTCTTATCATATACTAGAGACATTACTGGTAAAGGGCTACTACCTTATCCTAATCTCATATACAAGATGCTTGAAAACAAAGAATTTGAGAGAAATCCAAGAGAAGAGATAATCAGTGGCTTTACTGCTAGTTTTTGGATCTCCAGTGTATTGCTCACGGCACCTAGGGTAATTGATTTACCTTATCGTGATCCAACTAATGTGCATCAAGGACAGGAAGCTCATGAAACCGCTAATACCACTGAGAATGTTGACAATACTTCTGCCAACATTCCTCATAATGCTACAATTACATCAGTTTCTTTAACTCCCAATTACATTACTGAACAAATTAAGACCTTGCAAACAACCATCACAAACATGCAATCTATTATTCAAGATATGAAGAACCGGAAGGCTTTCTGGGAATTGCTGCTTTCTACTCCAACAGGGGGAGTAGGACCTGATGTAGCTGCTACTGATGGTGAAGGTTTGAACTCAGGGGGAGTTGAAGTTGATGCGGGTGGAGTTGCTAGTACCAGTGGTATAAGAATTGAAGATATTTCTGCTGATGATGATAGTGTTGTTCCAAGTGTTGAACCTATTGCTGAAAAAAATGATGATGAAGACCTAGAGACACTATATGGTGATCTAGGTGGAGACCAAGGAAGAGCTTAGAGATCAAGAAAGAATGAAGATAGGGGGAGTTTATGCAGACTATGAAGATGCAGCTGACTTGTGAAGATCAGCCCAATCCTTCCTCTTCTTTACATATTCAACCTTGAAATTCAAAAGCTCTACTGTTGTTTAGTTTAAATTTCTAATTTTGTTAGTTTAAACTGTTATTCAGTGTTACTGTTTTTGTTTAGACTAGTTTGATAACATTTAGTTTGTTCTGTTTTTGTGTTGTTTTGTTCAAAACACTCTGTTTGTATTTCGTTTTGTTTTGTTAAACTTCTGTTTAGTAACTTAATTTGGTTTAAACAATTGAATATCTGTTATTTGATGTTTAATTGTATTTCTTACTTAACACATTTACTGCATGTTTAAGACATCAGGTGTGTTGTAGTAGAAATGCCAAATTGGGGGAGATTGTTGATGTTAGGTCAAATGTTGTTCAGAATGTCACAACATTTTCCACAACATCAGAATTCACTCTTTCTCCTAACACTAATTCCAAATGTTGAAATATTGTCTTTAATGTCTAAACATGCATAATGAAGACATGGCAGTTACCAAGTCTGGCGGTTGCAGTTTAGAGTGAGTTACTTGAAGCTGCAACATTGGCGGTTATCAAGATCATGGAGACTTAGTGATGGGCGGTTCTACATCATGGGAAATTATGATTTTATGCGTTCACATGCAATATACAAACTCTATAAATATCACACGCATGAGACTTATTCGAGTGAAGAGTTCGAGATATCTACTTTACATGTAGAATGTAGCTATTTCAAATTACTCCATTGTTATTTTAGAAGTGTTTTATTTCGACCTTTGATTAGGTTATTTGGTTTACACTTTTAGAATTATAGGTTGTTGATTGTATACCTAGGTATATGATCTTGATGTAAATTCCTATAGTTGGTTTTTACTCTGTCTTTGTATCACTACTCGTTATAGTGAAGTTTCGCCATGAGGCATCATAGATTATTCAATAATAATCTATGATAAAGTTTTGATATCCCATTTGCAAACATTACTTTCTATTTTTCTAAGTCTTCTGATGTGTATGTTGCCATTTATGTTTCAACACAATTGACAACATTCTAGAAAAACACCAGCACACACCTTTCAGGTAGTAATATCCTTCTTCGCCCACAGGTCATTTGGTGATCGTCATAAGGCAATTGACCTCTTCAGCAGTAATGCGGTCAACATACCTCTCTAAGGCGAACAAACCCATGACGCCGAGCAAAATCATCCACCTAATTGGAGTAATTTGGGTGATGGCAAGGTTGACGACCTCCAAGAAGCGACCAACTATTGGGGGCAGGGGTAACCTCAATCCGGCGATCAAAGTGTCAATGTTGATCGCCGTACATCCTGGTGGAGGGTGATCAACTCTCTCCTTCTTTTTTGGGACCCACTTTGGAATGTCATAAGGAATTTGGTAGACATCCCGAATTAGGGCCAGCTCATCTTTACGAACTACACTTTTTATCCTGCTCGCCTGAAATTCGGTCTTCACCAAATCCATCTTCTCACGTGCGACGGGAGGAAATCTGTTCACAAATTCGGCAGTGTAGGCTCGACATTAGAATGGGCGAGCAACACCGGAAGGAATCTCATTTTCGAGCATCCTGGGATTTGGGAACTCTATCCCTTCCAAAAATTCACGAGTTAACTCGTTGAATTCCGGATCCACCTCTTCAGATTCGGAACTTGAAGAGGACTCTTCGTCTGAACCCTTGTTCGTCGTAGCCGTAACCTCCTCGCCGGACTGACGAGCACCAGCATCCTCCAAGGATCGAACTACTGAATCAACGCCAGGAGGAGTCGCTGATGAAACCTCGAAAGGCGGTTGATATGTCACGATCGGGAAGAGGGGGTCCAATTTTTCCGCGGATTCACGGTTGCTCGAGTGGGAGGACATGGAATTTGGAGGA
The DNA here is from genome assembly GCA_947034835.1 of Ballota nigra. Classification (NCBI taxonomy): domain Eukaryota; kingdom Viridiplantae; phylum Streptophyta; class Magnoliopsida; order Lamiales; family Lamiaceae; genus Ballota; species Ballota nigra. The sequence continues at coordinate 73,876,330 of OX344724.1, read as the reverse complement.
GTGGGGGGTAATTTTAAGAAGTGCTGAGAAATGGTAGTAAATTCCGGTAGGAAAACCTCGGGAAACACAGTGGCAATCTCTCAGACTCACGGCGGCGGGAATTCACGGTGGTGTCGAGGAAAATTTTGAAGGAGAAATAGAAAGAAAGGGGATAAAAAGAAGTAAAAAAATAACAAAAATGAATTGAATACCTTGGAACTTGAAGGAAATCGCCGGAAAAGCTTGGAGATCGCCGGAGATGGAGATTTCGCCAGAAGTTTCTGTAGCAAAGGTGAAGAGTGGGAAAATTTTCATTTTTCCACTCGTTTTTATACTCATTTGAAAAACGGGGTAAACCCGTTATTTCCAAAAAATTATGGGCCAAAAGTATGAAAAAACGGGGTTCCAAGCGAGCAGTATTAAAAATTAGAGGGCCTACATGCAATTATAGAGGCGCGTGGCCTCGGGCTTGGTCGCGCGTGGGCGGCGCATAATCATGCCGCCCACGTCATCATTGGATGACCCCCAGATCGAGGGAAAATGAAACGGCGCAATCAAAGCTGCTCGTCCAGGGAAACGGTTGTTCAACCTAATTCACCACCAAGAAATATTCTGATCACAGTTGCTCGACAAAAAGTTGCTCGTCAACAGCAACATCTGGCCAGGATAGGGGGCAATTTTTTTATGGGCGAAAATTTATAATCCCTTGGCGAATAAGATTTAAAGCCTAGATAAGGATTATGAAACAAATTACTCAAACCCGAGATGACTATCAAGAATAAACAAAAAGGGAGTGCATCTGTCAATTCAGGAGTGTATTAACCGACGAACAACACTCTTGACGAGCAGCCTACAGGCGAAAAAGTTTAAGGCCCAAGGCCAGATATGGACCCCGACGAGAAACAATGCCAAAAGGTGGTGCACTTACCAGTTCATGGAGTGTACAATACTTATCAATCCACCTGGCCAACCAAGTTCCTGACGAACAAATGTTAAAGATCCAGAGGACCTATACACCTTAAAAATACAAGCGAACAACTTGTGAACCACCTAAATAAGAGGTGAACAACTTCTACAGAAGAACTACAAGTGATGATCTAGCAAGCAAACAACGGCGAACAACAATGGATCCGAGATAAGATCAAATACAAGTCTTTGTAATTATGTTTCAGCCTAGATAAGGTCAAATATGGTCAACAAGACACATGTCAAGCATGCAAGCTTGGTAGTCCAAGATTCATGTACACCACCTACTTGGTGGACAGTATAAATAAGTTGTTCTCCAGCTATAAAAATAAGTTCAAATTCACAAATACCACAAATACACACTCATACACCTAAATGTGCACACACACGAAATAAATACGAATTCGATACTCGTATTTGAGATTATATAACCCAAACAATCGAATTTACCATTTACGGTGGTAATCAATCACACGTTCTTGTTTGGTGATCCTAAAATCGGTTAAAAACAGCCACTAATCTCGAAATTAGAACCAATCACCAACAACATTAACTAACTAATGCGACCTTTCTTGTAAGTCGTAAGCCAACCCAATGCAATAGGACATTTGTGGTCTTGCCAGTTTGTGACTATGGAAGGCATGGGATGTTCAACTTTCAAATATACCTGCACAAAAGTTATATGAACAAAAACCACATAAAATTTTCAAAATTTATTATACAACTGTAAAATATACCTGGACAAAGTGGTTGTTCACCAGAGCCATACATATGGATTTCGGTATTTCAGGCACCGCATTTCGGAATGGTAGTGTTGTAATGGTCGTGCTCGGTGACAACATAATAAATGCCACATTATAAGCTGAAACAATCAAGAAGGCCATATGTGGCAACATGAACCATATATCAACATTTGTCGTCAGAGTAAAACGATTCAGAGCTTCCAAGACATTTTGAACATAAGTCTTGGACCTAAAAGCCAAAGTATATGAACTGATGTTTTTACATAGCTTATTTATCAAGTCATGTCGAACACGTATCCAAAATTTCCTCACCAAACCCCATCAATGCTGCTACAACTTGGAATCCATAGTCTCCGTTACTTTGAACATTAACAACGTCATCCATGTAAGGGTGATACAATGACAGAACGAAGCTTTAAATCCAGATGCGACATTACTTCAAGTACGCTCGTTGATTACATGTATACATGCATACATAAGCAACTAACACAGATAATAACCCAATAAAAAATACAACTAAAAAAATCACCGGTTGTTTCATGGGCTTTCCTTTGGAGATGAACATTGGAAACCCTTTTGTACTAAATACATGAATTTATTCATATACCTGTACAACTATCATGCACTGATTGTTCATACTCAAAGAGGCTAGGATCGAATTTGGTGGAGACATCAGATGGTATTTTACCCTTCCACTTCCCCATTGCTGGACGACCACAAATGTTTACTTTTGGTATTGGTTCAATAAGATTAGTCGTCCCGGGATTAGAAAGCTCTCGCATCTTCCTCAAATAAAGATCTTGCTCCTCTATGGATAAACTATCGTAAACTTTTGCCATATCATCCACAACATCCTGAAAATGGTTTCGCCGGTCAGAATGAACTTATTTTTTAACAGGCTTGAAATCCAACTTTGTCCAGAAATTATCAATGGAACTAGCATCTTCATACACATAGTCCTCTATCTCATGCCCACATGGCAAACCGTAAACCTTCCTCAGTATATGCTTGCACGCACTCGCATCAAAGTACGGTTGTTTGGCATCCTTAATTTCATCAAATAGCTTGTCCAAAGTAACTGTAGAGACCACACCTCTTAACCGACTGTAGATATTTGGTGAGAACCTGCGTTGGGCGACATTGATGCTTTTCTCAAAAGAGGTTTTAGTCTCAGTGTGGCATGCTTCAAAAAGAGTGTCACAATTCACAAAACAGGTCTCAAAATTACCCATTGAGTTTCCAAGAATCATTTTCAAAGCAGAGTGATGGCTCTCAACCCTAAAATTAACATAATATCATTTTAAAAGATAAAAAAGGAAAAACAAATAACTCTTACTTATATGAACAAGTTTAATAAGAATACCTATTAGATGTATTTCCATAGTGCATGATTTGGTTCATCCAAGCAACGACAGACTTCTCTTTATATGGATTAATTTATTCCTTCATCACATAATCAACCATTCCATTAAAATTTGTAAAACCTGAATGGAGTTCGGCTAGAGCATCTTTAAAGGCTACCTCAGAATTGGACCTCCACACCTTGTTGAATTTAACCATGAATTTTCCCAAAATTCTTACTTTTTAAAATCCTTTTTAGACCTAGCAAACACATTCCCGATCTGTAACAATAATAGTCGGAAGAGAGTCTTCACCCAACAAACTTCTCAAAACTCCTAATGTCCAAGTAAAATTTTCCTATTTTTCTGCCACTAGGTAAATAGATGCAACCGAGAATATCATCCCCATAGACGAAACTCCTAATATCTCCATTAGGGGTAATCGACACCTATTTTTCTTGTAAGTGCAATCAATAAGCAAGACCTTTGGGAAAGCATGCACACTGTATGGAGACGGGATGCGCAAGAAAAACAACTCTCTGATTGTGCTTGTCTTCTCACAATGTCTACTAAATTGAAAATACTTCTTCTCAACAAACTGACGCATTAAGTATTGCAACTACGATCTCCCATTATATTGAGCCACTATATGTTTCTTTCTTACATTGTATATGTTTCTGAAGGTGGTATGATTGTTATCATATTCCTCTTCAACATTTGCAATACCGACTTCACCAGAGCGTTGTACTTGGACATTTCAACAATGAACTCCTCCACGGAATTTAAGCAGCCCATGAAAGAATAACCCTCTTTTCCTTTTCCCGTATCTTTAAGCTTACCCTTAAACTTACGGTATACACCTCCATGTTCAAATTGTAAGACTACGTAAGGCCTCATTTTCCCGTTTCTTCCATATGAACGCTTAACAATAATAATAGTTTGGGGCTCATGCCCTAAACGATGCACCCATTCCAATAATGCATCTCGAGATGCAAAATGAACTATGGTTGTGAAGGCATTTAAGTAATCCACGACAATTTCCTGACAGGGATGTGTTGGAAATTATTGGTGTTTACCAATAGTAATATGTGAGTGAAAATTAAAAGGGAATTTAATTGAGATTGGGCTAAAGACATTGGACCTTGGACCTTGGTTATTGGTCCTTGACAATTGATCTTTAGGTTGTATTTGAGCCTTAGAAGAGTTTTCTAAGTTTGTTGAGCCCAAAGTTTGGACTTAGCCCAGAAATCTGGAGAGTCCAGATTCGTTGAAGAGGACATGAAAGTGCATGATAAACATGCAAAACATGTGATGAAATTCAATTGTTGGCAAATTCCCTGATTTTCATTGAATTAGGAGTGACTTAAGCCTCCCTAATTTTGGCTGAGACGAACCGGAATGCAGAAAGGTCCAGGTTCGTAGTTTGACTAATAATCCTTCCATGCATGTGTGGGTCTTGGAGGCCTATAAATAGGTGTCCTCATGCATAGTTTCTCGCACCACACAAAAAATCTCTCTCACTCTCTCCCTAAGTAATCTAGCGTATAGAGTCTTTAAGAAATCAGTTCAGTTCATACGTTCTTTCTGTTCGTCGGAGCTTCAAGACCTGTGGTGCTGCACTCTTGAAGATGAAAGTATTATTTTACCTTTGGGATGTATTTTCAGAACCGAAGAGCACTACTGGAGAAATTTCGTCTTGCGGGAAGAGGCCTTCCTCGACTCGACACACTGCACTCTTACTTTTTTCGTATTCTGTGTAAATTTAAGTTTCGAGTTGTAATTTTATTTATTTAATTTTTTTGTGATCGAATTATTATTTCCACAGTCATCAAAATTCCAACAATCGCAAGAGGAAAATATGACTGACGTAAATAATAATTTTGAGTCTTTGAACCAGGGAAACACTGTTGTTCCTTCTGGTACTCCCATTTTCCAGGGCACCACTACCCCTATCCCCTCTGTAACTGTCCAAGTTGGGCAGATTTTGAATCCCAATGTGGTGAACATTTTCCTCTTTGATGACGCTAAACCTTTCATGGTCTATAGCGAGAGACTCGAGAAGTTCTCAGGTAACAATTTAAAAAAATGGCAGAAGAGAATGCTATTTTTACCACCTTGTGGTTGGCAAGATTTGTCACTGAGGGTCCACTTGCGTTCGTTGAGAACGATACGCAAAATGAGGATGTCAGTGACAAATGGTGGCGATGGGAATAAAGTCTCATGATTGAGATTAAAACCGGTTGTTGATGAGAATCATGAACCGGATTGCGATGAGGCTTTTTCCGAATGAAGCAACAATTTGAAATAAGAATTGGTGGCTTTTCGAGAAAAGATTGAATCGAAATGCCCGCGGTGGCATTCGAGTTTGTCGCGATTTGAGTAAATCAGCAATTGACATTATTGTTTCAAGAGAAAGTGACATGAATGGTCGTGTCTCTCTCTGCCGCCTGAAAAAGTTAAATGGGCATGGTTAAATAAGTTGAGCCATGCGTTTTAATTTATTTTGGGTTGAAGATCATACTCATATGATTGACCCAAATTAAATTAATGAGGTTATTGGCTAGTTTAGCCGAGTGCGTAGGCCTGTTGTTGATTTCAATTGGTCAAATTGATGAATTAAGGCTGAAACTCAAATTTCAGTTGAATTGTTGAGAGAAACATGAGACAAAATTAATTGAATTTTGTACTGGGTAATATTATGGAAATAATAATAATACTTGAGGTATTAAATATTTTTCCATGGATTTATATTCCTTGATATCAAAACAATAATTTGATATGGGATCAAATATTTTTTGTGCTAGAGGTACAAATTATTATTTGGATTTAGTCCACAAGATTTGAGACGTCGTATAATTCGCTTGAGATTTGCTCACGAATAAATGGTGGCATTTAGGCTTCATTTGAAACTGTACTTTGAGAGCATGAACGATGTGAATTTAATTCACAAGATTTAACTCGTATCAATAATGATTTATTTGAGAGTCAAAGGGGGCAATTACGACCATAATGGAAATTGAATTTAATTTGGTATTTGACCAATATTAAATTTCGGACTTGAAGTGTAACTTCAAAACGTTTGGTTTTCCAATGTATTTCGAGATTGTATCGATTCAAATTAATATTTGGTGAAATATTAAATAAAACGGACGAGCAATCTCGAATATGGGGGATGAGTTCTCGCCATGGATATATTCGAATGTGGGGGAAGAAGAGGTCTCTCCATTGATATATTCGAATTTGATGTGTGGCATGACTTTGAAGTTAAATGGAAATACTTTGTCAAGAAAGCCGGAACTATAAAGTTCATGGTGATAAAATTTAGTGTTCCAATTTTATAACTTTTGAGGTTTAGGTGTATAAACCTAAAGTTATAAAGTGGTTAATAAAATTTATGTAACACCCCGTCCCGTTTTATACCTTTTATATTCCTAGAACCCTTATTTTATATTATTATCTTGTTTCTTTTAATTTTATTATTTTTTAGTGCTACTATGTGAATTAAATATATACTCTATTTATAAATTCCTAAATTCGAAGAAAGGAATCGAATCTTTCAAACGAATGAAGGACTACGAGAAATTAAATAATCAAGGTTAAATTAAGAATTTTGATCCGTATAATTTATTGATAAAAATACATAAAAATAATTCAAATGCAATAAAATATTAATTGAGTTTTAAAATTGTATTAATTATCAAATCGGGATTAAACTCGTGAGTCAAACGATTCCTAAACCGTATCAAGTGGGAACGAAAATATCCGATTTAAAGGGGTTAATCCCTACCCACATAATTTACTTTCCCTTTTTAAATTAAATTAATTAGAAAAATTACCCCAGCCACATATTAACTCCTTCGTTTATCTTTTAATTAAATTAAATAATTAAAATATATTTTCCTATAAACCACCCTTTCCAAAATCGCGTACGCAGGAATCTCTTCAATCAAAATTTCCCAAATCCTCTTCCTTCTCAAACGCGTCCTTTCTCTCTCTACAAAGAAGTCATCGCCCTTCTGCCTCTTTCTCCGATCATCGTCCGCCGCTCCATCTGATCGAAGCCACCGACGCCGCCCTCCGCCGTTGCTAGCTCTCCAGTCGTCGCGCCTCTGTCCTCCACCTCGGACGAAGCAGCACCGCCGCCTCTCGCTCCAGAGCCGCCTCTTCGACCACCACCGTCCGTCGTGCCGCTCAGCCCAGACGTCGCCCTCCACCACCGATTGTCCGCAACGACTCTAGCCACGGCCGCTGTCTCCCTTTTCCACCAACGAGCGTCGTTGTGACCTCTCCCCTCCGTCGTCGCTCTTTCCTGTGCCGTCGCATCACCAATTCATCTTCCCCTTTAGGTGAATTTCGATTTATCTGTTTCTCAATCTTCAATTTTAGAATTAGTCTTTTTCGATTTTAAACTCACAAATTGTCTTTCTTTTCGATTGATTTCAACACCGTAACCCCTTTGCCGTTCCGATGAAGCCCTTTGGTGTTATTGGTTTTACTGATTAGTAATGTTGAATTGACTGTTTAGTAGTATTGGAAATGGTTGAATTAATATCCTTGGTTTAGCTGTTGAATTAGCTTGGCTTGCCTACTCCCGATTCGAATTACAAATTAGAAAAATGAGAAGAAAACTTTATTCTCCTTTAAAATCTTATTCTTGTTTCCTTGGAAAATAGACTAATATCATTAGTTTTTAAAAGTAATACCTTTTGTTTTCAAAATGGTTATGTTAGTTGATTTTTGGATAAAAGATTGAAAGAGATAAAAGTTTTTATATCCAAGTTAATAAACAAATAAAAATAGTATTTTTGGAAAATAATAATATTCTTTTGTTTTAAAAAAAATGACACAAAGTCAATTTGATTAGTAATACTAATAATAAGGAAAATATATATATTATATTATTATTAGTATTTATAATATAAAATTCTTCAAGCAAAATAATTAATAATAAAGGGAGTTTTATTTATAAAATATAAAACTATATGCAATAGTTCTTTTAAAATAAGAAATGAGAATTTTAGAAAGGAAAATATTAATTGGGGCTTATATTATATTAGCATTATTTTTATAAATTCTTTATTTTCCCTCCACGTTTTTAAATGTCAGTTTTATAAAAGGACGGAAAGTCAGTAAGTACGGAGTTGTGGTTCGGGTATTAAATCCAACCTCCGGGGAGCTGTCGGGGACGCCCTCAGAATCAAGGTTGTTGATTCAAACAGATCTGGTCCCCGAATCAGACGCCTATGTTGCGCACTGGGAATAAGGTCATTGACGGTTTGCTTTGTTTCGTGTTGTCAGTGGTTGGAAGGAGTAAGGTTTTGGAAGTGGAACAAGTCAAGTATGGTCGTATGAAAGTGGTTCAAGGAAAGTCTTTTACGATGTGTGGAAATTGATGTTGGCCAGTTTGGGCCGTTACCTGAAAATGATTTTGGGCTTTGCCCCTTAATGTGAATCAACTTGTGATATATCAATTATGTGAATGTGAAACCTGTCATGCCCAATTAATTATTACGTGAACTTGTTACTTCAGTGATATATGTTATTCATATTTATATGTCAACTGCTTAAATAAATTATATACTTTCTCAATGAGTATAATTTAATATACTTCGGATTTACCAATCCCATGACGTTGCGAATCACCCATACGTGAGAATTCAAATCTCACGCCCCCCTTTTTACAACCCTTACAGATATTGATTTCATGGAGCAAGGACAGTAATAGAGACGACACAGAGTTCCCCACTTAAATAAACTGTTACTATTAATAATATGCTACCTTCAAAATAAATGTTATCGCTACTACTTTTCAGACGATATAATTCCTATGTATTTCGTAAACTAAAACCCTGCATGTACTTTCATAAAATACTAGACCATATATATAATTATATATATATATATATGCTTGTGAGACACTTATTATTTCCCTCATTTCTTCCGCTGCATAAAACTCATCACATATCTTTTATTATTCCTTTTTATGTCAAAAAATTTTATAGTTCGGATTTTAGTCACAAGTAATATCTCGAATTCGATACATTTATGTGCTTTGGATTCGGGGCGTTACAGGTGGTATCAGAGCCTAGGTTCAAACTTTCGGACCAAAACCCAAATCATTGTTTTCATCAAACCAAAATTCTTTTCTTTAATTAAAATTTTATTATCATATAAGTGTAGATCACTAATTAAATCAGTTGAGGTGAAATGTGTCTCCTATTACCGTCAGAAGCTCCTCGAAGGTATGTTCTTATTTTATTTTTAAAAGTGCCTAAAAGTCTATGAACTTGCGATAAGTTGAATCTCATAACAAAAATCCAATCAAAAGATCGAGAACTCGAAACAACACCTACGAGGTGTATAAAGAACCATAAATATTGTTTATATTAATATTGAAATGCGGATAATTAGTGAATGATAGAAATAAATATATTAGTGTAAATTTATAAATTTCATAAATGATGTTATATGACTATTTGAACTATGTGCTTTACTTGTTTAAATTATATGCTTTAATTGTTAAAATTATGTTTCTGCATAACTAAAATTTTGACTAGGAAATTTATTTCCATATAAGAATCCACCTAAGATAGTTATATCCCGATAGTTAGAAAACACTTAGCTAACCTTAGATACCATTAGTGTGTTTATAATCCAGTTCATGAGACTGCGTAAAAGAGCAAGAGCCGCTCCTATACTCCACGACGAAGACAGACTTGACAGATGTGATTCGTTTTATCGGAAGAGTTATCGAGCTATTCTCCATCCTATTGCTGTAAGACTACTTGAAACGGATGAGAATAGAAGACTCAGTTCAGGGGCCCCACTTCCACTTGGAGACATACCTAGTAGAAGCCGACGATGGAGTTTTCCATGTGATAGTAACTCAGACCATTTTCATATACTGAGATTAACGACATAGCAAGAACACCGGGATCATTCCCTGCTATGCGCGGAACATCAACTTAAAGATTGAATTCCCGCTGGATAAGATGAAGAAAGATCTTTGACTTCTAGAAGTTTGAGACGCCAGAGATAATGGTTTGGTAGCTCTCTCTTGCGCTTGCATGAGTTCATCTACTCCTTTCATAGAAGCTTCTTGGAAAGCACTCTTTCGAAAGCCTAGTGAATGAAGGCCCCGAATTAGTGAAAGCGGAACCACCAGAAATGGAAAAGAAACCGTCGTCCAGAGCCGCACGTAAGCAGATGTACCAGTTAGCATGATCAGTCAAAATGATCAAATCCTTTTAAACAGTTATCCTTTTGATGTAGACACAAATGCATACAACATAGATGTGCCACCCTTTCCTGACATATAGTAGTAGTCAGATGTATGATCGTTTTACTTGGGACATAGCAACGTAGTCTTAACCTCGACTCCTTTTGTCGCTCGCAATCCGTAATAAAGAGAAGATGTGATGGTTAACTTTACATCTGGAAGCGTTAGTTTCTTTTGGGATAAGAAGTAAGAAGACTAACCTCATAGGACCTGAGACCTTTATATATATATGTTGTGAAATTGCTACTTGACAATGTGTGCTACTTGCTCCATATTAACTGTTATATTTTATCTAATTACTGTTTTGGACATGTCACTGGTTTCTATTATATGGTGCGAATGTGATCACTGTACCATTGACGGCCACAGTGCGTTGCGGTTAAATACATACTCACGTGTATTTTAGTACTAGTGTTGTGTTAATTACGTAATTCGATTATGTTTTTGTAATTTTCCCATACCTATATAAACTTAGCAATATTATTCTTTTATTTTCAGAACCACCACTAGGATAGCACCGTGTTGTAGACGTGGACGACCTCGTGCTAACCCTATCCCAATACTAATGGATCCTATAGGACAGGACCCACATTCTCAGGCTGAACCTGAGCCATCTCAGCAGGAGAGGAAGATGACAAGTTGCGCATCAAGGTGCCAATCATTGATGAATATCTTGATGTGCTTCGCGAGGAATTAATTGGGTTACCACCGGATTGTCAGATAGAGTTCTCCATCGACTTGATACCTGGGTCAGCACCAGTATCTAAAGCACCCTATCGAATGGCGCCAAAGAAATTAGAAGAACTGAAGGAACAATTGCAAGGCCTACTTGAAAGGAAGTTCATCAGGCCTAGTGCATCACCATGGGGAGCACCCGTGTTTTTCGTGAAGAAGAAATTGGAACTTTTCTTATGTGCATAGGCTACCGAGGTCTCAAGCAACTGACCATCAAGAACAAATATCATCTTCCAAGGATAGAAGACTTGTTCGACCAGTTGAAGAATGCTACCATATTCTCAAAGATCAATCTGAGGTCTGGTTACCACCAGCTAAAGGTCAAGAGCGAGGAGATCCCAAAAATAACTTTTCGAACTCGGTATGGACATTACAAATTCAGCATGATGCCTTTCGGAGTAACAAACGCTCCGGCAATTTTCATAGATCCGATGAATAGAGTGTTTCATTCGTACCTGGACCAATTCGTCATCGTCTTCATCGACGACATACTTTTGTACTCTAAGAACAAAGAGCAACACAAAGAAAATCTCAAGACAGTCTTAGAAACAATGAGACGAGAGAAGTTGTATGCTAAATTTAGCAAGTCCAAATTTTAGATCTACCGAGTTATGTTCTTAGAGCATATAATCTCCGCAAAAGGGATTGAAGTGGACCCAACAAAGGTAGAAGCCATCATGAACTGGAAGACGCCTACTAACGTCAATGAAATTCGAAGCTTTCTTGGGTTAGCAGGATACTACTGAAGGTTCATACAAGACTTTTCCAGCATTGCCAAAGCACTAATGAAACTGACCAAGAAGACTGAGAAGTTTGTTTGGGATTCGACTTGTGAAGAAAGCTTCCAAGAGCTAAAGAAGAGACTAACCACGTCGCCTGTGTTAACCATCCCAGACGGATCAGAAGGATTCGTCATTTACATAAACGTTTCTTTGTCAGGCTTGGGTTGTGTTCTAATGCAATATAAGAAAGTTGTGGCTTACGCATCCCGATAATTTAAGGACCACGAACAGAACTACCCAACACACGATTTAGAACTGGCTGCAGTGGTTCACGCATTGAAGATTTGGAGACACTATTTGTATGGGGGAAAGTGTGAGATCTACACTGACCATAAGAGCCTAAAATACTTCTTCACACAGAAGGGATTTAACATGCGTCAGAAAAGATGGCTCGAATTGGTAAAAGATTATGACTGCACTATCCACTATCACCCTGGAAAGGCAAACGTAGTGGCAGACGCTTTGAGTAGAAAAGAAGATACGAGACTAAGCGTCGTTCCAGCCACACAGTTACCACTAATGGGAGAACTCTCTCGGTTAAACCTAGAATTTTCCACACAGTGTTGTGCATATTCTATTGTTTACGCGTTTACCCTACAACCGACCTTACGAGAGAGGATCCTAGAAGCGCAGAAGAACGATAAATTCTTGAAGGGAATGCGTAAGCGCGGTGAAGGAGGAACCATTCAGAGGTTCGTATTAAGCACTGATAGAGCTCTAATGTTGATAACAGAATTTGTGTGCCTAAGGATGAAGGAATGAGGAACGAAATCCTGAAAGAGGCACATAACACTCCTTACACCGTTCACCCCAGATAGACGAAGATGTACCAGGGACTGAAAGAGAACTTTTGGTGAAGGGGTATGAAGAGGACGATAGCTCAATTCGTCAAAAGATGTTTAACCTGTCATGGGTTAAAACAGATCATCAACGACCTTCAGGGTTGTTACACCCTCTGGAGATGCCAGAATGGAAATGGGAGAACATCACTATGGATTTTATCACCAAATTTCCGAAATCGGTGAAGAATCACGATGTCATCTGTGTTATCGTAGATAGACTTATGAAGACTGCCCACTTTATCCCTGTTAGAATGACGTATACGTTGGACAGGCTCGTCCAACTATACATAGCATAGATAGTCAGACTGGACGGTGTACCAGTCTCGATAGTGTCCGATAGAGACCCCCGTTTTGCCTCCAAGTTTTGGGGAAGTCTACAACGACCCTTGGAGACTGAATTGAAATTCAGCTCCGCATACAATCCACAGACTGACGGACAATCGGAAAGAACTATCTAGACACTCGAAGATATGCTGAGAGCTTGCGCTTTAGATCTTGAAGGAAGTTGGGAAAACCACCTACCATTGGTAGAGTTCGCTTATAACAACAGTTATCAGACAATAATACAAATGACACTGTAGCACTCTACGGGAAGAGGTGTAGATCACCAGTTTGTTTGGATGAAGTCGGGATTCGAAAGATTCTCGGACCCGAACTAGTCGAAAGATCGGCTGAGATAGTCGCGAAGATTAAAGAGAGAATCAAGATGGCCCAGGACAGTCAGAAGTCATATGCAGACAATCGGAGAAGAGATTTACAATTAGATATTGACAAGAAAGTATTTCTCAGAGTTGCAACAATGAAAGGCCTAATTCATTTGGGGAAAAGAGGTAAACTAAAGTCGCGATACATCGGGCCACTTGACATCCTGAACAGAGTCGGGGATGTGGCTTATCGCTTAGCACTACCACCAGAGTTGTCACGAGTACATAATGTGTTCCAGATATCTACACTCAGGAAATACATGAGCGATCCAAACCATGTTATTAGTCACATAGAATTGGGTCTAAGCAGTGACTTGACTTATGAAGAAGTTCCAGTGGCTATCCTAGGAAGGAACTTACACTTGTTAAGAAAGCAAGAAATACCATTGGTTCTAGTCCAGTGGAGCCGACACGGGAAGGAAGAAGCGACATGGGAAAGAGAAGATGAAGTCTTAATCAAGTACCCTTAATACCTAAGCAATACCTAGAAGCTGAATTTTGGGGACGAAATTCTATTAAGGGGGTGAGGATGTAACACCCCGTCCCGTTTTATACCTTTTATGTTCCTAGAACCCTTATTTTATATTATTATCTTGTTTCTTTTAATTTTATTATTTTTTAGTGCTACTATGTGAATTAAATATATACTCTATTTATAAATTCCTAAATTCGTAGAAAGGAATCGAATCTTTGAAACGAATGAAGGACTACGGGAAATTAAATAATCAAGGTTAAATTAAGAATTTCGATCCGTATAATTTATTGAAAAAAATACGTAAATATAATTCAAATGCAATAAAATATTAATTGAGTTTTAAAATTGTATTAATTATCAAATCACGATTAAACTCGTGAGTCAAACGATCCCTAAACTGTATCAAGTGGGAACAAAAATATCCGAATTAAAGGGGTTAATCCCTACCCACATAATTTACTTTCCCTTTTTAAATTAAATTAATTAGAAAAACTCATTCCTTTATCTTTTAATTAAATTAAATAATTAAAAGACATTTTCCTATAAACCACCCTTCCCAAAACCGCGTACGCAGGAATCTCTTCAATCAAAATTTCCCAAATCCTCTTCCTTCTCAAACACGTCCTTTCTCTCTCTTCAAAGAAGTTGTCGCCCTTCTGCCTCTTTCTCCAATCATCGTCTGCCGCTCCATCCGATCAAAGCCACCGACGCTGCCCTCCGTCGTTGCTCGCTCTCCAGTCGTCGCGCCTCTGTCCTCCACCTCGGACGAAGCAGCACCGCCGTCTCTCGCTCCAGAGCCGCCTCTTCGACCACCACCATCCATCGTGCCGCACAGCCCAGACGTCGCCCTCCACCGTCGATCGTCCGTAACGACTCCAGCCGCTGCCGCTGTCTCTCTTTTCCACCAACGAGTGCTGTCGTGACCTCTACCCTCCGTCGCCACTCTTTCTTGTGACGTCGCATCACCGATTCATCTTCTCCTTTAGGTGAATTTCGATTTATCTGTTTCTCAATCTTCAATTTTAGAATTAGTCTTTTTCGATTTTAAACTCACAAATTGTCTTTCTTTTCGATTAATTTCAACACCGTAACCCCTTTGTCGTTCTGATGAAGCCCGCTGCCCGTTTCTCGTAGAAAACTGAACGACTCCGTTAGGCCGCCAAAATTACCGATGAACCACCAATCAAACGCCGTTAGGCTGCCCGATTTGGGACTCGTAAGAATTACTATTGAGGTTATTATTTAGTAATATTGAAATTGTTGTGCGGTGTTAGTTTGTTAGGTTTGGTGTTATTGGTTTTACTGATTAGTATTGTTGAATTGACTGTTTAGTAGTTGATTAGGCATGAAATTGTCATGATTCGTCGCTCGAAATGCCCTTGTTTTGATGGATTCATATAAGTATTTAGAGTCATTTGAGTATTATTTTCACAAACTAACAAATTTGTTTCTTTGATGCTTATAGATGGATAGAGGGTGAAAAGAGGAGTTCGTAGGACTTTGAATCGACTCAAACGGATACCCGGATGAGAAGATATGAAAGAAATACGAGAAGTATTAGTTTGAGCGAGCAAAAGTGTCACTGGAGTACGCAAGCTGAAGGTGCTCGAGTAAACACTACTCAAGCACTCGAGTAGAGCACTCGATCCATGCCTGGTCGAGTAGACATTACTCTGGCACTCGAGTAGTGCACTCGAGCAGGGCTTGGTCGAGTAGCCATTACTCGGGCACTCGAGTAGACTACTCGAGCTGAGGCCGGTCGAGTAGAACTACTCGAGCTAAGGGGCTCGAGTACTTTTCAGGTTCTGGACAATTTCAACACTCGAGCTTGCATTGCTCGAGCACTTTTTACTCGAGCTCTACTCGAGCTCGAAGGGAATTTTGGCCCATGCAAGTCAGAGTTGGCCCGACGCTTATATATATCCATCCCAAGTTCGTTCTGGGGATGACCACTTGACACCCACGAGAATTAGACTTAGTTTTTAGAGAGAGGAAGAGGAGAAGAACGAGCAAGCTTTACTTACGTTTTGTTGAAGTTTTTCGTACGAATTATTAGTTTCTTTTCGTTTTTTAGTTTCTTTTCATTAGCTTGATTACTTTAAACGCTTTAAACTTCATTTTTATCAATTCAAATTCAGTTCTTAGTATTTATTTCTTTAAACCCTAGTTCATGTTTCATCTTTTCTTAGTACAATTTACCATGTTTATGTTTGCTGTTTCTTCTATTGCTTTTATGTTTGTTAAAACCATGTTAGGCTAAAACCCTTGCATGCTTAGGGTAGGATGAACTCGTAGAAGTAGGTTGTGGGTAAGTAATTAGGGTAACTTGTGACGTTAGGTTTTAATTCTCTTGGTTAATGATTTCTTAAAATTAATCTAGACTTCACTTTTGAATTTCGTTCGAAAGGTGTTAGAGAGAGGACGACTGTATCACTCTTTAACAACGAGTAGACTAAACGAGAATGTTTAGGAAGGGTTAATTCATCTACTAGTTTAGCGAAGGAGGACGACCGCATCACCTTAGTTAAATTAGGGTCTCATTAATTAAGCACAATCTATTAACTTGTTAGTAGATTAGTGAAGTCGAGTGTTAGGGTAAAGTATTAGGGTTTAGAATCTTGAGCTTTCACCTTGCATTCTTTTACTTAGGTTATTTCTGGCGCGTCACAGTTATTTTGATTATGTACCAGCTCCGTTAGTATACGTAGGGATTCTTATCCTAAGCATCACCATCTCATATTTGAAAACAACCTTTAGATAATTAGTTTAGTTCTTTCTTTTGCCTTACTAGAGTAATTTAGATTTGTTTATTTTAATCTTTCTAGAAATCCAAAAACATTACACTCATATTAACTACGACGCGTAGATCTTCAGGGATCTATTTGCATACACTCCATCCCTTGGGTTCGATACTACTTGGTCCCTATACTCGCCCATACTACAGTGAACCCGTCCTCTTGCGGGGAAGCTACAAGTAGAAGCTAGTATAATCGCTTCAAGTCAATGGCGCCGTTGCCGGGGATGGCGTTGTATGCTTTTTGAATAGGACTTGTAGATAGCTTAGTAGTTAGTAGTGAGTGCTTTATTTTCTGTTTATTTTTATTTTATTTATTCGGCAGTTGCATTTTGATCCTTCTGCTAGTGTGTCAGGTTTATGAAAACACGCTCACAAGGCAATACAAGCGAAGAGAGAATACCGTTGGACCCTGAGACAATAGCTAGAAGGAACCGAGCTTTCTTGAGGAGGATGAACGCTGCCGACTTAGGGAAAGAACCAATGGACATCACTAATGAGTTGGAAGATGCCGATAATGAGTTTAACCAGGGGTTGAACCGGGATGACGGCACTGATGGCAACACTAGTAAGAACCAAGATCTGGTAGGGGATAGTCAGAGCCAAAACCCGGGTGCACAAAACGTTATCAATCCAGCTCAGAATTTTGTCCATAATCCTCTGAACAACCCTGCTTACCCACAAAACCCAAATAACCCTTTCAACAACCCAGTATACCAACATTACCCATACCCACCATACCCTTATCCACCATACCCATATCATCCACCTCCTGTTTACAACCCACCACCTGTGTACCAACCACCTCCAGTTCAACAAGTACCAGCACCACCTGTTGCTCCTCAGCCAGTGCCCCAGAACGCAGATCACAATATGGCTATTCGAGGGAGGTTTGCAGCGCAGCCACAGTGGTACTATGATGGAGTGGCATTGCCTCCTGTTGAGGCAAATAACTTCTCGATTTCCCCAGGAATTCTAAAGCTGCTGACCGAGAATCAGTTCAAGGGGGTGATCGGGAAGGAGAATCCTCACACTCACTTGAGGAGTTTTCTCATCATAGCCTCCACATTCAATTATAATGGCATGTCTGAAGATGCCAAGAGGCTTAGGATGGTCCCATTCTCACTGACGGGAATAGCTAAAGAGTGGTACGACAACACGCTACCACGGGGAGGTGTAACCACATGGGCTGAGCTCGAGCGTCTGTTCCTCGAGCGATTCTACCCTCCATCAAGAACTATAAAAGCGAGGATTGAGATCTCTTCTTTCCGCCAGAAGCAAGGAGAGGACCTACGTCAAGCATGGGAAATATACTCAAACATGTTGATTGAGTGCCCGCAGCATGGGTACAATGAGGGAGATATTATGGCATTCTTCTACAGTGGTGCCAACAAGGCGGGGCAAGACAAGACCATTTAGACGTCTGTGCAGGCGGAGCATTCCTGAATCAAGGCATATAGAGGTGTAGAGAGATCGTGGACAATATTGTCACGAATGCCGGGGCTTGGAATGGAGATCCAGATTTTCAGAGAGTTCATCGGGTTGAGGAAAGTGAAGGAACGAGAAGGCTGTTGATGGCCATGATGGAGAAGATCAACAACCTCGAGTTGGGAAAGAATTTGGTTGGAGAGCATGCAGCAGAGAATGATAGAGTAGACCAGCCAAGTGGACAGCAAGAGGTAGCCAATTACATGGGAGGTCCGTATTACAATCAGAATGGCTACCAAGGTGGAAATCAGTTTGGAAGACCTTCTTATGGTCAGCCATTTGCACCTCCAGGGCCACAACCGCCTCAAAATCAATGGAGGAACACACAAGGATTTCAAGGAGGCCAGCAGCCTCCTCAAAACACATGGAGGAAAAATGAGAATATTTCATATGCTAACCCAAAAGTTGGTATTACTGTTCCTGCAGGTGTTGATCCGGGGTCTAAACCTCCTGGTGGAGAAGGCGGTGCATCAACTGAGGAGATGTTGAGAGCAATTCTACAGAAGGTGGAGGAAGGAAATAAGAGGTTGTCATCCTTGGAGTACGATGTGAAAGAGTTGCATAAAAAGGGTGATCAACGTGACCAAGAGCTCCAGAAGATGAACGTTGAGTGGACTAGAACTCAACAAGAGAACAATCGAAGGTTCACTTCTATAGAGTTCCAGATGAGCCAGATAGCAAAGTCGTTGAATAGAGAGCCGGGAAAATATCCTTCCATGCCGGAGGGGAACCCGAAAGAGCATTGCAAGGCTATCCAGTTAAGAAGTGGAACCAACTATGAAGGTCCTCAGATGCCTACTGATTCTGAGACGCCTCAAGTTGAGAAGGGGATAAAAAGAGAAGGGATTGAGAAGAAGGTTGAGGGTGAAAGCACTCAAGCGAGCAAAGAGCTTGAAGAGGAAGGCATTGAGAAGGGTGAGGGAGTTCCTAAGTGGAAGAAGGCAAAGGAAGCAAGGGAGAAAGTGAAAGAAACAGAAAGAGATGAATGGGGGGTACCCAAATCTGTGATACCAGTCCTGTTGGAGTTATACGTGAAAGTATGTTTTTACTTTGTATAACTCGTGTATCAAACACTTGGTTATGAGAATATTTCTTTTATCGCATATGCTTTAGATATGATTGAATGTTGAATATTTATTGCAAACAGTTCATAATAGTACTAGTTACATTGTAGTTAATGTGGTGATACCCGATCACGGAAGACAACATTAACAGTTTACTTGTAACTAAACGTACATTTTCACGACCTAGGTGGAATTGAACAATCCGCCGTGAAAGGTCGATGTGTAAGGCTCAGATTGGTCTGTCTTGACTAAGAGATTGCACTAGCACATTTAGTATGTGTTGAAGAGGACCTACAGCGAGGATAAATTCTTCTGTTCTGAAAGGTGAAGAATTAGACCTCAGTGGTTGTTGATTTCTTAATCTCCATCACTTAAATAGGACCGTGTGTGCTTGATGGTTACTGCTTTGATTCATGTTGGGTGAGAATCATTGCGACTTCGAACTTTGTGTCTTGGGTAGTAATATTAATCATACGACGGTTGCTAAGATTTAATACGGAGAAACACGTGCGAGTACGGCTCGTGTGATTAGTCCCCTTGGTGGGCTCAGAAGTTTTATTGTACCAAATCTTGCAAGTGAAGAATAAGTTTCTTCGGTACGAATAATAATGGTGAGCTGTCTTTACTCCAAGGTGAAATATATTAATTAATTTGGAGTTATTCAGAAGCTCAATTAGTTAATGGACTTGATAATCTTAAACGCGGGAAATAATAACCGGGAGCCCATATTATCGTAATATGGATTAAGATGGATAGTGCAATATTAATTTATTAGTGGTAATAATTAATATTAATGGATTGAATTATATTGGGGCTCAATATTGAAATTCAGAAGTCCATTAGGAGGTCCAATCTTAATTCTCCTTAAAGGCCCCTCAAGTAGCCCATTAAGTAGCCCAATAATGATAAGGTGATTAAAATAAAAAGATAATATCTTGCTGATTTTTTCTATAATTTTCGAAAATTGTAGCTTGTTAGGAGAGAAAAGATTTTGTTGATTTTCTTGGAAAGATATTATGGAGGATAAGTATTCTTGGAATACAAGATTATCTCATATATTCAAGAAGATCCAAATCTTGGATTCTCTTCTTCATGTATTTTCGAAAATTACCCTCTTAATAGGAGAGTGAGATATTTGTGGAATATTTTATTGTGGAGAAAAGAATATATGAGATATATTCAAGATTTCTTAGAGTCTAAGAAAAGATTTTCTCCAAGCCTAAAATAAGCCCAAAAATTCGGCCACTTCACTATTATAAATAGGGGATGATTATTTCATCCCCAAGTATATAATTCCATGTGTTGGAAAAATCAAGAAGCATAGATATTTTTCTTTTTCCTTAGTTTACTAAATTACTTGAAAGCATCTCCCACCGGTGATCAAGTGAGGTGAAAGGGAAATACTTGAGAAGGTTTTTGGGTCGATAGAGCGAGATCGTAATTGTCCCGTATATCCAAAGGCCAATTCTACAAGAGGTACGTTAATCACATATTTACTTGTTTATTCCGCCATAGTTAATATGTGAAATTAATTCAACATGCATGATGAAAATTCGTTGTTGGAATTATTATTTGAATTAATTAGGATTAAATCATGATAGTAATAATTGTATTTAAATCCGTATTTAAATTTCATCCCGAATAGATTCCGGGCACCCCTATTTTCCCAACAAGTCCCGTATCCACAGCGCTTCATGAAAAAGAAGCTTGATGAAAAATTTGCAAAATTTCTTGATGTTTTTAAACAACTTCACATTAACATTCCTTTTTATGATGCTTTGGAACAGATGCCGCATTATGCAAAGTTTCTGAAGGACTTGATTGCGAAAACACGGCGAGTGGATGAGCCGAAGTTGGTGCAGTTGAACCACGAGGTGAGTGCATTAGTGCACAAGGCACTTCTTCCAAAGCTAAAGGATCCCGGGAGCTTCACCATTCTATGTGATATTGGGAACGGGATCAAGAAGGGAGCGTTGTGCGACCTCGAAGCGAGCATCAATCTCATGCCCTTGTCACTTTTCAAGAAGTTGGAAGGTGGAGAACTTCAACCCATAATGATGATGCTTCAACTTGCCGACTGGTCTATTACTCGACCTCAAGGTGTGGTTGAAGACGTCCTAGCGAGAGTTGGAGATCACATTTTTCCAGCCGACTTTGTAGTGCTAGAGATGGAGGAAGATGAGCACGTGCCCCTGATCTTGGGAAGACTGTTCTTAGCTACGGCGGGGATGGTGCTAGACGTGGCAAATAGGAAGATTACATTGAAGGTTGATGATCAAGAAGTGAAGATTTCCCTATATGAAGCCATGAAGCACCCGAAGGAGGATGAGAGTTTGTATTGCATGGATGTCATTGATCCTAGTGTTGAAGACACACCTCCTATCCCTAATCCTTCTCATATTCATGAATTTTATAATCCTTCACTTGATAATTTAACCCATGAGCATTGTGTTCTTGATTATGTTGATAGGGACAAAGTGAAGAAGTTGAAGGATGAAGAGGTGAAAAGTGTGGACGTGGTCCAGCTAGAGGGAAAAGGAGGAGTTAAGAAGAAGAAGTCAAAATTCAAGAAATTTTTTAGTAAGACTCCTCCAGATAAAGGTGAGAAGGAGTTGAGACCTACACCACTTGAGGTGGAGAAGGAAGCAAAGGAACTCATGATGGAGGGACAACAAGGAAAGAAATTTAAACACCACTCTTATGAGAGTGAGGGAGGTAAATTTGAGTATGATGTCCCATAAGCTCCTTTGAGCTTGGTCCGGCATGAGGACCTTAAAAATAGCGCTGAATGGGAGGCAACCCATTATTTTTTATTTGCTTTGAGTTTTTTTAGTTATTAGGGAGTTATTTTGAGTCGTATGTTTAACCTCGTATTTGAGTGAGTTGCTTGTAGGCTTGTCTCTAAAGGAGTAAAGGTATCATGGAGTTATTCAGATTGAAGGGACCAACTCAAGCAAGGGAGTGTGCCAAGTTGATGAAGAGAAACTGAATTGTTTGGTTGAGGTAACCCACAACCCCAAACTTAGACCTCTTCGCAAGGTCAAAGTTTGGGGGGTGGAGTTTTTTTATGTTTCTTGTCATAATGCACCGGAGCACCCCTTATCTTTGAATGTGTTTGGTTATTTGATGCCTTGAGATGCTTCTTGAGGTGATTTTGATCTGAGTCGCTATTGCATATTTCGTGCTTGTTAACCCTCTCTACTTGTTAGTTGTCATTCTTGAGTATGAAGTGATGAGTAGAGTAGAATTGTGAGGGTGAGTTAAGAATTGTTTTGTGTGAGTAGTTGAGTTAGAGTGAATTTGAGAGAGAACTAGTATACTTACGAGTTTTCTTTTTGAGTGCTTGTGTGATAAGAGTGAGAATTCACTAGGACTAGCATGGATGTGAAAACCGAGAGACTTGAGCCTTATGAGATTTCGATATATGAATGAATCTCTTCGTTTGTGAGTGAATCATCACCTTAGAGGATGCTAGAACTTGTGTGTGCTCTTGCTTCTTGATTATGTCTAGTTTGATATGCCGAATGTGATCTTAGGCCATCTTTGATTTAATTGAGTCACTTAGCCAAAATTTTCCTTACCAATGACATTGATCCCTTGTTAGCCCCTTTGAGCCTAAAGCCTATTTTATTTGCTAGCACATATGAACACTATTCCAATTCCTAAGCCTTTTTGTCCCAATTTGAGTGGAGAATAGGAAAGTGTGAATGTGAAGGGAGTGAATTGAGTTGAAAAAGGAAAAGGTTGTTTGTTGAGTGAATATGAGAAGAAGGAGTGATGAAGTTATGAGATGTGAGAAAAAAAAAAGAAAAAAAAATGAGCTCATGTGTTTGTGCGAAAAAGAAGAAAAAAATGAAGTGATTGAAAAAAAAAAGTGAAAGAGTGAGAAAGAAAAAAAGAAATTGAAGTGTTGAGAGAATTGGAATTGAAAGTTTGTTGATTGAATATGCTTGAAGTAGTCTGTTCCTAATCTCGAAGTACCGAAGTCTGATTTTCTATTCTCCATTCACTTGAGTCACTTTACCATATTGATTCCCACCTGTCCAAAGAGCCTACATTACAACCTTGAGAAAAGTCCTTTTTGATTCGGCATTGATTTCTAGAGTATGGTCGAAGTTAAGAGCACTTACAAGCCTATGGCTGCCAATTTGTGTGATTGATTGTTTGATCGAGTCCCTTGATCATTGTTATACACTTGTGAGGGAGTGAAACACATCGTTGAGTGCACATCCATGTTTGATCTTGATGGTTCTTGCTGTTGTTGCATGAGTATGATGAAGGAAAGTGAGTGAGTATATGTGTGATCGATCGTTGAAGCTCGAGTTCATTTGCTTGCATGATTTGATTCTTTGACTCATTCCTAACAATTTCACTTGACTTATTATTTCATTGCTTGAGGACAAGCAATATGGTAAGTTTGGGGGGGTTGATTAGGCGTGAAATTGTCATGATTCGTCGCTCGAAATGCCCTTGTTTTGATGGATTCATATAAGTATTTAGAGTCATTTGAGTATTATTTTCACAAACTAACAAATTTGTTTCTTTGATGCTTATAGATGGATAGAGGGCGAAAAGAGGAGTTCGTAGGACTTTGAATCGACTCAAACGGATACCCGGATGAGAAGATATGGAAGAAATACGAGAAGTATTAGTTCGAGCGAGCAAAAGTGTCACTGGAGTACGCAAGCTGAAGGTGCTCGAGTAAACACTACTCAAGCAATCGAGTAGAGCACTCGATCCATGCCTGGTCGAGTAGACATTACTCGGGCACTCGAATAGTGCACTCGAGCTGGGCTTGGTCGAGTAGCCATTACTCGGGCACTCGAGTAGACTACTCGAGCTGAGGCCGGTCGAGTAGAACTACTCGAGCTAAGGGGCTCGAGTACTTTTCAGGTTCTGGAAAATTTCAACACTCGAGCTTGCATTGCTCGAGCACTTTTTACTCGAGCTCTACTCGAGCTCGACGGGAATTTTGGCCCATGCAAGTCAGAGTTGGCCCGACGCTTATATATATCCATCCCAAGTTCATTCTGGGGATGACCACTTGACACCCACGAGAATTAGACTTAGTTTTTAGAGAGAAGAAGAGGAAAAGAACGAGCAAGCTTTACTTACGTTTTGTTGAGGTTTTTCGTATGAATTATTAGTTTCTTTTCGTTTCTTAGTTTCTTTTCATTAGCTTGATTACTTTAAACGCTTTAAACTTCGTTTTTATCAATTCAAATTCAGTTCTTAGTATTTATTTCTTTAAACCCTAGTTCATGTTTCATCTTTTCTTAGTACAATTTACCATGTTTATGTTCGTTGTTTCTTCTATTGCTTTTATGTTTGTTAAAACCATGTTAGGCTAAAACCCTTGCATGCTTAGGATAGGATGAACTCGTAGAAGTAGGTTGTGGGTACGTAATTAGGGTCACTTGTGACGTTAGGTTTTAATTCTCTTGGTTAATGAATTCTTAAAATTAATCTAGACTTCGCTTTTGAATTTCGTTCGAAAGGTGTTAGAGAGAGGACGACCGTATCACTCTTTAACAACGAGTAGACTAAACGAGAATGTTTAGGAAGGGTTAATTCATCTACCAGTTTAGCGAAGGAGGGCGACCGTATCAACTTAGTTAAATTAGGGTCTCATTAATTAAGCACAATCTATTAACTTGTTAGTAGATTAGTGAAGTCGAGTGTTAGGGAAAGTATTAGGGTTTAGAATCTTGAGCTTTCACCTTGCATTCTTTTACTTAGGTTATTTCTGGCGCGTCACAGTTATTTTGATTATGTACCAGCTCCGTTAGTATACGTAGGGATTCCTATCCTAAGCATCACCATCTCATATTTGAAAACAACCTTTAGATAATTAGTTTAGTTCTTTCTTTTGCCTTAGTAGAGTAATTTAGATTAGTTTATTTTAATCTTTCTAGAAATCCAAAAACATTACACTCATATTAACTACGACGCGTAGATCTTCAGGGATCTATTTGCATACACTTCATCCCTTGGGTTCGATACTACTTGGTCCCTATACTTGCCCATACTACAGTGAACCCATCCTCTTGCGGGGAAGCTACTAGTAGAAGCTAGTATCATCGTTTCAAGTCAGTAGTATTGGAAATGGTTGAATTAGTATCCTTGGTTTAGCTGTTGAATTAGCTTGGTTTGCCTACTCCCGATTCTAATTACAAATTAGAAAAACGAGAAGAAAACTTTATTCTCCTTTAAAATCTTATTCTTGTTTCCTTGGAAAATAGATTAATATCATTAGTTTTTAAAAGTAGTACCTTTTGTTTTTAAAATGGTTATGTTAGTTGATTTTTGGATAAAAGATTGAAAGAGATAATAGTTTTTATATCCAAGTTAATAAACAAATGAAAATAGTATTTTTGGAAAACAATAATAATCTTTTGTTTTAAAAAAAATGACACAAAGTCAATTTGATTAGTAATACTAATAATAAGGAAAATATATATATTATATTATTTTTAGTATTTATAACATAAAATTCTTCAAGCAAAATAATTAATAATAAAGGGAGTTTTATTTATAAAATATAAAACTATATGCAATAGTTCTTTTAAAATAAGAAATGAGAATTTTAGAAAGGAAAATATTAATTGGGGCTTATATTATATTAGCATTATTTTTATAAATTCTTTATTTTTAAATTCTTTTCAAGTGAAAAATAATTGTAGAAAAACTTTTAAAATTATAAAGACTTTTATAAGAATCTTAGAATATTAGAGTATTGATTTTATAGAAATAGAAATAGTCATACAAACAAAAGAATTAGTAAGTACACCCCAAATACACCCACCCTTTTGAAAGTAGTGTATTTACCAATATAGGGTGTGACCTTTGAAAGTAAGTCTATTCAATAGGTTTATAAGACAACAACTTTTCCGTAACACGAACTTCTAAGCCTTTCGATAATCTAAAGCCCTTTTATTTAATCAAATGATTTTGTTTTAGGATTCTGTGCTAATTGGAATACGCACGAGGGATCCAACCTTTTATTTGTATCGCACTCGGGACGTCTCTACAACGCGAGTTATCTTCCAAAGGGATTTCAAGACAGTTGTAACTTAGCTATAAAGTTAAAAGGTGGGTGATGATCTGTTGATTGATCTGCTTATAATACGTTGTGCTGGTATACTCTGAACTCGACTAAATCAATCTAAAACAACTAATCCAATATAAATGTATCCCTATTATATAACAATTTGAATTATGTGATATACATATATATATAATACGAAATACCTATTGTTGAATCCAAATCAATCACTGTTGCATGACTAAGGGCGTATGTGAGCATGAATCAATTTGATTGCAAATCGAGGATTTTCCCTCCACGTTTTTAAATGTCAGTCTTATAAAAGGACGGAAAGTCAGTAAGTACGGAGTTGTGGTTCGGGTATTAAATCCAACCTTCGGAGAACTGTCGGGGACGCCCTCAGAATCAAGATTGTTGATTCAAACAGATCTGGTCCCCGGGTCAGACGCCTACGTTGCGCACTGGGAATAAGGCCATTGATGGTTTGCTTTGTTTCGTGTTGTCAGTGGTTGGAAGGAGTAATGTTTTGGAAGTGGAACAAGTCAAGTATGGTCGTATGAAAGTGTTTCAAGGAAAGTCTTTTACGATGTGTAGAAATTGATGTTGGCCTGTTTGGGCCGTTACCTGAAAATGATTTTGGGCTTTGCCCCTTAATGTGAATCAACTTGTGATATATCAATTATGTGAATGTGAAACCTGTCATGCCCAATTAATTATTACGTGAACTTGTTACTTCTGTGATATATGTTATTCATATTTATATGTCAACTGCTTAAATAAATTATATACTTTCTCAATGAGTATAATTTAATATACTTCAGATTTATCAATCCCATGACGTTGCGAATCACCCATACGTGAGAATTCAAATCTCACGCCCCCTTTTTATAACCCTTACAGATATTGATTTCGTGGAGCAAGGACAGTAATAGAGACAACACAGAGTTCCCCACTTAAATAAACTGTTACTATTAATAATATGCTACCTTCAAAATAAATGTTATCGCTACTACTTTTCAGACGATATAATTCCTATGTATTTTATAAACTAAAACCCTGCATGTACTTTCATAAAATACTAGACCATATATATAATTATATATATATATATATATATGCTTGCGAGACACTTATTATTTCCCTCATTTCTTCCGCTGTATAAAACTCATCACATATCTTTTATTATTCCTTTTTATGTCAAAAATTTTTATAGTTCAGATTTTAGTCACAAGTAATATCTCGAATTTGATACATTTATGTGTTTTGGATTCGGGGCGTTACAATTTATTTATTAACATTCCTAATATCAATAACCTCAAAAGGTGTATGATATATGTGGAAGTGGAAATGACAACATTTGTCATTAGTCTGGAACACTTTACCTCTAATACTTAGATCACACAGACGTGTGTGATTTGAAGTTGGTGTAACTTAGAGGTGTATACCCTAAAATGTGGGGGTGTGTAATGAAAATTTGATCTCTAGTAATAGTGGATCCACTTATGAAAAGAGCTAGCTGAGATTAAATAAAGTGCTAGAAAGAATGGGTCTAAAATCCACAAAGTAAAAACTGAAGCAGTGGTAACCCAACCATAATGACTGGAGATCCCAAGAACTTGATTCAATGGAAAAACTAAGTTGTGGATGTTTGTAGTTAAGAACACTTGGTAATTTGACCATTGTTTAGAAGAGCACAACACCAAGTATTGGAATCCATGAGTTGTGGTATAGGTTAAGTCTTTGACTTTTAATGATTCCTAGAGGGATACTAAAGATAGGAGATCACCTATATAAGTGTGAGGTGAGAGGCCGCCTCAAATATCACTGGATATTAAACACTTATGAATCCAAAGGGTGTCCATGGCCGAAACAGACAAAAGCGTGAGAACAAGAGAAGAGCGTATAGATTTTATTGTATCAACATTACT